>JAILYB010000094.1:2400000-3000000 GCA_021437785.1 Rhodomyrtus psidioides
ACTCATCACCCATCCTCACTTGTCTCTCTCTTTTTCCTCTCGCAGGCTCATCTCTCTCTTTCCCTATTATTCTATGCTCCTCTCTTTTCCCCAAATTCCTCCCCCACGTTCTCTTGATCCCCTTTATTCTTGTTGTCCCCTTTTTTCTGCCAACTATCTCTCTCTCTCTTTTTCCACGTTCTCTTGCTCCCTCTCTCTTTTTCTATGGACGAACAGAACCCCCTCTCCTCACGCCTTCCTCCTCCTCCATATTTGCTCCTCATCCCGTCGCCCGTCTTGTGCACCACCCCTGGTCCGCGAACTCCCAGCCTTCCTCCGGCCATTTCCAGCGACGTCGCCGCCACCCACCACCTCGGCAACTTCCCTTAGTCTCTTCACGATTTCCCCGACGCCACCCCGCCGGCCGTTGCCCACCGGAGCCGCCGTGAACAGACCCTGATCTCGCGGTGCTCTATTTTTCACCGAGTGAGATCCGCCGGCTCTTAACGCCATTTTGTCATCTTCCGCTGCTCACTACCGTCGCCGACAACCACCTTAGAGTCCCCTCCTGACCTCCAGAGCTCGTGGTAGTTTGTCGTCACCGGTAGAGCCCCGAAGGACCCCCGACAGCTTGCTCTGTTCTGCTGCGCCGATCCCCTATTTTAGGACCGATTCTGTTCGCTGTTGTCCCGCCGCCTTTGGCCGCCTTCCGCCTCCTTCCTCCGGCCCCAACCGATCCCCTTTGACCCCTAGGTGAGTCCCCGAGCACTAGCCGGCCTCGCCTCAGCCCATGGGGCCCAAAACCGCCTCAAAATAGCCAGTTCCCTTATTTTAACGATGCTGTCCAAATTCTGTTTTAGATCGCCGGAGTACGCCCGAGCTCCACCGTCGCCGCCGCCACCTCGCCGGACCTCCGTCACGTATCCTAGTTGGTGCCGGGTCGTGACGTCTCTCGAGAAACCTTAGAACCGAGGCTTAATCATGTTTTATCGCCAAGAACCGTCGCCGCCATCGTTGTCGTCGCTCGTTGCCGCCGCCGTCACATTGTTGATTTTGAGTCGACCCGAGCTTAAATAAATTGTGAGTTGACCCTAAACCTTTGTTAGGGCGCTAATTGCGCCTAAGGTTAGTTGGGTTAGCAATTTTGGTAATAACATAAAGTGATTACGGTTGGTTTAGTTAGAAACCCCGGTTTAGGTTAAATGACCGTAACCGACTAAGTTAGCTTGATTAATTATATTGTCTGTGGTTAATTGTGATTAGTTGAAATTGATTGATTTATCGCGAGAGAGCGATAGATTAAAGACTAGTGATCGATCGACAATTATAAATTAAATGGACTAATAAATGATTATTGTTCGAATTGAGCTTTATATTGTCTAAATGAAATTAAATGCTCGTAATTGGTTCGATGATTTTCATTGGTGTGATTATCCCATTGGAGGGCTGATGGTGTGACTAGAATTACTATTGAGCATTAATCGCTACTTGGGTATTTATCGCCCTATTTATGATTGGATGCCTGAAATGTTCTTTGAATGAATTGACATGTATTTGGGAGTTATTCGTTACGTGATTACAGTATCTAATTGATAGTCTGCATATGCATATGACCGTGTGCAAAATCAAATAATTATGTTTTAGCATGACAACGGTCGTGGGCCGAGTCTTTGAGCACGTTGTGTGAGCATCCGGCCCAAATCAAAGGGAATAAAATTGATTGATATGGCGGGTGCATTGTGTGGTCATATGACGGAATGATTATGGGTTTTTCCTGGTAAGTTCGTAGTGTACTAATAGTACACCAGTACCAGTCATGTGGGACCATACGACTTACCAGAAGCACGACAGTCTTGCCTCGTGCCGGTTAGTACGGGCACAGGGCTGATCGGATGCCGGTCGCAGCTTGTGATGGACCAACGCCCCGTATAGGGATGCCTACTTGCCGTACCGTGCAACGGGTGCACTGGAAGACCGTTTGTAGTAGCTGCTGCCGAAAGGGAAAAGGAGCGTAGCCCGGTCGTCCGGATGAGTATGGGATCGTACTATTTATGAGAGTCGAATCACGCCAGTTGCGTAGATCCTCTCAGGGTGCCGTTGGCACGATCATCGTTAAAAATGGACTCGCGTGGTGTCCTGTGCATACTTGTGGATGCGATGCTTGTTTTGAGTGATTGACTTATTTCACTGCTGAGTCGGGTCAAGCATTGCATTATGTGTGGCTGAAGGCCGGTAAGTATGCATGTGGTTGATTAGTATACGAGGGCTATACTTGGGTATTTTATGTGATTGTATGATTCTATGAGCTTACCATTAGGATACCCTCGGCGAATCAGTTTCCTAACCGAGCTTAGGCTTAATTCACTGAGATTTATTTCTCACCCCGTCGTGGGATAACATTTTTCAGGTCCCAAGTGATGAAGCCCGTGGACGCCAAGGATTAGCGGTTAACCTTACCCGACCGAATACCCTTTTGAGGTCTTAGTGAGCTGCCCCGAAGTATGGGGTAGTTTATGTCAGCTATAGCTCAATAGGGTTAATTATCATCAATTGTTTGGTTTAATGTGTGTGATGATCTTTTTGTGAACTGTCTTGGTATTTATCTCCTACTAATGTATTCCTATTCAAATTTATGTTGTGTGGGAGTAAACCGTTTCCGCATGCGTAATAAATTGTCGTGGGTCGGTAGCGAACCTGGGACGATATCCCTTATGACCCTTGGGACGATTTGACCGGGATGTCACGTGCTCGGGGTTTGGGGCGTGACAAAGTCCGCATGCTCGTCTCCCTATTCGATATACATGCACATAAATATCTTGTTAGCCTCAACTTTTGTTATGATGGTCTGGAAGCGCCGTTCTTGAGTGCTTGGCTTAGGGTTTCTTCGTTGGTTTTGTTCGCGAAATTACTATTGGAATAAAAAAAACACAATATGGGCGACCTTTCGAAGATAAAGGCGAGGCACAAAATAGATGGAGAAAACTCTGTATATTGAAGAACTTGATTTTTAGCTTATCTCTCTTGCTTCTTACAATACAACTCACTCAAGTATTTATAGAGGAAATTCTAACACTTATGAAGACAACCTCATTCAAACTCACAAGGCAACACCCAAGACAATATCAATGCTTAGTGAGTCCAGACACAAGACAACATCAATACTAGACAACACCCAAGACAATATCAATGCTTAGTGAGTCCAGACACAAGACAACATCAATACTAGACAACACCCAAGACAAGATCAATACTTAGTGAGTCCAATCCTTGGTGCATGCTCCAAGATGCATTTACTTCTCCATAATGGCTCTCCAAGATCCATTGCATTTATTCCTTCAAGATAATCAATTTTATTAGCATTTCAATAGCCTCCCTTAAAATTGATTTCCATACCAAGCATCTTTTTCAATTTTTCGAACGAATCCGCCTTCAATGGTTTTGTCAAAATATCTGCAAGTTGATCTTCTGATCTGCAGAAATTAAGTTCGATTTCACCATCTTTGACTCACTCGCGAATATAATGATACTTGATGTCGATGTGCTTGCTCCTGCCATGAAATACAGGATTCTTGGCTAATGCAATAGCCGACTTATTGTCACACATTATTTTAGTAGGTCCCGTTTGTTCATGCATCAATTCATGTAGCATCCTACGAAGCCATATCGCCTGACAAGACGCTGAAGCTAATGCCATATATTCTGCTTCAGCTGTCGAGAGAGCAACAACTTGTTGCTTTTTGGAAGACCAAGAGAATACTCCTGATCCAAGAAAGAAAGCATGCCCCGACGTACTTTTCCGAGTCTCGACATCACCTGCCCAATCACTGTCTGTGTACCCCACTAGACCAAAGTTGTCAGTATAAGAATATAAAATTCCATGATTACGAGTTCCATTGACATATCGTAAAATTCTCTTTGCTGCTTGCAAATGTGATTAGTATGGCTTTTCCATGAACCTGCTAATAATACCTACTCCATAAGTAATATCTGGTCTTGTAGAAACCAAATATCTCAAGCTGCCAACAATGCCTTTAAAATAAGTAGGATTTACCAGCTCACCGGTTCCTTCTTTCTTTAGCACCAATCGTTCTATTACGGGAGTTCGGATTGGCTTCAACGATTCCATTTTAAATCGCTTCAAAATATCATTAGCATATTTTTGCTGGGAAATAAATATGCCATCATTTGTTTGCTTCACTTCAAGACCAAGAAAATAGGACATCAGTCCCAAATCAGTCATCTCAAACTGGCTAGTCATAGTCTCCCTGAATTCAACAAATATTTTTTCACAGCTCCCTGTAAATATCAAGTCATCAACATAAATGCACACAATTAAGATGTCACCGTTAGCATTTGACTTGATATACAGTGTATGCTCATAAGGGCACTTTTGAAAATCATGCTCCAACAGGTATGTGTCGATACGTGTGTACCAAGCACGTGGTGCCTGTTTTAATCCATACAAAGCCTTCTTTAGTCTGTAAAACTGATTTTCATGCCCTTTCTTTTCATAACCCTGTGGTTGCTCCACATATACTTCCTCTTCAAGGACACCATTGAGGAATGCTGATTTCACATCCATTTGATGGATCTGCTAATGGTTTTGAGCTGCAAGTGCTAAGACCATCCGAATAGTATCCATCCGGGCAACTGGTGCAAATACTTCAAAATAATCAATACCTGGCTTTTGCTTGTAGCCCTTTACAACTAGTCTAGCCTTGTAACGATCCACCTGACCGTCGGGTTTGTACTTTGTCTTGTACACCCACTTGACACCAATAGGCTTCTTACCGGGTGGTAAAGAAGTCAACACCCATGTGTCGTTTATGGAGTGAATTTCTTCTTCCATTGCTTCAATCCACTTTTCATCTACAGCTGCTTCATCATAGGTTACAGGATCACAATCAGCAAATAAACAAAAGTTTACCAGTGTTTCATCAGTGATTTCACTATCACTGTTTCTATTTCTTGTGACCACATAATCTCTGAATTTTACTGGCGTTTCCTTCAATCGTTGTGAACGACATAATTGTGGTTCTGAAACTGCTGTTGGTGAAGATGTACCTCCAGTTGAGGAAGATGGACCATTTGTTGAAGATAATGGATGTGTTTCTGTTTCACCCGCTAGTGGCTCATTTTCGATGATGATGTTTTTCTGGTCACCCTTCTGGTTCCAGTCCCAGGCTTCATCTTCTAAAAACTGGACATCCCTGCTGATAATGACTTTCTCTGTGATCGGGTTATACAACTTATAACCTTTAGTTGTATCACTGTAGCCGATGAAGATGCACTTCTCGCTTTTGTCATCCAGCTTTTTTCTTCGCTCGTCTGGTATATGGGGATATGCCATGCACCAAAATACTCGTAGGAACGAAACATCTGGTTTGTTTCTACTCCAAACTTCTTCTGGAGTTCTTCCAAGAACACTCACTGTTAGACACCTATTTAGTACAAATACAGCACAAGCAACAGCTTCTGCCCAAAATTTCTTGGGCAAATCTTTAGCTTTCAGCATACTTCTTGCCATTTCAAAAATTGTCCTGTTTTTTCTTTCTGCTATACCGTTTTGCTGAGGAGTATAGCTGGCAGTCAACTGACGTTTGATTCCATGAATTTTACAATATTTGTGAAATTCATTTGAGCTAAATTCTCCACATCTATCCGATCTCAATGTCTTCAATTTAAAGCCACTTTGTTTTTCAACATAGACTTTAAATTCTTTAAACTTGCCAAAAGCTTCAGATTATTCCCTCAAGAAGTGTACCCATATTTTTCTGCTAAAATCGTCGACAGAAATTAGCATATACCTTTTTTGTCCAAATGATTCCACCTCAACAGGGCCACATATGTCGGTATGTACTAACTCCAGCGGTTGGTTTGCTCTTCTGGCTTTTCCAACTGGAAAAGAGTCTCGGTGCTGCTTTCCAACGAGACATCCTTCGCAAGGACGCCCTGGATCGTTAATCAACGGCATGCCAGTCACCATCCTTTTCTGGACTAATTGCTTCATTCCACGAAAATTTAGATGCCCAAATCGAAGATGCCACAGCCAGCTGCTGTCTTTCGTCATCGCTTGAAAGCTCAAGAGATTCTTCGTTTGAAGAGTCAGGGGAAACATCCGGTTCTTCGTCATTTGTATCGTCGTGATCAACTTGTTGTTTACACCTCTGATTGTGCAAACTCCATTTTCAATGTGAACTTTGTGGCCTTTTTCGAAAAGTTGCCCAACACTTAGCAAATTCCAAAAAAGTCCTGGCACAAAGTAAACATTTGCAATAGCAACATTAGTACCATCTTTGGATTTGATATTAATGTTACCTTTACCCATCACGAGAATTTTTTATTTATTTCCGAAGTTGACTTCGCCACGGCTTGTCTCATCCAGCTGTGAGAATAACTCCTTTCTTCCGATCATATGGTTGCTACACCCAGTATCTAGATACCATGTGTTGGTATCCACGATAATTGAATCATCCTTCGCACATGCTAGTACCATGTACTCTTCAGCATTTGTGGCATGTGCATGTTCCGCCGGCACGTACGTCGCCTTTGCATGGCACTCGGATTTATAATGTCCGAATTTATTACACTTCAAACACTTGACTTTTGATTTGTCAGGTGTTCTAAATTTTCTGGTGAAATTTGAATTCTCACCTCTACCTCGGGCTCCTCCACGACCTCGACCGCCTTGATAGCCTCCTCGATTTGGTTGAGCGACCCGACTTTGCAATGCTTGCTCGGGAACGGAACCCGTAGACTTCTGATTCATTCTTTGCTCATGGGAGCATAATGAACCCATCAACCGTTCCAACGTGAGAGTTGACATATCTTGTCCTTCCTCGATTGCTGCAACGACGTAGTCAAATCTTTCGGTCAAAGACCTCAAGATTTTTTCCACGACACGAACATCTTGAAGTTCTTCACCATTAACCCTCAATTGGTTAACGATGGCCTGCACACGATCAAAATATGCCGATATTGTTTCCGAGTCATTCATGCGTAAAGACTCGAAATCACCTCGAAGAGTCTGAAGCTGCACCCGCCGGGCACAATCATCGCCTTTGTAGGATTTCTGCAAGATATCCCAGGCAGCTTTTGCGGTCTCGGCACTCGATATTTTTTCAAATATCGTTTCCTCCACGGCTTGAAAAATCGCATATAATGCTTTCTGATTTTTCTTCCGGGACTCCACCAGAGATTATTTCTCCTCATTTCTCAAAGTCTCGAATGCTTCGGCATCGGCTACTTCATTGTAGCCACTTTCAACCAGATTCCACAAATCTTGTGATTTGAACAGAACCTTCATCTGGACAGCCCAGTTGTTGAAATTCTTTCCGTTCAACTTTGGAAGCTGCATTTGAACGGAACTAGTAGATGTCATTCTAGCTCTGATACCAAATGTTGGAATAAAAAAAAACACAATATGGGCGACCTTTCGAAGATAAAGGCGAGGCACAAAATAAATGGAGAAAACTCTGTATATTGAAGAACTTGATTTTTGGCTTATCTCTCTTGCTTCTTACAATACAACTCACTCAAGTATTTGTAGAGGAAATTCTAACACTTATGAAGACAACCTCATTCAAACTCACAAGGCAACACCCAAGACAATATCAATGCTTAGTGAGTCCAGACACAAGACAACATCAATACTAGACAACACCCAAGACAATATCAATGCTTAGTGAGTCCAAACACAAGACAACATCAATACTAGACAACACCCAAGACAAGATCAATGCTTAGTGAGTTCAATCTTTGGTGCATGCTTCAAGATGCATTTACTTCTCCATAATGACTCTCCAAGATCCGTTGCATTTACTCCTTCAAGATAATCAATTTTATTAGCATTTCAATAATTACATCAAGAATTCAAGTGTCGAAGCCGATTAAATCTTGAGGTTAGATTTGTGTTTTAATTCCTTTACGAGATTGAGAGATTATTTCGCTAGGAATTTAGAGGGCTAAATATTGTGTGCGTTCTCGGATGTAATTGGGGCTGATGTAACTCGAGTGTAGTTTGTAGTCTCCGTGTATCACTTGTTCTACAGTGGAATTCGTTGATGCTCGCCCCGTGGACGTAGGTCTCTACGATCGAACAACAAACGATTTCTCCGAGTTTTTTTTTTTCGCCGGCAGAATTTTGCATGTTTTTTCTGAAATTGAAGTCACATCATAGCTTCTTTTTTTTTCCTTCTTTTTTTCAACATGGGACGAGAGCTCCATAATAATTAGGACGCTTGTTCACAAGGACGCATTCGCAACTCTAATGTAATTCTCATAGTAACTGGATTAAAGACAACTATTGACGGATCCTCGGAAGAAAATTTGAAAAGGGTACTACTTAAACACTCTTGATCCCAACATAAGCGGCAAGGAAACAACTATAACAGAATTTGCTGCCTTCACCATGATTCCCAATGTGCGAGTGGCTGAACATCTGAGAATGTAGTTGCATCTGTGTCCACGAAAGATTTGCCGGATGCGAAGCGAGAGTCGAGAGATTCAGCAGCCTCGATCTTTTCTTGATTTTGTTGGAAACTCGAAGAGCTTTGGAGCTTCCTTATTCCCTCCAACTCCATTGCCACTTCTCTCATCGTCGGTCGGTTCATCCCAATCGAGCTCAAGCACCTTCTTGCGAGGTTAGCAACAGCTGCAATCTCTTCTTTCTTGCCTTCCTCCACAACCCGAGCATCAACAATATCAAACAAACTATTCTGTTCCATCGAAACTACAAAATAGGCCGCAAGGCTCCTTTCTTCTTCTTCCCTAAGCCGACAGATTGGCATTTGACCCGTTAAGAGTTCAACAATGACCACTCCAAAGCTGTACACATCGCTTTTATCTGTGAAATGACCTGTTCTGAAGTACTCCGGATCCAAGTATCCAAAAGTCCCCCGTACCAATGTGGTTACGTGGGTTTCGTCAAGGGATACAGACTTGGAAATACCGAAATCTGCGACTTTAGCACGATGTTTCTCGTCCAAGAGGATATTGGTGGACTTGATGTCACGATGATAGATGGGTACAGAAGCTGCTGAGTGCAAGTAGAATAAGGCTCCAGCGATTTCGGTCGCAATTCGTAGGCGTGTGTCCCACGATGCGAGAAGGTCTTCATTCGGATCATGTAGATTCCGGTAGAGAGTACCGTTTGGTATGAACTCATACACCAGAAGCGGGATATCTGTTTCCAAGCAGCACCCCATTAGCTTAACCACATTCCTGTGATCGATTTGTGAGAGGATGATGACCTCATTGATGAACTCTTCAACCTTTTCCATGTCTAACAGTTTCGATTTCTTGACTGCAACTATTTTTCCGTCGGTCAGCATTCCCTTGTAGACAACACCTTGCGCACCTTGGCCAAGTATCCTATTATCGTGGAAGCGGTCAGTGGCCTTCTCTAAATCCTTGAAACGGAATAATTTGCTTTTCGCAACATTGCCTTCGGGTGATGAAGATAGATGTTGCTGCAACAAGAGACCCCACTGCATTTTAAAGTACTTCTCTTTTTGCTTAATCTTTCTGCTTTTCTTGACGACTGTGCATAACCACCATAAGAGAAGCAACACCGGCACCAATCCTCCAACGCCCGCTCCGAGGCCTGCAGTCCGAAAATTTGGCTGAGTTTGGAGTCATGAAAAGCACCATCATATTAAGAATGCATTTTTGTGCTAAAGTATCAACCTGGGAATTTAGTAATTGGGGAAAATTGTCCCAAAAAATTCTAAACCTATTGTATATAAATCCAATGATCATACAATTCATCAGAAGGTAGTTTTTCTCTTGTCAGCAAAGAAATTTTTCTTTGTATCATTTCCAAGAAAGTTGACAAACTGGGGGTAGGTAAAAGATATTCTTTCTTTTCCATTGTTTCGACATGTATAAAAAAAAAAATATTGTGACATTTCATTTTTTATGGCTTTTTTTCCTTCAGAAGGGCCAGCGATCCGTTAGCCACTGAGCAAGGGCTTGGCAACTCCACTGGCTACAGCAAGGGTGTGGCGCCCAGCGACGACTCATGATACTGTCATCGACAAGAATGAGGGCAGGCGAGGGCCGCAAATCTCTCGCCCATGGTCAGCAAGGGCTTCGCGACCCTTGACCAACTACCGGGGGGAAGGGGTCACTTGCCCTCACCTATTGGTCAGTGGCCCTACCAGCCGTGTGAAGAAAAATGAAAAGAAAGAAAAAAAATGAAAACTGAAAAATGAAAAATCAATAAAAAGTTAATAAAAATGGGAAGAATTACAAAAATGAAAAAATTACCCATGTTAGTACATGTCGTGTCACATAGGATGACCGGTTGACTGGATTGTCCTGTCAACGTTTTTTGGCAAAAACTAGCTGGAATGACGACATTGATAATTTGTTAATAAGTTTAGGACTAAACTAGCAAATAAAGTTTAGGACTAAAGTGATAGAATTGTAAGGTTTATGACTGAATGGATAAATTATCAGGAGGTTTAGGATTAAATTAGCCCAACTAAAAGGTTTATAACTAAATTGGTTTAGGACTTTTTGGACGATTTTCCCGAGCAATGGAGTAATGGATGTTTTTCCACCAACACCTGTCTAAAGTTCTAGGTTAAAAGATCTACTTACCGATAAGAATGAATTTAACTGTCTTTCCACGACCGACGCAGTCATAGCTGCCTGGTTTGTTCACACAAGTCCCGTTGCATTTACTCAGATCTTCACATTCGTTAATATCTGATGACAATTGTGGAATGAGTATGTTAGCAGTGAAACACATCTCCTTGGATAAAAGTAGAGAGACTAGTAGGTCGCATTTCCTCATAAATTGTTAATTCCATGGCTTAAAATACGATACGAAAAGACCGTCATGCTCCCCTGCATTTCCAGTAAATTGTTAACAGTATAATCAATATGGTTCGAAGTTACGTTCACTTTGTATAATCTCGGACAGAAAAATAAAGCAAAAGCAAGGCTGAAAAGTGTGCATGGGATCATTAGAGAGTGTGAATGCATTATTTTCAGGGGAAAAAAAAGGTGTGGGAATGAACAAGCCACTTCACTGTGATAACATCAAGAACGTTACCTTCGCATCCTCCGATAAGATAGGGGTTACCACCATACCCCGAAGCGCAAGAGCACTGAATGAATGGCGTTTCACTTCCATGCTGATAATAGATGTCTGGCCAATACGATCCACACAAGCATGATTGGTGTTGTGTGCAATTCCCCATGAGCTCAAGCGCATAGTCGGTATTGTTTGCAATTCCCCAATCCAACACCACTGGAAAAGTATTATTCAGTCTCAAATCATCTATAGAGTCAGACATCGGGTACCATGATTTATCTGCCAGGAAAGCGTATTGGCATCCCTGATGTCCGCCTTCGTCTTTGAAATCCACATCAAAGCGCTGCAGGTAAAACGGGATTGAAGTCTGGCAGCATCCGCCCCTCCCGGAACAAGCACTATACCGGATAATTTTGGTTCCAGCACATTTTGACCGGCAACCGACAACAGCTGATTCTGTACTATTCAAGATTGCCAGGGTGTTGCAACCAACAGACGTAAAGATGGTATCTTCCTGGGAGAAGAAAAACGGACTTCCCTCTAGGCTCACCGGCACTCCAAGTCCCTTGCCTCCGCAGCTTGCGTCTGAGTAAATTGCTGGAACACTGACGCTAATCATGCCGTTCACGTATTCAATGAAAGAATAATTGTAAGAGAGGAATGAAATGTCGAGGACGTGCAATCCAATCTTATTTAGGATGGGAACCGTGTTTTTTCGCCGGCAGACGATCTCGTGCCAGTCATCGAGGAAACACCCGGCTCCTATTCCGAACGGGAAGGGAATGGGGACGTTCCCGCATCTTTCAGAACAGTTAGGCCTTGCAAGTCTAAATGCAGCTCCTGATGCGTGTGCCGTGAGGGAAACCAGAAGTGAAAGGACTTGAAGAACCGAGTTGGACATGATTTTCACTTATGGAGAAAGGCATATGGGCTGAATCCCTTGATATAGTTGTTCCAGGGGAAGAAAGGAAAATTTTCATGTACTGGTGTTACTTCCTTGTATGTTTCAGGATGCTTCCTTGAGGATAGAAGGAGTTGTCTCCCTCCCCTCTCTTTCCAGGAGCCTTCTTTCTGTCGGCCAAGATGTAACATTATATTGTTTTAGTAGTCTGTTAGTGATTTGAGTCCTCAGCCATCCCCACAAGGCAATCACATTGACGAAATAGACAGAGAAGGGCCAGAGGACGTATCGCATGACACAAACGATTGTGTACTCAAAACTACTTCAGCGGAAGGTATTTTTTTCCCCCTCTGAAATCGCTCTCACCTTGAGGATCAAAATTAGATTTTGTAATATGCAAACTTTTCTGCTCCTTCTTGACCACATACCGAAGAAGTATTCCCGTTGTCGATGATTTTTCTAAATATTCATGTTTATTTCTTATGAGATTAAGATCCAATTTCTATGACATACTTTTTAGTTTTAAAAAGCAAGTTCAAAATCTTTTGCGGCACACCATCACCACATTCTGCTCGGACGGCGGTGGCGAATTCACAAGTAATGCCTTCACTAATTTTCTTCAATCATATGTCATTACACATGAAAATGCTTGCCTCCATACGCCATAACAAAATGGTGCCACATCATCGAAATCGGTGTAGCTATGATGGCCCATGCTCATATGCCTTCTAAATTTGGCTTGAAAGCCTTCACCATAGCTATTTAATTGATTAACCGTATGCCCATACTTCAACATCATACTTGCTCCCCATATCAAACCTTACTTCATATCCTTCTTGATTATTCATAACGAACCTTTGGTTATAGGCAATAGCTCCATTCATCAAGGGATCATTGTATAGATCTCTCATCTAGTCGAATATATATATCGTATTTGATGATAAATAAAGAGAGAATTATTGGTTCAATGTGAATATGAAGCTATCTTCCATTTTCTCTGTAACCAATTTCCTCATTTACGGCCAACAGAAGAAATTTTGGATGGAAATGGAAAAGAGATGTAACTCCAACTCCTTCGGAAATTATAAGACCCATCACTAAGATTTATCTAGAGAAGCAACTAACAACTCCGGATGTTTAGTGTTTTGACTTCTAAGGTATTGCCACAAAGCAACCGTATATACAAAATAGACGGAATAGTGCTAGGAGGACGTATTGCATGACATAAATTATTGTATACTCAAATTATATTAGGGGAAAATATTCTCTTTCTTTGAAATCGCTTTTATCTTGATGATCAAAAGTAACTTTTTAATAAGTAATTTCTCTTCTCCTTCCTAACCTCATAATGAGGAAATATTCCCTTGAGAGAAGAATAAACGTGATTTCTGGGATTTGCCAATTATTATTACGTGTGATTGTAATTGTGACAAGTTTTCCTGACTTGACTCCTATTTTCGTCGAGTGAACCAAGATAGTCGCGATACGTCATTTCTTGTCCTTTTGTTATATTTCCTTGATTTTGACCTTTCAAAATCTTCGTTCTTTCCCAGTCTTCGGAACATGTAACCCCTGCAATATTCAGCCATACCAAGGCTAATGCCATTACAGTGGAATTTGATAAGCAGTCGGTCTAAATAAGGAAAAATGGCAAAAAAATAAATGGTATTTGAAATTTGACCCAATATGCAATGTTGTCCATGAACCTTAAAATCTTTCAATGTGGTCCCTCAACTTTAAGTCAATACGCAATGTGGTCCTTAAAAAATTAATTTATTCAATGAAGTCCCTGAATTTTTTATAATTGTTCAATTCAGTCTATGGATTATATGTAAATGTCTATTGTTAGTTCTTGAACTTGAAATGGTATCAAACACATTCATATAGTTTAAAGTCCACAGATCACATTGAACTAATTAAAAATTCAAGGATCATATTTACATTGAAAAAAATTAAACGTTCATGGACCATATTATATATTGGACTAAAGTTCGAGGATAATTTGTGTCAGTTATTCCCGGTTAGGGAAAAAAAAAGCCGATGTGTGCATATGGAAATAGGAGTCATCAATGTAGGCAGCAGACCAACTTGCACGGAAACATACTTGGAAAGACAAGCGTGGTCGGAATGCCCTGAGATCTTGACGACCATTCACCTCCAGCCCACAAGCTGGCCAAATTGAATATCGTGTGATGGATGCTGGGGGGTGGGGGTTGGGTGGTTGGGGTCAATGGGGTGGGGGTATGGCAGGTGCCTTTAAGGCACCTGATCCATACGCGTAGAGGACAATAAACAGCGGTCGCTTGTCTAATCAATTGTTGCGTTTTTTGTTGACTTCTAATATTCCGTTACATCCAAGTATGTCTAAGGAAGCTTCCATGAATGACGCAATGCATACTGGCGGAAAGTAATTTTTGTTTCTTTAATTCGCTGAAATCAATAATCACGAGGATGTCTTCCTTGGTGACAAAATTACTAACAAATCTGATGGACCCACCATCCATCATTAGCTGCTAATCATGTGGACCCCAAATATGAAATTGTTGATATTTGGTGCTCCGTAGTCCTTGAATCAAATGTGTGATTCTGCCGAAGACCCGTCGGAAACGGGTGAACTTAATGAACGACTTGGAAAGACAGACCATAGACTTGGTGCGAATTAATGGACTGATTTTGAAAGACAGACCAGCGATAGGGCAGACTTTTTCCTCAGCCACAAGCATCTTGTGGATGTCACTTCCTCATTGACTTGACTTCTCCAAAGAAAATCCCAATACATTTAATCAGATTTGTAAGTCGTGGTCTTTCTCTTCCCCTCCCCAAAGAGCTTTCTTCGCGCCGGCCAAGATGTAACATGGCCGGTTTGATTGGAAAATATTTCCAAAAAATATCATATTTTTCGTGATACATATGAAGCATTATATTATGTTAAGAGGAACATATCGCACGACATAAATGATTGCATAGTCAAACTCTATTAGCGAAAAGTATCTTTTTTCCTCTGAAATCGCTTTTACCTTGGGTATCAAAAGTAGAGTTTTAATATTTGACTTTTCTGCTCCTCCCTGACCTCATAATGAGGAAGTATTCCCTAAGACAAGAATAAACATCATTGCTTCTTGGACAACGAGATCTCCTTAATTTGCTTCTGGGATTTTCCAATAAAAATTAAGGGTGATTTTTCCATCTCAAAATCTTCAATTTTTCCCGAGTCTTTGGAACTCGTGACCTGCAACATTCATCCATATCAGTGCTAAATGCCATATTTTGTTGACAAGCTCGTTTCTAGTGTCTCGCGTGGTACTTAGCGATAGTAACTGCGACATCCTGGAGTAACTCACTAAAGTATTTTTCACTTTGATCTATTTCATATCGAGCCTCACAATTTTGTCCTTTAGTGCTCAGGTTGAGAGCATCTCAGCATGGGTTACTTCTTGCGAAAGTGCCCACCACGGTATGAGATGGGCCAAAACGGATAATGTTTAGTGAGTTAATTCAAGACATCATAGTGCCTCAAATTCAAAATTCTGCAATGGATAGGGGACTATTATGATGAATTGGTCGCTTGTCTAATCGTTTCTTGCGTTTTTGTTGACACCTAAGGATGCTTCCTTGAGGATAGAAATGTGGATTCTCGATCCGTGGAGGACACCAGTTTCAACAGCCATGTATGACTTTTTCCATCACTGGGACATAATTTTGTCATCACTTTCTCATGAATTGGTGGCTTGTCTAATACATTTCTAGCGGGTTTTTTTTTCCGATTTAATACAAAAAATAAAAATATTTACAAAATTAAGTTAGAAAAAAAAATATTTATTGATTTAGGTTTCGTGCGCTGATTAATCCAGCGCGCAACGGTTGCGCGCCGGTGAAAACAACGCGCAACGCTTGCGCGCTGGTAAAACCAGCGAGCCAGCACTTGCGCGCTGGTAGAATAAGCAAGCAAAAGCTTGCTTTTTAAAAAAAAAATTAAACAATTTTTTTTTACTGTAACAAAAAAATTTATTTATTAGCAAGCTTTTGCTTGCTTTTTTTTTAATTTTTTTAAACAATTTTTTTTACGGTAACAAAAAAATGTAACAAAATAATTCCTCGCTAATTTGCAACAAAACATCCAATTTATTGTAAATTTTGTTGCAAAATATATAGCGTACATTTTCAACGACACGTTCGTCGTAAAATTCATCGCTAATAAAAATCGTCAAAAATTAATAATAAATACATGTTTTTGTTACAGTAAAAAAAGCTTTTGCTTGCTAATGCCAGTACTTGCGCGTTGGTATAACCAGCGCGCAAGTGCTGGCACGCTGGTTTTACCAGCGCGCAAATGTTGCGCGTTCTTTTCACCAACGTGCAATCATTACGCGCTGGATTAATCAGCGCGCGAGATCTAAATTAGTAAATATTTTTTTTCTAATTTAATTTTGTACATATTTTTATTTTTTACATTAAATCGGGAAAAAAAAAAAAACCCATCTCTAGCTCGAGCCGTCAATAAAAGCACTTTACTTTGGAATTTTCTGCTGCCGCGCCCCACAACACCAACCCCAATAAACCACCCGGCACCTCCCAAACCCCCAATTCCCAAAACCACCCCACCCCAACAACAAAAACCCACACAAAAACCCCACCCCACCCCACGCCCTCACAAAACAAAAAAAGGAGGGTAAAAGCATGTACGTGAATTCACATCACTCGTTACCTCATGAAAGTCTTCGGCTGAGACAAGAAGAAGCGTCATTTGGTTGGACAGTGAGATCTCCTTTGCTTGTCGGATTTTCCAATAAAGAAATTGTCACAACCTTGCTTCTGCAAGTACAGGGAAAATGAGTCGTCCTATCCGAAAGACGCAACCTCAAACACAAACTAACACCAAAATGTTAACAAGTTAGTTATGGTATCGGAATTTCTCCGGTCTACAAAAAAAAAAAAGATATTCATTTCAGAATTCAATTAACCCAACAAGTATTATCTCAGATATATACAACTAGCTAAACTCATACGCAGAAATTCTATTATCTAAAGTTTCTTGTTAATAGCGCCCTCATCCTACTTGTCGCAACCAAAAGCACCCAAAAACGTTTAAGATGAACAGCAAGAACAGCCCCAGCTTAGCAGGTAGTACTAATCTTTTTTAAGCAGATTAAGCATCCACTATACACATCTATAAAATCAATACCACAATTTAATAGCCTAAATCCAAAATAGTATACGCATAAAGATGAAAAAAAATGAGTTACATCATTTCAACAGAGCTTTGTATGTATCAAATAAGTCAAAAAGGTCAAAATAATATTAATGATCTATCAAATTACACATAAATGGTCCATTCAATTAATCAATTTAGTGCTCAATATCTAACAACCATCAAACTTGAAGTATGCTCACAAAACTGACCAAGATTCCTCTTGGCTAGATTTCCACCTATTTTACTAGTGGCTTGGTCCACAAGAATAACTTGATAATAGTATGCATACCCATAAAACCCTCATCAATGGCTTCGGAACACGGCGGCAATGGGCATCAAACACAAACCTGTGACATTCTGAAATTTCCGCCCTTGAGACTTGAGACATGGAATGGGGTCTCGGAATTGGAAAATGGAGATGAAGAATTTCTAACAATCAATTTGGAATAGACGACGCCTAATCAAGAATGAAGAATTGGCGAAAAATTGGATTTTCAGACGAAAGACGTGAAAAGACCGTTTTGCCCCTAGAGAATTGGCTTTGCCTATTTATTTTGATAAGGACATTTTGGCCATTTGGACTCACCATGTGGCTGCCGAAGTGGAGAGGGTACTATGGGAAGGAATTTTTTAGATATTATGTATTAAGGGACAAGTGTCCTTATTTGGGGCATCTTCATTAATTGTCCACTAATTGGTGAAACTTTAGAAACCCCATTAGGGTTAGATCAACCCTTCATTTCCTACCCTTCAGACCATGGACGTGCAGCAACTCTTCTTCTCCCCCTCTTCTCTGCGTTTTCCTTCTTTTCCTCCCACGAACAGAGACTGTCCGGCTAGTCCAGATCTGCTCGCCGCCGTCGCACAGCTCGAGCGGCCCTTCCGGTGACTTCCAGCCAACGAGCCCGCCCCTACCTCGAAGTTCGATCTTCTCCCGACACTCTCCAACTGGAATCTCGGCAAAAGAAGGTCCGAGCTGTTCCGGCCAACTCCGACAAGAATCGTCGACGGAATCCGAGTGATCTGAGCTTGGAAACGTGCCGAGTTCGGGTTTTTCAAGAGGCTAGGAGTGTTAAATTGCTAGTGGAAACCAAGGTGAGTGACCCTTAAACCTACATTAGGACTTTTGGCCGCGACTGGACTGTTTCGTTGAGGAATTGATGAATTAATCGATTTGTTGTGCTTGATTGATTGAGTACCGAACGATATTGATGAGGATTAAGCTATGATTGCTCATGTGCTATAGAATTGTGTTTCCATGATTACATTGATGATGTGCTTATCGGTATGCCTTGTTTGCATATGGGGTCGCACGGCACCTATTTATTAAACTTCGTTTCGTGATAAAGCGCATTTGCTAGTGACAAGCATTTGGGTGATGTTCTAAAGCTTGAAACTCTTGATGTTGAAAATGTGGTGAAATGCTTGTGATGATGGTTCTTGACTGGTATTGCTTGAGGAAGTGGGCTGTTGAGTTGTGAAAATACCATGATGTGCCTAAGATGACGCGGGGATTACTTCATAAGGAACACCTTGATGCGCCTACGACGACGCGGGGATTGCACGATGAAAGCGTACCCTGAGGCAATCTAATCGTGGGGTTGAGAAGTGAAATGTACCCTGAGGCGATCTAATCGCGGGGCTGAGAAATGTGAAACACCCTGAGGCGATGTAATCGCGGGGTTAAGAGACGAGGCACACCCTGAGGCGATGTGATCGCGGGGTCGTGAGTGAAATATCTGTTGTCTCAAGTGATGAAGTGATCTATTATAAGCTAGCACGAAAGTTTAGTCACGTGTACTACAGTTTCTTTCGCTTGAAATGCTTGAGGAATTATAACATGATACCATGGGAAGCTGCTGTGTATTGTTTTTGCTTATTGACTGCATGTGTTTATGATTGCTATAGTTCAGTGGGACGGATGGCCTAGTTCGGGTTAGGATAACTCGCTGAGACGTAAGTCTCACCCCGTCGTGGGATCTTTTTTTTTTTTTGAGGTACCAAGCTTTGAAGTACCAGTTGGCCAGGAATGGAAATGTTCAAGGAAGTAAGAGTTGACTGAATGCAGGATAGCTAGCGACGATAAGGATTTTTGTTGCGCTTGGAGTTTAAATTTGTACTTGGTGGTTAAGTGGGGATGTACCCCTTTTGTTCCAAGTCATCTAGTATTGTCTTTGTGTGGAGGTGTTTTCTGGCTTTCGCAAGTTGAATGTTATGAAGTAAGAAATGGGCCTAAAGATCTTGGAGGATCAAGTAAGAGTCGTGGCCTAAGGTGATGTTCACGTGCTCGCCGGGTTCTGGGCGTGACAAAACCTATCCTCCAATAACTCACAAATCAGATTAAGAACCATCTCATAAACGGATTTCACAAACCAAATCATATAACCTTTCAGAATTCAATTTATCAAATAGAATGCATTTTTATAAAGCGTTTTACAAATAAATACATATTTCATTTGGAAATTCCTTCATTAAAGCGTTTCTTAAAACATTTAGAAATATTCAATTAAAACTATTTCAAATAATGCTTTCCAATGCCTTTTCAACTGACTAAAATGTAGTGAAAGTCGATCTAGAATTATGCAACAAATATGCTATTTAATCTTTACCACTTATGAAATACGAGTTTACAAATTTAAAAAAGAGATAAACATCACTCGCTTAGGAAAATCCAAACTAAACCATAAAAGTCATCTCAAGTCAATGCGGAAGCTCAGCAATCGCATTGACAGGTAACAGTCTCTGTTCGCTCTGCTTTTTGGAACCTCTGTTTGTGAGGTTTCTGAGAAAAGAGAAAATGGCCATCAAATTTGCCACGTTTCTTGGTAGTTTGAGTCTGTTTGGTTCCCAGAGAAAAATATTTACCAAGAAAAATCCTCATCATGTTAGAACATCTCCTGTTAATGAAAATTTTCTCGTCCAGAATGGTGCGAATTTTTCATTCATGACTCTTTCATGTTTTGTGTTTTTCCCCGAGAAAGTTTTCCCGGTATTCTCAAGATGTAATTTTTTTCTTTTTTGTTTTGAACAATTGTGGTTTTGGTGAATCTTGGTTGCAGAGTTGGAATTGATATTCCTAGAATCGAAGTCAGATTTGAGCATTTAAACGTGGAGGCAGAGGCTCATGAAGGAAGCAGAGCTTTGCCCACCGTCATTAATTTCTGCATTAATATTCTAGAGGTAAGTTAACAACCACCTAAAATGATATTCGGCAAATTGCTTGCATTTTCTGATTGGTTTCTTTGTTTAACCTTTACTCTTCTTTCTGTTTCTTTCTCCCCTGAAGGGCTTCTTCAATTTTCTGCACATACTTCCTACTAGAAAGAAGCACTTGAATATCCTTCAGGATGTCAGTGCGATCATCAAACCTGGCAGGTGAGCAAATCAAACCAACTCAGAAAATCAGTTCTTGAAGCCTCCAAACTGCACTGATCTGAACTTAGTTTTATCTCACCCCGTGTGATTTGGTTCCATCTCTGAGCTTGGCGCTGTGTTCTATAAATGCATTGCATGTCGTGTAATTATTCGAGGGTCTTCAACTAGGAATTGTGACGTTCTTTCTGGAAATAAGTTTTCAACATGTTGATTGAATTACGGCTTCAAATTCGATTTGGAACTAGTATATTTCTTTCTTCCGATGAAAACACAATCGAACAAAACTGAATCGGGATTCGTCCTTCTTCCATGATCGAAAGGGCGAAGAATTAGCTTTACTTCTCTTTTATGGCAAGTTTCTTCTCATTTGGATGGACAGTATTGCAGGATGACATTCCTTTTGGGTCCACCTAATTCCGGGAAGAGCACCCTCTTGTTAGCTTTGGCCGGCAAGCTTGATCCTGAACTAAAGGTTTATGCAAGTCACCTTTCATTTGATTTAAGCCTTTCTTTTGTGGATTTTAAACTTTTATATGATACGTCAAAACATCATCCAATTATACTGAAAGAGTGAAAATTGTTCCTCAGACAACAGGTAGGGTAACTTACAATGGACATGGCTTGAATGACTTTGTGCCCCAAAGAACCGCGGCTTACATAAGTCAACACGATCTTCACATAGGAGAAATGACAGTCAGAGAAACTTTGGCCTTCTCTGCAAGATGTCAGGGTGTTGGATCACGATACGGTTAGTGAATTTGAATGGATACTTTCGTTTTTTATGATGTCATATTTGAATTTGACTAAGGAATTTATTTTTCCGAATAAGAAATGCTGATTCTTTTGGCGGCATCTGCAGATATGTTGTCAGAGTTGTCGAGAAGAGAGAAAGCGGCAAATATAAAACCAGACCTCGATCTTGATATCTTCATGAAGGTAGTTAAACAAGAAGAGCTTAGAGTTTTTTTTTTTTTTTTCGTTTTTCCAGGTAAATAAGGAAATGAGTTAAATAATCCCTAAGAAGAGACTGATGAGGAAGTAACGGTTTTAAGTCGGACTCCAGCAAGCAGTTGCTGTGCTTTCGAATTCTTAGAAAACATGGGTGTCTGGTTTTTAATGCAATGGTTCTTATTCCACAGGCAGCAGCAACAGAAGGTCAGGAGGCTAATATTGTCACTGACTATATCCTCAAGGTAACTTTGACAAGCATCACCACAAAATCATGCAGGCACTTGACAAATAGCACAACATTAATGCATATGTCTTCTCCACAGATTTCAGGGCTGGAAATATGTGCTGATACGATGGTCGGAGACGAAATGTTGAGGGGCATTTCTGGAGGGCAACGGAAGCGTGTGACCACAGGTTAGAACTAGAAGCATATCAAATTTCTAGCTACTGAAAATGTTCATTTCTCTGACCTGCAATTTCTAGGTGAGATGCTGGTTGGGCCCGCCAAGGTATTGCGCATGGATGAGATATCTACTGGGCTCGATAGCTCAACGACCTACCAAATCGTCAACTCCCTGAAACAGTTTAATCACATTCTTGATGGAACGACGGTTATCTCTCTCCTCCAGCCAGCTCCGGAAACTTACGAGCTGTTTGATGACATAATTCTCATATCTGATGGTCAGATTGTGTACCAGGGCCCACGTGAGCTCGTCCTAGATTTCTTCGAGTGCATGGGATTCAAATGCCCTGGAAGGAAGGGTGTTGCCGATTTCTTGCAGGAAGTATGTAAAAATTATAGCATTTTGTTTCAGCAACTTTTAGGATATCTATTCTCAGTAGAAATTCTCTTGCAGTAACATACTTTTCTACCTTTCAATAGGTAACATCTAGAAAAGATCAGCAGCAGTATTGTGCATGCGAATACGAGCCTTACGCTTTTGTGACGGTTCGGGAATTTGCGGAGGCATTCCAGTCATTTCATGTGGGAAGAAAACTCGGAGATGAACTTTCCACTCCATTTGATAAGAGCAAGAACCACCCGGCTGCTTTGACTACCAAAAGATTTGGCGTTGGAATGAAGTGTTGGAGTGAGCTGTATTTCCGTTAAATTAGGCAGTTTTTCCCTGTATTATAGTCTTTCCTGATTTATTGATATGCTAGGGCTAGCACATATATTGTATATAAGGTCGATTGTAATGCTGTAAAGATTCATATTGAATATAGAGGAAAACATATTTCTTCATGGTATCAGAGCCCTAGGGTTTGATCCTTAGGGTACTGTACGTCAATCACCGACTACGTCCCATTCGAGCAATTCATTCTGCGGACCTGATCTCATGGCCGACGATCAGTCAATTGTGAAAACTGACCAAGCGGATGCTAGTGCCTCTGCTACTGCCATTCTGGCAGACCTGACCGCTGCGATGAAGCAGCTCTTGACCCAGCAGGCCGCACCGCCGCGCGTTGAAGCTCCTGCTGCATCGATTGCTGTCAAGCTTGATGGCAAAAATTATGGCGTCTGGTCCCAGGTTGTTGAGATGTATGTCTCAGGCAAAGACAAACTGGGCTATTTGAACGGTGGTTCTCCTGAGCCCCTTCCGACTGATCCATTTTTTCGACAATGGAAGACCGATGATTCGACGGTGAAAGGTTGGCTTATCAATTCTATGGACCCAGCCTTGATACCAAATTTTATTCGATTTCCTACTGCCAAAGCCGTCTGGGATGCTGTGGCAACGACTTTTTTTGATGGATCTGACACCTCCCAAATCTATGATCTTAAGAGGCAGGTTTCTCGATTGAAGCAAGGCGGTGGACCCATCGAGAAATATTACAATGATCTTCAAGGGCTCTGGCGTGAGATTGATTTCCGACGTCCTAATCCTATGCAATTTCCGGTCGATATTCAGAGGTACAATGCTATTGTCCATGAAGATCGAGTTTATACTTTTTTGGATGGTCTCGATGACCGCCTGGACAATGTTCGTGCTGATGTTCTGAAGATGGATCCATTCCCCACTATTGAGCAAGCCTACGCACGCGTCCGCAGGGAAGATGTGCGCCAAACCGTGATGTTGACCAATGCTGATGGCTTTCCTACGGGTGCTGCAATGGTCTCACGGGGCAATCGAGGAGACCCATCTCTACAGATGATGGCTGGCAATTCGGTGGGTAGATGTGGGCGCTCTCGATCTTTTGTCAAGGCCAAGTCTCAGGTGTTTAGCGGCTGTTCTCATTGTGGAAATTCCAAACACACTAGGGACACTTGTTTTAAGCTACATGGATTTCCAGATTGGTGGGACGATTTTCAAGCGAAGAAGAAGAAATCTGAAGCAGAACTGGGCAAGAGTACAGGGCAAGCATCATTGGTGACTGGGAGTTCATCTCTTTCCTTAGTCCCAATGGTATCTTCAGCTAATACTTCCAATCTTCCACCTGAAGGTAATTGTGGTTCTGGTTTTATCATTACTCGTCATGGTGGAAACAATGGATGGATTATCGACTCAGGCGCTACCGATCACATGACACCTCACCTCGATGACCTAGTCAACCGTACCTCACCACGACGAGACAGTGTGTATAATGCTAATGGAAATTGCCATCCAGTCACCGGGGCTGGGAGTGTGGCTCTCACGCCCTCTCTTTCTTTATCTCATACATTACTTGTGCCCTCTTTGTCCAACCGTTTATTGTCTATTGGACAAATTACTGATGAGCTGAATTGTTGTGTTCTTATGCACCCGAATTTCTGTTTGTTTCGGGACATTCTCACGAAGGAGATTATTGGGCGTGGTACTAAGAAGGAGGGGCTATACATTGTGGATGATCTAAGCTCTGGCTGTGCATATCACACTCCTAGTCAGTCTGTTAGTAAGGAGAAGGATGTTTGGTTGTGGCATCGTCGGTTGGGACACCCATCATTTAGATATTTGAAGTATTTATTTCCTGAGTTGTTTCGTGGTTTATCAGATTCTGTTTTTCAATGTGACACATGCATTATGGCAAAGAGTCATCGTGTTTCTTTTCCTTTGAGCTCTAATAAAAGTAGCAGGCCTTTTTGTCTGGTTCATTCTGATGTGTGGGGTGCATCTCCAATTACTACAATGGCTGGAATGAGATGGTTTATAACCTTTGTTGATGACTGCACACGTATGACGTGGTTGTATCTGATGAAGCATAAAGATGAGGCCTCTACCATATTTCGCATGTTTCATAAAATGGTTGCTACTCAATTTGGAGCTCGTATTCAGATTCTCCGCACGGACAATGGTGGAGAATATATCAATCAACACCTTAGCTCTTATTTTAAGGAACATGGTCTCATCCATGAGACCTCTTGCCCTCAAACCCCTCAGCAGAATGGTGTGGCCGAACGAAAAAATCGCCACATTCTAGAGACGGCAAGAGCTCTTCTTGTCGGCGGAAATGTTCCAAGAAGGTTCTGGGATGCAGCGGTAATCACAGCCGTTCACCTGATGAATCGTATGCCCTCTCGCGTGTTGCAATTTCAAACTCCATTACAAACTCTATCTCAGTTTATGCCTCTCCCTTCAGTCTTGACAATACCTCCTAAAGTGTTTGGGTGTGTGGCTTTTGTGCATCTTCACAAGAACCAACGCACCAAACTTGACCCATGTGCAGTAAGATGTATATTTGTTGGCTATGGAGCTCATAAAAAAGGATATCGCTGCTATGATCCGAAGACCAAGAAGACACATGTTACCATGGACGTGACTTTTCTGGAGTCCGAGTCTTATTTTTCTCCACCCCAATGTTCCTTTCAGGGGGAGAATTATAGTGAAAGGACAAATTGGTGGGATATTGGCATGGAGGGTGCAGAGTCAGGAGGACATATGGAGTCCGGGGTGCGATTGGGTGGGGCTGGACCATTAACCAGCTCACAAAAAGTTTCAATTATGCAGTTTAATGAGGGGAAGGGTGCACTGACAGAAGATGAAGGGGAGGGTGTTCGTTTTTCAGCTGAAAGTGGGGATGATCAGCAGCCTATATCTACATCTAATGAGCGAGATCAGCCTGCTCCTTCGCAAATTGCCCCTTCTTAAGTACCCGACCACTCTCCTGAGAATGATCCTGAGGTAAGCTCTCTTTCTGATCTTGAGGTTTCTGATGATTCTGATTTGGTTGTTAGATATAAACTCCCTGACAGGCATAATCGAGGCAAGCCTCCTAGTCGGTATTCACCGGATGTAGAGGAACGAAGGTCTAAATATCCCATTGCCGATTTTGTGTCAACAAGAAGATTGTCGAAATTTTGCAAGGCTTTTGTGTCAAATGTATCAACTGTTCAAATTCCGAATGGGGTGGGAGAGGCCTTGAAGGATCCAAAATGGGTCCAAGCTATGAAGGAGGAGATGGAAGCACTAGAAAAGAATCAAACTTGGAGACTTGTAGAGTTGCCAAAAGGGAAGAAAGCCGTAGGGTGTAAGTGGGTGTTTACCATTAAACACAAGGCAGATGGAACCATTGAGAGATACAAGGCTCGATTGGTCGCAAAAGGATACACACAGACTTATGGTGTGGACTATCAGGATACTTTCTCTCCAGTTGCAAAATTAAATACCGTGCGGGTTTTGCTATCGCTTGCTGCAAATCTGGATTGGCCATTGCATCAGTTTGATGTAAAGAATGCATTTCTTCATGGAGATTTGAATGAAGAGATTTACATGGAGATTCCACCTGGATATGGGTGTGTTAATAAGCCAAATGTTGTTTGTAGACTGAAGAGGTCGTTATATGGTTTGAAACAATCACCTCGTGCCTGGTTTGGTCGGTTCAACTCAGCCATGAGAAAGCATGGTTATTCTCAGAGCAATTCAGATCACACTTTATTTTTGAAGCGAAGCCAAAGTAAGCTGACTGCCCTGATCATATATGTTGATGATATGATCATAACAGGAGACGATATTGAAGAAATTTTCGAGGCTTCAAGAGAAGTTGGCAGAAGAGTTTGAGATGAAGAACTTGGGAGGACTAAAGTATTTCTTGGGTATTGAGGTAGCTAGGTCTAAGGAAGGAATTTTCTTATCACAGAGAAAATACGCACTTGATTTGTTGGCTGAGGTAGGAATGTTAGACTGTAAGCCTGCTGATACTCCTATGGTACAGAATCATAAACTTGGAGAGTATTCTGATCAAGTGCCGACTAATAAGGAGATATATCAAAGATTAGTAGGAAGATTAATTTATTTGTCTCACACTCGCCCAGACATTGCTTATGCAGTAAGTGTTGTGAGTCAATTTATGCATGCTCCTAGTGAAGATCATATGAATGCAGTATATCGTATCCTTCGATATTTAAAGTCAGCTCCAGGGAGGGGGATAATTTTTGCAAAGAATGGTTACCTTGTAGTGGAAGGATATACAGATGCAGACTGGGCAGGGAATGTAACAGATAGAAGGTCGACGTCAGGTTATCTCACATTTGTAGGAGGTAACTTGGTCACGTGGAGGAGCAAGAAGCAAAAAGTTGTGGCTCTGTCCAGTGCCGAGGCAGAATTCAGAGGAGTAGCGAAGGGGTTGTGTGAGTTATTGTGGCTTAAAGGACTATTGTCCGAACTTGGGTATCCACCGGAGTCTGGGATGAAGTTGTTTTGTGATAATAAAGCTGTTATAGCTATCTCTCACAATCCGGTTCAGCATGACCGAACCAAACATGTTGAGGTTGATAGACACTTTGTCAAGGAGAATTTAGATGCTAAAGTAATTCAGTTACCTTTGGTCAAATCTGAAGATCAATTAGCCGATGTATTGACCAAAGCTGTGTCAAGTCGAGCGTTTCAGAGCTCACTCATCAATATGGGTATCGAAGACATCTTCTCACCCACTTGAGGGGGAGTGTTGGAGTGAGCTGTATTTCCGTTAAATTAGGCAGTTTTTCCCTGTATTATAGTCTTTCCTGATTTATTGATATGCTAGGGCTAGCACATATATTGTATATAAGGTCGATTGTAATGCTGTAAAGATTCATATTGAATATAGAGGAAAACATATTTCTTCATGAAGGACTTGCTAAAAGCTTGCATTTCAAGAGAGTACATGCTCATGAAAAGGAACTCCTTTGTCTACATCTTCAATATCACTCAGGTCATACCAACTTCATTCTTTTTCAGTTCACTTCAACCATGAATTTTCTGATGTACTTAAACTGGTATGACTCGTTCTATTAGCTCACAATCATGGCGATTATTACGATGACCCTGTTCTTACGGACAAAGATGCACCGGGACACCATAAATGATGGTGGAGTTTACATCGGTGCCTTGTTCTTCACCGTGATTACGATCATGTTCAATGGAATGGCGGAACTTTCAATGACCATAGCCAAGCTACCAATTTTTTACAAGCAAAGAGACCTCCTCTTCTTTCCGGCCTGGGCATATGCTCTTCCAACATGGATCCTAAAGATCCCTATCACATTTGTAGAGGTTGCAGTTTGGGCGTTCATCACCTACTTCGTCATTGGATACGATCCAAATGTTGGAAGGTGAGAAAGAGCTGTGATCGTCCTTTGGTGGTCAGATGGAAATTCTAATCTCATTGTCCTAGTTGACGCATTCAACTGTCTATATTCTGTCACAGGTTGTTCAAGCAGTATCTTTTGCTTGTGGCCATTAATCAGATGGCCTCTGGATTGTTTCGATTGATTGCGGCACTCGGGAGAAACCTGATTGTCGCGGACACATTCGGGTCGTTTGCTTTGCTAACTGTCGTTGCATTGGGCGGAGCCATTCTTTCCCAAGGTATTACAAATACTAGAGTTCATCCTCTTTCTTTATTTGTTTGTAGCTTCTTTTTCATAAATAGTCCTAATCCTGTTTCCTTTGAATTTTAGAGGACGTAAAGAAATGGTGGATTTGGGGCTACTGGATATCTCCTTTAATGTATGGCCAGAACGCGATAGTCGTTAACGAGTTTTTGGGATCGAGTTGGGATAAGGTGAAGTCATGTAACTGCTTAATGCCAATGTTTTGATGTTTCACACATACAAACCTCTGATTGACCGATTCCTTGTTTTATTCCCTATGCTAGATTGCCCAAAATTCAAGTTCGAATGAACCACTGGGAATTCGAGTTTTGAAGTCTCGCGGGTTCTTTACTGAAGCATACTGGTATTGGATAGGAGTTGGGGCATTGCTTGGGTTTGTCATCCTCTTCAACTTTGGATTTTTGGTGTCTCTCGCTCTTCTAAACCGTAAGTGCCTTTTACTTTTCTTCTTGTTGACGTTTCCGTCACGCAAGAGCTTACCTACTCAAGCTTCATTTGATGATGCAGCCTTTGGTAAATCCCAGACAGTAAAATCAGATGATCCTGAGGACAATGAGGACGTTAACAGAATTGGAGGATCAATTCAGTTGCAATCTCAAGGCTCAAGTCAACATAATGGATCGGGTATGAAGTGTTGATGGTTGGATTTTTTTTTTTAAATCGTATATCATTTAGCAGTAGTTAAGACCATAAAGGGTGAACAAAAAGGCTTTGGTCCACCAAGGACTCGGTGTTACTTCTTTGCCTATCTTTTCTTCTGGGTCTTGTAGGAAGGTCATCCAGGTCTACACATACATGGCCCAAGATGGCCGTTGCTGCCAATACGAAAAGAGGAATGGTGCTCCCATTTGAGCAGCGCTCAATTACTTTCGATGAAATAACTTATTCTGTTGACATGCCACAGGTGACTGTGTTAAGCTATGAAAAGTCTGAACATAGTACTTTCTCGACAGTAGATCTTAAGTGTTAAAGCTCGAATGTTCGTCCAAAGTATAACTGGGCGTTCGTTGTTTATCTTGGCAGGAAATGAAGAACCAAGGTGTTCTCGAGGACAAATTGGTGCTCTTGAAAGGTGTAAGTGGTGCTTTTAGGCCTGGTGTTCTTACAGCTCTAATGGGCATTAGCGGTGCCGGTAAAACCACTCTGATGGATGTGTTGGCTGGGAGAAAAACCGGAGGATACATCCAGAGGAACATAACAATTTCTGGGTACCCAAAGAATCAAGATACATTCGCTCGGATTTCCGGATATTGTGAACAAAATGACATCCATTCACCTCATGTTACTGTCTCTGAGTCCTTACTTTACTCGGTGAAGGAAACGGATCCATATTCTATACATACAGACACGCAGCGGAATTCTACACAACACATGCCATAAATCTGCTTGAATCACTGATCGTAAAGGTAAATCACAAGAATTGGACTTACCTTGATTTCCACAGATTAGAAGCCTCAAAAGCAGTGATGAAAGGGACAACGATCCTGCAGCCGTTTGTCCTTGATTCCACAGAAATCCCTGTAAAACAAGAGAGAGGGGAGAACGAGAGATTTTTGTTCTGAGTGTTTGTGCCGACCAACTGAACGGCGTACATTCAGAGGGATGTATCTAGGACATACCTTACACATCTTTTCAGAGCCGAATAGGAAACTTGATTATCTCATTTCCTATATTCACCAGAATTGGAATATAGGCAATATTTCATATTGCCACAAAGGCAATAATTAATAATGCCTTAGATTGTGCCCTTGATGGGCGCAATTTTTCCAACATCTCCCACTCGCCCATGAAGGGCAAAATTTCTCTCTGTTTCACTCTTCACTGCAATGTTCATATGGGCTAATAATCCGTGCGACCAGCATACTCTGAGAACTCGTTGTCATATATCCGTTGGGAGTATTTGACAGCTCTTAAAATTTGAACATAATCCCAGTTGGATTATAGTATGCAGTACCCTAGATTGAATAGTCACATATGTATCTCTTTTCTCTCAATCTCATTTAAATGTGATATGATATATATTCACAGTTATGATCACACTCAATAATCATAACTGACCGGTCTGTGAACATAATCCATAATGTGACTTCAAAAACTAAATCGATCTTCCTTCTTCACCAAACCTCTCAATTCCAGCCTAGCACGCTTTTCTAGGAATGTCCCTTTAGATCGAATCAAATCCATGACCATAGGTAACACCCTAAGATAGCGAACACCAAATAGAAACGTTGAGAATAATGAGAAGTCATGAGGGCACAAATGATGAGGAAATCATATCCTCTTGAGTCTCACACGGCTCCAAAAGCTGAGATAAACACTTTTGCCTCTCTCATCGGTCGTCTCATGCATACGTAATATGAAGTACGTATTACGGTATTTTCTCCTTCCCTACGGAGCGTATGTCTTTCCTTTTAAATACCGTACAGATGATAACATAGACATACTCAATGTCTGTCTTGAGTTCACGTAACAACTCCAGCCAAGAGTATCCATCAGAACTCCCATCTGGCAATAAAGACGGATAAAGTGAAAAATTGAGGATTATTTCACTTTTGGACTTTGTTAGTATCCATCAGAACTCCCATCAGCCAAGAGTATCCATCAGAACTCCTCATCTTAACATTCTATCAAGGCGACATCAATATTTAAGCTCGAATTCTCAATTATCACTGTTGACACTTGATTTTTGACCAAGTCTTTTTCAGCTTTATTTTGAAAAATCATAAAAAATTCATAAAAAGTCAAAAAATTACAAAATCAACTTTGGTGGCCTTGGCCCAGCTTAAGGAATCATTTTTGACCAAAAAATAATTTTTCATATTTTCCGCATTTTTTAGTATTTTTAGAAAATAGGAAAATACTAGAAAAATCAACAAAAATAAATTTTGAGGTCAAAAAAATATAGGAAAATAATCAATATTTTTATTTTAATTTCCTTGTCATTTTGACCTCATCAAGAGTCGAAATTCAAGTTTAATTTTGTGTGTTTCTTTGTAATGCACATGGTTGAATTTGTTAAAAAAAATATGTTTTGAGTCTTTTTATTTGCAATCTTTTGCATTTTCCGAATCTTGACATTCGACTTGATTGCCCCACATTTCAATTTGGTTCAAATTGTGCGCTAATTTGATCGATTTTGGCTTTAAGGACCTAATTGCATGAAAATCTTTTCGTTTTAGTCCCTAAAATGCCAAATCCAAAATTAAACTTTTCTGAGAGAGACCCATAGAACCCCAATACTTCCTCCTTATAGGTTCTGACCCCCTGAATCTAATGGTGAGCTCAATTGACGCCAATTCCTTCATTAAGCACCCTAATTTGGCGAAATTGAATTTCGGATCCTATCTCATTTTTGGGGGTTTCGCACGATTCCAAGTGTTTTAGTCACAAAAACCACATTTCTAAAGAGAAATCATGCTGGGAAAACAATTGGCAGCTTCAATTTTGCGAAAAGATGGCAATTACTAGTGGAATTTGGCCCTTCTTGTGGGAACCGGATCTGTCGGGTCGGACAAATCCGACCCGTGGACCCGGGTACTGTTCATTGCCTTTTTCCCCCTTCTTCATTGCACGCGCAGGGGACACAAAAAAACACAAAAGAGGCTTCTTGGCGCACGCATAGGAAAACCGAAGAAGAGGAAGCCAAAAAAATAAAAAGGCCAAATGGAGATGCCCATTGAACAAACCTTCGCCGATCATTCATCTACACGAGGCAGACGATCTCTAGCTCACCAGAACCGGCGTCGCACGTGCGAGTCCTACTGGAACTGCCTCTAACAGAATCTGGCGCCCGAACAAGAAGAAGGGAAGGGAATTTAGTCGGCGTTTAAAAAAAAACACCAAAGGGGGACTCAGAGAAAAAAAAAGCTCGCAAAAGAGAGAGAGAGAGAGAGAGAAAGAGCGCGCGGCCGAAGCTTGCTCCCACCGAGCCTGTGCAAGCTTCGTCGAATCATCCTCAGCAAAACCGAAGCTGACGATCATCATCGTCGACTTCCTAGAGCTCCGGAGAAGCTTCTGAATCTGTTCGATCAGCCTTTGATCTCGAAAAAAGGTGAGATCCTCCTTCGAGCTTCTCCTCGGCCATCAATGGCATCTTGGCTTTTGGCGCATCATTTGTCGCGTTTTAACTTGCAACTCGCTCGTCTTGCATTGCTGAGCATTTTTGCCTTTGGTCGCATGTCATTTCATTGCCTAAATCATCGAGTCCACCCCCATCATGACCGACTGGCCGTGAACTCTATAGCCCCTTCTAGACCAAGCCGAAGCTCCGCGATGGTCAGATAAGTCTGTTCGATCTCATGTGATGCTTCCTGATTGATTAATAGGCCTAGATATCGCTAGAAACGGTTAGGACGATAACTCGCCAGAGATTAGCTTCGGCCTTGAGTTGCAGGTTTGCGATACTTGATCCTGCTGTGCTGAGTATGATATATGTTGTAGAGCTCGTCAAGACGAATCATTTGCCGTTGGTTTCGCGTCAATCGGATATCTGTAGGCCAAGATGTGGCCTTCCGACGAGGCGCCGGCGAGAAAGAGCCGGCGCCGATCGTCTTCTTCGGCGGGGCTGTTGACCGGTCAACGAAAGTTGACCAGTCAACGCCCATGTGGCTCTGACGTGGCACCCACGTGGCAGCCACGTCAGCCATTCGGTTATAACCGAAAAACAAACTTGATCGGACGGTGGTAGGTGTGCCACCTGTCGCGATCTCGCTTTTTCAGAAATAAAAAATGATTTTCACAAATAAAAAATGCCATGGATCGAACGGTCAAGATTCAATCTTGCCTTTCAATCGTGGCCGTCGGTTGCTTACCTTAGATCAGGCCGTCCATCAGTCGACAAGTGGCGCAATCAGGGGCGTTGGTTCAAGTTGAGCGGGAAATTGAAAATTCAAGCGGGAAGGTTAAAGTGGCATCGTTTTGAGGCGGGTGGATCCGGGCCGGTCGTGCGTGGGTCGTGGGCCGGGTCACCCGACTCGGCCCGGCCCGAATAACATTTTTTAATAAAAAAATGGGAAAATGATTTTAAAAATAAAAATAATAATAATAATAAATCAGAAAAATCCTAGAAAATCCAAAAAATGCTAGAAAATTTCAGAAAATTCCAAAAAATGTGGAAAAAATGTGGGAAAATCTTAGACGCTCCAGAAATTCCCAAAAATCGAGGATTGACCACAGACAACTGGTCAACCCTATTTTTGGGGTTTCTTATCCGTTCTTCCGAGAGTTGACGATATTACCCTTTAGGGGTAAGTCGCCTTTGCTGTATATGCGAGATGAGGCCGATAATACCAAGGTAAGAATTAGGGTCAGGTAGGCAACTAATTCTTAGGCTTGAGTTTTCGAGTTTCGTCCCTTTTCTCAAAATGACGATTTTGCCCCTCAATAGGAAAATCATCTTTCTTGTCTCAATCGAGTCCTGAAAATTGCTTAAAGTTAGGGTTTGGGTCAGGTGGATGACCAACCCTAATATTTGAGATTTTCAGTTCTCATCTTTTGTCCAAAATGACGACTTTACCCCTCTAAGGGTAAAATCACTCTTAAATCCCGGAAAAATCCTGAAAATTCCCAAAAAAAATGGGAAATGAATTGGATTGATAACCAATCCTATTCCCCCATCTTTTGACTTCCCAATTCATCTAAAATCACAAATTTTCCCTTTCGAGGTGAATTGTCCCCGAATTGTTCAAAATTACGATTCTGCCCCTCATGGGCGAATCATGTCAAAATCATTCCTAAGCCTTGATTGATATTTCTTTAGGCTAATAGGGCCTCATTAGGGATGCCATGCTGCTTTCATGTGTTTTATCCGCATGTACTGGATCCTTGATTTGCGCATTTACTTTTAATGATTATGAGTGATAGGATAGCCAATCCCATCTGCATGAACTCCTAGATTTAGGATCTGTACCCCACTCGTATGTATGAAATCCTATGATCAGATAAACCATTCAGCTTAGGTACCGAAAGGGCGTCAACTCTAGCAGTTGGAGTAACTAAGTCCCCGAACCCATTTCTCTAGTTCCCGCAGAATCGAATAGACAGCTCCCAACTATTCGACAGGGTTTCCAATCGTACCCTCCAAGAAACGATTGGTGACGACTCCTTGGCACGTACACGTATCACATGTCACTAGACCACACCGAAGGTCGACCACGTATATCCAGCCGTTGCGATTTGGGTAATGGACCTTGGGAGAGGCCCGTGTCCGATCAGACAGCGATCGGGCGGCCCATTAGCCCCCTCGCCCTCGAGAGGGTCGCGACGGATTGGCGACTCCGCTAGGGACCTATTCTAAACCAGAATCTCTGGTTACGAATTCTAGAGGATTTGAGCCGATTAAAAAGTTGTTTGGTTTATCTGACCTTGTTTTCTGCAGATGCTCTTGAAGGTGAGGTACGTACGGTAACCATTGTGTTAGATGCTTTTGCAGATTGGAGAAATAAGGGGTGGAGTTATTGTTAACATCTTTCCTACAGGTTGGAGTTGGGAATGTTTGTTTATCTTACGCACATACTGAAGTGGTGTTTGATACAAACTGCTGTGCATGACCTTGCATTGTGATGATCACGACATATTGCACACACTGGCGGTCAAACCCCGACTGCAACCACCCTTAGGTTACCTTAGATAGGGAAAGGGTGCGAAAGGATCTTGTGTTTGATGGCACTTGAGACTTTCGTATTCGTTCCCGCTCACAATCCGCATTGGCGATATCTAGCCCTCTTGGGTAGGTACCCTTGGGGAGGAATCTGCCTCAGGTGGATCGTGGGAGCCTGAGCCATAGGTTCCTCACCTGATTTTCGATTTTTAGAGTATACCCACTTGTCTCATGCGCGTGTCTATGAATGGTTGATATACCTAAAATCGTCCGTTGATACATGGGGACATTCCACACTCCCCCAAGTATGGTTGGTAAGGCATTTATTTCCAATGTACTTTATTATTCCCTGCTCCATAATATGACTCACACATTACATACATTCATATGCATTCGCATCATGAAAATCACTCAAGTGACTAATTGAAACAACAATGATAATAGGGTAGGATGTCCATGTTCCCTAAGAGTTCGACAGAGTTGGTAACCTTCGAGTACCTAAGGAAAGTCACTCGCCCTGGACCGAACACAAGGCTGCACTTCACTAGATTCGTGCATGGTCGGGAGCTGACTAGACGTAAGTTGGGATATGCCGAAGTTTTCCAAACCCGTTACTATGTCGATAACCTCAGATTTAAGCGACAAGCGGACGAGATGTTTAAGAATTATCTGGAGATGAAGAGACAGCGTCGCAACCAGTTGGCTAGGGAGGCATATGCCCGTCGGAAGGCTGAACTACCGACTAAAGAAGGCGTACCTATGGTCGCTTTTTGGGGAAGAAAGAGGAGCCCCGCGATTAGGATAAAGCCAAAACGCATCACACTCAAGAAAGTGAAACCTGAGAAGGCTCCTGAAGTCATCATACCATGGACCAGAGAATGGCCAGAGGAACTACGACCTTTCGACCAAAGCATTGAAGACAACCCCTTACACTTGACTAGAGGAGAGTTCCCGACTAACTGCCATTGGGAAGAGGGGTAGACCTCTAGGAAAAGAGTGATTTAGATCCTCACATTCCATCGGCCTTTTATGACTTTCTTGTTTGAAGAATCTCTCTTTACCTTTCTTTCATTAGGTATCCTGATTGTAATAAAAAGTTCATTCCACTTTGTTCATTTGATGTATTGACCAATGGAATGTGACATTACTGTTTCCCTTAGTCACTGGAGTGAACCTGACTAAAATTGCATAATTCACTTCCCTGAAATTCAAGTTAGGCTTTAAGTCAGGCCTTCGAGACCTGAAAAAGGTCATAATTTCCATTTCTTCAATTGAACTATGCAATTAAATTAGCCCATGCATACCTCATGGCATCTGCATGATCACATGTTTAAAGTAATTTTTGACGATTGACTTTTCAAATCGTTTGCATATTTTAGACTTGATGGGAAAGAATGATATTCAAGTGTTCAAAGTTCCTCGGGCCGAACTCCAGTCATGGTGGGATAGCATGGGCGCAGCCAGTCAGAAATATGCTAAATCACGATTGGGATATCTACTAGACCTGCTGAAGATTGAGTGCCCACCTGCCTTTATCCAAGCCATGGCGCTCTATTGGGACCCTACCGCCGCTACCTTTTGCATGGAAGGACTGGAAATTATTCCCACCATTGAAGAATACAGCGCCGTCATCGGAGTTGAGTTCACTCACACGCTCGTCCGACCCCCCGTAGGATTTGAACCCTTGAGTCAATTAGCTGAATTCCTTGACACAAGCCTTAACGAAGTCAAAGCGGATGCAAAAAGCAATTCTGGACGAATCTCCCTGTCTTTCCTTATAGACTGATTTTCCCACCTCCCTGCTGCTAAAGGGACCAAATCTGGTAGAGCCTTTGTCTTGGCATTTTTCAGCTTTGTGCTATTCTCAATCTTATCTGTCACCTTTGACCCTATCATGGCTGTAGTAGCCATACAAGTCTGTTGTGGGTGGGATTACTCAAACATCATCCTTGCTGAAACTTTCATTTCCTTAAATCGCTTCAAGAAAAATAAAAAGGGAATCTTTAGATCCTCTAGTGATCTTCTGTATCTGTGGTTCACATCCCATATCAGACAATTCCACATCCGCATGGGTTTCACCGAAATCAGCCCCGATGCACATCCTCTTAAAACCTTTGTCAGAACCCATACACGTATTCCTAAGTTCAACTTCATAGAATGGAAGAACTTCCTTAGAGATCTAAAACCCGAACAACTCCGATGGCGGCTAAGGTTGCCAACGCTGGGCAAAGTCAGATTGGCCTGCAATGACAAAGGCCCAGTCCCCTTGTTAGGATTCACAGGCGCTACCGCATACTATCCGAAGAGGGTTATCCAACAATTTGGGGGCACTACAAGAGATCCCTTCTCCACCTCGACCTGGTATCTTTTCTTTTGACATACCTAGCAAGACCCTCATGGAGGAAGAGAAGAGACAGTTTGAAGCCAGGGTGGCATTCATCATACACTCTTTGAAGGATTCTCAGGCCGAAGAAATAAGTTGGCCAGAAAACATGACTCGTGAAGAAAACATTCATAGGGCCACTACAAAATACATTCAACACTTTAAAGTGACCAGACGGAGCCTTGTCGAGCCCTATATACCCGAATACATCGTACCGTACGTACCTGGAATAGAGCCGTACGTACCCGAAGACATGGGACCGCTGTCATATCCATAGGATGAGGAGCCCAAGACTGAAGAGGGGAATCCATACTGGGATGATGAGGTTACCTTAGACCTCAAGCGTCCTAGACTTGAATAGGCTATTCTGTCAAGTGTAAAATAAGCAAACATTATGATACCTCCTCATACATTCTCGTTTTTGTTGGATGCTATTTTGGACACATGGGCATAAATGTGAACATGTTTTGCAAATGCATAAAAATTATCGTCAGAAATTACGCTTCTTTTAATTTCATGAATTCTTTTGAGGAAATGATTAAAAGAACTACTTACATGAGGCTAAGGCTCACGAGGTAGCCCTTTTTCTCATCTACTGACAGAAAGCATGCAACTAAAAGAATTAACTACTTCTTTTTGTCAAGACAAAAGAAATACTCACTGGAATTCCTTCTGGAATAGGTACACTTTCATCACGGAATTACCAACATATCATTTTCGCACTCGCCTTAAGACAAGAATGGAGCAACAAGAATTGACTCCGCGTGTGGGCATGTTGGAATCTCAGATGACTGCTCTGGCAACTATGATGGCCGACATTAAGGCAATGCTAGAAGCCACCCAAGCTAAACAGACAATGGCTCATAACCAGAGCGACTCAGGTCCTTCATCTACACCTGATGCAGCTGATAAAGGGACGGCTGGAGATACTCGACGTACGGAAGAGGATATCCGTGACCCGAACATCTAGTTGCGACAAAAAGCCTCCCTTGTTGTTATCAACCTTGAGAAGGAGGAGCAGACTGTGAAGACTGAAGTGGAGGCTAAAAGATTAGCCAAGATCGAAGAATGCTTGAGCAACAAAGGCTATGAGTTAGCCCGCTTCGATAAGATATCTCCTTTTGCTAAAGTAGAGACTCCTCCTGACTACAAGAAACCAGACTTCGTGAGGAAGTATAACGGGACAAGCTGTCCCCGTGCCCACCTCAAGTATTACCTGCGCAAGATGGCGCACTATTCGAATTATATTCCACTACTAATGAACACGTTTCAAGAGAGTTTGGCTGGCGCCGCTCTGGCTTGGTTCATTGAGTTAGACCTAGAAGATTATGATGGGTGGAAAGATCTTGCGGAAGACTTCCTCAGATAGTATAAATTCAACACGGCTATAGCCCCAACAAGGGAAGACCTTCTACGAACCTCGAAGGCAAGAGGTGAATTAATCAGAACATATGCCCAGAGATGGCGAGCTTTGGCTACCCAAGTAAAGCCATCAATCCTAGAGGAGGAGCTAATTGACTAATTCCTAAAGGCACTCCCCTACGAGTACTTCGACAGGCTGAACACTTCCGGATGTCAAACATTTGCACACTTGATTAAGGTGGCTGAAAGACTGGAGTGGGCCTTAAGAGAAAGGAGGCCTCATGAAGCTTCTACTAGGAACAGTATCCCTTAAAAAATGAGAGAGAAGCCGGACTCGACATAGCATTCATACAGGACCCCCACAAGCCCAAGTCGTTTGGCAATTCTAATCAGACCAAAGGAGGATCGTCCTGGTCGGCGCCGAAAGTGCAAGAGCCTAGAAGAAGGCAACCCCAAAAGCAGTTCTCTCAACTCTCGAGGCCTCTATCCAAGTTGCTCCCGATGCTACTAGAGCAACGCCTGGTGGCAAAAGAACCGCCTAGGACAAATCCTGTTAAGTATCCTGGCTTTGACGAGAGCCAGACATGTGTCTACCATATGGGCGAAAGGGGACATAATGTGGATAACTGCTATATCCTTAAGCTGAAGGTGCAAGCTCTGATTGACAGTCAGATTTTGAAGTTTGAAAATGTGGCTCCAAATGTGCAAGAAAACCCACTCCCTGATCATCAAGCAATAGGAGGAATATTCACTGAAGAGGAGGAAGACCACCTTAAGCTGAAAGTGGACGTGCCTAAGCTGACCAACATATTGGCGGTCGCTTCACTATACCCAAGAGGAGGGGAAATCTCTGCTGACATGAAGAAACTATGCATCGCCAAGATGATGAGCTTGGGAATAATATCAGGCATTACTGATGAAGAATTCGAGGGAGTCAAGGCCTCTCTAATCATGGAGGGAGGTCAATTTGTGATCGAAATTGAGCAGGGAAACATGTTAGACAGCCCATACAAGGAGCTGACAAGCAGTCTCAAACCAGTCACTAAACCAGAAGAAGAATTCAACAAAGATGAACGAGGACAAGAGGCGAAGTCTAGCAGATCGCAGATTTATGGCCAACGCACTTGAAATGGGTGAAATTGTAGACAACCTTGGTCAAGATTCTGGGGGGTACAACTTCAAAGTGAAATATTCAGCCCCTCCTAGCTTTTATCAGAAAATTGAGGATATCATACCAGACGGATGGGGAGGTATGGATGATCCCGCTCAACCAGAAACCTCGAAGGACATAGGAAAGCTTTTTACAAAAGACTTTGACGATACCGTATCGATGATTGAAGCCGCTACGACTGTGGTAATCAGATTGGAAGAACTGGATAGCCTGAGTAGGGTGGAAGATTGCCTGATCAAACCTGTTGTGATCCGATTGCCTAAAGAGGGGGCAGATGATACAGCTAAACCAGAGGAATTTGGCCCAACGATGGTAACCATAAAAGTCCCTCCAGTAGAGGAATATGACCCTAAAGCAGTCCATTGGGACTATGGGACGAAGGAAGTAGATGCAGTAAATGAGGTCTGGACGATTTTATGCCCCTAGGGAAGGCGAATCCGAAAAAAAAGGAGGTCTCGAAGGAAGACGCAGAAAAGCTCATGTCGATCATTAAGACCATCGAGTTTGAAGTAATAGAGCAGCTGAGGAAGATGCTAGCTCAAATATCATTGCTAGATTTATTCATCAACTCAGAGAAGCACAAGAACGCACTGTTGAGGATACTCAACGAAGTACATGTCCCTGAAACGATTAATGATGTACAATTAGGAGATTTTGTAGGGGCAATCCTCCTAAAAGATCAATCGAGCTTCTCTGATGAAGACTTCCCCATGGAAGGAAGAGGGCACAATAAGGCCTTGTATATCTCTGGCCAATGTAACCGGAAGAGAGTAGCGCATATATTAATCGACAATCGATCCGCCTTCAACATATGCCCATTAGCTACCTTGAGGAGTTTAGGCATCAAAGAAGAAATGATTAAAGCCTCCAAAACGACGGTGAGGGCTTTCGATGGGATGAAGAAGACTGTGGTAGGTGAGATTGAGCTTGACGTATTCATCGACCCGACAAAATTCTCTATAAACTTCCAAGTAATGGATCTGCCCAGTGCATTTGGGTTCCTGTTGGGAAGACCTTGGATCTATATAACAGGAGCCGTCCCTTCAAGCTTGCACCAAAAAGTACGCTTTGTAGTGGATGGGAAGGTGATTACCGTACATAGAGAAGTCGACCTCCAGACGTACCAGAACAGCGTCATTCCCTACGTTGAACCTGAAGTTAAGACAGAAGCAAGCTATCATTCCCTAGAACTGGTAGCGACAGTTCATACTCCGGTAGGAACAAGGTTGAGGGCCCCGTACATCTCTGAAGCCAATCTTTTACCAACTAAGATGCTACTGGCATATGGGTTTAACCTTGGAAAAGGTCTAGGTAAACACGGTCAAGGGATAAATACCCCCTGCAGTTAAAAGCTAACCAACATAGAATGGGCTTGGGGTACCAGAAAGATCATATGGATGAGTCTGTCCCAAAGGCAACAGGCCGAGGCTGAGGCAAGAGCCTGGGACGCCGTGAAAGCCAGAGCAACTCAAAGGGTTCATTCATTGGTTCCCCAGCTTGGAAAGGCGGATCGAAGATATTCAATAGTCCTTTGAACGCCTATTTTAGAAAGGATTCCAGGTGATTGTCAGAAGAGGATATCACTCCGACAATAGAACCGGATCTGGCAAACCCATTTCTTGAAGACAACTCTGTAATGTCATCATAGAGTGGCTGAGTGATGAAGCCACTTCCTCTGAGTAAAGAAGCTATTCCCTTGTTTTTAAATACTGCATTTAGAACTTTCTGCATTTTATTGCATTTTCATTCCTTATTATAGGTATAGGGAAACGCCTTTGGATCTCCGGCCGTTGGTCCAAATAGCGCAGCTTGTAACGCGGCCCATCTTGCATTCAATAAAATTACGCAAGTTTTGTTAAGGACATATGGAACCACGAATCAGCCCGATGATGATGCTAGTCTTCCGCACAGAAGCTTGAGGCCTGATTTGCCATATGATTCCTAATTTCCAAAAGATTTCCACGGGGCCAGGATGTCCAATGGCATGAGAATTAGTCCCGTTTATACTTGTACTTATTTCGAAAACTCTTTCGAAAAGACTTTCCATGATCATGCATGTCATTCTTACAGAGTACGAACTAACCATACTCATGACATTTCAGGCATATCATCTCAAACATACATACCAAGTTGTTATGCGATTCGGATTTCCTCATTGACTGTTCTTACAGCATTGAGGAAGATGAAGACGAGGTTTATACGTCTATCCGCAGAGAATGGAATGTATTTGAGGAATCGATGCCTCCTACTTCAGAAGAATCGATCATTGTTAATTTAGGAGATACCGTGAATATCAAAGAGGTCAAGATCGGCGGACATTTATCCCGAGATGAGAGGCTCGAGTTCACTGAATTACTAAAAGAATATCAAGACATCTTGGCATGGTCTTACGCTGATATGCCAGGACTAGATCCTAAGATTGTAGAGCATGCATTACCCACGGATCCCAGTATTAAACCTGTCAGGCAAGGTAGCAGACGGATGAAGGCCGAGTTGGAAGACAAAATTAAGGAAGAAGTCATGAAACTTCTCAGGGTAGGCTTTATTGAAGCTATCCCATACTCAGACTGGATTGCAAATATAGTCCCCGTCATGAAGAAGGATGGTAGAGTTCGCATCTGCGTGGATTACCGAGATCTAAATAGAGCGAGCCCAAAAGATGATTTTCCACTTCCTCACATTGATGTGTTGGTGGATAGTACGGCAGGTTATGAATTATTCTCATTCATGGATGGATTCTCGGGATACAACCAAATCTTCATGAAAAGGGAAGACAAACCAAAGACTGCTTTTACCACACCCTGGGGGAATTTTTGCTATAAAGTCATGCCCTTTGGATTAAAAAACGCAGGGGCTACCTATCAGAAAGCTATGGTCACATTATTCCATGATATGATCCACAAAGAAATTGAAGTACATGTCGATGACATGATCGCCAAATCCAAGAAGGGGCAGGATCACATACAGGTGTTAAGAAAATTATTTGAGCGTTTGCGCAAATATAAGTTGAAGTTGAACCCTAACAAATGTGTGTTTGGGGCAAAATCTGGGAAACTTCTCGGATTCATGGTCAGTAACAAGGGCATTGAGATCGATCCTTCAAAGATTCAAGCCATCCATGATCTGTCAACTCCCTCCATAGTAAAACAAGTGAGAAGCCTTCTGGGGAGACTGAACTATATTGCCAGATTTATCAATCAGCTATCTGATGTGGCTAAACCAATCTTCAAATTACTCAAGAAAGACGTGAGAATAACATGGGATGCAGAATGCAGTCAGGCATTCCAAAAGATTAAGAACTATCTAGTCACTCCACCGGTACTTGTGCCACCAATTCCTGGTCACCCATTGACCTTGTATCTAACTATACAGCAGGAATCTTTGGGAGCCTTACTTGCCCAAACAGACCCGATAGATGGTAAAGAAAGAGCCATCTATTACCTAATTAAGAAGTTCACGCCATCTGAAGCAAAATATATACCAGTTGAAAGGGCCTGTGTAGCAACGGTATGGGCACTTCGTAGATTGAGGCAGTATACCCTACATCACCACATTCAGCTCATAATAGAAAACGATCCTGTCAAATACCTCTTGGAGAAACCCGCTTTAATTGGGAAATTAGCAAAATGGCAGGTGATGTTATCTGAATTTGAGATCAAATGTTCTCCACAAAAATCGGTAAAAGGAAGAGCTATGGCTGACATGCTGGCAGAAAACCCGTCAAGCGGTGAGCCTTCTAAAGTAATAAAAACAGAAGATCAAATTCTGAACTTAGCAGAGGACAAGTGGGTCATGTATTTCGATGGTGCTGTTAATCTATCAGGGGCAGGCACTGGGGCAGTACTGATATCCCCCGATGATCAACATTATCCCGTGGCGGGGAAGATAACTTTTCCTTGCACCAACATCTCAGAATACGAGGCGTGCATTCTAGGCCTACGATTGGCCATTTCTATGAGAATACCTAGATTGCAAGTTTATGGAGATTCCATGCTCATCATTTTACAGACACAGGGAGAGTGGAAGACAAAAGATGCAAAGCTCATCCCTTATCACGAATACCTTGAAGAATTGACACTTAAGTTCGAAGAAGTGTCATTCGAGTACCTATCGAGATCTCACAATCAATTTGCAGATGCGCTAGCCACCCTAGCCTCAATGTTACAAATAACTAGAGGGTTGGACATAGAACCCCTAAGGATTGGCACAATTGAAAGGCTAGCCTACTGCATGCTAATCGAAGAAGAGTTTGACGGAGAGCCATGGCATTATGACATCAAAAATTATCTCTCAAAAAGGGAGTTTCTTGAAGGATGTCAGGCAGGAGACCGGAGATACATAGCCAAGATGGCCAGCAAATTCTTCCTCAGTGGACCAATTCTATACAAAAGGTCATTCGACTCTACTCTGTTGAGGTGTGTAGATGCCAACGAAGCAAATATTCTCATGAAAGATATCCATGAAGGTATATGTGGGCCTCACATGAACGGCCACCTCATCGCTAGGAAGATCATGCGGTTTGGCTATTATTGGATGACCATCGAATCAGACTGCTGTCAGCATGTTCGGTCATGCCACCAGTGCCAAATATATGGTAATAAGATCAATGCACCCCCAAATGAACTACACCAAATGTCTGAATTTGGCCTTTCTCTATGTGGGGAATAGACATGATAGGACCTATTAATCATGTGGCCTCAAATGGTCATCGCTTCATCCTGGTAGCGATTGATTACTTCACAAAATGGGTAGAAGCCAGTTCTTACAAGAATGTCACTGCAAGAAATGTGGCAAGATTCGTCAAAAGGATATCATCTCCCGGTATGGTACCCCTCAAGCAATCATCACAGATAATGGATCCAACCTGAACAACAAGATTGTCGATGATCTACTGGATCACTTTGGTATTCGACATCTGAATTCATCCCCTTACCGCCTGCAGATGAATGGGGCAGTGGAAGCAGCCAACAAAAACATCAAGAGAATCTTGGCAAAAACAGTAGAAAACTACAAGGATTGGCATGAAAGGTTGCCCTTCGCCTTAATGGCTTACCGAACATCAATCAGGACTTCTATAGGGGCAACTCCCTATAGTCTAGTGTATGGGATGGAAGCAGTCCTACCCGTGGAAGTTAAGGTCCCCTCTTTGAGGATCTTATCAGAGGGTAAACTCTCTGTTGACACCTGATTTTTGATCAGTCTTTCATAGTTTATTTTTTAAAAATTCATAAAAAATCTATAAAAAGTTAAAAAAATTAAAAAATCATATTTGGTAGCCTTGACCAAGCTAAGGGAACCATTTTTGATAAAAAAATAATTTCTCATATTTTTTAATATTTTCCAAAAATAGAAAAATACATGAAAAATGAAGAAAAATAGCATTCGATGTCGTAAAAATATAGAAAAATAGTCAATATTTTTATTTTAATTTCCTTTTCATTTTGAACTCATAAATAGTCAAAATTCAAGTTCAATTGCATGTGTTTCTTCATGACGCATAGAGTTGAATTTGGCAAAAAAATGTCATTCGAGTATTTTAATTTGTAAATTTCTACATATTTTTTAGTCTTGACGTCCAATTAGATCGACCACCATCTACAATAAATTCCCCTTGCTGAATATTTTCGTTTTTGTTTCACATGATTTCATGGTGTAAAACGCCGAGTGGATCCCCAATTATAATCGGGTCGGCATGAGCTCGATAGCTCGTCCAAGACCAAACCAGGGCACGACGAACCCCATGTGAGTACTCTTGAACTCCTTCGATGCTTCCTAATGCTTTTCTTAGGTTAGATCGTGTGTAGAATGGCTAGGACAGCTAAATCATTCTTGAGCTGTGATTGATAAATAGGGCCTTACTAGGAATGCCATGTGATTTATTTGCATATCTAGATTCCTTGAGTTGCTCATTTTATTACTGATTGTGATTGCTAGGATAATCACTCCTATCTGCATGAATTTCTAGATTTAGGGTTCATACCTTACTCATCCGCATGAATCTCAGGCTAGAAAATTCAGTCAACTTAGGTACCGAAAGGGCGTCAACTCTGACAGTTGGTGTAACTAAGTCCCCGAAACCATTTCTCTGGTTCTCGCAGAATTGAATAGAAACTCCCAACTATTCGATTGGGTGGTCCAATCACACCCTAAAAAAATGATTGGTGGCGACTCCATGGCATGCACACTTAGCACATGTCACTAGACCACACTGAAAGTCGGTCACGCATACCTCCGTTGCGATTTGGGTAATGGGCCTTGGGAGAGGTCCGCGTCCGACCAGACAGGACGGCCCATTAGCCCTCGAGAGCCCGACAACCTCAAGAGGGTCGCGACAGACTGGCGACTCTGCTGGGGACTGGTTCTTAACCATTTAGTGGACTTGAGCCGATTAAAAAGTTGATTGATTCTTCTAACCTAATTTTATGCAGATGCTCTCGAAAGTGAGGTGTATATGCTAACGAATGTGTTAGATGTTTTTGTAGACGGGAGAAATAAGGGGTGAAGTGCTTGTTAACTTTGTTTTATGCAGGCAGGAGTTTTGGATGTATGATTGTGTGGATGTTTTATTGAAGCGGTGATTGTTAAATAAAATGCATGTCTATTGCTTTAGCACGACACAATGAATACACACAATTGCGCCTAAAACCCCAGGCGCCCTCTTTAGGAATACAATAGAAGGAATTGAAAATGGAATCTCTGTGAGGAAAAACATGGGGTAATCCACTTTTCAATTCCGCTCACTTCGAACTATGGATTGAGTCCCAATGCAACGATAGTTGTGCAATGGAATCGGCTCTTCCCAGAATTCGAGGTGAGAACCTTGGCTTTAGGTACCAAGCCCTATCTTTTGATTTTTAGGAGTTTTCTCTCACTTGTCTCATGCGTTTGTCTATGGAAGGTTAGTATGCCTAACACTGCAAAAAATACAGAGAAGCTTGATTTTCTCTTAAGTTTGGTTGGTAAGACTTTTCTATCCCTCGAACTTGTTACAGCTCTTAATCATTATATTCATTGCATAATTCCGGTGATTGGATTAAATGCCATTTTGAGGATAGATATGTGTGTTTTCCTCCCAATGTTCTTGATGGAAGATGAAGATGGTGTCATCACATTACGAGCGCCAAGTGGACAAGAAGAGCCTACTATGGACATCATTGAGGTATCATCTAATGAAGATGACGATTTGGAATAGGTGATCCTGAAGTCACGTCTCAAAGATCGAAACTGGGGCATCTCTAAGTATTAAGATCACATTCTTTTGTTTTATTTTTCATTTCTAGCCTTCTTGTATAGGATTTATTTTGCTGAGATCCTCTCTATCTGATCCCTTAGATTGATTGTATTAGGGATCTATTTGTGTTTATATACATTCAGATTGAAATTTGTTGTATTTCTATTGACTTGTCATTGGAATGTGATAGTGGCATTTCTTCTAATCACTCGAATACTCCAAAATCAATTTTATAATTCCTTTGGATGAAATTGAAATTGGAAGTCTTATACAACCTTTTGGCCGTATAGGGCAATACAATCCCAATTTCGCCAGAAGGAACTATAAACTTGAATTGGTTCATGCATGTTTTGCATCATTGGTAATCCACAATAATTGATCAAGAGTATTCGTGTTTTTCAAATTTAATGAAAAGATAGATATCCAAATTACTCTCGTTCTTAGCAAACAGCTTTAATTTGGATACCGTATCTTCAATTGAATTTAAAACACATCGTAATTGTGTACTTTTGAACATTCCATTGATTTTCTTGGAATTGATCAAAGGCGATTATCGTGAATTACATTCCTTTCAATGATATGCTTTCCTTTGATGAATATTGATAAAAGCTTTTGCACAAGGCCAAAACCCTTGTAAAAGCTCTTATCCCTATTAATCACAAGTAAGCATAAAATTGAAAGGATTTATGCTTTATTTTTCAAATTCTTTCTTCTGATTCTGCCTTTTCATTTGAAACAGGTTAAAAACAAGTAGAGAAGAGAAGTCTTTTTGTGGATAATCGCGGTGGGAGGTTCCTTTATCCAATCATAAGCAAGATTAAAAAATCAAGATGTACACGCTCGAATCATCAATGTCAAAGCGCAGCTTGCCTAGGTTGAGAGTGGTCAGGTGTTCGAGAAAGTCAGCCATACAGAAGTTGAGACACACACATTAGAGCTTTCATTCATTTCGCTCAATCGAGGGACCTTAAAAGCAGATCATACAAATCATCGGGGTGGAAACATAAAACCGCAATGAGCCCTAATTAGCATCACAAAGGAACCTAGTTGGCCCTCCATATTATTGATGCTTTGCTTATACTCACCATCTCGAGACTCGAGATCTGCAAGCTTAAGAAGAAGGCGTTTACATTCCCCTTTAAGATCGGCAACCTTGGTCCCGTGATCTTCGGCGGCTATTTCCAGGTCCCGAACTAGTCCTCTCCCATGGGCTATATCTGCGGTAATGCTGTCAAGCCTTTCTTCCTGCCACTCACATTGAAACTTCAACACGACATTACGACGGTCGTGCTCATATGTGGTCAGGGATAAGGCCAAGCGCTCCACCAAATTTCCCCTTTCGCGAAGCAACATCGAGACTCGCTTGTTGGCGAACTCAACAGCCTTTCTGTGACTATCGGCCACAAGGTTGGCCAACACCAAGCAGTTGGACCGATCCTCATAGCGAGCTCGCAAAACGTGAGCCACGGTAGCTTTTCGATGAGCGACACGGTAAGTCTCTAAAAAGTTTATAAAGAGGGTTGGGAAGATTCTATATTCCTTCTCTAAATTAGTGCCCTCGATGGAGGTGGTATCTATTTCCACGAGCAAAATACGGATTTCATCTTCAGTTTCTGGGTGATCGGCTATATGAGCATAGCCTCGACCGAGGAGGTTATAGAGTTTTTCCCACTGGGCCAAAATTTCGGCCGAGAAAGCGCGAATAGGAGAGGAGGTCATTTTCGTTGGAGTGAGGGAGAAGAAGATGAGTGTGGTAGAGTGATTAAAATACGAAAAGGCAATTATGTAAGAGTGTTAATCTTCTCTGCATTAACTCCTCCTTTTATAGCAACTCGAGAATGAAGAAAGGCATAGCAATAATGCTCGTGGAGCCAAGTTAATTGGGTAAAGCAATGGTGGCTCTTTCGGTGAACCATCAGATCTGTCCCAGTCCGCGATTTCAGGCTTGATAAACCTAAAAAAGTTGTAAAAAGATATGTCGGTGTCACCATATTAAAATTGAGCGGGAGTTAAGCGCAACTATCGAAAAAAGTTGCGAAAGGATTTGGCCGTCCCATCATATTAAAAAACTGAGCGGGAGGCGAGCGTAGTTCCACCTTTTTGAAAATAAGTGGGAGACATACATGGATATCGAGAAAAGGAAATCGATTTGGTGTCCCTCCACGTTGAAAAGAAGAAAGAAGACGACAAAGCGGGAAATACGAAATCTTGGGAGCAACGCTTGCCCGATGATCTTCATCCATGTTTAAAGAACGTTTCATGGGCATACAGAACCACTCAAAAGAAAATTTAGAGAGAGTGAGCATACATGAGAGAGTAGAGAACCCTGAGTGAGCAAAAATTGATCGAACATTTTTCGATCCAACATGTTTGAGGGTTACCATCAGTTGCTAGAGGCGACTGATCCAAAAATCTCAGAAAATGAACTACTGAGAGATCTCGAAGATTCTAGGATGGCGTCTGGTACCAGAACCACAGAACCCAACCCTTTCGGCAACGAAGTTCAGGATCTCAGCAGCGACGACAACAGCAGCAGCGATGGTCAATCCCGGAAAAGGAAACGTCGCCAGTGCCACACTCAGAATGAAATCCAAGAGCTTGAAGCTTTCTTTAGTGAATGCCCTCTCCCGAACATGAAACAAAGAAATAAATTGGGCCAGAAGCTAGGGATGAAACCTTTGAGGGTCAAGTTTTGGTTTCAAAATAAGCGAGCCAAATTGAGGGCTCAACACAGACGTCAAGAACTTGCGATTCTAAAGGAGGAAAACGAAAAGCTTCGAGCGGAGAACATGAGGTATAAGAAAGCTCCCAGCACTATTGCTTGCCTTAATTGCGGTGGCCCTATCACTCTCGGCGAAATGTTCCTTGATAAGCCTTATATGAGGATTGAAAATGCTCATTCACCACCCCACTCCCTCGAACCATCTTCGATACAATCGGATTTTGTTGGAGATATGCATGAACAAATCAATTCTACGAAGTCAATACCGATGCCTTCTAAAGGATGTGATATGCGTCACCATGATTGGAGTTTCCTTAACGATGAGCTTACTATCACGACCGACCAATCCAAAGCTGATGAATTCTCTCCACAACAATTTCCGGCTCGATCAAATCCTACTGGAAATAGGCCAGAGAGCAATAGCCAAGTTGTCAACACTGTTCCGGGTCGCAAGAAGACGAGGGTCAATTGGTCCCCCGAGCTTCATCTCAAGTTCCTTAGTGCGGTTCAGCAACTAGAGATCAACTCAGCATATCCAACGCGCATACTTGAGATCATGAACATACCAGGACTCACTAAAGATGGAGTCGCGAGTCACCTCAAGAGCTACAGAAGGGCGCTAAGACAGCGCCACACAGCACTGAACCTGAAAGAACTCAACTTGTGCCTAAACACTAGGCATGGCTATAACTACAATGCCCCTGAAGTAAGAAATACCCTTCCGAATCTAGGCACCGACCAAGCTGGTAGCAGCACCATCGACTACTTGGGCGCTAATCAGAATATTCCCCCGAATCATCTCAGCACCCCTCAAGAGTATATGCCACAAGTGCAGCAGGTACGAACTCCTTGGTTTGAGCAGCAACTTTTCGCTAGTGCTATTCCTATCCCCGATCAACATATTGCGCCTAGTGTTCAAAGATCTGCCCGGCTTGGGCATATGATTTCGGAAGATCAAGCGGGCGGATGCTCTGAGGATTTTTGTTTCTTCCATTCCCAAATGGAAGGTGCTTTTGATAGTGAACCGATCAATCATCCTCTTATAATCTCGAGCAACGATGAAGGTTCTAGCTCGAAGAATCAGATCGCTCACAACAGAAACAAGAATCCTTCAACGCCAAGCGATGATGGTCAACCCGAATATCAGTTGCTCGAAGAATCAAAAGATTTCCTTGATGAGGAGCTCCATATCTGGATCGATCAGTTTAAAACTGATGGCTTATGAAGTTATGATCCAAAATGACGATTATATGTCTGATTCATGGTGTAACTGGCTGATCACCGAGAATCCTCAAGGGAACTAGGCACATGTGACTGGATGTATCATTAATCTTTCTGTCATAAAGTCTTCCATGCAAGATAATCTTCCTTAATGCCTAGAGTTAATCTGGGGCAGCGATCAGTACTACCTGCGAGCATCATCATGCTTGAGTGCGACAATCCCTTGTTAGATTAGAGTCGAGGCGAATCAATTGAACGCCACGAAGAAAAACATTTAAAGGCTTCACATAGGAAAATGCGAGCAAAAGCCCGAGCGAGGTCAAAGACGGTTAGCTCTGTATCGTTCTAAGGGACCTTTAGTCGTTATGAACTCTAAATTGAGCTTGTTTCATTCTCGATGGGGGTCGCTAACTGCTTCAAGAATTTTATAACAAAAAACGAACCAGTTAGGGACGCCAATAGTGTTGTGTCCTGGTAGTCAGTGAAATGGAAGTGGTACGAAACGTCAGGAGTTCGATCTCGGGATTGAAAAATCATTTTATCAGTTGGTCTATCACCCGATGAAGTTCAAAGAGATTCGACGCAGATGACTATAGAACTTGGGGCAATTCGAAAATCATCGATTCATTTTCATCAAGCGGCGAAGTTGGTATTGTAAAATGTGAAGCATGCAAATGACAAATCCGAAGCAGAAGGAGATGAATCATGATTCGCTTATCCAAGGTCGGGATTTCAACCTTCGACTAAAGCCAAATCTAGGATGAGTTTTTGATCTTGCCCACTCGACAAAACCCATCTCCACTGAAAATGGGGGCAAACCATTCCTACATCCGGAAAGCATGTCGAAGCCGAAGACATCAAATTCATCGTTTAATCCGTGGGGCAAGTCCCTGAAGCGATAGTTATCATCCGCAGAGCGTAATGGAATCCATCCTTTCAATGTAAAACGCATTTGGCCGCGGAACCACCCATTTGGTAAAAAGAACGTATCGTTCCTAAATGATTTTCAATCAGATGCTGGGATAATGTTCTCTCATTTTCCTCTCAGGTGATGAACAGAGACGAGGCACCCAAGAAGCCATGCATTCAAATAACATAACAGTGCATGAAACACGTCCAAAAAGATGAATGAATCTCCTCCGACGTAAATCCTCGAGGTGGATTCGTTGCCCAACCAGACGAAGAAATCATGGCCACAAGCTTGAGGGCCGGCTTCTACAATCTGCACATTGGCATGCAGAATGGAATTCAAATCAAGAGTAAAGTAGTATCGTCCCAATTTGTTTTGAATTTGGAAACCCAAAATAATGCTTAATATTTATCCTTGGCAGGAGCTCGCCATCAGGGCAGACATATTTTCACAACCCTTGTACACTCGTTGGAGCATATGACCAAGGGTAAGATGTATCGTTCCAATTTTTGTAAAGTTTTAGAATATACGATGACATATCCCTTTTATATCTCCAGGATCTCCAGCCTCGATGGGCAGGTAAGTATCCCTTTTCCCAATTCATTGGAGATTAAAAACTTTCAGAATTAATAAGATTCTCACATCTAAAAAGACATAGAATTCTTACTTCATTGACATTCATGTTTTAAAACATGAGATTGTCTGAACATGAATTACACATGTATGGTGCATCACAAAATCCCTTTGAAGGATAAATCTTGATGAAATGAAATGAATTTTTCCAACAAGAGTCGTTTGAACTGTTCAAAAGGGTATTTTCTCATAAGAGAAGCGAGCCTAATCCAAACACGTCCCATACACACTTGAGAGATGAGGAGATTGGAAATGATAGCGAAACCTTAACCTATGGATATAAGGGTCATTCGCAATGATTACATGGATCGAGATGACAGAGGCATTTATTTCTTCATTCCAAACACTACAGATGCCCATTGAGAACCCCATTGAACGGCGATTTTCATTCTCAACCCTGTCAAGAACCACCCCACATTGGGGCAAATGAAGGTTAGTCCAACAGTATCAGAAAGTAAACGGTTTGAAATTTTCTTGCTCGGACTAACATAAATCTTTGTGTGTTGTTTATATGATAATCCAAGTGTCATAGGATGACGAGAATAATTCATTTCTCTATCCTACACACTGTTATCCTTTGCACGACCAAGTTGAGCCAGCAAATTCATTTCATCAACCTATTGGTGATCATTGCATATTCCAAAGCAAAGGCAACATCACTCTAGGAATGGAAGCGTGCCAAAGTTTAAGTTGCATATCTAGCATGATTGCCGAAAATCCTAGCTCCAAAAGAAAAGAAAAACACGGGATTAAAAAAAGGGGGAAAAGAAAAATCCCTAGACATCAAGAAAAAGCAAAGTGCCTGGTAAAAAGCAAGGCTGATGTCTATTCAAAATATCCCCAGTAAAGTCTAGATATACGATGAAAAGACCCTGCAAAGGAGTCAGATCAAGATGACTACTCTCCAAATGATGTCGTGCTCAAATTGCAAACACACAAACAGACGGTCTCTTAATGTAACAAGAGACGCTTTTAAACATCTTTGTGCGCTCTAAAAGAGGAGTGTACACTTCAAGAAATGGAGATGTTCTTTGAAGGACATGTGGCAAATTTGCAATGATCACCAATGCCAAACCCTTCACAATTTCTGGGCAAAAAATAAGCCTTTTTCGGTCCCCAATCCTTTCAATGTTACAACCCTGAAGCAGTCTTATCTGACTAAGACACTTGGGTTAATGTATAACTTAGCTCAAAGAAGTACGAGCAAGACTATTTCTTTCTCATTTTACAGGGTTCTTGACTTGTAAACCCGGAGCAGATAGTGAAAAATTTCGTTCAACGGCCTTGACTCAAAAGTGAGTCCCCCTTGGAAACCGATATCCAAGCCTAACACTACGGTCCCGTGAAAGACCTCATGATCGGTCGAAATGTATGCGTTGCGAATGATCCTGAAACCCAGGCACAGGTCGGTAGGAAATTGAGCACTTTCCCTATTAAAGATCATTATCACAGAGCAGTGAGGAGCCTTCTTGGATGAGAAATACTCCAATGGATGTTTTGAGCAAACTCTTTTTGAAATTTTCAAATTGTTTGATCTAGAGTTTCCGTGCAAGGAATTTATGATCACATCTGTATATGGTAGGAATGTTTTGGATAACCTCCAGCAATCAAAATGCACATTTCATGACTAAAACTTAAGTCGTAGAATTTTGTCAGTTAGACAATTATTGTCTTCCCAAAGATTACTAATATCTTCTTGGCGAGGAAAATTTTTTCAGGTCTAAGCTTTCTGCAGGACTTTTGGCCGCCCCAAAGACTGGGTGCGTCATCCTTAGGCGAAGCCTTTTAGTAGGCAAATCTTTTCTAAGACCGATCCACAGAATGATCGAGTCTCCGACTAGCCCCGAAGAGCGGGTACGTCATCCTTTGATTCATATCAATTTGGAATCTCATAAATGGTAGAAACCGCCTGAAGGGTCAACTCAATGGTAGAACCGCCTGAAGGGTCAACACAATGGTAGAAACCGCCTGAAGGGTCAACCAATGGTAGAAACCGCCTGAAGGGTCAATGTATGGTAGAAACCGCCTGAAGGGTCAACCAATGGTAGAAACCGCATGAAGGGTCAATGAATGGTAGAAACCGCCTGAAGGGTCAAAGGACTGGTAGAGACCGCCTGAAGGATCAACCCAATGGTCCGATCCACCATACGGATCAAAACCTTGATGAATCCCAAACGCGGGAGGATTCGTTTTCCCTAATAAGCCTTACATTAGGCAAGCCATTTCTAGTTTAGTCCACCACACGGATCAAAACCCTTGGCAAATTCCCAAATGTGGGATGCGTCTTCCTTAGGTTCCTATCAGTTAGGAATCCCATTATGGTTTGACCTACCATACAGGCCAGAGCTTAACATCCCCAGGACACTCCGATGACAAGTCCTTAGGAATCTACTTGAACCCATCAGACACAGCAAATGCCGCAAGCATTCGACAGGTAAGGGGCAGGGAAGTCTATCTACTCCTTAACTTTCTTACATCATATCAGGGAATTGAATGAGCACATCTCTTTTTAAGGAAAAGCACACATTGATGGGCATGAAAATTGGATGTTATGATTTCTTTTCTTTTCCCAGTCGAGTCGATCGGAACACAGGTGTCACCTTGTCTTTGAGAGAAACCTCTGACGAAATTCCTCTCAAAGAGGGGCAGCTGTTGACACATGATTTTTGATCAGTCTTTCATAGTTTATTTTTTAAAAATTCATAAAAAATCTATAAAAAGTTAAAAAAATTAAAAAATCATATTTGGTAGCCTTGACCAAGCTAAGGGAACCATTTTTGATAAAAAAAATAATTTCTCATATTTTTTAATATTTTCCAAAAATAGAAAAATACATGAAAAATGAAGAAAAATAGCGTTCGATGTCGTAAAAATATAGAAAAATAGTCAATATTTTTATTTTAATTTCCTTTTCATTTTGAACTCATAAATAGTCAAAATTCAAGTTCAATTGCATGTGTTTCTTCACGACGCATATAGTTGAATTTGGCAAAAAAATGTCATTCGAGTATTTTAATTTGTAAATTTCTACATATTTTTTAGTCTTGACGTCCAATTAGATCGACCACCATCTACAATAAATTCCCCTTGCTGAATATTTTCGTTTTTGTTTCACATGATTTCATGGTGTAAAACGCCGAGTGGATCCCCAATTATAATCGGGTCGGCATGAGCTCGATAGCTCGTCCAAGACCAAACCAGGGCACGGCGAACCCCATGTGAGTACTCTTGAACTCCTTCGATGCTTCCTAATGCTTTTCTTAGGTTAGATCGTGTGTAGAATGGCTAGGACAGCTAAATCATTCTTGAGCTGTGATTGATAAATAGGGCCTTACTAGGAATGCCATGTGATTTATTTGCATATCTAGATTCCTTGAGTTGCTCATTTTATTACTGATTGTGATTGCTAGGATAATCACTCCTATCCGCATGAATTTCTAGATTTAGGGTTCATACCTTACTCATCCGCATGAATCTCAGGCTAGAAAATTCAGTCAACTTAGGTACCGAAAGGGCGTCAACTCTGACAGTTGGTGTAACTAAGTCCCCGAAACCATTTCTCTGGTTCTCGCAGAATTGAATAGAAACTCCCAACTATTCGATTGGGTGGTCCAATCACACCCTAAAAAAATGATTGGTGGCGACTCCATGGCATGCACACTTAGCACATGTCACTAGACCACACTGAAAGTTGGTCACGCATACCTCCGTTGCGATTTGGGTAATGGGCCTTGGGAGAGGTCCGCGTCCGACCAGACAGGACGGCCCATTAGCCCTCGAGAGCCCGACAACCTCAAGAGGGTCGCGACACTCTCCGAGTCAGATTATTCCAAACACATATATGAACAGCTGAATTTAATAGACGAGAAGCGTCTTAAGGCCATTTGTCATGGACAAACTTACCAGAAGAGGGTAGCTAGGTCATTTAATCGAAAAGTCAAAACCAGGAATTTCGAAGTGAATGACTTGGTAATTATGAAGATTTTGCCGAGTACTATCCATCCGGGAGGCAAATTCACCCCGAATTATGAAGGTCCCTATATTATCAAGAAGATTCTCACGGGAGGAGCATTGATTCTTGTAAACTCCGAGGGAGAAGAACTGGGGCACCCTATAAATTCAGATACTGTGAATAAGTATTATCCTTGAAATAAAATCAGATTCTAGTCATGTGGCTCATTCCAAATTGAGCCGAGTCATTATAACGGTCATCGCATAAGCATATCATGCATCCATGCATACACTAGCATGTGTTCAGTATTGCAGGACTCTAGGAAGCAAGATTCATTCAAACAAAACCTTGAAAAAGAAGGTCATCGACGCCGAGTACCAGGTGATATGTATCTGTTCCACCAAGGATCAAAACCTCTTTCACTCACGAGAATATTTCTTCTGTCATACATACAGGAATGTCTGAGGAAGACAGAAGATGGCAAAAGAAGAGCATGGTAAAGTATCTCTCACTTTCGATAAGATGAAAAGAACGAGGAAATGAACATTCGCATACCAAGGCTCAGGAATAAACATTATTTCTTGAGAATGAATTCCTCGCATTTATCGCATGCCTGCGAAAATCAGAGGTTATCCCAAACATGATCAAAGCATGCATGATGCATCATGGGAATCCCCTGCAAAGTAAAATGCCTGGAGAAAAACAAAATGATTTTTCCAAAAAAAGCATGGCTTGCTTAGTACATCTAGCAGGAATGTTCTTCCAGATGAAAGGCAAACTCTAGCCAAACACGTCCCCCATACACTCGAGAGGCGAGGGAAGGGTGAGAACAGGAAACCCTGAATCTGAGGATGTAAGGGCCCTTCGCATCGATTACATGAATTAAGATGACGGAGGCATTCATTTCTATATCCAAAACACTACAGGTAACCATTGATAACCTCTCGAACGTCGGTTTCATTCTTTATCCCTGTCAAGAACTACCCCACATTGGAACAAATTAAAGATACGACCGACGGTACCATGAGGTAAATGATTAGAAATCCTCTTGCTCAGACTTGCATCAATCTTCGTGTGTTGCTTGTCATTTTAACTTCTATGGTAATTCAGGTGCTTTGAGATGACGAAAAGCATTCGTTTCTCTATCCTATACTCTTTTACCCTTTGCGCAGCCCAGTTGAACCTATGCATTCATTTCGCGAACCCGTTGGTGGTCATTGCATATTCCAAGATGAAAGCAACATCACTCTCAGAACAGAAGAATTCAGAGGATAGGATTTATAAAAAATTTCCTAGTGCTGAGATCCAAAGTGTATGTCTAGCACGCCCATTTGAAAAGTCCTGGTCCCCGAAAGGAGGAACCCCACAAGAAAAAGGAAAAGAAGAGAGATACATAGTTAGGGGCATCAAGAAAAAGCAAAGTGCCTGGTAAAAGCAAGGACGATGCCCATTTGAATATATGTACACTTTTGGATCATATGTTTGATCTTGAAAACGCCAAAAGATGGCGTGACGACTGTATATGAGTCACCAATACGACTTGATGATGTCACATTCAGATACTGACATCACACTAGTGCGAGAGAGAAATTCTCCAAAAGCTACCAGTGCACTTCAAAGACAGAAGGAGCTTTATGAGAGACTAGATCGGCGGCGAATCTGTAAATGATCACCAATGTTAAACTCTCCATATATTTTGGGCCAAAAACAAGCCTTTTCCGGTCCCCAATCCTACTTATGTTACAACTCTGAAAAGTCTTCTCTGATCAAAGCATTTGGGTTAACATAGAGTTTAATGCTTAAGCTTAGCTCGAAGAAGTTCGAGCAAGATTATTTCTTTCTCATTTTGCAGGGTTCTTGACTTGTAAATCCGGAGCAGATGAAGGAGATTCTGTGTTCAAAAGACCCGACTCAGAAAATGAGTCCCCTTTCGGAAACCATGTTCGAGCCCAACATTACGGTCCTAGGAAGACCTCCCGATTAATCTAAATGTATGCGCTGCGAACGGCCCCGAAAAACCCAGGTACATGGTGCTAGGAAGTTCGAGTGCTCTTATTATAAAAAGACCAAGTCAGAAAATTGGTAAGAGACCTTTCTGATGGAAATATTCCAATAGAATGCTAGAAAACAAGCATCGTTTGGAAATTTCGAATTGTTTAATCCAGGACGTGCCTTACAAGGATCCCTGATCGTCTTTACATGCTTTGAGATGTTTTGGATGATCTCCAACGTCCTAAGTCATTGAGCGTAAAGCTGCGTAGGTTAAAACCAATCATTTTACCTACATTATAATTGTCATTACTTCAAGAGAGCTAATGTTTTGGCAAATGAGTAATGAACTCTCAGGTTTAAGCTTCTAGGACTCATGGCGACCCCAGATTCCAGAAGGATGCCTTGCTCTGTAAAAAAGAGCTTTCGAGATTATTTTCCTGCAAGATCCTTGGTAATTCCATATCTCAGGAAAACACATTCTTATGAACAGTTTTGTAGGTTAGAGCTTTCTGCAGGATGCCTGGAGTACCCAGATCCCAGAATGTCACCTCCCATGTCAAAAGGACAATGTTTGAAATTATCTCCCTGTGTGAGATTCTAGTATTACAGGATTGAGCTTTCTGCAGGATGTCTAGAGTACCCAGATCCCAGAATGTCACCTCCCATGTCAAAAGGACAATTTTTAGAAATCATCTCTCCGTGAGATCCCAGTGTTACAGGTTGGAACTTTCTGCAGGATACCTGGAGCTCCCAGATCCCAGAATGTCACTTTCAATGTCGAAAGGACAATATTCAAGATAGTCTTTCTGCAAGATTTCAGGTAGCCCTTAGATCCTAGAAGAATCTTATCAAAGTTTTTGCAGGATCAAGTTTTCTGCAGGATGCTTGGAACCCCCAAATCCCAGAATAACGCCTTGCATGTCGAAAGGACAATTTTTAGAATCAGCTTTCTATGAGGTTCTAGGTAACCCATAAACCCACAATAGCTCATGTGGTGGAGCCTAAAGGTTGGGCACACCTCATTTGTATAGATCCTAGTTAATTCCTCAGAATATATGATCAAAATGTTCGACAATCCCTAAGAGACTGGGTGCGTCATCCATAGGTTCCTAGCATAGAGGAGTCCTATTCTCGGCCTGATCTCCCTGAAGGATCAAAATGTTCGACAATCCCTAAAAGACTGGGTGCGTCATTCATAGGTTCCTAGCAGAGAGGAGTCCTATTCATGGTCTGATCCTCTATACGGATCAAAACCCTGACAATCCCTAAAAGACTAGGTGCGTCATCCATAGGTTCCTAGCAGAGAGGAGTCCTATTCATGGTCTGATCCTCCATACCGATCAAAACCCTGACAATCCCTACAGAACGGGTACGTCATCCATAGGTTCCTAGCGGAGAGGAGTCATATTCATGGTCTGATCCTCCATACGGATCAAAGCCCTGACAATCCCTACAGAACGGGTGCGTCATCCATATGTTTCTAGTAGAGAGGAGTCCTATTCATGGTTTGATCCTCCATACGGATCAAAACCCTGACAATCCCTACAGAACGTGTGCGTCATCCATAGGTTCCTAGTAGAGAGGAATCTTATTCATGGCTTGATCCTCCATACGGATCAAAACCCTGACAATCCCTAAGAGACTGGGTGCGTCATTCACAGGTTCCTGTCAAGTACAGGGATCTCATCCTGGTAAGGCCTACCATATAGGCTAGAGTTTAATTGCCCTAGGATACTCAAAAAAGACGAGTCCCTAAGTATCCACTAGAACCCGCTATAGACTACACACGTCGCACGAGCATCAGGCAGGTAAGTACTAGGTGAGTATCTCTATCCCGCCTCTCTCTTTCACATCAGTTGAAACGAAATGAGCAGAGCATTCACCAGCGGGACAAGAAAGATTAGATGTCAAGATTTATTTTTCTATTTTCCAGTAGAGTCGGTCTAGACTCAGGTGTCACCTGTCTTTGAGTGAAACCTCTCACGAGATTCCTCTCAAAGAGGGGCAGCTGTTGACACCCGACCAAGTCTTTTTCAACTTTATTTTGAAAAATCATAAAAAATTCATAAAAAGTCAAACAATTACAAAATCAACTTTGGTGGCCTTGGCCTAGCCTAAGGAACCATTTTTGACCAAAAAATAATTTTTCATATTTTTCGCATTTTTTAGTATTTTTAGAAAATAGGAAAATACTAGAAAAATAAAAAAAAAATAGAATTTAGTTCACAAAAATATAGGAAAATAGTAAATATTTTTATTTTAATTTCCTTGTCATTTTGATCACATCAAGAGTCGAAATTCAAGTTTAATTTTGTGTGTTTCTTTGTAACGCACATGGTTGAATTTGTCAAAAAAATATGTTTTGAGTCTTTTTATTTGCAATCTTTTACATTTTTCGAATCTTGACATTCGACTTGATTGACCCACATTTCAATTTGGTTCAAATTGTGCGCTGATTTGATCAATTTTAGCTTTAAGGACCGAATTGCAAGAAAATCTTTTCGTTTTAGTCCCTAAAATGCCAAATCCAAAATTAAACTTTTTTGAGAGAGACCCATAGAACCCCAATACTTCCTCCTTATAGGTTTTGACCCCCTGAATCTAATGGTGAGCTCAATTGATGCCAATTCCTTCATTAAGCACCCTAATTTGACGAAATTGAATTTCGGATCCAATCTCATTTTTGGGGGTTTCACACGATTCTAAGTGTTTTAGTCACAAAAACCACATTTCTAAAGAGAAATCATGCTGGGAAAACAATTTGCAGCTTCAATTTTGCGAAAAGATGGCAATTACTAGTGGAATTTGGCCCTTCTTGTGGGAACCGGATCTGTCGGGTCGGACAAATCCGACCAGTGGACCCGGGTACTGTTCATTACCTTTTTCCCCCTTCTTCATTGCACACGCAGGGACACAAAAAAAAAACAAAAGAGGCTTCTTGGCGCACGCATAGGAAAACCGAAGAAGAGGAAGCCAAAAAAATAAAAAGGCCAAATGGAGATGCCCATTGAACAAACCTTCGCCGATCATTCATCTACACGAGGCCGACAATCTCTAGCTCGCCAGAACTGGCGTCGCACGTGCGAGTCCTGCTGGAACTGCCTCTAACAAAATATGGCACCCGAACAAGAAGAAGGGAAGGGAATTTAGTCGGCGTTTAAAAAAAACACAAGGGGGACTCAGAGAAAAAAAAAGCTCATAAAAGAGAGAGAGAGAGAGAGAGAGAGAGAGAGAGAGAGAGAGAGAGAGAGAGAGAGAGAGAGAGAGAGAGAGAGAGAGCGTGGTCGAAGCTTGCTCCCATCGAGCATGTGCAAGCTTCGTCGAATCATCCTCAGCAAAACCGAAGCTGACGATCATCATCGTCGACTTCCTGGAGCTCCGGAGAAGCTTCTGAATCCGTTCGATCAGCCATTGATCTCGAAAAAAGGTGAGATCCTCCTTTGAGCTTCTCTTCGGCCATCAATGGCATCTTGGCTTTTGGCGCATCATTTGTCGCGTTTTAACTTGCAACTCACTCGTCTTGCATTGCTGAGCATTTTTGCCTTTGATCGCATGTCATTTCATTGCCTAAATCATCGAGTCCACCCCCATCATGACCGACTGGCCGTGAACTCTATAGCCTCTTCTAGACCAAACCGAAGCTCCGCGATGGTCAGGTAAGTCTGTTCGATCTCATGTGATGCTTCTTGATTGATTAATAGGCCTAGATATCGCTAGAAACGGTTAGGATGATAACTCGCCGGAGATTAGCTTCGGCCTTGAGTTGCAGGTTTACGAAACTTGATCCTGCTGTACTGAGTATGATATATGTTGTAGAGCTCGTCAAGACGAATCATTTGTCGTTGGTTTCGCGTCAATCGGATATCTATAGGCCAAGATGTGGTCTTCCGACGAGGCGCCGGCGAGAAAGAGCCGGCGCCGATCGTCTTCTTCGGCGGGGCTGTTGACCGGTCAACGAAAGTTGACCAGTCAACGCCCATGTGGCTCTGACGTGGAGCCCACGTGGCAGCCACGTCATCCATTCGGTTATAACCGAAAAACAAACTTGATCGGACGGTGGTAGGTGTGCCACCTGTCGCAATCTTGCTTTTTCTGAAATAAAAAATGATTTTCACAAATAAAAAATGCCATGGATCGAACGGTCAAGATTCAATCTTGCCTTTCAATCGTGGCCGTCGATTGCTTACCTTAGATCAGGCCGTCCATCAGTCGACAAGTGGCGCAATCAGGGGCGTTGGTTCAAGTTGAGCGGAAAATTGAAAATTCAAGCGGGAAGGCTAAAGTGGCGTCGTTTTGAGGCGGGTGGATTCGGGCCGGGCCGGTCGTGCGTGGGTCGTGGGCCGGGTTACTCGACCCGGCCCTAATAACATTTTTTTAATAAAAAATAGGAAAATAATTTTAAAAATAAAATAATAATAATAATAAAAATGAGAAAAATCCTAGAAAATCCAAAAAATGCTAGAAAATTCCAGCAAATTCCAAAAAATGTGGAAAAAATGTGGGAAAATCTTAGACGCTCCAGAAATCCCCAAAAATCGAGGATTGACCACAGACAACTGGTCAACCCTATTTTTGAGGTTCTTATCCGTTCTTCCGAGACTTGACAATATTACCCTTTAAGGGTAAGTCGCCTCTGCTGTATATGCGAGATGTGGCCGATAATACCAAGGTAAGAATTAGGGTCGGGTAGGCGACTAATTCTTAGGCTTGAATTTTCGAGTTTCGTCCCTTTTCTCAGAATGACGATTTTGCCCCTCAATGGGAAAATCGTCTTTCTTGTCTCAATCGAGTCCTGAAAATTGCTTAAGGTTAGGGTTTGGGTCAGGTGGGTGACCAACCCTAATATTTGAGATTTTCAGTTCTCATCTTTTGTCCAAAATGACGACTGTCGCGACCCTCTTGAGGTTGTCGAGCTCTCGAGGGCTAATGGGCCGTCCTGTCTGGTCGGACGCGGGCCTCTCCCAAGGCCCATTACCCAAATCGCAACGGAGGTATGCGTGATCGACTTTCAGTGTAGTCTAGTGACATGTGCTAAGTGTGCATGCCATGGAGTCGCCACCAATCATTTTTTTAGGGTGTGATTGGACCACCCAATCGAATAGTTGGGAGTTTCTATTCAATTCTGCGAGAACCAGAGAAATGGTTTCGGGGACTTAGTTACACCAACTGTCAGAGTTGACGCCCTTTCGGTACCTAAGTTGACTGAATTTTCTAGCCTGAGATTCATGCGGATGAGTAAGGTATGAACCATAAATCTAAAAATTCATGCAGATATGAGTGATTATCCTAGCAATCACAATCAGTAATAAAATGCGCAACTCAAGAAATCTAGATATGCAAATAAATCACTTGGCATTCCTAGTAAGGCCCTATTTATCAATCACAGCTCAAGAATGATTTAGCTGTCCTAGCCATTCAACACACGATCTAACCTAAGAAAAGCATTAGGAAGCATCGAAGGAGTTCGAGAGTACTCACATGGGGTTCGCCGTGCCCTGGTTTGGTCTTGGACGAGCCGACCCGATTATATTTGGGGATCCACTCGACGTTTTACACCATGAAATCATGTGAAACAAAAACGAAAATATTCAGCAAGGGGAATTTATTGTAGATGGTGGTCGATCTAATTGGACGTCAAGACTAAAAAATATGTAGAAATTTACAAATTAAAATACTCGAATGACATTTTTTTTGCCAAATTCAACTCTATGCGTCATGAAGAAACACATGCAATTGAACTTGAATTTTGACTATTTATGAGTTCAAAATGAAAAGGAAATTAAAATAAAAATATTGACTATTTTTCTATATTTTTACGACATCGAACGCTATTTTTCTTCATTTTTCATGTATTTTTCTATTTTTGGAAAATATTAAAAAATATTAAAAAATATGACAAATTATTTTTTTTTATCAAAAATGGTTCCTTTAGCTTGGTCAAGGTTACCAAAGATGATTTTTTAATTTTTTTTAACTTTTTATAGATTTTTTATGAATTTTTTAAAAATAAACTATGAAAGACTGATCAAAAATCAGGTGTCAACAGCTGCCCCTCTTTGAGAGGAATTTCGTCAGAGGTTTCTCTCAAAGACAAGGTGACACCTATATTCCGATCGACTCGACTGGGAAAATAAAAGAAATCATGACATCCAATTTTCATGCCCATCAATGTGTGCTTTTCCTTAAAAAGAGATGTGCTCATTCAATTCCCTGATATGATGTAAGAAAGTTAAGGAGTAGATAGACTTCCCTGCCCCTTACTTGTCGAATGCTTGCAGCATTTGCTGTGTCTGATGGGTTCAAGTAGATTCCTAAGGACTTGTCATCGGAGTGTCCTTGGGATGTTAAGCTCTGACCTGTATGGTAGGTCAAACCATAATGGGATTCCTAACTGATAGGAACCTAAGGAATACGCATCCCACATTTGGGAATTTGCCAAGGGTTTTGATCCGTGTGGTGGACTAAACTAGAAATGGCTTGCCTAATGTAAGGCTTATTAGGGAAAACGAATCCTCCTGCGTTCGGGATTCATCAAGGTTTTGATCCGTATGGTGGATCGGACCATTGGGTTGATCCTTCAGGCGGTCTCTACCAGTCCTTTGACCCTTCAGGCGGTTTCTACCATTCATTGACCTTTCATGCGGTTTCTACCATTGAGTTGACCCTTCAGGCGGTTTCTACCATTGGTTGACCCTTCAGGCGGTTTCTACCATACATTGACCCTTCAGGCGGTTTCTACCATTGTTTTGACCCTTCAGGCGGTTTCTTCCATTGGTTGACCCTTCAGGCGGTTTCTACCATACATTGACCCTTCAGGCGGTTTCTACCATTGTGTTGACCCTTCAGGCGGTTTCTACCATTGATTGACCCTTATGGCGGTTTCTACCATTGAGTTGACCCTTCAGGCGGTTTCTACCATTTATGAGATTCCAAATTGATATGAATCAAAGGATGACGTACCCACTCTTCGGGGCTAGTCGGAGACTCGATCATTCTGTGGATCGGTCTTAGAAAAGACTTGCCTACTAAAAGGCTTCACCTAAGGATGACGCACCCAGTCTTTGGGGCGGCCAAAAGTCCTGTAGAAAGCTTAGACCTGAAAATATTTTCCTCGCCAAGAAGATATTAGTAATCTTTGGGAAGACAATAATTATCTAACTGACAAAATTCTACGACTTAAGTTTTAGTCATGAAATGTGCATTTTGATTGCTGGAGGTTATCCAAAACATTCCTGCCATATACAGATGTGATCATAAATTCCTTGCACGGAAACTCTAGATCAAACAATTTGAAAATTTCAAAAAGAGTTTGCTCAAAACATCCATTGGAGTATTTCTCATCCAAGAAGGCTTCTCACTGCTCTGTGATAATGATCTTTAATAGGGAAAGTGCTCAATTTCCTACCAACCTATGCCTGGGTTTCAGGATCATTCGCAACGCATACATTTCGACCGATCAGGAGGTCTTTCACGGGACCGTAGTGTTAGGCTTGGATATCGGTTTCCAAGGGGGACTCACTTTTGAGTCAAGGCCGTTGAACGAAAATTTTCACTATCTGCTCCGGGTTTACAAGTCAAGAACCCTGTAAAATGAGAAAGAAATAGTTTTGCTCGTACTTCTTTGAGCTAAGTTATACATTAACCCAAGTGTCTTAGTCAGATAAGACTGCTTCAGGGTTGTAACATTAGAAGGATTGGGGACCGAAAAAGGCTTATTTTTTGCCCAGAAATTGTGAAGGGTTTGGCATTGGTGATCATTGCAAATTTACCACATGTCCTTCGAAGAACATCTCCATTTCTTGAAGTGTACACTCCTCTTTTAGAGCGCACAAGGATGTTTAAAAGCGTCTCTTGTTACATTAAGAGACCGTCTGTTTGTGTGTTTGCAATTTGAGCACGACATCATTTGGAGAGTAGTCATCTTGATCTGACTCCTTTGCAGGGTCTTTTCATCGTATATCTAGACTTTACTGGGGATATTTTGAATAGACATCAGCCTTGCTTTTTACCAGGCACTTTGCTTTTTCTTGATGTCTAGGGATTTTTCTTTTCCCCCTTTTTTTTAATCCCGTGTTTTTCTTTTCTTTTGGAGCTAGGATTTTCGGCAATCATGCTAGATATGCAACTTAAACTTTGGCACGCTTCCATTCCTAGAGTGATGTTGCCTTTGCTTTGGAATATGCAATGATCACCAATAGGTTGATGAAATGAATTTGCTGGCTCAACTTGGTCGTGCAAAGGATAACAGTGTGTAGGATAGAGAAATGAATTATTCTCGTCATCCTATGACACTTGGATTATCATATAAACAACACACAAAGATTTATGTTAGTCCGAGCAAGAAAATTTCAAACCGTTTACTTTCTGATACTGTTGGACTAACCTTCATTTGCCCCAATGTGGGGTGGTTCTTGACAGGGTTGAGAATGAAAATCGCCGTTCAATGGGGTTCTCAATGGGCATCTGTAGTGTTTGGAATGAAGAAATAAATGCCTCTGTCATCTCGATCCATGTAATCGTTGCGAATGACCCTTATATCCATAGGTTAAGGTTTCGCTATCATTTCCAATCTCCTCATCTCTCAAGTGTGTATGGGACGTGTTTGGATTAGGCTCGCTTCTCTTATGAGAAAATACCCTTTTGAACAGTTCAAACGACTCTTGTTGGAAAAATTCATTTCATTTCATCAAGATTTATCCTTCAAAGGGATTTTGTGATGCACCATACATGTGTAATTCATGTTCAGACAATCTCATGTTTTAAAACATGAATGTCAACGAAGTAAGAATTCTATGTCTTTTTAGATGTGAGAATCGAATTAATTCTGAAATTTTTTAATCTCCAATGAATTGGGAAAAGGGATACTTACCTGCCCATCGAGGCTGGAGATCCTGGAGATATAAAAGGGATATGTCATCGTATATTCTAAAACTTTACAAAAATTGGAACAATACATCTTACCCTTGGTCATATGCTCCAACGAGTGTACAAGGGTTGTGAAAATCTGCACTTCACATAGTAACACAAGATTGTTAGGTGTTCTAAAGTTCTTTCGACTTCTTGGTTTTTGGAGAAAAATGAAACTTACATGTCTGCCCTGATGGCGAGCTCCTGCCAAGGATAAATATTAAGCATTATTTTGGGTTTCCAAATTCAAAACAAATTGGGACGATACTACTTTACTCTTGATTTGAATTCCATTCTGCATGCCAATGTGCAGATTGTAGAAGCCGGCCCTCAAGCTTGTGGCCATGATTTCTTCGTCTGGTTGGGCAACGAATCCACCTCGAGGATTTACGTCGGAGGAGATTCATTCATCTTTTTGGGCGTGTTTCATGCACTGTTTTGTTATTTGAATGCATGACTTCTTGGGTGCCTCGTCTCTGTTCATCACCTGAGAGGAAAATGAGAGAACATTATCCCCGCATCTGATTGAAAATCATTTAGGAACGATACGTTCTTTTTACCAAATGGGTGGCTCCGCGGCCAAATGCGTTTTACATTGAAAGAATGGATTCCATTACGCTCTGCGGATGATAACTATCGCTTCAGGGACTTGCCCCACGGATTAAACGATGAATTTGATGTCTTCGGCTTCGACATGCTTTCCGGATGTAGGAATGGTTTGCCCCCATTTTCAGTGGAGATGGGTTTTGTCGAGTGGGCAAGATCAAAAACTCATCCTAGATTTGGCTTTAGTCGAAGGTTGAAATCCCGACCTTGGATAAGCGAATCATGATTCATCTCCTTCTGCTTCGGATTTGTCATTTGCATGCTTCACATTTTACAATACCAACTTCGCCGCTTGATGAAAATGAATCGATGATTTTCGAATTGCCCCAAGTTCTATAGTCATCTGCGTCGAATCTCTTTGAACTTCATCGGGTGATAGACCAACTGATAAAATGATTTTTCAATCCCGAGATCGAACTCCTGACGTTTCGTACCACTTCCATTTCACTGACTACCAGGACACAGCACTATTGGCGTCCCTAACTGGTTCGTTTTTTGTTATAAAATTCTTGAAGCAGTTAGCGACCCCCATCGAGAATGAAACAAGCTCAATTTAGAGTTCATAACGACTAAAGGTCCCTTAGAACGATACAGAACTAACCGTCTTTGAGCTCGCTCGGGCTTTTGCTCGCATTTTCCTATGTGAAGCCTTTAAATGTTTTTCTTCGTGGCGTTCAATTGATTCGCCTCGACTCTAATCTAACAAGGGATTGTCGCACTCAAGCATGATGATGCTCGCAGGTAGTACTGATCGCTGCCCCAGATTAACTCTAGGCATTAAGGAAGATTATCTTGCATGGAAGACTTTATGACAGAAAGATTAATGATACATCCAGTCACATGTGCCTAGTTCCCTTGAGGATTCTCGGTGATCAACCAGTTACACCATGAATCAGACATATAATCGTCATTTTGGATCATAACTTCATAAGCCCATCAGTTTTAAACTGATCGATCCAGATATGGAGCTCCTCATCAAGGAAATCTTTTGATTCTTCGAGCAACTGATATTCGAGTTGACCATCATCGCTTGGCGTTGAAGGATTCCTGTTTCTGTTGTGAGCGATCTGATTCTTCGAGCTAGAACCTTCGTCGTTGCTCGAGATTATAAGAGGATGATTGATCGGTTCACTATCAAAAGCACCTTCCATTTGGGAATGGAAGAAACAAAAATCCTCAGAGCATCCGCCCGCTTGATCTTCCGAAATCATATGCCCAAGCCGAGCAGATCTTTGAACACTAGGCGCAATATGTTGATCGGGGATAGGAAGAGCACTAGCGAAAAGTTGCTGCTCAAACCAAGGAGTTCGTACCTGCTGCACTTGTGGCATATACTCTTGAGGGGTGCTGAGATGATTCGGGGGAATATTCTGATTAGCGCCCAAGTAGTCGATGGTGCTGCTACCAGCTTGGTCGGTGCCTAGATTCGGCAGGGTATTTCTTACTTCAGGGGCATTGTAGTTATAGCCATGCCTAGTGTTTAGGCACAAGTTGAGTTCTTTCAGGTTCAGTGCTGTGTGGCGCTGTCTTAGCGCCCTTCTGTAGCTCTTGAGGTGACTCGCGACTCCATATTTAGTGAGTCCTGGTATGTTCATGATCTCAAGTATGCGCGTTGGATATGCTGAGTTGATCCCTAGTTGCTGAACCGCACTAAGGAACTTGAGATGAAGCTCGGGGGACCAATTGACCCTCGTCTTCTTGCGACCCGGAACAGTGTTGACAACTTGGCTATTGCTCTCTGGCCTATTTCCAGTAGGATTTGATCGAGCCGGAAATTGTTGTGGAGGGAATTCATCAGCTTTGGATTGGTCGGTCGTGATAGTAAGCTCATCGTTAAGGAAACTCCAATCATGGTGACGCATATCACATCCTTTAGAAGGCATCGGTATTGACTTCGTAGAATTGATTTGTTCATGCATATCTCCAACAAAATCTGATTGTATCGAAAATGGTTCGAGGGAGTGGGGTGGTGAATGAGCATTTTCAATCCTCATATAAGGCTTATCAAGGAACATTTCGCCGAGAGTGATAGGGCCACCGCAATTAAGGCAAGCGATAGTGCTGGGAGCTTTCTTATACCTCATGTTCTCCGCTCGAAGCTTTTCGTTTTCCTCCTTTAGAATCGCAAGTTCTTGACGTCTGTGTTGAGCCCTCAATTTGGCTCGCTTATTTTGAAACCAAAACTTGACCCTCAAAGGTTTCATCCCTAGCTTCTGGCCCAATTCATTTCTTTGTTTCATGTTCGGGAGAGGGCATTCACTAAAGAAAGCTTCAAGCTCTTGGATTTCATTCTGAGTGTGGCACTGGCGACGTTTCCTTTTCCGGGATTGACCATCGCTGCTGCTGTTGTCGTCGCTGCTGAGATCCTGAACTTCGTTGCCGAAAGGGTTGGGTTCTGTGGTTCTGGTACCAGACGCCATCCTAGAATCTTCGAGATCTCTCAGTAGTTCATTTTCTGAGATTTTTGGATCAGTCGCCTCTAGCAACTGATGGTAACTCTCAAACATGTTGGATCGAAAAATGTTCGATCAATTTTTGCTCACTCAGGGTTCTCTACTCTCTCATGTATGCTCACTCTCTCTAAATTTTCTTTTGAGTGGTTCTGTATGCCCATGAAACGTTCTTTAAACATGGATGAAGATCATCAGGCAAGCGTTGCTCCCAAGATTTCGTATTTCCCGCTTTGTCGTCTTCTTTCTTCTTTTCAACGTGGAGGGACACCAAATCGATTTCCTGTTCTCGATATCCATGTCTGTCTCCCACTTATTTTCAAAAAGGTGGAACTACGCTCGCCTCCCGCTCAGTTTTTTAATATGATGGGACCGCCAAATCCTTTCGCAACTTTTTTCGATAGTTGCGCTTAACTCCCGCTCAATTTTAATATGGTGACACCGACATATCTTTTTACAACTTTTTTAGGTTTATCAAGCCTGAAATCGCGGACTGGGACAAATCTGATGGTTCACCGAAAGAGCCACCATTGCTTTACCCAATTAACTTGGCTCCACGAGCATTATTGCTGTGCCTTTCTTCATTCTCGAGTTGCTATAAAAGGAGGAGTTAATGCATAGAAGATTAACACTCTTACATAATTGCCTTTTCGTATTTTAATCACTCTACCACACTCATCTTCTTCTCCCTCACTCCAACGAAAATGACCTCCTCTCCTATTCGCGCTTTCTCAGCCGAAATTTTGGCCCAGTGGGAAAAACTCTATAACCTCCTCGGTCGAGGCTATGCTCATATAGCCGATCACCCAGAAACTGAAGATGAAATCCGTATTTTGCTCGTGGAAATAGACACCACCTCCATCGAGGGCACTAATTTAGAGAGGGAATATAGAATCTTCCCAACCCTCTTTATAAACTTTTTAGAGACTTACCGTGTCGCTCATCGAAAAGCTACCGTGGCTCACGTTTTGCGAGCTCGCTATGAGGATCGGTCCAACTGCTTGGTGTTGGCCAACCTTGTGGCCGATAGTCACAGAAAGGCTGTTGAGTTCGCCAACAAGCGAGTCTCGATGTTGCTTCGCGAGAGGGGAAATTTGGTGGAGCGCTTGGCTTTATCCCTGACCACCTATGAGCACGACCGTCGTAATGTCGTGTTGAAGTTTCAATGTGAGTGGCAGGAAGAAAGGCTTGACAGCATTACCGCGGATATAGCCCATGGGAGAGGACTAGTTCGGGACCTGGAAATAGCCGCCGAAGATCACGGGACCAAGGTTGCCGATCTTAAAGGGGAATGTAAACGCCTTCTTCTTAAGCTTGCAGATCTCGAGTCTCAAGGTGGTGAGTATAAGCAAAGCATCAATAATATGGAGGGCCAACTAGGTTCCTTTGTGATGCTAATTAGGGCTCATTGCGGTTTTATGTTTCCACCCCGATGATTTGTATGATCTGCTTTTAAGGTCCCTCGATTGAGCGAACTGAATGAAAGCTCTAATGTGTGTGTCTCAACTTCTGTATGGCTGACTTTCTCGAACACCTGACCACTCTCAACCTAGGCAAGCTGCGCTTTGACATTGATGATTCGAGCGTGTACATCTTGATTTTTTAATCTTGCTTATGATCGGATAAAGGAACCTCCCACCGCGATTATCCACAAAAAGACTTCTCTTCTCTACTTGTTTTTAACCTGTTTCAAATGAAAAGGCAGAATCAGAAGAAAGAATTTGAAAAATAAAGCATAAATCCTTTCAATTTTATGCTTACTTATGATTAATAGGGATAAGAGCTTTTACAAGGGTTTTGGCCTTGTGCAAAAGCTTTTATCGATATTCCTCAAAGGAAAGCATATCATTGAAAGGAATGTAATTCACGATAATTGCCTTTGATCAATTCCAAGAAAATCAATGGAATGTTCAAAAGTACACAATTACGATGTGTTTTAAATTCAATTGAAGATACAGTATCCAAATTAAAGCTGTTTGCTAAGAACGAGAGTAATTTGGATATCTATCTTTTCATTAAATTTGAAAAACACGAATACTCTTGATATTCTTGATCAATTATTGTGGATTACCAATGATGCAAAACATGCATGAACCAATTTAAGTTTATAGTTCCTTCTGGCGAAATTGGGATTGTATTGCCCTATACGGCCAAAAGGTTGTATAAGACTTCCAATTTCAATTTCATCCAAAGGAATTATAAAATTGATTTTGGAGTATTCGAGTGATTAGAAGAAATGCCACTATCACATTCCAATGACAAGTCAATAGAAATATAACAAATTTCAATCTGAATGTATATAAACACAAATAGATCCCTAATACAATCAATCTAAGGGATCAGATAGAGAGGATCTCAGCAAAATAAATCCTATACAAAGCTAGAAATGAAAAATAAAACAAAGGAATGTGATCTTAATACTTAGAGATGCCCTAGTTTCGATCTTTGAGACGTGACTTCAGGATCACCTATTCCAAATCATCATCTTCATTAGATGATACCTCAATGATGTCCATAGTAGGCTCTTCTTGTCCACTTGGCGCTCGTAATGGGATGACACCATCTTCATCTTCCATCAAGAACATTGGGAGGAAAACACTCATATCTATCCTTAAAATGGCATTTCATCCAATCACCGGAATTATGCAATGAATATAATGATTAAGAGCTGTAACAAGTTCGAGGGATAGAAAAGTCTTACCAACCAAACTTAAGAGAAAATCAAGCTTCTCTGTATTTTTTGCAGTGTTAGGTATACTAACCTTTCATAGACAAACGCATGAGACAAGTGAGGGAAAACTCCTAAAAATCAAAAGATAGGGCTTGGTACCTAAAGCCAAGGTTCTCGCCTCGAATTCTGGGAAGAGCCGATTCCATTGCACAACTATCGTTGCATTGGGACTCAATCCATAGTTCGAAGTGAGCGGAATTGAAAAGTGGATTACCCCATGTTTTTCTTCACGGAGATTCCATTTTCAATTCCTTTTATTGTGTTCCTAAAGAGGGCGCCTGGGGTTTTAGGCGCAATTGTGTGTATTCATTGTGTCGTGCTAAAGCAATAGACATGCATTTTATTTAACAATCACCGCTTCAATAGAAACATCCACACAATCATACATCCAAAACTCCTACCTGCATAAAACAAAGTTAACAAGCACTTCACCCCTTATTTCTCCCGTCTACAAAAACATCTAACACATTCGTTAGCATAAACACCTCACTTTCGAGAGCATCTGCATAAAATTAGGTTAGAAGAATCAATCAACTTTTTAATCGGCTCAAGTCCACTAAATGGTTAAGAACCAGTCCCCAGTGGAGTCGCCAGTCTGTCGCGACCCTCTTGAGGTTGTCGAGCTCTCGAGGGCTAATGGGCCGTCCTGTCTGGTCGGACGCGGGCCTCTCCCAAGGCCCATTACCCAAATCGCAACGGAGGTATGCGTGATCGACTTTCAGTGTAGTCTAGTGACATGTGCTAAGTGTGCATGCCATGGAGTCGCCACCAATCATTTTTTTAGGGTGTGATTGGACCACCCAATCGAATAGTTGGGAGTTTCTATTCAATTCTGCGAGAACCAGAGAAATGGTTTCGGGGACTTAGTTACACCAACTGTCAGAGTTGACGCCCTTTCGGTACCTAAGTTGACTGAATTTTCTAGCCTGAGATTCATGCGGATGAGTAAGGTATGAACCATAAATCTAAAAATTCATGCAGATATGAGTGATTATCCTAGCAATCACAATCAGTAATAAAATGCGCAACTCAAGAAATCTAGATATGCAAATAAATCACTTGGCATTCCTAGTAAGGCCCTATTTATCAATCACAGCTCAAGAATGATTTAGCTGTCCTAGCCATTCAACACACGATCTAACCTAAGAAAAGCATTAGGAAGCATCGAAGGAGTTCGAGAGTACTGACATGGGGTTCGCCGTGCCCTGGTTTGGTCTTGGACGAGCCGACCCGATTATATTTGGGGATCCACTCGACGTTTTACACCATGAAATCATGTGAAATAAAAACGAAAATATTCAGCAAGGGGAATTTATTGTAGATGGTGGTCGATCTAATTGGACGTCAAGACTAAAAAATATGTAGAAATTTACAAATTAAAATACTCGAATGACATTTTTTTTGCCAAATTCAACTCTATGCGTCATGAAGAAACACATGCAATTGAACTTGAATTTTGACTATTTATGAGTTCAAAATGAAAAGGAAATTAAAATAAAAATATTGACTATTTTTCTATATTTTTACGACATCGAACGCTATTTTTCTTCATTTTTCATGTATTTTTCTATTTTTGGAAAATATTAAAAAATATTAAAAAATATGACAAATTATTTTTTTTTTATCAAAAATGGTTCCTTTAGCTTGGTCAAGGTTACCAAAGATGATTTTTTAATTTTTTTTAACTTTTTATAGATTTTTTATGAATTTTTTAAAAATAAACTATGAAAGACTGATCAAAAATCAGGTGTCAACAACGACTTTACCCCTCTAAGGGTAAAATCACTCTTGAATCCCAGAAAAATCTTGGAAATTCCCCAAAAAATGGGAAATGAATTGGATTGATAACCAATCCTATTGCCCCGTCTTTTGACTTCCCAATTCATCTAAAATCACAAATTTTCCCTTTCGAGGTGAATTGTCCCCAAATTGTTCAAAATTACGATTCTGCCCCTCATGGGCGAATCAAGTCAAAATCATTCCTAAGCCTTGATTGGTATTTCTCTAGGCTAATAGGGCCTCATTAGGGATGTCATGCTGCTTTCATGTGTTTTATCCGCATGTACTGGATCCTTGATTTGCGCATTTACTTTTAATGATTATGAGTGATATGATAGCCAATCCTATATGCATGAACTCCTAGATTTAGGATCTGTACCACACTCGTCTGTATGAAATCCTAGGATCAGATAAACCATTCAGCTTAGGTACCGAAAGGACGTCAACTCTAGCAGTTAGCGTAACTAAGTCCCCGAACCCATTTCTCTGGTTTCCGCAGAATCGAATAGACAGCTCCCAACTATTCGACTGGGTTTTCGATCGTACCCTCCAAGAAATGATTGGTGGCGACTCCTTGGCACGTACACGTATCACATGTCACTAGACCACACCGAAGGTCGACCACGTATATCCAGCCGTTGCGATTTGGGTAATGGACCTTGGGAGAGGCCCGTGTCCGATCAGACAGCGATCGGGCGGCCCATTAGCCCCCTCGCCCGCGAGAGGGTCCCGACAATCACTTAGATAAAGAGCTTAAATTTCGTCTCATCCCTATTCAATACGCAGTAAATAGAGGCGATTACCCGTGTGAGTGGGCTAATCTCTTATCTGTCCGACATACATTTTCAAATATAAAGCTCCAAGCTTTATAATCCATAAATATCATAAGTAACTCATAGACGATAATCTCAAAAAATTTATTGACTGTGAACCCTTAGGGAAATACAATACTTAGTATATTACATTTTACGCAGTCCAAGAGACTTCACATGACCATGAAAAACATCTCTAGGAAGTGGCTTCGTCATCGGATCTGCTAACATTCTATGCGTAGAGATATACTGTATGTTCACATCCTTTCGTGCAACCATGTCTTTAACATAGTTATATTTAATGTCTATGTGTTTGGTCTTACAATGGAACTTGGGATCTTTGGTGTAGGCAATTGCTGCTTGGCTATCACAGTATACCAAAACTGGATTCACAGCATCATCAGAAACACCTAAGTGATCCAAAAATCTCCTAAGCCAGATACTTTCTTGTGCTGATATTGACAAAGCCACGAATTCGGCTTCTACGATAGATAGCGCTATACAATTCTGCTTCTTACTGCTCCATGATATGGCGCCATTGTTCAGCAAGAATACATTTCCAGAGGTAGATTTTCTCTCATCTAAATCTCCTCCCCAATCAGCATCTATATAGCCTTCAAGGTGCAGATCAGTTCCTTGATAACTCAGCGTATAGTCAGCAGTACCTTTCAGATATCTCATAATTCTCTTGACAGCAGCCCAATGTGCTTGACCTGGATTGGATTGGTATCTACTTACCATTCCAACTACATAACAAATATCAGGTCTTGTACACATCATAGCGTACATTAAGTTTCCAATGGCACTTGCATAAGGAACTTTCTTCATACTTTCTTGCTCTTGTGGAGTCTTAGGACACATTCTACGGTTCAGACTTTCACTTTTTGCAATAGGAGTATCAATGGGTTTACAATCTCGCAAACCAAATCGTTCAAGGACCTTTTAAATGTAAGTCTCTTGCGAAAGGGACAACAACCTTTTCGAACGATTTCTCGAAATCTTAACTCCGAGAATGTATGAAGTTTCACCCAGATCTTCCATTTCAAAATTGGAAAATAGCCAACTTTTGACTGTCTGTACCACATCCATATTGCTTCCGGCAATTAATATATCATCAACATATAATGATATAATTACAAAGTGACCTTTGGATCTTTTGATATATACGCATTTATCTTCATTAATCATTTCAAAATCATATGCCACTATGGCATTATGAAAACGTATATACCATTGTCTCGAAGACTGCTTAAGGCCATAAATTGATCTCAAAAGTCGACAAACCTTTTGTTCTTGGCCTTTATTGACAAACCCAACAGGTTGGTCCATATAGATTTCTTCTTCTAATTCTCCATTGAGAAAATCAGTCTTTACATCCATTTGACGTAATTCAAGATCCAGACTTGCCACTATAGCCAGAATAAGGCGAATTGAGGTAAATCTTACCACAGGAGAAAAAAGTTTCTTCATAGTCAACTCCTTTCTATTGGTTATACCATTTTGCCACAAGTCGAGCCTTATATCTCTCAATAGAGCCATCAGCCTTACGCTTTATTTTGAGAATCCATTTGTTCCCAATGGCTCTGCGTCCTTTTGGAAGGTCAACCAGTTCCCAAACGTGGTTTGATTTCATTGACTCCATTTCTTCTTCCATTGCGTTCATCCATTTTTCCTTATCAGGGCATGATAGAGCCTCATTTACAATCCTTGGCTCATCTTCTTCTAATGGAGCAATCATGAAAGCTTCCCCTTCAATTTCAAAACGTCGACGGGGAATGCTTTTGCGACTTGTTCGCCGTGGAGGAGACTGCGTCATGGGTACCAGAGGTACATCTTCCTCCATTATGCTCCCACTCGGACCAGATAATGGCGCTTCTTCACCAAGTGGTGGCAATTGAGATAGGTTTGTACTCAACTCCCCACTTCTCACATTGCTCCCACTTGGATCATTATGTCCAATCACCTCATTATCTTTATCCACGGTTTCAAATAGGGAATAACTATCACCTATTTCGCCCTTTTTTGGAAACTCATTCTCTAAGAATGTGACGTCTCGAGATTCAAATTCAGTCACACTTCCGCTTTCTTGCTCGCCTATGAATACATACCATTTTGAGTGTTCCGAGTATCTTATAAAGATACTCTTTTTACCTCTTGGTCCCAACTTTTCATATTTATGAGTGGACTCATGAGTATAGGCAGCACAATCCCAAGGCTTAAGAAAGCTCAATTCAGGTTTTCGACCTGTCCACAACTCATACGGAGCGGAAGAGACTGATTTTGTAGGCACACGATTAAGAATATAGACGGCAGTTAACAAAGCATCACCCCAAAAGGTGATAGGCAAATTAGCCTGTGCCATCATAGACCTAACCATTTCCATGAGGGTTCTGTTTCTTCTTTCTGCAACACCATTTTGCTGCGGAGTATACTATTCCCTTTTCATCACATAACTTCCTGAACTCATCAGATAAATATTCCCGGTCTCGATCGGATCTTAATGTTTTTATTTTCTTATCTAATTGATTTTCCACTAAGGTCATTGTCGCGACCCGTCCGGAAGCGGACGCGGCTAATGGATTACCGATCGCGGGCCTTGGATCGGCGCGGGCCCTCCCAGGCCCATACCAAATCGCGGCGGGAGTATTTTTCAAAGAGATTCGGTGATAAGAGCCGATTGATTTCGACCTTAGTGTGGTCGTGGTGGCATGTGCAACTTGTGCATGCATTTGGAGTCGCCACCGGTCTTTCTTGGAGGGTAGACCGGAAACCTTACTGATCGATTGGGAGAGATCGATCAGTTCTGCGGAACCAGAGATTTTGGGTTCGGGGACTTGGTTACGTCGGTGTCATTACCAACGCCCTTTCGGTACCTAACGCGAGTGATTTTCCTGACTAGGAGTTCATGCAAACTCAATTTTGGGTGGGATAGGTATGGTTCGGGTTTCATGCAGATTGGAATACTAGTCCTATCAATCACAATCAATTCAGAGAAAGCGCAGTCAATTGCATAAATGAATCATGTCGATGCATATCAATTCACATCAATGGCTTCCTAGTATAGCCATAAGGGCTTAAGGAATGTGTGATTTCGGTCAGGAGGTAAAATGGGAAGATTTGGAGGCGATTAGCCCGAAGGGAAAAATCGTCAATTTTTTGGAAGACTGGGATACCGAATTACCCAAAATATTCCATGACCAGTTGATTGTGGCCATTTCCCATTTTTGAGAATTTTTTGGAATTTTTTTGATTTTTCTTCAATTTTTGGAAGACAATTCGCCCAAAGGGCGAAATCGTCATTTTAAGAAGGGTCGGGGTTTAAAACACCCGGAATGAGTCTTGGCCAGTTGTTTGTGGCCATTTCCTATTTTTGAGGATTTTCCCAGATTTTTTAGAATTTGTTTGGAAGACGGTTTGCCGGGAGGGCAAAACCGTCATTTTTGAAAAGACCGAGGGCCGAAAGACCAGAAACAGGTTGTAGCCAGTTGAATGTGGCCATTTCCTAATTTCTGGAATTTTTTAGAATTTTTCTGAATTTTCCGAATTTTTTTGAATTTTTTTTATGATTTTCTATTTTTTTATTTATTTTTGAATTTTTTTATTATTATTATTTAAATTTCGAAAATGGTGATCTGGATTGGGCTTCTAAGCCCAACCCTTCTAAAAAAAATTAGAAAAGACACGAAGCCCAAGCGAAAATCTAAAAAGAAAAGGCCCAACTTCCTTTCTGAACTCTCTTCTGCCAAAATTCAATGAACGGCCCAAATTTATCTCTAAAGCCCATTTCCTAGCCCAAACATTAGTCAGACCAAAACTACCTTAATCCCAAGACGAGTCCACGCACTGCAAATCTTATAGCTCAGACTTTTCTATTCTTCATCTTTTTTTGGCTCCCATTCATTTTTTATTTTATTATTATTCTCTTTTGTTTTTGGGTCTTCTTCTTCGCACGTCGTCTACTCCAGAACACCTCCACGCTTCACTGCGACACTCCAAGGACGTTACCGGCCATCAACTTCGACCATCAACACCAAAAAATCGTCGCCGACTTCGACCATAGTCAGCCCACCTCCAATGCCGACGTCCACCGCCAAACTCCCCGTCGACCAACCATCACCATATTCGGGTTCCGGAGTCCGAACTCCGGAATTCGTTGGTCCCAACCAGCCCAAAACACGTCCATTCTTTTAGCGAAAATCACGTATACAGACTAAAAGACCATCCCAAGCCTAGATCTATCCTAACGTAGCTCCGACGAAACCAGACAATTAACACACTCATGGATCCGGGCAAGACGAACGCAGAGAAAGACTAAAACAAGAGACGCAAGTTAAGCTCCTCAACGCATTTTGTACAAACGAACATTCACAAGAAAGGGACAATCCAGACGTGAAATAGATATGATATTCCACATGCTTATTATAACTAACCACAATCCACCACTTTAAGTGAGAGACGAGCGACTGAAGGTTTGGGTTTTACCTGGTCAGAGGTGAGGCGTATGGCTTAACAATCGTCAAATGGGTGGAAGAGGCTCGTCGGATGAGATCGGTGCAGGACACGCCAAGAAGCAGCGAAGCGGCGCGTCATGAAGGGATAATAGAGAGAGTTCGTTATTTTTTTTTTTTTTTGAGGATGCGAACCCTCTCTGATTAGATGCCATCAGCCAGCCATGTTCCTATTTCTTCCTTCTTCTTTTTTAATGCTTTGCCGCCCTTCCCTCTTCATTGTCCTCTCCTCCTCCTTTTTTATTCCATCCCCCGCTCTTCCCACCATCCTCTCTTTTCCTTTTGAATCATAGTCCGTTGGCCATGTCTCCACTTCCTCCTCTTTTCGGTTTTTTTATTCTTTTTTTGGATGAAGACCCCATCTCCCTTTGCTTTTTCCTTCCCCAAAGCTGAAGATGATGATGATGGCTTTGGAGTGGTTGTCCCTGCGCATGTGCTCCCTGGGTGGCCGTATGATGTCCTTGATGGCTATAACATTCTCATGATCCATGTGATGGAGAAGCATGATTTCTCTCAGCGTCCTTTTGGCATCTATCCTGTTATCGAATGCATTGCCAATCTTCTTGATGGCGACCTCCTCTCTGGTCTCCGAGTTCACAGCAGCACAGACAAGACCGTATGCGCCTCGACCGATGGGGCGAATGGGAGGGACATACTTGGCCAAGACCTCGAACAAGTTCCCATACACATTGTACTGCACGTAGCGACCTCCATGCGTGTGGACTCCTTTGATCTTCGCGCCCTCTGCTGAGGCAGAGCGCGAATCCATCGCGCAAGCCATTCTCCGTCGTCCTCAAGAGCTCCCCTCCTCAAAATCCGATCTCTATTTGAACACCGAGCAAATGAGCATAGCGTAACAGGCTGATGGGCTAGCTCGACATTAGCGGAATGGATCTTGCCTCAATTTGCTGATCAATTTGAGCTCATCCTTGCACCATCGGTTTAATGCAAACGCAATATATTCTAAAAAATGAATATGCTAGATGATGATTTCTTGTTTAGAACTAAGATTAGTTCTAATTAATTTTTTTTATGGAAAGTAATTGAAAATGGTCAGTCAAAATTTAGGTGTCAACAGTCATATATTTTCTAAAGCAACTCAATGCTTCAGATTTATGAGAAATCAAGTAGACATATCCGAATCGAGTGTAATCATCTATAAATGTGATGAAGTATATAGCCCCGTGCCTCGCTCTTACATTCATTGGGCCACAGACGTCAGTATGAATTAATTGCAATGAAAATTCAGCTCTTGTTCCTTTTCCAAATGGCTTTCGAGTTGATTTCCCCACTAGGCAATGCTCACAAGCGGGCAATTTGACTTTTTCAATATTGCCCAACAAGCCTTCTTTGGCTAGTCTCATCATACGATGTTGGCCAATATGGCCAAGCCTAGCATGCCACATATTCACATAATTTTCAACAGAACTTGTAGATGTAAATAGGGAATAACAAATATTCAAATTAGTGTTCTCAACGTCCAACACTATGAAGCCATCATTAAAAATACTGGAACCGTAAAAAGTTATACCCAACAACAAGTCCACACCATTATCATGAAAGTTCATAAAAAAACCAAGTTTGATTAAAACCAACACAAAAACTAGATTCCGACGGATCTCCGGAGTATATAGGACATCATGTAGGAACAAAGTACGACCACCGCGCAAGATGAGTTGGCAGGTGCCAATTCCTTTAACTTCCACTCTGGAGTTATTCCCCACATAAATCCATTTTGCTCCTCGTGGTATCCGTCGAAATTCCACAAAGGTATTCCTGTCTCTGGCTAGATGGCCTGTGGCGCCTGAATCTACAGTCCACAAAGGATGAGATGCAGTTAGAAAAACAGAACTTGATACATAACAAATACTTTCAAGTGCATTAAGGGTTTCTACCTTCTTCGGCTCACTACAATCGCGAGCGAAGTGACCTTTCTTGCCACAATTATAACATTTCACCCTTGAAATATTTTTCTTGACGGGACGTTTCCCTTTGCCATGCTTGTCAAACTTTGGTTTCTTGCCAGATGGCTCAGCTCCTTTTCGTCTCCTTTTAAGGAACCTGCCAAGATACTTGCGCTTGGAGCCCGAAGCTCCATATGGGCCAGAGCCAGCAAAATACACATTAGATTGTACTTTAGCCGCCAGAAGGCGGTCCTCTTCCAGCTCCAGGTGGCGCATAGCATCCTCAAATGTCTTTACATTTTCGTTGTGGGTCGGGTTGACTTTCATGTGTTCCCAATTAGGGGGAAAATAGCGAATCACCGCCTGCACTTGCTGCTCAGCAGATAATATGTGGCCAGCATCTTCCAGCTCATTAATCATGTTCGACATTTTTCTCAAATGTTGTTTCATATTATGCCCATGTGGCATTTTATATGTGTCGAATCTGATTGTCAGCTGCCTCAGTTTGGTGACTGTTGACACCTGATTTTTGACCATTTATTATTGTGATTTTTACTCTTTAAAATTAAATTAAAAATATAAAAAATGTCATAAAATCACACAATCAACTTTGGAAGCCTTGGCCTAGCCTCGGGGACCAATTTTGAACAAAAAAAAATATTTTTTTTTGTATTTTTTTAATATTTTTCGAATTTATTTAATTATAAAAATACCCAAAAAAATTAATAAAAATAGAATTTGAGGTCACCAAAATGTAGAAGAATGGCCTATATTTTTATTTTAATCATCTTTTCATTTTGACCTCACAAAAAGAGAAATTGCAAGTTCAATTGCATATATTCTTTCATAACGCATAAAATCGAATTTGTCCATAAGTTACTATTCGATCTTTTAATTTACGCATTTTGCATCTTAGGGTCTTGATGTTCAGTTTGATTGCCTTACTTTGAAAATGAAGCACTGATCACCGTAAGTAAGGAATGTGTAGCTAAACTGGTCACACGGCATTTATTGAGTGGTGGGAGAAGGCGAATGATGCTGGAGGGCATTGCCGAATAAAAAAATAGCAACCAAAAAAAGAAGGTCGCCACTAAAACAGCAGAAAAGAGGAAAGGGACAACAGGGCTTTCTTGGTGATGGGAAAAGAAGACCACCCATGAAGATTAAAAAAATGGTGAGTATAGGTGGATTAAATAAAAAAAAGGAGGAGAGATGATGAATGGCGTCTAAAGGCCAAGAGAGGATGATTAAAAAAGAAAAAAAAAAGACTAAAAGAGGAAGCATTGTAGAATAAAAAAAGAGGACCACTAGCAGAAAAGAAAAAAAGAAAGGAGAAGGAGGAGATCGGATGGCAAGCCTTCGTGACCCTCCCATCACTAGGAGACCGAAAAATAAAAAGACCTTGGCTTTTTCTTTCTAGGGGGGATTCGCTTGGTTACTTCCTTTTGGTCCTGTTTCGTTGACAGGGGGTCTATAGAACTGAGCTGTCTTTGAGGACAGCGGTACTGGAAATGGCTGAGTGTCACGCGAGGGGAACGACACTTGTTTACGACCTTCCCGGAGACGAGTCGTTCGACTGATGGCAGTTCGCGTGCAGGCCCCAACCTCATAACCTTGATGAGTCCATAGGACGTAGATCAAGTGCACGAGGGGAGAAGGAGATGGTAGAGGTGAGGCATGATGAACCAGTAATGGCTTGGTGGCGAAAATTGTTCCGGCCTTGATCGGGTTGCGTTGGTGAGCCGACAGTCGTATTATTGATTCTGATGGGACATCGCTCCAACGGTCGGCTATGTTGGTGAGGGCTGGCGACGCACGAGCGTCAACGGTCGAAGCACGTCAACCATCGAAGTTCGCCGAATCGGAGACGGTACCACCGGATGCACCGAGTGTGACGCAACGAGCCATTTCCTACAGCGCAACGGTCGTCGACGGGCGAAGGCGAAGTGCCTCGAGCCATGCAGTTCCGATACGCCATATCGAGAGCTCCCTATCATCAGGGAAGCCATTCGGAACCGAGTGATTGAGGACTCACTATGTCGCCAACGCATCGTTGCTATCACCGTTGGAGGTACGTTCTCCCAGCCACCCTACTGCCCTGTTTTGGCGATTGATCGAACTGGACGAAATAGTTAAATAGGCGTAGCTGCTTGTGGTCTGAGTTGCATGAATGTTACTTTTGTTTTTGCTCAGTTTGACTTCTAGATGAATTGGAGTCCCTCGTCTGTATGGTTGTGCATGGTATGCATGATGTCGAGTCTCCATGAGGCTCGTCTCCGTTTTATCAACCGGTAACTAAAAAGTTCGAAAAGAGGGAAGAAGAGAACTCAGGGGAAGCTCGCATGAATGTATCCAAGGCTTCAGAGTTGGGGCCAGTCAGTTTCGAGATCGGCGCTGGGCTTCGGTTCCGGCAATAGTCGTTGACGGTCGTAGTCGATCAACGGGGATGAGATACGAGGCCGACGAAGGCGGGGGCCAACGTCGACGAGGGTTGAGGATCGCGACGGTTGAATGCCTCTATTATTAGGCGTTGGTGTTGAAGAGTTCTCGGAGGTAGGAGGCGATCATTTTACGTCGATTTCGGTGGCCGGAGTCGTTGGCTTACGGCATAGTGAACGTTGATGAGTGGTCATGGCGGTGTTGGTTTAGGCGGTTCGCCCAGTCCGCGGACATTTTTATGTGAGAGTGTTTGATAGCGGCCACCGACGTTGGTCGTATGAAGTAGTCGCCGAACGAGATGGTATGATGAAGTTCTAAAATAACATGAGAGGTCTTCTGTTCATCCTTCCTGAAATGCAGTCACGAAGAAGAAGATGGCCAGAAAAAGACAAAGTGAAAGAAAAGCAATATTAAAATAAACAAGAAAAAAAAAGAGAGAACAAAAAGACACAAACTAAAAAAAGGATAAAGGGAGCAGGAGGATTGAGTGCACTTTGGCGCACCTCTTGCAAATTGGGTTGGAAGGACTTTGGGCCCAATAGAAATTATGAAGAGATTGACAAAGGTTGGGTCAGGTTTAGTCTTAATTCGAAATGGGCTTTTTCTTTAAGTCATTAAAAAACACAAGAGGTGGGCCTTTCTTTTAGATTTTATTTGGGCTTCTTGTGAATTTCGAAGGGTTGGGTTTAGAAGCCCAATCGGGATCACCATTTTCGGATTAAATAATAAAAAATAATAAAAAATTCAAAAATTCAATAAAAAATAGAAAATCATAAAAAAAAATTCAAAAAATTCAGAAAAATTCTAAAAAAATTTCAGAAAATAGGAAATGGCCACATTCAACTGACCATGACCTGTTCCGGGTCTTTCGACCCCCGATCTTTTTCGAAATGACGGTTTTACCCTTCCGGCAAACCGTCTTCCAAAAAAATTCCAAAAAAAATTCAGGAAAATCCCAAAAAAATAGGAAATGGCCATAAACAATTGGCCAAGACTCATTTCGGGTGTTTTGAACCCCGACCCTTCTTAAAATGACGATTTCGCCCTTTGGGCTAATCGTCTTCCAAAAATTGAAGAAAAATCAAGAAATTCCAAAAAATTCTCAAGAATGGGAAATGGCCACAAACAACTGGCCATGGAATATTTTGGGTAATTCGGTATCCAAACCTTCCAAAAATTGACGATTTTGCCCTTCGAGCTAATCGCCCCCAAATCTTCCAATTTTACCCCTAGTCCGAAGTCACGCCTTCCCTAAGCTCTTATGGCTATACTTGGAAGCCCTTGATATGAATTGATGTGCATCGAGGTGATTTATTTATGCACTTGATTGCGCTTTCATTAAAATTGATTTTGATTGATAGGAATAGTCTTCCAATCTGCATGAAACCCTGAATCAAACCTACCTCGCCTAAAATTGCGCCTGCATGAACTCTTAGCTAGGAAAATCACTCGCGTTAGGTACCGAAAGGGCGTTGGTAATGACACCGACGTAACCAAGTCCCCGAACCCAAAATCTCTGGTTCCGCAGAACTGATCGACTTCTCCCAATCGGTCAGTAAGGTTCCCGGTCTACCCTCCAAGAAAGACCGGTGGCGACTCCAAATGCATGCACAAGTTGCACATGCCACCACGACCACACTGAAGGTCGAAAGCGATCGACTGTTATCGTCGAATCCCTTTGAAAAATACTCCCGCCGCGATTTGGTATGGGCCTGGGAGGGCCCGCGCCGATCCAAGGCCCGCGATCGGTAATCCATTAGCCGCGTCCGCTTTCGGACGGTCGCGACAGTGACCGAAGTCTGTCCAAATATGTTCTTCAATGCTTCCCATATATCTTTTGCAGTGTCATACAGCCTGAACTCTCGCATGATATCGTTATCCATGCTGCTCAACAACGTAATACGAGCAGAAGAGTTCTTTTTCTTCCATGCAGTGAAGGCTTCTCTATCCCATCTATGCTGTGCAGTGGTTCCTTCCTCTGGCTCAATCATGACCAGGTTAAGAGCTTCCCGTGCCTCTAGCTCTTCTAGCACATACTGGATTTTCATATTCTAGATCTCATAATTGTCACCGTTCAGCTTCTCACCCTTATTGAGCTCAGCAATGATGTTCTTGGTAGCTGATGCCATTGTATCTGAATAAGGTAATTTAGACATTTGCACGAATTATTATCGTCTAATATTTATGGATATTTTTTACTCTAACTAATTATATTAATATATAATTTCACATAATGACTTATAGTCAAAAGTTCACTAAGTTTCCCAATCATCTTCTAAGTATCATCGCTTGAAATTATCATTAATATAATTATTTACGTAAAATTGAGTTCATTAAAGGAAAAAGTCACTAAAGATTTCCAGAACTCCCCACTCAGCTCATATAATACTACCAAAGCATCATATGATAAAAATCACAATATATAGCATAAAAGCTTCATACCCAAAAAATCCTCATTAAAAGTCCAAAAAACAACCTTATGCAAAATAACGATAAAACATAAGCAATAAGTTCTTTGAACTAATAGGTAGTGGGATAATGCATCAATCCTAAAAAAACAATCAGGCCCTTTAAAGTCTTCTAAAAAAGAAGGATAAACTAAATGTAATAACGTGTGACCCTCTTCGCTTTGGTTGTAACATCTGTATAGGTCACTTCCTTGGTAATCGAGAGAGACTCCACAAGTTCATCTGGAGGATTCTTAACCAAATCTGGGCCCCACACAAGCCCCTTTGGAGAGAACACCTAAGGACCCTTGCCTTTGCGCCAAGGCGCATTCTACCTTCGCCAAGACCCGTTCATCCCAAGCGACGACGTCTTCGTCGCTCCCATCCTTATGATCTTATTCAAGAGATCCGGCACAAAACTCTGATAAGTTGTATGATCGAGCCATACATTTTGGATCATAGGATGCCAGGCTTCAGGCAATGTGTTTCTCAAAGCATAAAAAGCATCCATAGCTTCTATCGGGTATGCTTTCCAAATGATCTCTTGAATCATTTCATTGACCTTGATCACATGGGTGATTATATCACTCTCATCGTCCCATCGATAATGACCTAATTCACTGACCTTCTCACGAAGAGCTTTACGTTGCTCGTCAGTTACTGCCCTCTTAGGCGTTCTCATAGTTTGTTTTACCCTTGGCATTGTTCCTATAACAAATGCAGAACAAATAAGATATGGATTACAAAAAATCTAATAATTATGAACATATCATAATATTAAATAAAACATGGATTATTAAAATCCAATAATTATGAACATATCATAATTAAAACAGCAGGTAAAAACAAAGTTTTTTTTTTTATCAACGGTCGTGGGTCAACGGTCAATGGGTCAGCACAGGTCAATGGGTCGGCGGGTCAACTCGGGTCACGGGTTGGGTCGGATCCGGAACCATCCGGTTCCCGTGTGGGCTGGACGGAATAATCAAAATGGGCCGGCCCACTGATTCCCCAAATTTTTTTAAAGTGGGCCGAATGGCCCATTACGTCGCGGGTCGGGCCACAGCCCGACCCGCTGACGTCAGCGTGGGGTCACCCGTGGGTGACGCCAGCGTGCATCGCACGTGGCTGACGTCCGCATGACGTCAGCCACGCGATTCCCCCACATGCCAAGCATGTGGCGCGTGAACCTGCAGCGGCCGTGGCTCCACCGGCGCGTGTCGGTACGTGCGTCGCCGTCCGGCCTCCTCCGGTGGTCGTCCACCTATCAAAATGCTCGTCTCGTCGATACGAATCAGATCGTATATGTACTTTCCATTTTCTCCGACCGAAAGTACCCGAAAAATCTACTTTTCCTCACTGACTTGTGGATCCCGATCCCGTCGGTGGCGCGTGTGGTGTCTCCCGGTGTCGTCTCGCGACGGCCGACCACTCAAAATGCTCGTATGGACGTGTAGGTTCTAACCACCTATTTTTATTTCATTTTTCCTTAACGATATTTTCGATAAACGCCATAAAACGTACTGTGTATTACTAGTCATACGAAATTCATGAGATCCGTCGAAAACAGTACACACAACATGGCATATTCTACTCAAAACGACAAATCTAGATCAGAAAACAAGCAATCATGGCTCTAATACCAATGAAGGAAACGGATCCATATTCTATACATACAAATACGCAGCGGAATTCTACACAACACATGCCATAGATCTGCTTGAATCACTGATCGTAAAGTTAAATCACAAGAATTAGACTTACCTTGATTTCCACAGATTAGAAGCCCCAAAAGCAGTGATGAAAGGGACAACGATCCTGCAACCGTTTGTCCTTGATTCCACAGAAATCCCTGTAAAACAAGAGAGAAGGGAGAACGAGAGATTTTTGTTCTGAGTGTTTGTGTCGACCAACTGAACGACGTACGTTTAGAGGGATGTATATAGAACATACCTTACACATTTTCTCAGAGCCGAATAGGAAACTTGATTATCTCCTTTCCTATATTCACCAGAATTGGAATATAGGCAATATTCCATATTGCCACAAAGGTAATAATTAATAATGCCTTAGATTGTGCCCTTGATGGGCGCAATTTTTCCAACACTCGGCATGGCTGCGTTTGCCTCCTAGCATGGACGACCAAACCAGAAAGGTTTTCATCTACCGCCACAATATATTTCTACCGGGATTGCCTTCTTAACTCCAAAAAAATTGTGGAAATCCTTGCTGCTTAGTTGGTTTTGTAGTCTAATTGAGGATCAACCTAATTCAAATCATTTCCAATGGAAAAAAATTGTTCTAGCTATTTGTTGAGGAAGTCATGGAGCTTGTGGAGCTAAATCCGCTGAGACAGGACTTGGTTGGTTTGCCCGGTGTGAATGGTCTATCCACTGAGCAACGCAAAAGGCTGACCATTGCTGTTGAACTAGTCGGGAACCCCTCCATCATTTTCATGGATGAACCAACCTCAGGGCTTGATGCAAGAGCTGCTGCTATTGTCATGAGAACAGTTAGGAATACAGTGGACACAGGAAGAACTGTCGTGTGCACAATTCACCAACCGAGCATTGATATATTTGAAGCTTTCGATGAGGTGAGTTATGTCAACACGTTCAAAATGGCAAGAATCTGTTTGCAGAACACTCAAACTTCGAAGCTACTGCATTTTCACTTGTTCTGCAGCTTTTCTTAATGAAACGAGGGGGACAAGAGATATATGTCGGTCCTCTGGGTCGTCATTCTTCTCATCTAATAGAGTATTTTGAGCTACGGACTATTTCACGAATATAACTTGGCTTCGACTTTGCTTTCCTTTTGCTATTTGAATCACCAAGGTATCTTTGAAATGAAGGGATTCCAAGGAGTTAGCAAAATCAAAGATGGCTACAATCCAGCAACTTGGATGCTCGAAGTTACAAGCCCGGCACAAGAAGTCGCCTTGGGCATCAATTTTTCTGAATTATACAAAAATTCAGATTTGTACAGGTCAGTCTACTGCATATATCAAGTTCCGACTTTTAGTCTCGCTATTGACCCATGAAATGTCGATGTGAAATCACATCTTCCCGATTTTCAGGAGAAACAAGGCTTTGATTGAAGAGTTGAACATACCTCCTCCAAATTCTAAGGACCTCTATTTCCCAACTAAGTATTCCCAGTCGACTTTCACCCAATTAATGGCTTGCTTATGGAAGCAACATTGGTCATACTGGCGGAATCTGCCCTATACGGCTGTTCAGTTCCTCTTCACCATCTTCATCGCCTTAATGTTCGGGACTATGTTTTGGGACCTAGGCTTTAAGATGTAAGTTCAGCATAGAATGTCAATCTCTGCCTCATTCATTCTCGAAGTCATGTGTTTCTGAATGTTATATTTACAGCACCCGGAGACAGGATTTGATCAACGCGATGGGATCTATGTATGCGGCTGTTATCTGCCTCGGGGTCCAAAATGCATCATCTGTGCAACCGGTTGTAGCAGTGGAGAGAATGGTTTTCTATAGATAGCGAGCTGCAGGGATGTACTCGGCCCTGCCATACGCATTAGCACAGGTAAGATTGTTTTGTAATGATTCCGAGCGTGCTTATTCTAATGGTGTGATGCATGATTCAAAATATTGGAAAGCTGCTTATGTGGTTAATTTACATTTCGTAGGTTCTGATTGAAGTCCCTTATGTTCTCGTGCAAGCCATATCTTACGGGGTCATAGTTTACGCAATGATCGGATTCGAATGGACCATCATGAAATTCTTCTTGTATTTGTTCTCCACGTTCTTCACATTATTGTACTTCACATACTATGGTATGATGGCCGTGGGTATGACCCCGAACCACCACATCGCTTCCAACGTCTCTTCCGCATTCCACGCCATATGGAACCTCTTTTCTGGGTTCATTGTGCCAAGGACCGTAAGTTCTAATCACAACCTGTCGAATTTGATGTTTTCTGCTGTGTAATGCCGACTCGGGAACATCCTAATGACTTTCTATTTTAACAGAGGATACCAATCTGGTGGAGATGGTACTATTGGGCATGCCCGATTTCTTGGACTCTATTTGGACCGGTGGTATCTCAGTTCGGCGATTTAAAGACCACGCTCGACGACACGGGGGGCACGGTGGAAGAATTCGTGAGAGACTACTTTGGCTTCCGACACGATTTCCTGGGTGTGATCGCCGCCATGATGTTAGCATTCACGGTGCTCTTCGAGTTCATTTTCGCGGGCTTTTTTCCAATTTAATTTTATTTAAAAAAATATTTACCAATTTATTATTAAAAAATATATATTACCAAATTGGGTGCTGTCGCGACCCGTCCGAAAGCGGACGCGGCTAATGGATTACCGATCGCGGGCCTTCCTCCGCACAAGGGTGCGGATCGCGGGCTTTGGATCGGCGCGGACCCTCCCAGGCCCATACCAAATCGCGGCGGGAGTATTTTTCAAAGAGATTCGGCGATAAGAGCCGATCGATTTCGACCTTAGTGTGGTCGTGGTGGCATGTGCAACTTGTGCATGCATTTGGAGTCGCCACCGGTCTTTCTTGGACGGTAGACCGGAAACCTTATTGACCGATTGGGAGAGATCGATCAATTCTGCGGAACCAGAGATTTTGGGTTCGGGGACTTGGTTACGTCGGTGTCATTACCAACGCCCTTTCGGTACCTAACGCGAGTGATTTTCCTAGCTAAGAGTTCATGCAGATTGGAAGACTGGTCCTATCAAATCACAGTCAATATAATGAAAGCGCAAGTCAAGTGTATAAATAAATCATGTCAATGCACATCAATTTCAATCATTGGCCTCCTAGTATAGCCATAAAGGCTTAAGGAAGGTGTGATTTAGGGCTAGGGGTAAAATGGGAAGATTCGGGGACAATTAGCCCGAAGGGCAAAATTGTCATTTTTGGAAGGTTTGGATACCGAATTACCCAAAATATTCCATGGCCAGTTGATTGTGGCCATTTCCCATTTTTTGAGAATTTTTTTGGAATTTCTTGATTTTTCTTCAATTTTTGGGAGACGACTCGCCCAAATGGCGAAATCATCATTTTCAAGAAGGTTCGGGGTTCAAAACACCCGGGATGAGCCTTGGCCAGTTGTTTGTGGCCATTTCCTATTTTTTTGGGATTTTCCTGGATTTTTTAGAATTTTTTTTTGGAAGACGGTTTGCCGGAAGGGCAAAACCGTCATTTCTAGAAAGATCGAGGGTTAAAAGACCCGAAACAGGTCGTGGCCAGTTGAATGTGGCCATTTCCTATTTTCTGGAATTTTTTTAGAATTTTTTTTGAATTTTCCGAAATGTTTTGAATTTTTCATGATTTTTCATTTTTTATTGATTTTTTGAATTTTTTATTATTATTATTTATTATTAAAAATAATAATAATATTATATATATATATTATTCGGACCGGGTCGGACGACCCGGCCCATGCCCGGATCCACGACCCGGATCCACTCGCGCGACCAAGATCGAAACGACGCCGTTTTTGGTATTTTAGAATTTTTCTATTTTTTTAATCAATTTTTTTTATTATCTGAAAATTCACCATCGGACGGCTCTCAACAAACCACGTGGCGCACCAAGGCTCGCTCGATCCTAATCACGATCGGACGGCTACCAAAACGCCACTTGGTGCACTTCTGACCACCGGATTCAAAATTCTTATTTATCCGAAATTCATTTGTTTAATCCGAAAATCATTTTTTATTTTCCAAAAAACCGAGATCGCGACACGTGGCATCACCACGACCGTCCGATCTGTTTTATTTTTATTCTCCAACCGGCCCCACCCGCTGACGTGGCTGCCGACGTGGCATGCCACGTCAGCATTGACCGTTGACCCGCCGGACGACTCGCCGGAGAAGACGATGAACAGTGTCTTCTCCGGCGAAAGTCGCCGGACCCTCGCCGGATAGCCAAAACCGACGTGAAAACGTCGCCGAATCTCCCATGCTTTGATGCCAAATCAAACTTTACCGCCTCCAGACCAAAAACCAACCATTTCATGGGCGAACCGACGCCGGAAACCGCCCCAAACATACCAATCCCGAACCGGCGCCGGCGAGCTCGTTCGCCCAGTTTTTTTTGTTCCAAACTTGATTTCATCCTATCACGAAGCATGCAATAGAGTTAAGGAAATTTACCTGAGGCTGTTTAGAGCTCGAGGACCGCGGCTTGTGCCGGTGAGGGCTCTCGGCTCGATCCAAGCACCTTCGAGCTCCGACCATAGCTTCCCGCGTGATTTCGATGCAAAAATGAGATGAACACGGGCGTAGGACAAGTTCCAAAGAAGTTTAGAAGCCAGTTTAGCACAGAAAGAGCTCGGGGATGGCCCGGCCGAGGCTCGAACATTCGGACGCTTACTTAGGCAATTCATCGAACATATTGTGTGCGTAAGTGAAATGGCGGTCGGGGAGCAAAACCGACCTGTATGGAGCTCCACCACGGCCACTGAAGCTCTTTGATGACCTCCGCAGCTCTGGGGTGTTGGTTGCCTTTCGTTGTCGTTTCCCTCTCGCCCCGTTTCGCTCGAATTCTCCCCCTCCTTCACTATCGGCTCAGCTCTCTCTCTCCCTCTCTCTCTTCCCTTTTGTCGATGGCCGACCGGCCCTTTTTTGGGTGGCCGCCGTCCCTACTCCGCTCGTGGATCACTCGCCATTGTCCCCCGTTCATGTCGTCCCTTTTGTTAAAAAAAATGGCAACCGTTGTCCCCCCCTCAACTTTGCCCTTTTTTTTTTGTTTTTGCGCCGGCGGTGGGTCTGCAACACTGAGTTGCAGACCCGGTCCGGACCAGGTCGGGTCGGGCCTGACCCGACCGGCCCGGTTCGGTCAATTTCGTCAAATTGGGCCTCAAATTAACCCTTTTTCATGAAATTGACACCAAAATCGGACTTTTTGACATGTTTTCTATCAAATATGGGTATTTTCGTGAATCAATTGATTGAAATTTAGTGAAAACCCCAAATTGTCCCTAGGATCCGAAAATGATTTTCGCTTAATCGAAGGTCCAAATGATCGAATTAGCCCAAATTGAGGCCGCCGATGGATTCAGCATGATGAAAACTATAGGGTAGGGATGTTTAATTTGAATGGGTATGCCCACATGAAATTTAATTTCAAAAATTGAGAAACCGAGGACTAAATTGAAAGAAAATTGTGCAATTAAGCCCATTTGGTTAAAATTGATCAAATTGGAGGGCCAAATGGCCTAATTACACTTCAAGACTTTAGAATCCAATGTCATAGCTTATAAAAAGTGGAAATTGAAAATTAAAAGACTTGAAAAGGAATTTTTGGGCTCGATTCGGGTTTATGTTTGTTAAGGAACATAGTGACCCGAGCCTAATTTTTGAGATTTAAAGTGACACACTTGAAGAGGAAATTAAAACAAAATTATTGAATATTTTTGTGTATTTTTCTGACCAAGAATGGTATTTTTCTGATTTTTTGGGTATTTTTATAATTAAATAAATTTAAAAAATATTATAAAATACCAAAAAAATATTTTTTGTTCAAAATTGGTCCCCGAGGCTAGGCCAAGGCTTCCAAAGTTGATTTTGTGATTTTATGACCTTTTTTGGTATTTTTTAATTAATTTTAAAAAATAAAAATCGTAATAACAAATGGTCAAAAATCAGGTGTCAACAGCTGCCCCTCTTTGAGAGTGAACTCGCAGAGGTTGCTTTCAAAGACAAGATGGCACCTGATTCCTAACCGACTCAATTGGGAAAATGAGAGAAGAAATGCTATGACATTGGACCCTTAAGCCTTTTGATAACAGCTCAAATTAATCCCCGGTTTGCTCTAACAATTTGAACATGGGCCGGAGTGAGAGAGGCTTACCTGAAACTCACCTGTCGGATGCTTCCGGTTGCGACGACTTTCAAGCAGATACCTAGGACTCGTTCAGAATATCCTAGGGAGATTAAGCTCTAACCTGTATGGTAGGTCATACCATTATGGAATTTCTAACTGGTAGGAACCTAAGGAAGGCGCATCCCACGCTTTGGGATTTGCCAAGGATTTTGATCCGTATGGTGGATCGGACCTTTGTGTTGATCCCTACGGCGATATTTACCAATGAGGTGACCCTTATGGCGGTTTCTACCAATGAATTGACCCTTATGGAGGTTTCTACCATATGTGACCCTTTAGGCGGTTTCTACCATTAATGTGACCCTTCAGGCGGTTTCTACCATTAATGTGACCCTTCAGGCGGTTTCTACCTTTGTTTTGACCCTTTAGGCGGTTTCTACCTTTGTTTGACCCTTTAGGCGGTTTCTACCATTAATGTGACCCTTCAGGCGGTTTCTACCTTTGTTTTGACCCTTTAGGCGGTTTCTACCTTTGTTTGACCATTTAGGCGGTTTCTACCTTATTTTTGACCCTTTAGGCGGTTTCTACCTTTGTTTTGACCCTTCAGGCGGTTTCTACCTTGAGTTGACCCTTCAGGCGGTATCTACCTTGATTTGACCCTTCAGGCGGTATCTACCTTCATTTGACCCTTCAGGCGGTATCTACCTTTGGTTGATTTTGAAAAGGGGTCTCATGACGAAGGTTCTCCATGTCCGATGAGATTTCCTGAATTTTGAAAAGGGGTCTCATGACGAGGGTTCTCCACGTCCGGTGAGACTGCCTAAATTTTGTTTAAAAGGGGTCCCGAGACGAGGGTTCTCCACGTCCGATGGGGCTGTTTGATATTTTTGAAAAGGGGTTCTATCCTCATCCATTCTTTTGAAAGATCCCGAAACTTGTCGGGAATTCAATTTTGAAGTAGTGAAAGATTTTATTTTGACAAAGCCTTGCTTTAGTCTGTTGAGGCGACATTCTAGGAGCTGGGTTCTCCAGGTATCCTGCAGAAATTTGAGCCTGAAAGATTTTTCTTCACCAAGAAAACGTTAGTAATCTATGGGAAGACCACGGCTGTCCATTTTGACAAAACCGTATGATTTAAGTTTTAATCATGAAATGTGTATTTTGATGCTGGAGGTTATCCAAAGCATTCTTGCAACACACAGATGTGATCACAAATTCCTTGTGCGGCAAATCTGGATCAAACAATTTGAAAATTTCCAAAAAGAGTTTGTTCAAAACATCTATTGGAATATTTCTCGACGATGAGGTCTTTTCACCTGTTTTGAGATAGTGGTTTTTATAGGGGATGCACTCAATTCCCTACTAACCTGTGCCTAGGTTTTAGGCTCATTCGCAGCGCGTACATTTTGATCGGTCGGGAGGTCTTCCACGGGACCGTAATGTTGGGCTTGGATATTGGTTTTCAAGGGGGACTCGCTTTGGAGTCGAGGCCATTGAATGAAATCCTTCACCATCTGCTCCGGGTTTACAAGTCAAGAACCCTGCAAAATGAGAAAGAAATAGTCTTGCTCGTACTTCTTCGAGTTAAGCAATATGTTAGCCCAAGTGTCTTAGTCAGAGAAGATTGTTTCAGGGTTATGATGTTGGTAGGATTGGGGACCGAAAAATGCTTGTTTTTGGCCCAGAATTTATGAGGGGATTGACATTGGTGATCATTGCAAACTTGTCACATGTCTTTTCCATTTTGGCATCTTCAATTTTTGAGGCATGCAACCGCTTTTGACAACTCTGTCTGCGTCTTCCACGCCTGATATCATTTGGAGGAGTAGTCTTTTTGATCTGACTCCATTAGGGATTTCCTCTTTTCCCATCCGGCTTCATTGCGGATCAATCAAACAACTTACACAAGCATCGGCCTTGCTTTTACCAGGCACTTTGCTTTTTCTCGATGCCGTGGATTTTTTTTTTTCATTTATTTTTGAAATCCCACTTTTCTCCTCTTCATGGGATCGTGTTAGACATATGTCTGAAAGTCTAAACATCTTTAAATATCAGCCCGGGAATCTTCTTCGTAATCCCTGAGTCTTGAACTCTTCCACTTTTGAAGTGGTGCTGCATCCGTCTTGGAATGATCACCAATGGGTTCATGAAATGAATTTACAGGCTCAAGTTGGCTGTGCAAAGGATTCAGTGTGTGGGATAGAGAAATGAATGCTTCTCGTCATCCTATGGCACTTGGATTACCATATAAACAACACACAAAGATTAATGTTAGTCCGAGCAAGAGAATTTCTAACCATTTTCTCCTGATGATGCTGGACTCACCTCCATTTTGCCCCGATGTGGGGTGGTTCTTGACAGGGTTAAGAATGAAAACCGTCGTTCAAAGGGGTATATCGACAGTCACCTGTAGTGTTTGGGGGATATGAAACGAATGCCTCCGTCGTCCCAACCCATGTAATCGCTGCGACTGGTCCCTATTTCCGTAGGTCCATATTTTGTTGTCTTATCCGCTCCACTTCTCTCTCAAGTGTGCATAGGACGTGTTTGGATTTAGGCTTTGCCTCTCGTCTTTTGAGAAAGCGTCCTTTTGGAAGTTTTGAACAACTTTTGATTGGAAAAATCTCTTTCGTTTCCTCCAAAAATTTTACCCGTCAATGGGATTTTATGATGCACAATGCATGTTCTTATTCATGTTCAGACCACCTCCCGTTTTAAAAACATGAAAGCCAATGAATTTTGAATTCTATGTCTTTTCTAGACATTAGATTCTGAAAGCTTTTCTTTTCTTCTCAGTTTTTATTCAACATCTTCAATGGATTGGGGAAAGGGATACTTACCTGTCCCCCGCGGCTGGAGATCCCTGAAAATATGGAAGAAACATGTTATTGTACGTTCACGCATTTTTCAAAAAATTAGAACGATATATCTTACCCTTGGTCGTGTGCCCCTGCGAGTGCACACAGGTTGTGAAAATCTGTCCTCCTTGATGGTGAGTCCCTATCAAGGATAAATAACAAGTGTTAACTCATATTCCCAAATTGAAAACAAATTGGGACGATACAACTTTACTCTTGGTTCTCATTCCGTTCTGACGTCGCGTATTGATATGAACCACGTCTATCAAATCCGCTTATCCATGCTTGGAATATTTGCAATATCAATGGTTCCGCTGCCCCTGGTTGGGCAACGTCTGTTTTGTTATTTGAACAGATGGCTCCTTGAGTGATTTATCCACGTTTATCACCTGAGAAGGGAAAGAAATGAGACATTACTTTGGTATTCGGTTGAAGATCGTTTAGGAACGATACATCGTTTTACCAAATGGGAGGCTTCGTGACCAAACGTATTTCGTGCTGAATGGGGTAGATCCAATTATGCTCCGCGGGTGATAGTCATCGTTCATGGAATTTGCTCCACGGATTAAGTGATTAATCCATGGCCATTGGCTCGAAGACGTTCAAAGGGTAATGTTGACACTCAGATCGGTTAGTTTTAAGCGTTAATTAAAATGTTCCCGCGGGAACTTTACAACGAGATCCGTAACACATTCATTCGACGTATTCACATCTCACTCTCCTGAGCCTTCTAATGATTTAGCACACGAGCTTCGAACCAGATGTCCGGTCGCCGGTACCGGTCACGACTGCGAAGATACACTTGTTCCAAAATGCTTGGCCCATAGGCTGAGTTGCTCATTCAGGAGATCGTCCGACCGCTCGAGTCGTTCAAGTTGAGCATCCTTAATTGCATGGTGACGGACTTCTCCCATTTTCGGCATGAACAACCTGGTTCCTCGGTTTATGCGTGATCCACACGCCGAGTTGCTCACTGAGGGACTCACTTGAAATTTCAAGCCATTGACGCCCAAGTCGGGCATCCTCAACCATTGGCGATGGGTTCCTCACACTACTTTCGACATGAACAACCTCACTTCTCGAGTTGGTATTTTCATCGTTGTCCAGTAGGTTTGTACTCAATGCTGGATTCGCCGTAGGAATAACACTAACGATCGGTTGGTGCTCAAATTGGGGAGTCCATACCTGCTGAAATTGTTGTACATACTCTTGAGGAGTACCAGGGTAACTCAGGGGGGAATTCAGCCGATCGAACCAAGAATAGATGTTTTCAAGGAGATCGTCTGAACCATCGAGCGACTGACACTCAGGTTGAGTATTGTCGACTACTGGAGAAGGAATCTTTTCGCCATTTTCGTCATGGACCACCTGATTCTTCGAGCCGGAATCTCCGTAATCGTCTCGCAAGATTGTACGTGCATCTCCTGCCAATGTTAGATCCGCTGTAGGACTAGCATTAACGGCCAGTCGGTGCTCAGACTGGGGAGTCCCGATTTGCTGAAATTGCGGTACATACTCCTGAGGAGTACTAGGATAACCCAGGGGAGTACTCTGATTGATGCCTGAACAATCGACCGTGTAATTGTCAGTCCCATCGGTGTTAAGAGGTGATTGGATGCTTCCTGCTTCATGAGGATTGCGATCACAGCCATGCTCATCGTTTAAACTTGAACTGCCTCTATCTTGGTCTAGCGCCACTCGTCCATCTCTCAGTAATCTTTTGTAGCACCAAAGGTGGTTCCTGACTTTATTTCTATCCAGTTCCGGCATGTTCATGATCTCGAGTATGCGCGATGGGCGAGCCAAACTGATCCCTAACTGTTGAACTGCATCAACAAATTTGCTATGAAGCTCCGAGGTCCAATAAAACCTTGTTTTCTTGCTAGCCGAAGTAGGGTTGGCAACTCGGCGGCTACTCTTCACGGAATCTGGTCGTGTTGAACCGCCTCTATCTTGGTCTAGCGACGCTCGTCCATCTCTCAGTAGTTTCTTGTAGCGCCAAAGGTGATTCTTGACCATATTTTTAGTCAGTCCCGGCACGTTCATGATTTCGAGTATGCGCGATGGGCCAGCAAAACTGATCCCTAACTGTTGAACTGCATCAACAAATTTGCTATGAAACTCCGGGGTCCAACGAAATCTTATTTTCTTGCTAGCCGAAGTGGTGTCAGCAACTTGGCGGTTACTCTTCTTGGAATCTGGTCGTGTTGGAGGTTGCTCTGGAGGGGATTTAGTGGTCTCAGATCGGCTGGTCATGATGGTGAGTTCATCATTGAGCGGATCCGACTTGTCATGACGCATGTTCCCTTCCACAATGGGCGTCGACTTTGACCTTATAGCACTAGTTTCCTCTTGTAGATCATCGGCGGTACCTGCCTGTTCCGAAAGATGCTGCGAAGGGCATTGCAACAAATGAGCATTATAAACCCCCAGATCTGGCTCTTCAGTGAATACTCCGTCCGTGGGAACAGGGTTACCGCACTCAAGGCAAATAGCGATGCTTAGAGCTTTTTTGTACTGAATGTTTTTTATTTGAAGCTTTTCATTTTCCTCCCTCACAATCGCTAACTCGTGCCGATCGTGTTGCTGTTTCAGCCGGGTTCGTTTGTTTTCAAACCAACACTTGACCTTCCGAGGCTCCCACCCTATCTCTTGGCCCATTTTGATTCTCTGTTCCACGTCCGGATAGGGGTATTCCCTGAAAAACAATTCGAGTTTATGGACTTGACCTGAAGTGTTGCGTTGGAGACATTCCCCTTTCTGACGCTGATCACCGTCGCGGGTACTGTTCTCGTTAACCAAGCCGCGGGTTTCATCATTAGAAGGATCGATCTCCATGGCCCTCGTGTCAGGTTCGGTCCTGAGATCTTCAAATTCTTCCAGCAGCTCAAGCTCGGAGACCTCCAAATCTGGCGCTTCCAGTAAATGACAGAACCCCTTGAACATTTTGATCGGAATATCACTGCTTGATTTTCCGTTAACTCAGCTTTCTTTGTTCCTCCTTGGATCCTCACTTTCTCTGCAAATTCTGAAAGGTTAAAGGAGTCGGATCACCGTTCTTTGATCAAAGGTGATGGCTACCCGACGAGCGCTCTTCTCAATGTTTCGAGATTCCCACTTCGTCCTTTTGTGATGGCTACCTGACGAGCGCTCTTCTCAAGGCTTCATAATTCCCACTTCGTCTTTTGTGATGGCTACCTGACGAGCGTTCTTCTCAAGGCTTCGTAATTCCCACTTTGTCCTTTTTTTGCTCTTTTCTACGTGAACGGAGCCTGAAGATCTCTTGCGTTGATTTCGCTTTGTCGAGCACTACGCTTGTCCCCCTGGCCCAGTCTCTAGAGTAACAAGCCTGCCCACCTTTCGGCGCCATTATGTTTCGTAAAACCCGAGATCACAGGACGGTGGTGGATTCGTGACTCATCGGGGATGCATTAACGAAACCCGCTTGGCTCTACTGCACATAAACTATTATTACCACTTCTCCCTGCTTACTCGAGCATTTATAAGGTGATAGATTGACGTCAAGAAGATTAACACTTTAGCCTTATCAGACTCAGCCTCTCAAACACTCTTCACATTCCCACTCTCCTCTCCGTCATTCCATCGCAGATGGATTCCTCCTCTGTGCCTGCTGCCTTAGCTGAAGCTTCGACCCAATGGGAGAGATTTTACCACCTCTTGGGTAGAGGTTATGGCTACATAAACAATCATCCTGAAGCTGAGGTTGAAGTTCGTACTCTGATTCCGGCCCTGGATACTGTGTGTATTGAAGGTACGAAACTGCAAAGGGAGTTTGTGATCTTCCCAACTCTCTTCAACAATTTCCTGCAGGCTTACGAAGTTGCTAGCCGGGAGGTCACTTTGGCTGGTATCGTGCGAGCCCGTTATCAGGACCGAACTGAGTCCTTGATGTTGGCCATGCTGACGGCCGATAACCATAAAAGGGCTGTTGAATACGCCCACGCCCAGGTTTCGATGCTGGTCCGTGAGAGGGACAACTTGGTGGAGCGTCTGGCTCTTTTTGACACCGCCTTTGAGCAAGACCGGCACAACCTCGTGCTAAGGTTCCAGTGTGCCTGGTTGGAGGAAAGGCTTGAAGACCTGAGCATGGATATAGCTCGCGGGAGGGTGCTGACTCAGGACTTAGAGCTTGAGTTCGAGTACTATGAGACCAAGGTGAACGAACTTAAGGAGAAATGTCGTCTCCTTTTCTTCAAGCTTGTAGACCTCGATTCCCGGAGTGTGGGTTGTAACCAAGGCATGGATAGCATGGAGAGTCAGTTAAGCTTTTTTGTGATGCTTGTCAGAACTCATTTCGGGTTTACTGCTCCCCCTCAGTGATCCACTTGTAAACTTTCCTGCTGAATGAAATAAATGCGAGTTTGTTTATATACGCTCTTTCATTCTGCATTGTTGACTAGCCAAGGAAGGTTTTTGCTTTCGGATCCACGCGACTCCTTTTCCGCATGTGTCAACAGCTTGACTACGCATCATTCTCATAGCCCGACGCTTTATATTTGATTGACTTGAATGCCTCGTGAGAAATAGATTTGTAGTTGCTCGAGACTTAAAGATTGCCCCTGATTTTGTGGTCATAGCGTTTGGGGCCGCTAGCAATCTTTCATTTTCGAGCTCGCTCACATTCTGCTAGTAACTCATGCTATCAATTCTGCCTTCACGTGTCGGGGCTGATTTTACCTTGAACTTAATAACAAGGAATTATCGTATACACACGAGATGACGTTCGCAGAAAACATTATGCAAAATCAACTCTAGCTATTGAAGAAACAAACGCATGCACCGATGAGAACTTTACAATAGGAGATACATCTTTCTCGCGTACATCCCCTTCTTTCTTTGGACATGTCCAATGACCAACCAATCTGGCCTTGGCTTAGGTGTGCCATTACCGACTGCAGATCATGGTTGCCAACCTTTAATAGCTTCCAACTGATCGAACCAGTTATCAAGTCCTTCATCGAAGAAATCATCTGACCCCTCGAACGATTGATGTGTAGGTTGAGCCGCATCGCCCGACGGGTTCTTCGAACTGGAACCCCCATCCTTGTCTGGGATTATAAGAGGAGATTTGATCGATTGACTACCACAAGCATCTCCCACTTGGGAATTAGGGAAATAAAAATGCTCCAAGCCTTCTCTCATTAGATCATCTGAAGCCACATGCTCCGATTGGGCAAACCCTTGAGCACTGGGCGTGGTGGGCTGATCTGCGACAGGATGAACACTGGCTAGCTGCTGCTCGGACGGAGGAGTGCTTACTCGCTGCACTTGTGATGTGTACTCATGAGGAATATTGAAATGACTCGTGAGGATGTCCTGATCAAATCCCCAATAGTCGTCTAGATTCGACCGGGCCTCCTTTGACATAAGGGTGCTGGGTTCGCAGCCGAGTCTACTGTTCGGATTCAGCTCTACATAACGTTGTCCTAACGCCCTTCTGTAGCAACCAAGGTGATTCGCGACTAATTGCTTGGTAAGTCCCGGTACCTTCATGACCCTAAGTATGCTCGTCGGACCTATGAAGTCGAGTCCTATCTGTCGAATTGCGTCTAAGAACTTGAGATGAAGCTCCGGGGGCCAAATGAATTTCTTCTTCTCGTTGTCCGGAATAGCGTCAATAGCCTGCTGACTAATCTCTAACTCCTCTTGAATCGTATCTGATCTTACTAGAAGTTGTTGTGAAGGAGATTCATGGGCTTCGTTATTGTGACCCAAATCATAACGACACGTATCCTCTTCCTCCGAAGACAGTGGTATAATTTCAGCAGGATCGATCTGCTCATGCGCGCCATTAGCAGGATCTGATTGTACCGGAGATGGCTCAAGGGAGTAGGGGGATAAATGAGCACCTTCCATCCTCGTAGAAGGCTTACCGGGGAACAATTTACTGAGGGTGGTAGGGCCACCGCAGTCAGGGCAGGTAATAGTACTGAGGATTTTCTCATACCACCTGTTTTCCATTTGAAGGTTTTGGTTCTGCTCTTTTAGGGCCGTGATCTCCTTACGCCTGTGTTGGACACCTAGTCTGAAACGTTTATTCTGAAACCAAAAATGGATTCTCATAGGATTCATTCCCAGCTTCCAGCCCAATTCAATCTTTTGCTCCTCGCCTGGGCAAGGGCATTCATCGAAGAAAGCTTCAAGCTCCTGGATTTCTTTCCGAGCGTAGCGCTGGCGACTTTTTCTTTTCCGGGGTTGAGCGTCGTGGCCACTGCCGTCGTCACCACTGCGATCTTGACGTTCGTCACGGGCAATGTTGAGTTCCATGGCTTTGATGTCGAACTTGATTCTAGAGAATTTGAGGTCTTTCAACGAACTCGTCACTCGGGGTTCTCTGTTCTCTTTTGTATACTCGCTCTTTCGATTTGTTGCCTCCTTTTCCTCGAAAGCTAGGTCTGTTCAGCGTTCTGTTTTTGAAACGACGGAACTGTTTACCTCTTGCTCAGCTTTCCGACACGAAGGGGTAACCAAATCCTTCCGCGGCTTCTTCGATAGTAGCGCTCGCCTTTCACTTTTCCTCAATAGTCATGCATGTTCAGCACTGTCTTCTCTTTTTAAGTGGCAGAGTTGTTCACTCGCCGCCCAGCTTTATGCGTGATGGAACAACACAATCATTTCGCGGCTTCTTCGATAGTTGCGCCCGCCTTTCACTTTTCCTCAATAGTCATGCCTGTTGTTGACACCTAAATTTTGATCAACTTTTTTTCTTTATTTTTCGAAAATTCATAGAAAATCCATAAAAAGCTGAAAAATTACAAAATCAACTTTGGTAGCCTTGGCCAAGCTAAAGGGACCATTTTGGATAAAAAAAATATTTTTTCATATTTTTTATTATTATTATTTTCGAAAAATATAAAATAAAAAGAAAATAAAAAAAGTAGTATTCGAGGTCACAAAAATATATACAAATAGTCGGTATTTTTATTTTTAATTTTCTTTACTTTAGGACCTCATAAAATAGTAAAATTCAGGTTCGATTTTAGGTGTTCTCTGATCACCATAAAATTGAATTTGGCAAAAATATTAATAATGATTAAAAGGAAAATGAGTGAAAACATCATCATTTAAAAGGAAAAGGGGACTAATCATTTTGTCTTCGCTTTTGATTATTTTATTATTATTTTTACTTTTTAGTATTTTATTATATTATTATTATATTATTTTTTTTATTATTTTATTTTTATTTTTATTTTACTCTTCCCCCCTCCCCCTCATCATCCGTCGCCTCCTCTTCTTCCTTCTTTCTTCTTCTTTTTCTTCTTCTTCTTCCTCCTCTTCTTCTTCTCCTTCCTCTCCCGTAGCTTCTTCTTCTTTTCTTCTTCTTCTTCTTAAAAAAAAAAAAAAATGGAACCCCCACCTTCGTGCATTTGCTTTCGCCTTCGACCCTTCCGCCGTCGTCGCTAGCCGTCGCTCAAAGCCGCCGTGAACACCTCAAGACCCGCGGCCTCCACCCGTTTCGGAGTTTGGTCGGGTTTGTTTCGGATCGGGCCAAATCCGTCACCGCCAAAGCGCGCTATCGCCTCCGGTGACCGCCCCGGAGTCCTACCTCCTCCCTCAGAGCTTGTGGAGCCTACGCGCCGCGTGGAGCTCAGAAACGGCCTCGGGTCACCGTCCCGTCGTCGGAACGTGTCCGGGCGTGTCGGAGCGTGTCCGGGAGTGTCGGAACGTGTCCGGGCGTGTCGGAGCGTGTCGCCGTGTCGGAGCGTGTCGAAGCCGTTTTCCGAGCCCGTGGGCCGAGCGGCCGTGATCTTGGGCCATGGCCGAGCCCATGGCCGAGGCCGTGGGCCAAGGCCGTAGGCCAAGGCCATGGCCGAGGCCATGGGCCAAAGCCGTGGGCCGAGGCCGTGGGCCAAAGCCGTGGGCCGAGGCCGTAGGCCAAGGCCATGGCCGAGCCCATGGCCGAGCCCATGGCCAAGGCCGTGGGCCAAAGCCGTGGGCCGAGGCCGTGATCTTGGGCCGTGGCTGAGCCCATAGCCGGTCCATGGCTGAGCGAATTGGCCCGTTTCCGAGCCCGGATTTATTTATTTTTAAAATTATTATTATTTATTGCCGGTCTTAAAACTTGTAAAATTGATTGTTGACATTTTGATGTGGTGATCGACAGGTGATGTGCATGGAGATGGTCGCAGGCTGGGGCTGAGCGATTGAAGGCCGGTGTCCAATCCGGTATGTTTTACGTACCCGATCCGTATATCAGGGTTATTTTTCTAAAATGTCGCCATTATAGATTTGGTTTGCATGTATTTATCTTAGTTCAGTAGTTAGCTTATTTATCTGGTTGAGTGTTGTCTATTGCCAATGATATGCTTTTTGTTAAAATATTTTCTGAAAATATAAAAAAATATTAATAAATCAGAAAATGCCAAAAAAATGGAAAAATTAAAGAAAAACAAAAAATTGAGAAGAATTGCAGAAAATTACTAAAACAAATTCTAGAAAATTCCCAAGGCTGAAAATGATCAAAAGAAATTGATTGGTTGTCGTTTTTCAGGATTTTCTCTCGTTTAATCCAAAACGACGATTTTACCCCTCAAAGGGTAAATCGTCTTTGAGATTCCGATGAATTGTGGAAATTGCTTAGAATTTGGCGATGAGCCAAATAGGTGGCTAAACCTTATGTCTAGGATTTCCACATTTCATTCTCATTTTTAGAAAATGACGATTTTACCCTTCGAATGGTAAATCGGTTTCTAAAATTCCAGAAAATCATGAAAATTGCAAAAAAAAAAAATAGGAAATGGGTCAATTGAGTGACCAGACCTATTTTTGACTTTGTTTTACTCCGAATTCATTCCGAAATGATGATTTTGCCTTTTTGGGGCAAATCGTCCCTTTTGTCTCAAAATTACGACTTTACCCCTGTTGACACCTAAATTCTGATCAACTTTTATTTATTTATTTATTTATTTTTATTTTATTTTATTTTATTATTTTATTATTTTTATTTTTATTTTATTTTTTTTTTGAAAATTCATAGAAAATCCATAAAAAGTTGAAAAATTGAAAAATCAATTTCGGTGACCTTAGCCAAGCTAAATGAACCATTTTGACCAAAAAAATAATTTTCATAATTTTCATTTTTTTAATATATTTTCGAAAAAATACAAAAAAAAAGAAAAAAAGAAAAAGAAAATCAAGAAAAATAATATTTGAGGTCACAAAAGTTATATAAAAATAGTCGATATTTTTATTTTTATTTTATCTATTTTCTGACCTCATAAAACAGTAAAATTCAGGTTCGAGTTTAGGTGTTCTCTGATCACCATAAAATTGAATTTGGCAAAAATATTAGTAATAATTAATAGTGAAATGTGAAACATTACCATTTAAAAGAAAAAGCAAAAAGAAAAAGTGTGTGTTTAATTAATGATTTTATCTCTCCTTTTCATTTTTTATTATTATTTATTTTATTATATTTTATTTTCTTTCTCTCATTTTCATGTTTTTATCTCCACGGCCGCTCCCTCTCTTTTCTTTTTCATTTTTTTTGTGGCTTTCCACGGCACCTTGTCCCCGCTGGCTGGTAGTCTTCTTCTCCTTCTTTTTCTTTGCTTTTTTTTGGGGGGTGGACGCTAACTCTCTCTCTCGCTCTTCCTTTTCTATTCTGTTTTGGAGAGGGCTTTCACCGACTCTCCTTTTTTTTCCTGCGCCAACCTCACACACACACCACCAAGTGAACTCCTCCGATCATCCCTCAGATCCTATGTCACCGTCGCATCACCGTCGCACCGCCGGAGCTGTCGAAAATCACCGGAAAAACTGCTGGAAGCAGCTCGGGCTCCCTGCCCTGTTTTCGGGCCGGGTTTGTGTAGCCCTGGTTCCAGCCTTCCCGTGCCTTTTCAGCCACCACCATCGCCTCAAACAACCACCATACCCACTCCTCTGATGTCCCTCGATCATCCCTGGCTGCCCGCAACTGCCACAAATCCGCCGGAGAGCCTCAGGCCGAAGCTCTGTTCGTGGAGTCCCTGTTCTGGCCCGAATCTGTTCGGGACTGAGCTCAGCCTTTCGTCGCTCTCCTCCGCCCAGATCTGACCACCAACATCTTGCTCTGACCCCCTCAGACAACGCCCGACGATCCCGAAACCAACCGCCACCTACAGCAGCTGGAAAAGGCCCGAGAAGCCGCTCCCCTACTCTGCCTCCCCTGTCTCCGACCCGAGAGCACCCGACTAGCTCTCCGCCGCCCTTGCCGTCGTTCCTCCGACCACCACCGGTCACCATCACCTCTCCCGACTCCATATTGACCTCCTCCAGCCACCTCCGTTGCTTCCTCAGCCGCCTGCCGCCCGAAGGAGCCGACCACAGCCCCGACCAGCCTCGGCCCTGCCCTGTTTTCTCCTGTTTTTGGTCTGGGCCGGTTCTGTTGGGCCCATTTTGTGGGCTGTTGAGTTGAGATAGGGCCCAAATCGAGTTGGGCCGTGTCTTAGAGAGTTGGGCCGTGAGGTTGGACCTTCTCTTAGGCCCGTGAGCCAATGTGGTTGGAAGATTGGGCCGTCGTTCGAGATTTAAAATCCACGGTCCATTGGAATTCGAGGTTCGCGCCAAGGGGTTTCTCGAGGACTGCCGCCAATCCCGACTCGTGTATTTGACTGTGATGCGCAAGGAGACAGTCGCATTGCTGGGGCTGAGCAATTGAAGACCGGTGTCCAACCAGGTATATTTCGCGTACCCGATCAGTATATTAGAGTTATTTTCTTAAAGTATTGTCATCATAGATTTGATTTGCATGTATTTGTTTCAGTCTAGTGGTTAGCTTATTTATCTGGTTGAGTGTTATCAATTGTCAAAGACATGCTTTTTATTAAGATATTTTTCGAAAATATATAAAAAAAATCGATCAGAAAATTCTAAAAAAATTCTAAAAAAATTTTCAAGGTTGAAAACACCAAAAAATTGATTTGTTTTCATTTTCGGGATTTTCTCCCATTTAATCCAAAATGACGATTTTACCCTTCGAATGGTAAATCGGTTTCTAAAATTCCCGAAAATCACGAAAATTGCCAAAAAAAAAAATAGGAAATGGGTCAATTGAGTGACCAAACCTGTTTTTGACTCCGGATTCATTCCGAAATGATGATTTTGTCCTTTTTGGGCAAATTGTCCCCTTTGTCTCAAAATTACGATTTTGCCCTTGATGGACAAAATCACGTCTAAATCATTCCTAAGCCTGATTGATGCTTCTCTAGGCCAATATGGCCTTATTAGGAATGCCATGTGATTTATTTGTACATTTGAATTCATTGATTTGTGCACTTTATTATTGATTGTGATTGCTAGGATAGTCATTCCTATCTGCATGAACTCCTAGATTTAGGACTCGTACCCCACTCATCTACATGAATTCTTAGCCAGGAAAATCACTCGCGTTAGGTACCGAAAGGGCGTTGGTAATGACACCAGCGTAACCAAGTCCCCGAACCCAAAATCTCTGGTTCCGCAGAACTGATCGATCTCTCCCAATCGATCAGTAAGGTTTCCGGTCTACCCTCCAAGAAAGATCGGTGGCGACTCCAAATGCATGCACAATTTGCACATGTCACCACGACCACACTGAAGGTCAAAAGCGATCGGCTCTTATCGTCGAATCCTTTGAAAAATACTCCCGCCGCGATTTGGTATGGGCCTGGGATGGCCCGCGCCGATCCGAGACCCGCAATCGGTAATCCATTAGCCGCGTCCGCTTTTCGGACGGGTCGCGACAGCTGGCGACTCCACTGGGGAACTTGTTCTAGAAACTATGGTTCTAGACCTCAAGTGGACTTAGGCCGTAATAAAAATTGAGTGATTTTTCTAACCCTACAGGCGCTCTTGAAGGTGAGGTAAGTCCGCTCACGATAGGTGTTATATGTTTTTGCAGATTGGAGTAATAAGGGGTGTAGTCTGTGATTAACTTTATTTTACGTAGGTGTGGCGTAGGAATGTATGTTGTATGGATGATTTGAAGTGCTGATTGATAAATTGTTGTGCATGACTTGCATTGTGATGATCACGACACATGGACACACACAACCGCGCCTAAAACCCCAGGCGCCGCCTTTAGGAACACAATAGAAGGAATTGAAAATGGAATCTCCGTGAGGAAAAACACGGGGTAATCCACTTCTCAATTCCGTTCGCTTCGAACTATGGATTGAGTCCCAATGCAACGATAGTTGTGCAATGGAATCGGCTCTTTCTAGAACTCGAGGTGGGAACCTTAACCTTAGGTGCCAAACCCTCTGATTTTTAGAAGTTCACCATCACTTGTCTCATGCGCATGTCTTTGGGCGGTTGGTACACCTAAAATCGCACATAAGTCGACGAGTTGGGTTGGTAAGACTCTCTATCCCTCAAAACTATTACAGTTCATATAAATATAGGCATTTCATTCATTGCATTCTGGTGATTAGATTAAATGCCATTTCAAGGATAGATGCATGTGTTTTTCCCAAACGTCCTTGATAGAAGACGATGAGGATGATATCCCATGGCGAACACCAAGTGAGCAACAAAGGAGCCTACTATGGACATTATTGAGATATCGTCCAATGAAGATGACGAGTTGGGGCAAGTGATCCGGAAGTCACAGATCGAACTTGGGGCATCCTTAAACGTTAGGATCACATTCCTTGGTTTCATTTTCCATTACTAGTCCTCTTGTATAGGGTTTATTTTTATCGAGGCTTTCTCTATCTCACCCCTTAGAGTGATTGTATTAGGGATCTATTGGTGTATACATTCAGATGGAACTCGGTTGTATTTCTTTTGACGGGTCATGGGAATGTGATAGTGGCATTTTCTCTAATCATCCGAATACTCCCAAGTCAAGTTTATAATTCCTTTAGAGGAAACTAAAGTTGAAAATCTTACACGACCTTTTTGGTCGTACAGGGTAATCCAACCCCAATTTCGCTAGAAGGAATTATACACTTGAATTGGTCCATGCATGTCATACGTCACTAAGTAATCCACGATAATTGATCAAGAGTATTGACGTTATTTCGAATTTAATGACGAGATAGATGTCCAAATTGCTCTCGTTCTTAACAAAACGGCCTTGATTTGGATGCCGTATCTTCAATTAAATTTAAAAACACGTCGTTATGCCTTGCATTTTTGACTAATTCGCTCTTCTGAATATTAGTCAAAAGCAATTATCGTGAATTACATTCCTTTCAATAGTATGCTTTCTTTCGAGGAATATTGATAAAAACTTTTCGCACAAGATTAAAACCCTTGTAAAAGTTCTTGTCATTATTAATTACGAGCAAGCATAAGATTGAAAGGGGTCTATGCTTTCTTTTTCAGATTATTCCTTTTGACTCGGTCTTTTCATTTGCAGGTGAAAAACAAGTAGCATAAAGAAATCTTTTCTTGGATAAGTCTGAGGCTATTCTTTCATCTGATCATGAGTGAGTTAGAAAATCAGAACACATCTACTCGACTTATTATGGATCGGCTCATCCAAGTCTAAGATGTCCGGATGCTCGAAGAAATGGATCATATAAAAGCTAAAACAAACACAGGGGCTTTCATTCATTCTTGCCCAAACCAGATCATACAATTCATTGGGGTGGAAAAGTAAAGCAGAAGTGAGCCCTAATCAACGACACAAAGGAGCCCAGCTGGCCCTCCAGGTTATGGATGCTTTGTTTATACGCACCACTCCGCGTATCATGGTCCGCAAGCCTGAGGTGGAGGCGTTTGCGTTCATCATTGACTGCAACAACCTGAGTCTCGTGATCTTCGGCGACTGCTTCCAAGTCCCGAACAAGTCCATTCTCACGAGTTATATCCTCGTTTATGCCGTTGAGCCTTTCTTCCAGCCACTCGCTCCGATTCCTTAGCAGGGCATTACGTCGATCGCGCTCATAGGTAGCCAGAGATAGAGCTAAGTCCTCCACCAGATTCCTTCTCTCGCGTAGCAATGTCGAAACCCGCTCTTTGGCGAACTCAACAGCCTTTTTGTGACTATCGGCCAGGTAGTCAGCCAACGCTAGGCGGTCGGACTGATCCTCATAACGGGCTCGCAAGACACGAGCCACGGTAACTCCCCGATGAGCAGCGCGGTAGACCTCCAAGGAGTTCGTAAAGAGCGTTGGAAAAATATTGTATTCCCTCCCCAACGCGGTACCCTCGAGGGAGGTGATGTCCAGGTCCCCGAACATGACTCTGATCTCATCCTCGGTTTCGGGATGATCGGCTATGTGAGCGTAGCCTCGACCCAAGAGGTTATAGAACTCTTTCCATCGAGTCAAAGCTTCGGCTGAGAAAGTGTGAACTTGGGAAGGAGCCATTTTCGACGGAGATGTGTGTAGTGGAGCGATTAGAGGATGGAAGCAAATTATATGAGAGCGTTAATCTCCCAAACACCAACTCCGCATTTTATAGCGTCTCGAGAGTGGAGAAAAGTTGCAGCAATAATGCTTGTGGAGCCGGGTTAATTAATGTAAAGCGAGGGCTGCTCCTCCCGTGAATCATCAGACATGTCCTGATCCGCAATTTCAGGCCTGACAAATCCGGTCTCGCCATTATTAAAGCTGGGAGGGAGGCGAGCGCAACTATCGAAGAAGCCGCGAAAGGATTGTGTTGTTCCATCACGCATGAAGCTGGGCGGCGAGTGAACAGCTCTGCCACTTAAAAAGAGAAGACAGTGCTGAACAGGCATGACTATTGAGGAAAAGTGAAAGGCGAGCGCAACTATCGAAGAAGCCGCGAAAGGATTGTGTTGTTCCATCACGCATGAAGCTGGGCGGCGAGTGAACAGCTCTGCCACTTAAAAAGAGAAGACAGTGCTGAACAGGCATGACTATTGAGGAAAAGTGAAAGGCGAGCGCAACTATCGAAGAAGCCGCGAAAGGATTGTGTTGTTCCATCACGCATAAAGCTGGGCGGCGAGTGAACAGCTCTGCCACTTAAAAAGAGAAGACAGTGCTGAACAGGCATGACTATCGAGGAAAAGTGAAAGGCGAGCGCTACTATCGAAGAAGCCGCGGAAGGATTTGGTTACCCCTTCGTGTCGGAAAGCTGAGCAGGAGGTAAACAGTTCCGTCGTTTCAAAAACAGAACGCTGAACAGACCTAGCTTTCGAGGAAAAGGAGGCAACAAATCGAAAGAGCGAGTATACAAAAGAGAACAGAGAACCCCGAGTGACGAGTTCGTTGAAAGACCTCAAATTCTCTAGAATCAGATTCGACATCGAAGCCATGGAACGCAACATCGCCGGTGACGAACATCAAGATCGCAGTGGTGACGACGGCAGTGGCCACGACGCTCAACCCCGGAAAAGAAAAAGTCGCCAGCGCTACGCTCGGAAAGAAATCCAGGAGCTTGAAGCTTTCTTCGATGAATGCCCTTGCCCAAACGAGGAACAAAAGATTGAATTGGGCCAGAAGCTGGGAATGAATCCTATGAGAATCCATTTTTGGTTTCAGAATAGACGTTTCAGACTAGGTGTCCAACACAGGCGTAAGGAGATCACGGCCCTAAAAGAGCAGAACCAAAACCTTCAAATGGAAAACATGTGGTATGAGAAAATTCTCAGTACTATTACCTGCCCTGACTGCGGTGGCCCTACCACCCTCAGTAAATTGTTCCCCAGTAAGCCTTCTACGAAGATGGAAGGTGCTCATTTATCCCCCTGCTCCCTTGAGCCATCTCCGGTACAATCAGATCCTGCTAATGGCGCGCATGAGCAGATCGATCCTACAGAAATTATACCAGTGTCTTCGGAGGAAGAAGATACGTGTCGTTATGATCGGAGTCACCTCATCGAAGCCCATGAATCTCCTCCACAACAGCTTCCGGTAAGATCAGATACGGTTCAAGAGGAGTTAGAGGTTAGTCGGCAGGCTATCTACGCCACTCTGGACGACGAGAAGAAGAAATTCACTTGGCCCCCGGAGCTTCATCTCAAGTTCTTGGACGCAGTTCGACAGATAGGACTCGACTTCATAGGTCCGACAAGCATACTTAGGGTCATGAACGTACCGGGACTTACCAAGCAATTAGTCGCGAATCACCTTGGTTGCTACAGAAGGGCGTTAGGACAGCGTTATGCAGAACTGAATCCGAGCAATAGACTCGGCTGCGAACCCAGCACCCTTATGACAAATGAGGCCCGGTCGAATCTGGACGACTATTGGGGATTTGATCAGGATATCCTCGCGAGTCATTTCAATATTCCTCAAGAACACGCATCACAAGTGCAACGAGTAAGCACTCCTCCGTCCGAGCAGCAGCTAGTCAGTGTTCATCCTGTCGCAGATCAGCCCACCACGCCCAGTGCTCAAGGGTTTGCCCAATCAGAGCATATGGCTTCAGATGATCTAATGGGAGAAAGCTTGGAGCACTCTTATTTCCCTAATCCCCAAGTGGGAGATGCTTGTGGTAGTCAATCGATCAAATCTCCTCTTATAATCCCAGACAAAGATGGAGGTTCCAGTTCGAAGAACCCGTCGGGCGATGCAGCTCAACCTACACATCAATCGTTCGAGGGGTCGGGTGATTTCTTCGATGAAGGACTTGATACCTGGTTCGATCAGTTGGAAGCTATTAAAGGTTGGCAACCATGATCTGCACTTGGTAATGGCACACCTAAGCTGAGGCCAGACTGGTTAGTCATTGGACATGCCCCAAGAAAGAAGGGGATGTACGCGAGAAGGATGTATCTCCTATTGTAAAGTTCTCATCGGTGCATGCGTTTGTTTCTTCAATAGCTAGAGTTGATTCTGCATAATGTTTTTCGCAAACGTCATCTCGTGTGTATACGGTAATTCCTTGTTATTAAGTTCAAGGTAAAATCAGCCCCGACGCGTGAAGGCAGAATTGATAGCATGAGTTACTAGCAGAATGTGATCGAGCTCGAAAGTGAAAGATTACTAGCGGCCCCAAACGCAATGACCGCAAAATCAGGGGCAATCTTTAAGTTTCGAGCAACTACAAATCTATTTCTCACGAGGCATTCAGGTCAATCAAATATAAAGCGTCGGGCTGTGAGAATGATGCGTAGTCAATCTGTTGACACAGGCGAAAAAGGAGTCGCGTAGATCCGAAAGCAAAAACCTTTCTTGGCTAGTCAACAATGCAGAATGAAAGAGCATATATAAACAAACTCGCATTTATTTCATTCAGCAGGAAAGTTTACAAGTGGATCACTGAGGGGGAGCAGTAAACCCAAAATGAGTTCTGACAAGCATCACAAAAAAGCTTAACTGACTCTCCATGCTATCCATGCCTTGCTTACAACCCACACTCCGGGAATCGAGGTCTACAAGCTTGAAGAAAAGGAGACGACATTTCTCCTTAAGTTCGTTCACCTTGGTCTCATAGTACTCGAACTCAAGCTCTAAGTCATGAGCCAGCACCCTCCCGCGAGCTATATCCATGCTCAGGTCTTCAAGCCTTTCCTCCAACCAGGCACACTGGAACCTCAGCACGAAGTTGTGCTGGTCTTGCTCAAAGGCGGTGTCAAAAAGAGCCAAACGCTCCACCAAGTTGTCCCTCTCACGGACCAGCATCGAAACCTGGGCGTGGGCGTATTCAACAGCCCTTTTATGGTTATCGGCCGTCAGCATGGCCAACATCAGGGACTCAGTTCGGTCCTGATAACGGGCTCGCACGATACCAGCCAAAGTGACCTCCCGGCTAGCAACTTCGTAAGCCTGCATGAAATTGTTAAAGAGAGTTGGGAAGATCACAAACTCCCTTTGCAGTTTCGTACCTTCAATACACGCAGTATCCAGGGCCGGAATCAGAGTACGAACTTCAACCTCAGCTTCAGGATGATTGTTTATGTAGCCATAACCCCTACCCAAGAGGTGGTAAAATCTCTCCCATTGGGTCGAAGCTTCAGGTAAGGCAACAGGCATAGAGGAGGAATCCATATGCGATGGAATGACGGAGAAGAGAGTGAGAATGTGAAGAGTGTTTGAGAGGCTGAGTCTGATAAGGCTAAAGTGTTAATCTTCTTGACATCAATCTATCACCTTATAAATGCTCGAGTACAGGGAGAAGTGGTAATAATATTTTATGTGCAGTAGAGCCAAGCGGGTTTCGTTAATGCATCCCCGATGAGTCACGAATCCACCACCGTCCTGTGATCTCGGGTTTTACGAAACATAATGGCGCCGAAAGGTGGGCAGGCTTGTTACTCTAGAGACTGGGCCAGGGGGACAAGCGTAGTGCTCGACAAAGCGAAATCAACGCAAGAGATCTTCAGGCTCCGTTCACGTAGAAAAGAGCAAAAAAGGACAAAGTGGGAATTACGAAGCCTTGAGAAAAACGCTCGTCAAGTAGCCATCACAAAAGGACGAAGTGGGAATCTCGAAACATTGAGAAGAGCGCTCGTCGGGTAGCCATCACCTTTGATCGAAGAACGGTGATCCGGCTCCTTTAACCTCTCAGAATTTGCAGAGAAAGTGAAGATCCAAGGAGGAACAAAGAAAGCTGAGTTAACGGAAAATCAAACAGTGATATCCCGGTCAAAATGTTCAAGGGATTCTGTCATTTACTGGAAGCGCCAGACTTGGAGGTCTCCGAGCTTGAGCTGCTGGAAGAGTTTGAAGATCTCAGGACCGAACCTGACACGAGGGCCATGGAGACCGATCCTTCTAATGATGAAACCCGCGGCTTGGTTAACGAGAACAGTACCCGCGACGGTTATCAGCGTCAGAAAGGGGAATATCTCAAACGCAACACTTCAGGTCAAGTCCATAAACTCGAATTGTTTTTCAGGGAATACCCCTATCCGGACATGGAACAGAAAATCAAAATGGGCCAGGAGATAGGGTGGGAGCCTCGGAAGGTCAAGTGCTGGTTTGAAAACAAACGAACCCGGCTGAAGCAGCAACGCGATCGGCACGAGTTAGCGGTTGTAAGGGAGGAAAATGAAAAGCTTCGAATAAAAAACACTCAGTACAAAAAAGCTCTAAGCATCGCTATTTGCCTGGAGTGCGGTAACCCTGTTCCCACGGACGGAGTATTCACTGAAGAGCCAGATCTGGGGGTTTATAATGCTCATTTGTTGCAATGCCCTTCGCAACATCTTTCGGAATAGGCGGGTACCGCCGAGGATCTACAAGAGGAAACTAGTGCTATAAGGTCAAAGTCGACGCCCATTGTGGAAGGGAACATGCGTCATGACAAGTCGGGTCCGCTCGATGATGAACTCACCATCATGACCAGCCGATCTGAGACCACTAAATCCCCTCCAGAGCAACCTCCAACACGACCAGATTCCGAGAAGAGTAACTGCCAAGTTGCTGACACCACTTCGGCTAGCAAGAAAATAAGATTTCGTTGGACCCCGGAGTTTCATAGCAAATTTGTTGATGCAGTTCAACAGTTGGGGATCAGTTTTGCTTGCCCATTGCGCATACTCGAAATCATGAACGTGCCGGGACTGACTAAAAATATGGTCAAGAATCACCTTTGGCGCTACAAGAAACTACTGAGAGATGGACGAGCGTCGCTAGACCAAGATAGAGGCGGTTCAACACGACCAGATTCCACGAAGAGTAGCCGCCGAGTTGCCAACCCTACTTCGGCTAGCAAGAAAACAAGGTTTTATTGGACCTCGGAGCTTCATAGCAAATTTGTTGATGCAGTTCAACAGTTAGGGATCAGTTTGGCTCGCCCATCGCGCATACTCAAGATCATGAACATGCCGGAATTGGATAGAAATAAAGTCAGGAACCACCTTTGGTGCTACAAAAGACTACTGAGAGATGGACGAGTGGCGCTAGACCAAGAGAGAGGCAGTTCAAGTTTAAACGATGAGCATGGCTGTGATCGCAATCCTCATGAAGCAGGAAGCATCCAATCACCTCTTAACACCGATGGGACTGACAATTACACGGTCGATTGTTCAGGCATCAATCAGAGTACTCCCATGGGTTATCCCAGTACTCCTCAGGAGTATGTACCGCAATTTCAGCAAATCGGGACTCCCCAGTCTGAGCACCGACTGGCCGTTAATACTAGTCCTACAGCGGATCTAACACTGGCAGGAGATGCACATACAATCTTGCGAGACGATTACGGAGATTCCGGCTCGAAGAATCAGGTGGTCCATGACGAAAATGGCAAAAAGATTCCTTCTCCAGTAGTCGACAATACTCAACCTGAGTGTCAGTCGCTCGATGGTTCAGACGATCTCCTTGAAAACATCTATTCTTGGTTCGATCGGCTGAATTCCCCCCTGAGTTACCCTGGTACTCCCCAAGAGTATGTACAACAATTTCAGCAGGTATGGACTCCCCAATTTGAGCACCAACCGATCGTTAGTGTTATTCCTACAGCGAATCCAGCATCGGGTACAAACCTACTGGACAACGATGAAAATACCAACTCGAGAAGTGAGGTTGTTCATGTCGAAAGTAGTGTGAGGAACCCATCGCCAACGGTTGAGGATGCCCGACTTGGGCGTCAATGGCTTGAAATTTCAAGCGAGTCCCTCAGTGAGCAACTCGGCGTGTGGATCACGCATAAACCGAGAAACCAGGTTGTTCATGCCGAAAATGGGAGAAGTCCGTCACCAGCAATTAAGGATGCTCAACTTGGACGACTCGAGCGGTCGGACGATCTCCTGAATGAGCAACTCAGCCTATGGGTTAAGCATTTTGGAACAAGTGCATCTTCGCAGTCGTGTCCGGTACCGGCGACCGGACATCTGGTTCGAAGCTCGTGTGCTAAATCATTAGAAGGCTCAGGAGAGTGAGAGGTGAATACATCGAATGAATGTGTTACGGATTTCGTTGTAAAGTTCCCGCGGGAACATTGTAATTAACGCTGAAAACTAACCGCTCTGAGTGTCAACATTACCCTTTGAACGTCTTCGAGCCAAGGGCCATGGATTAATCACTTAATCCGTGGAGCAAATTCCATGAACGATGACTATCACCCGCGGAGCATAATGGGATCTACCCCCATTCAGCACGAAATACGTTTGGTCACGAAGCCTCCCATTTGGTAAAACGATGTATCGTTCCTAAACGATCTTCAACCGAATACCAAAGTAATGTCTCATTTATTTCCCTTCTCAGGTGTTAAACGTGGATAAATCACCCAAGGAGCCATCTGTTCAAATAACAAAACAGACGTTGCCCAACCGGGGGCAGCTGAACCATTGATATTGCAAATATTCCAAGCATGGATAAGCGGATTTGATAGACGTGGTTCATATCAATACGCGACGTCAGAACGGGATGAGAACCAAGAGTAAAGTTGTATTGTCCCAATTTGTCTTCAATTTGGGAATATGAGTTAACACTTGCTATTTATCCTTGATAGGGACTCACCATCAAGGAGGACAAATTTTGACAACCTGTGTGCACTCGCAGGGGCACACGACCGAGGGGATCTCCAGCCGCGGGGGACAGGTAAGTATCCCTTTCCCCAATCCATTGAAAATGTTGAATAAAAAATAGAGAAGAAAAGAAAAGCTTTTAGAATCTGATGTCTAGAAAAGACATAGGATTCTAACTTCATTGGCATTCATGTTTTGAAACATGAGGTTATCTGAACATGCATTGGGCATCATAAAATCCCATTGACGGGTAAAATTTTTGGAGAAAACGAAAGAGATTTTTTCAATCAAAAGTTGTTCAAAACTTTCAAAAGGACGTTTTCTCAAAAGACGAGAGGCAAAGCCTAGTCCAAACACGTCCTATACACACTTAAGAGAGAAATGGAGCGGATAAGACAGCAGAATCTGGACCTACGGAAGTAGGGACCATTCGCAGCGATTACATGGGTTGGGACGACGGAGGCATTCGTTTCATATCCCCCAAACACTACAGGTGACCGTTGATAACCCCTTTGAACGGCGGTTTTCATTCTTAACCCTGTCAAGAACCACCCCACATCGGGGCAAAATGGAGGTGAGTCCAGCAGCATCAGGAGAAAATGGTTAGAAATTTTCTTGCTCGGACTAACATTAATCTTTGTGTGTTGTTTATATGGTAATCCAAGTGCCATAGGATGATGAGAAGCATTCATTTCTCTATCCCACACACCGAATCCTTTGCATAGCCAAGTTGAGCCTGCAGAATCATTTCATAAACCCGTTGGTGATCATTGCACATTCCAAGATGGATGCAGCATCACTTCAGAAACGAAGAAGTTCAAGACTTAGGGTTTGCAAAAGAATTCCTAAGTTAATGTTTAACCTTGTTAGACCTTTGATCATAGGTCTAACGCGATCCTATGAAGATGAGAAAAAGTGGGATTTCAAACATGAATGAGAAAAATCCACGGCATCGAGAAAAAGCAAAGTGCTTGGTAAAAGCAAGGCCGATGCTCATGAAAGCTGTTTGCTTGATCCCCAGTGAAACTTGGATGAAAAAAAAAAAAAAAAATTCTTAAAGGAGTCAAATAAAAAAAGCTGCTCCCCAAATGCTGCCAAGCACAGAACAAAGACATGGAGAGAGTCGGTCTCTGAATGCAACAAGGGACGCTCTCTAAAGAGCTGGTGCACACCTCAAAATCGGTTGTACACCTCAAAAACTAAAGATGCAGAAAGGAAAAGACAGGAGGTAAATCAGCAATGATCACCAATGTCAAACTCGTCATGAATTCTGGGCCAAAAACAAGCCTTTTTCGGTCCCCAATCCTACCAACATCATAACCCTGAAACAGTCTTCTCTGACTAAGACACTTGGGTTAACATACAGCTCAGCTCGAAGAAGTACGAGCAAGACTATTTCTTTCTCATTTTGCAGGGTTCTTGACTTGTAAACCCGGAGCAGATGGTGAAAACTTTCATTCAATGACCTTGACTCAAAAGTGAGTCCCCCTTGAAGACCAATATCCAAGCCCAACATTACGGTCCCGTGGAAGACCTCCCGACCGATCAAAATGTATGCGCTGCGAATGAGCCTAAAACCTAGGCACGGGTTAGTAGGGAATCGAGTGTATCCCCTATAAAAAAACACGATCGCAAAACAGGTGAGAAGACCTCATTGTCGAGAAATATTCCAATTGATGTTTTGAACAAACTCTTTTTGGAATTTTCAAACTGTTGATCCAGATTTTCCGTGCAAGAGATTTGTGATCACATTTGCATGTTGCAAGAATGTTTTGGATAGCCTTCGGCATCAATATGCACATTTCATAATTAAAACTTAAGTCATACGGTTTTGTCAAATGGACAGCCGTGGTCTTTCCAAAGATTACTAACATTTTCTTGGTGAAGAAAATTCTTTCAGGCTCAAACTTCTGCAGGATGCCTGGAGAACCCAGCTCCCAGAATGTTGCCTCAACAGACTCAAGCAGCCTCATCGGACGTGGAGAAACCTCGTCATGAGACCCCTTTTCAAAGCAAACCAAAGGTAGAAACCGCCTGAAGGGTCAAACCAAGGTAGAAACCGCCTGAAGGGTCAACTCAAGGTAGATACCGCCTGAAGGGTCAGCTCAAGGTAGAAACCGCCGGAAGGGTCAACACAACGGTAGAAACCGCCTGAAGGGTCAACCCAATAGTAAAAGTCACTTAACTGGTCAACTCAAGGGTCCGATCCACCATACGGATCAAAATCCTTGGTAAATCTCAAATGAGACGCGTCTTCCTTAGATTCCTATCAGTTAGGAATCCCATTATGGTTTGACCTACCATACGGGTCAGAGCTTAACCCCCATAGGATACTCTAGTAACGAGTTCCTAGAAATTCTCTTGAATCCATCAAACACCGCGAAAATCGCACAAACATCGAACAGGTAAGTGGCAGGTATGTCTCTCATGTCAAATGAATGTTTCCCCCTTCAAGAAAGAGCATACATGGACAAGCATGGAGATTGGATGTCAAGACTCATTTTCCTTTAGTTTTCCGAATCGAGTCGATCAGGACTCAAGTGTCACCTTATCTTTGAGAGAAACCTCTAACGAGATTCCTCTCAAAGAGGGGCAGCTGTTGACACCTAAATTCTGATCAAATTTTTATTTATTTATTTATTTATTTTTATTTTTATTTTATTTTATTATTTTATTATTTTTATTTTTATTTTTTTTTTTTTTGAAAATTCATAGAAAATCCATAAAAATTTGAAAAATTGAAAAATCAATTTCGGTGACCTTAGCCAAGCCAAATGAACCATTTTGACCAAAAAAATAATTTTCATAATTTTCATTTTTTTAATATATTTTCGAAAAAATACAAAAAAAAAAGAAAAAAAGAAAAAGAAAATCAAGAAAAATAATATTTGAAGTCACAAAAGTTATATAAAAATAGTCGATATTTTTATTTTTATTTTATCTATTTTCTGACCTCATAAAACAGTAAAATTCAGGTTCGAGTTTAGGTGTTCTCTGATCACCATAAAATTGAATTTGGCAAAAATATTAGTAATAATTAATAGTGAAATGTGAAACATTACCATTTAAAAGAAAAAGCAAAAAGAAAAAGTGTGTGTTTAATTAATGATTTTATCTCTCCTTTTCATTTTTTATTATTATTTATTTTATTATATTTTATTTTCTTTCTCTCATTTTCATGTTTTTGTCTCCACGGCCGCTCCCTCTCTTTTCTTTTTCATTTTTTTTGTGGCTTTCCACGGCACCTTGTCCCCGCTGGCTGGTAGTCTTCTTCTCCTTCTTTTTCTTTGCTTTTTTTTGGGGGGTGGACTCTAACTCTCTCTCTCGCTCTTCCTTTTCTATTCTGTTTTGGAGAGGGCTTTCACCGACTCTCCTTTTTTTTCCTGCGCCAACCTCACACACACACCACCAAGTGAACTCCTCCGATCATCCCTCAGATCCTATGTCACCGTCGCATCACCGTCGCACCGCCGGAGCTGTCGAAAATCACCGGAAAAGCTGCTGGAAGCAGCTCGGGCTCCTTGCCCTGTTTTCGGGCCGGGTTTGTGTAGCCCTGGTTCCAGCCTTCCCGTGCCTTTTCAGCCACCACCATCGCCTCAAACAACCACCATACCCACTCCTCTGATGTCCCTCGATCATCCCTGGCTGCCCGCAACTGCCACAAATCCGCCGGAGAGCCTCAGGCCGAAGCTCTGTTCGTGGAGTCCATGTTCTGGCCCGAATCTGTTCGGGACTGAGCTCAGCCTTTCGTCGCTCTCCTCCGCCCAGATCTGACCACCAACATCTTGCTCTGACCCCCTCAGACAACGCCCGACGATCCCGAAACCAACCGCCACCTACAGCAGCTGGAAAAGGCCCGAGAAGCCGCTCCCCTACTCTGCCTCCCCTGTCTCCGACCCGAGAGCACCCGACTAGCTCTCCGCCGCCCTTGCCGTCGTTCCTCCGACCACCACCGGTCACCATCACCTCTCCCGACTCCATATTGACCTCCTCCAGCCACCTCCGTTGCTTCCTCAGCCGCCTGCCGCCCGAAGGAGCCGACCACAGCCCCGACCAGCCTCGGCCCTGCCCTGTTTTCTCCTGTTTTTGGTCTGGGCCGGTTCTGTTGGGCCCATTTTGTGGGCTGCTGAGTTGAGATAGGGCCCAAATCGAATTGGGCCGTGTCTTAGAGAGTTGGGCCGTGAGGTTGGACCTTCTCTTAGGCCCGTGAGCCAATGTGGTTGGAAGATTGGGCCGTCGTTCGAGATTTAAAATCCACGGTCCATTGGAATTCGAGGTTCGCGCCAAGGGGTTTCTCGAGGACTGCCGCCAATCCCGACTCGTGTATTTGACTGTGATGCGCAAGGAGACAGTCGCATTGCTGGGGCTGAGCAATTGAAGACCGGTGTCCAACCAGGTATATTTCGCGTACCCGATCAGTATATTAGAGTTATTTTCTTAAAGTATTGTCATCATAGATTTGATTTGCATGTATTTGTTTCAGTCTAGTGGTTAGCTTATTTATCTGGTTGAGTGTTATCAATTGTCAAAGACATGCTTTTTATTAAGATATTTTTCGAAAATATATAAAAAAAATCGATTAGAAAATTCTAAAAAAATTCTAAAAAATTTTTCAAGGTTGAAAACACCAAAAAATTGATTTGTTTTCATTTTCGGGATTTTCTCCCATTTAATCCAAAATGACGATTTTACCCTTCGAATGGTAAATCGGTTTCTAAAATTCCCGAAAATCACGAAAATTGCCAAAAAAAAATAGGAAATGGGTCAATTGAGTGACCAAACCTGTTTTTGACTCCGGATTCATTCCGAAATGATGATTTTGTCCTTTTTGGGCAAATTGTCCCCTTTGTCTCAAAATTACGATTTTGCCCTTGATGGACAAAATCACGTCTAAATCATTCCTAAGCCTGATTGATGCTTCTCTAGGCCAATATGGCCTTATTAGGAATGCCATGTGATTTATTTGTACATTTGAATTCATTGATTTGTGCACTTTATTATTGATTGTGATTGCTAGGATAGTCATTCCTATCTGCATGAACTCCTAGATTTAGGACTCGTACCCCACTCATCTACATGAATTCTTAGCCAGGAAAATCACTCGCGTTAGGAACGAAAGGGCGTTGGTAATGACACCAGCGTAACCAAGTCCCCGAACCCAAAATCTCTGGTTCCGCAGAACTGATCGATCTCTCCCAATCGATCAGTAAGGTTTCCGGTCTACCCTCCAAGAAAGATCGGTGGCGACTCCAAATGCATGCACAATTTGCACATGTCACCACGACCACACTGAAGGTCAAAAGCGATCGGCTCTTATCGTCGAATCCTTTGAAAAATACTCCCGCCGCGATTTGGTATGGGCCTGGGATGGCCCGCGCCGATCCGAGACCCGCAATCGGTAATCCATTAGCCGCGTCCGCTTTTCGGACAGGTCGCGACAACCCCTTATGGGTAAAATCATGTCTAAATCATTCCTAAGCTTGATTGATACTTATTTAGGTTAATAGAGCCTTCTTATGAGTGTCATGTTGATTTGATGTGTTTATTTTGTATATTTGGATTCATTGATTTGCGCCTTTTATTATTGATTGTGATTGCTAGGATAGTCATTCTTATTTGCATGAATTCCTAGATTTAGGATTCGTACTCCACTCATCTGCATGAAATCTTAGGTCAGAAAATTCAGTCAACTTAGGTACCGAAAGGGCGTCAACTCTGACAGTTGACGTAACTAAGTCCCCGAACCCATTTCTCTGGTTATCGCAGAATTGAATGGAAACTCCCGACTATTCAATAGGGTGGTCCAATCATACCCTCCAAAAAAAATGATTGGTGGCGACTCCATGGCATGCACACTTAACACATGTCACTAGACCACACTGAAGGTCGACTACGTATACCTCCGTTGCGATTTGGGTAACGGGCCTTGGGAGAGGCTCGCGTCCGACCAGACTGGACGGCCCATTAGCCCTCGAGAGCCCACGGCGAACCTCGAGAGGGTCGCGACAGACTGGCGACTCCGCTGGGGACTTTAAAGAACTTGAGCCGATTAAGAAGGTGATTGATTTTTCTAACATGTTTTATGCAGATGCTCTTCAAGGTGAGGTACGTACTTTAACCCTTGAGGTGTTAAATGTTTTTGCAGATTGGAGAAATAAGGGGTGGAGTACTTGTTAACTCTGTTTTATGCAGGTTGGGCGTAGGAATGAATGATTGTGTGTATGTTTTATATTGAAGCGGTGATTGTTAAATAAGATGCATGTTTATCGCTTTAGCACGACACCGAAAATACACACAACCGCGCCTAAAACCCCGGGCGCCACCTATAGGAAAACAATAGAAGGGATTGAAAATGGAATCTCCGTGAGGAAAAACACGGGGTAATCCACTTTTCAATTCCGCTCACTTCGAACTATGGATCGAGTCCCAATGCAACGATAGCTGTGCAATGGAATCGGCTCTTTCTAGAACTCGAGGTGGGAACCTTGACCTTAGGTGCCAAATCCTTTGATTTTTAGAAGTTTTATCCTCCCTTGTCTCATGTGCATGTCTTTAGATGGTTGGTATATCTAAAACCACCTAAAAAAAAATCGGTGATCCTGGAGTCACATCTCGAAGATTGGAACTGGGGCATCTCCAAGTGTTCGGGCCACATTCCTTTGATTGATTTGACATTCTTAGTCCTCTTGTATAAAATTAATTTTGCTGAGATCCTCTATATCTCGTCCCGTAGATTGATTGTATTAGGGATCTATTTGTATTGTATACATCTTGATAAGGCTCATTTCTATCGAAAATGGGGGCAAATTCCCCAAACCCGTAGAGCATAGTGGAATTCGTCCCTTCAGTGCAAAACACATTGGGCCGCAGAGCCACTCGTTTGGTGAAAGGACGTATCGTTCCTAATTGATTTTTAATCAGATCTGGGGATAAGTTTTTCTCCATTCTTTTTATCTCAGGACGTCTCTCCTCTGACAAAGTCAATAGACACAATAACAGAGTCGTCCGCATCAGAATCAAACCCCAAGATACGAAATTGGGTGAACGGTAACCTTGTATCGTTCCAATTTGGTCTTCCAAGACCACATGCCTAACGTGAGTTTTTACTCATTTTACAGGAAGTTGTTGGCGCTGAAAGCCTCAAATGAAAATAGCGCGCTAACAGGGAGGCGAATAGAATCATTGGCCTTAGAAGTCAGGATTCCAGGAGATGGTCTTTGATTATAAGACCTAGTGGATGGTAAAAAGTATCGCTCCTACGTCACATGCTTTGACATGCATTTTGATAAAATCTTCTTTTTTTCCTTGAATAAAAGGAACCTTGAAGAATGGCGCTGGAGTGCGCCCAAAAACACAAATGGATCTTCTCTGGGGCAAATTCTTGAGAAGGATTCGTCGCCCAACCAGATGGGAGATCAAGGACACAAGATAGAGGGCCAAATTATGCAAGCCGCGCGTTTGTGTTCAAACGGAAACACAAAACAAGAACAAGGCGGTATCGTTCCAATTTGTCTTGAATTTTGGAACGCAAACTGACACCTAATTCCCTTCTTTGACAGGGGCTCGCCATCAAGGCGAAACAGGTTTTCACATCCCGTGCATTACCCAATGGAACACATGACCAAGGGTAAGATGTATCGTTCTAATTTATTGAAAAATTCATGAACGTACAATAACATGTTTCTTCCGCATTTTCAGGGATCTCCAGCCGCGGCGGGTAGGTAAGTATCCCTTTTCCCCAAGTCGTTGAAGATAAAAAAAGTGTTAGGACTCTTTCAATCATTATGTCTGAAAAGAGGCATCGAATTTTTAAACTCATAGACATCCACAGTTGAAGTTGGGAGGTTGTCTGAACATGAATGAAACATGCATGTGCATCATAAAGCCCCATTGGGAGGAAATTTTTCGGAGAAAACAAAAAGAATTTTTCCAATAAAAATTGTTCAAACCGTTTAAGGGTGTTTTCTCAGACGAGAGGCGAATCCTAATCCAAACATGTCCAATACACACTTGAGAGATGAGTGAAGTGAGCAGATAACAAAATCTGGGTCTACGGGGGTAAGGACAATTTGCAGCGATTACATGGGTTGGGACGACGGAGGCATTCGTTTCATATCCCCCAAACACTACAGGTGACCGTTGATAACCCATTTGAACGGCGGTTCTCATTCTTAACCCTGTCAAGAACCACCCCACACCGGGGCAAAAAGGAAGTAAGTCCAGCAGCGTCAGGAGAAAATGGTTAGAAATTTTCTTGCTCGGACTAATTAATCTTTGTGTGTTGTTTATATGGTAATCCAAGTGCCATAGGATGACGAGAAGCATTCATTCTTTATCCCATACACTGTATCATTTGCACAGCCAAGTTGAGCCTGCAAATTCATTTCATGAACCCATTGGTGATCATTCCAAGACGGATGTCGCACCACTTCAAAAATGGAAGAGTTCAAGACTCAGGGATTACGAAGAGAATTCTCGGATTGATATTTAAAGCATGTTTAGACTATATGTCTAACATGATCCCATGAAGATGAGAAAAAGGGGGATTTCAAAAATGAAAATGAGAAAAATCCCCGGCATCAAGAAAAAGCAAAGTGCCTAGTAAAAGCAAGGCCGATGCTCGTGCTAGTTGTTTAATTGGTCCGCAATGAAGCTGGATGGGAAAAGGGGAAATCCCTGAAGGAGCCAAATCCAAAAGGACTGCTACCCAAATGCTATCAAGCGCAGAACAAAGACATAGAAAGAGTCAGTCTCTGAATGCAACAAGAGACGCTCTTTAAAGAGCTGGTGCACATCGCGAGATAGGTTGCGCGCCTCAAAGGCTAAAGATGCAGAAAAGAAAGGACAGGTGGCAAATCAGCAATGATCACCAATGTCAAACCCGTCACGAATTCTGGGCCAAAAATAAGCCTGTTTCGGTCCCGAATCCTACTAATGTTACAACCCCGAAACAGTCTTCTCTGACTAAGACACTTGGGTTAACATATAGCTTAGCTCGAAGAAGTACGAGTAAGATTATTTCTTTCTCATTTTGCAGGGTTCTTGACTTGTAAACCCGGAGCAGATGGTGAAAATTTTTGTTCAATGGCCTTGACTCAAAAGTGAGTCCCCCTTGAAGATCAAGAACCAAGCCCAACATTACGGTCTCGTGGAAGACCTCCCGACCGATCAAAATGTATGCGCTGCGAATGAGCCTAAAACCTAGGCACAGGTTAGTAGGGAATTGAATGCATCCCCTACAAAAAAAAAAAAAACCACTATCGCAAAACAGGTGAGAAGACCTCATTGTCGAGAAATATTCCAATTGATGTTTTGAACAAACTCTTTTTGGAATTTTCAAACTGTTGATCCAGATTTTCCGTCCAAGGGATTTGTGATCACATTTGCATATTGCAAGAATGCTTTGGATAACCTCCAGCATCAAAATGCACATTTCATGATTAAAACTTAAAACATACGGTTTTGTCAAATGGACAGCCGTGGCCTTCCCAAAGATTACTAACGTTTTCTTGGTGAAGAAAAATCTTCCAGGCTCGAACTTCTGCAGGATTCTTGGAAACCCCAAATCCCAGAAAAACATTTGCTCCGTGGAGTGGAGCACGCAGGTTTGAACTTTCTACAGGATACCTGGAGAACACAGCTTCCAGAATGTCGTCTCAACAGACTCAACTGAAGTTTTGTCAAAATAAAATCTTTCACTGCTTCAAAACTGAATTCCCGACAAATTTCGGGATCTTTCAAAAGAAGGGGTGAGGATGTGATCCCATTTCAAAATTTAAGCGGTCTCATCGGATGTGGAGAACCCTCGTCATGAGACCCCTTTTCAAAAATCAAGTAGTCCTAGCTTGACGTGGAGAACCCTCGTCCTAGGATCCCTTTTTCAAAAATATCAAACAGTCCTGGCATGACGTGGAGAACCCTCGTCCTAGGACCTCTTTTCAAATATCAAACAGTCTCATCGGACGTGGAGAACTCTCGTCATGAGACCCCTTTTCAAACCAAAACAAAGGTAGATACCGCCTGAAGGGTCAAATGAAGGTAGATACCGCCTGAAGGGTCAAATCAAAGGTAGATACCGCCTGAAGGGTCAACACAAGGTAGATACCGCCTGAAGGGTCAAATGAAGGTAGATACCGCCTGAAGGGTCAAATCAAAGGTAGAAACCGCCTGAAGGGTCAACAAAAGGTAGAAACCGCCTGAAGGGTCAACACAAGGTAGAAACCGCCTGAAGGGTCAAATCAAGGTAGAAACCGCCTAAATGGTCAAACCAAGGTAGAAACCGCCTGAAGGGTCAACTCAAAGGTAGAAACCGCCTGAAGGGTCAACCAAAGGTAGATACCGCCTGAAGGGTCAAACCAAAGGTAGAAACCGCCTGAAGGGTCAACCAATGGTAGAAACCGCCTGAAGGGTTAACACAACGGTAGAAACCGCCTGAAGGGTCAACCCAATAGTAAAAATCACTTAAATGGTCAACTCAATGGTCCAATCCACCATACGAATCAAAACCCTTGGCAAATTCCCAAATGTGGGATGCGTCTTCCTTAGATTCCTATCAGTTAGGAATCCCATTATGGTTTGACCTACCATACGGGTCAGAGCTTAATCTCTCTAGAATACTCTAGTAACGAGTTTCTAGAAATTCTCTTGAATCCATCAAACACCGCGAAAATCGCACAAACATCGAACAGGTAAGTGGCAGGTATGTCTCTCTATTATCTCACTCTCTCATGTCAAATAAATGTTTCCCCCTTCAAGAAAGAGCATACATCGACAAGCATGAAAAACTGGATATCATGACTCCTTTTCCTTTAGTTTCATGAGTCGAGTCGATCAGGTGTTGACACCTGATTTTTGATCAGTCTTTCATAGTTTATTTTTAAAAAATTCATAAAAAATATATAAAAAGTTAAAAAAATTAAAAAAATCATCTTTGGTAGCCTTGACCAAGCTAAAGGAACCATTTTTGATAAAAAAATAATTTTTCATATTTTTTAATATTTTTTAATATTTTCCAAAAATAGAAAAATACATGAAAAATGAAGAAAAATAGCGTTCGATGTCGTAAAAATATAGAAAAATAGTCAATATTTTTATTTTAATTTCTTTTACATTTTGAACTCATAAATAGTCAAAATTTAAGTTCAATTGCATGTGTTTCTTCACGACGCATAGAGTTGAATTTGGCAAAAAAATGTCATTCGAGTATTTTAATTTGTAAATTTCTACATCTTTTTTAGTCTTGACGTCCAATTAGATCGACCACCATCTACAATAAATGCCCCTTGCTGAATATTTTCGTTTTTGTTTCACATGATTTCATGGTGTAAAACGCCGAGTGGATCCCCAAATATAATCGGGTCGGCATGAGCTCGATAGCTCGTCCAAGACCAAACCAGGGCACGGCGAACCCCATGTGAGTACTCTCGAACTCCTTCGATGCTTCCTAATGCTTTTCTTAGGTTAGATCGTGTGTAGAATGGCTAGGACAGCTAAATCATTCTTGAGCTGTGATTGATAAATAGGACCTTACTAGGAATGCCATGTGATTTATTTGCATATCTAGATTCCTTGAGTTGGGCATTTTATTACTGATTGTGATTGCTAGGATAATCACTCTTATCTACATGAATTTCTAGATTTAGGGTTCATACCTTACTCATCCGCATGAATCTCAGGCTAGAAAATTTAGTCAACTTAGGTACCGAAAGGGCGTCAACTCTGACAGTTGGTGTAACTAAGTCCCCGAAACCATTTCTCTGGTTCTCGCAGAATTGAATAGAAACTCCCAACTATTCGATTGGGTGGTCCAATCATACCCTAAAAAAATGATTGGTGGCGACTCCATGGCATGCACACTTAGCACATGTCACTAGACCACACTGAAAGTCGATCACGCATACCTCCGTTGCGATTTGGGTAATGGGCCTTGGGAGAGGCCCGCGTCCGACCAGACAGGACGGCCCATTAGCCCTCGAGAGCCCGACAACCTCAAGAGGGTCGCGACATCAGGACTCAGGTGTCACCTTGTCTTTGAGAGAAACCTCTGAGGGGATTCCTCTGACGAGATTCCTCTCAAAGAGGGGCAGCTGTTGACACCTAAATTTTGATCAACTTTTTTTCCTTTATTTTTCGAAAATTCATAGAAAATCCATAAAAAGCTGAAAAATTACAAAATCAACTTTGGTAGCCTTGGCCAAGCTAAAGGGACCATTTTGGATAAAAAAAAATATTTTTTCATATTTTTTATTATTATTATTTTCGAAAAATATAAAATAAAAAGAAAATAAAAAAAAAGTAGTATTCGAGGTCACAAAAATATATACAAATAGTCGGTATTTTTATTTTTAATTTTCTTTACTTTAGGACCTCATAAAATAGTAAAATTCAGGTTCGATTTTAGGTGTTCTCTGATCACCATAAAATTGAATTTGGCAAAAATATTAATAATGATTAAAAGGAAAAGGAGTGAAAACATCATCATTTAAAAGGAAAAGGGGACTAATCATTTTGTCTTCGCTTTTGATTATTTTATTATTATTTTTACTTTTTAGTATTTTATTATATTATTATTATATTATTTTTTTATTATTATTTTATTTTTATTATTATTTTACTCTTCCCCCCTCCCCCTCATCATCCGTCGCCTCCTCTTCTTCCTTCTTTCTTCTTCTTTTTCTTCTTCTTCTTCCTCCTCTTCTTCTTCTCCTTCCTCTCCCGTAGCTTCTTCTTCTTTTCTTCTTCTTCTTCTTCAAAAAAAAAAAATGGAACCCCCACCTTCGTGCATTTGCTTTCGCCTTCGACCCTTCCGCCGTCGTCGCTAGCCGTCGCTCAAAGCCGCCGTGAACACCTCAAGACCCGCGGCCTCCACCCGTTTCGGAGTTTGGTCGGGTTTGTTTCGGATCGGGCCAAATCCGTCACCGCCAAAGCGCGCTATCGCCTCCGGCGACCGCCCCGGAGTCCTACCTCCTCCCTCAGAGCTTGTGGAGCCTACGCGCCGCGTGGAGCTCAGAAACGGCCTCGGGTCACCGTCCCGTCGTCGGAACGTGTCCGGGCGTGTCGGAGCGTGTCCGGGAGTGTCGGAGCGTGTCGGCGTGTCGGAGCGTGTCGCTGTGTCAGAGCGTGTCGCCGTGTCGGAGCGTGTCGAAGCCGTTTTTCGAGCCCGTGGGCCGAGCGGCCGTGATCTTGGGCCATGGCCGAGGCCGTGGGCCAAGGCCGTAGGCCAAGGCCATGGCCGAGGCCGTGGGCCAAAGCCGTGGGCCAAAGCCGTGGGCCGAGGCCGTAGGCCAAGGCCATGGCCGAGCCCATGGCCAAGGCCGTGGGCCAAAGCCGTGGGCCGAGGCCGTGATCTTGGGCCGTGGCTGAGCCCATAGCCGGTCCATGGCTGAGCGAATTGGCCCGTTTCCGAGCCCGGATTTATTTATTTTTAAAATTATTATTATTTATTGCCGGTCTTAAAACTTGTAAAATTGATTGTTGACATTTTGATGTGGTGATCGACAGGTGATGTGCATGGAGATGGTCGCAGGCTGGGGCTGAGCGATTGAAGGCCGGTGTCCAATCCGGTATGTTTTACGTACCCGATCCGTATATCAGGGTTATTTTTCTAAAATGTCGCCATTATAGATTTGGTTTGCATGTATTTATCTTAGTTCAGTAGTTAGCTTATTTATCTGGTTGAGTGTTGTCTATTGCCAATGATATGCTTTTTGTTAAAATATTTTCTGAAAATATAAAAAAATATTAATAAATCAGAAAATGCCAAAAAAATGGAAAAATTAAAGAAAAACAAAAAATTGAGAAGAATTGCAGAAAATTACTAAAAAAAAATTCTAGAAAATTCCCAAGGCTGAAAATGATCAAAAGAAATTGATTGGTTGTCGTTTTTCAGGATTTTCTCTCGTTTAATCCAAAACGACGATTTTACCCCTCAAAGGGTAAATCGTCTTTGATATTCCGATGAATTGTGGAAATTGCTTAGAATTTGGCGATGAGCCAAATAGGTGGCTAAACCCTATGTCTAGGATTTCCACATTTCATTCTCATTTTTAGAAAATGACGATTTTACCCTTCGAATGGTAAATCGGTTTCTAAAATTTCAGAAAATCATGAAAATTGCAAAAAAAAAATAGGAAATGGGTCAATTGAGTGACCAGACCTATTTTTGACTTTGTTTTACTCCGAATTCATTCCGAAATGATGATTTTGTCTTTTTGGGGCAAATCGTCCCTTTTGTCTCAAAATTACGACTTTACCCCTTATGGGTAAAATCATGTCTAAATCATTCCTAAGCTTGATTGATACTTATTTAGGTTAATAGAGCCTTCTTATGAGTGTCATGTTGATTTGATGTGTTTATTTTGCATATTTGGATTCATTGATTTGCGCCTTTTATTATTGATTGTGATTGCTAGGATAGTCATTCTTATTTGCATGAATTCCTAGATTTAGGATTCGTACTCCACTCATCTGCATGAAATCTTAGGTCAGAAAATTCAGTCAACTTAGGTACCGAAAGGGCGTCAACTCTGACAGTTGACGTAACTAAGTCCCCGAACCCATTTCTCTGGTTATCGCAGAATTGAATGGAAACTCCCGACTATTCAATAGGGTGGTCCAATCATACCCTCCAAAAAAAATGATTGGTGACGACTCCATGGCATGCACACTTAACACATGTCACTAGACCACACTGAAGGTCGACTACGTATACCTCCGTTGCGATTTGGGTAACGGGCCTTGGGAGAGGCTCGCGTCCGACCAGACTGGACGGCCCATTAGCCCTCGAGAGCCCACGGCGAACCTCGAGAGGGTCGCGACACCTGTTCAGCACTGTCTTCTCTTTTTAAGTGGCAGAGCTGTTCACTCGCCGCCCAGCTTTATGCGTGATGGAACAACACAATCCTTTCGCGGCTTCTTCGATAGTTGCGCTCGCCTCCCTCCTAGCTTTAATAATGGCGAGACCGAATTTGTCAGGCCTGAAATTGCGGATTAGGACATGTCTGATGATTCACGGGAGGAGCAGCCCTCGCTTTACATTAATTAACCCGGCTCCACAAGCATTATTGTTGCAACTTTTCTCCACTCTCGAGACGCTATAAAATGCGGAGTTGGTGTTTGGGGGATTAACGCTCTCATATAATTTGTTTCCATCTTCTAATCGCTCTATTACACACCTCTCCGTCGAAAATGGCCTCCTCCCATGCTCCCACTTTCCCAGCCGAAGCTTTGGCTCGATGGGAAGAGTTCTATAACCTCTTGGGTCGAGGCTATGCTCACATAGCTGATCATCCCGAAACCGAGGATGAAATCCGAGTCATGTTCGGGGACCTGGACATCACCTCCCTCGAGGGTACCTCGCTGGGGAGGGAATACAGAATTTTTCCAACGCTCTTTACAAACTCTTTGGAGGTCTACCACGCTGCTCACCGGGGACTTACCGTGGCTCGTGTCTTGCGAGCCCGCTATGAGGATCAGTCCGACCGCCTAGCGCTGGCTGACTACCTGGCCGATAGTCACAAAAAGGCTGTTGAGTTCGCCAAAGAGCGGGTTTCGACATTGCTACGCGAGAGGAGGAATCTGGTGGAGGACTTAGCTCTATCTCTGGCTACCTATGAGCGCGATCGTCGTAACGCCCTGCTAAGGAATCGAAGCGAGTGGCTGGAAGAAAGGCTCAACAGCATAAATGAGGATATAACTCGTGAGAATGGACTTGTTCGGGACTTGGAAGCAGTCGCCGAAGATCACGAGACTCAGGTTGTTGCAGTCAATGATGAACGCAAACGCCTTCACCTCAGGCTTGCGGACCATGATACGCGGAGTGGTGCGTATAAACAAAGCTTCCATAACCTGGAGGGTCAGCTGGGCTCCTTTGTGTCGTTGATTAAGGCTCACTTCTGCTTTACTTTTCCACCCCAACGAATTATATGATCTGGTTTGGGCAAGAATGAATGAAAGCCCCTGCGTGTTTGCTTCAGCTTTTATATGATCCATTTCTTCGAGCATCTGAACATCTTAGACTTGGATGAGCCGATCCATAATAAATCGAGCAAACGTGTTCTGATTTTCTAACTCGCTCCCGATCAGAAGAAAGAATAGCTTCAAGCTTATCCAAGAAGAGATTTCCCTCTATCTCCTATATTTTACCTGCAAATAAAAAGACAGTATCAGAAGGAATAATTTTAAAAAAGAAAGCAAAAACCCCTTTTAATGCTATGCTTGCCCATGATTAATAAGGACAATAACTTTTACAAGGATTTTAATCTTGTGCGAAAAGTTTTTATCAAAATTCCTCGAAGGGAAACATACTGTTGAAAGGGATGTAATTCACGATAATCGCTTTTGACCAATTTCGAGAGGAACGAATTACTCAAAAGTGCAGGACATCTTGATCAATTATCGTGAATTACCAGGGGCGTACAACATGCATGAACCAATTCAAGTGTGTAATTCCTTCTAGCGAAATTAGGGTTGGTCTACCCTATACGGCCAAAAGGTCGTGTAAGATTTCCAATTTTGATTTCCTCTAAAGGAATTATAAACTTGACTTGGGAGTATTCGGATGATTAGAGAAAATGTCACTATCACATTCCCATGACCCGTCAAAAGAAATACAACCAAGCTCCATCTGAATATATACACCAATAGATCCCTAATACAATCACTCTAAGGGGTGAGATAGAGAAAACCTCGGTAAAAATAAACCCTATACAAGAGGACTAGTAATGAAAAAATGAAACAAAGGAATGTGATCCTAACGTTTAAGGATGCCCTAAGTTCGACCCGTGACTTCCGGATCACTTGCCCCAACTCGTCATCTTCATTGGACGATACCTCAATAATGCCCATAGTAGGCTCCTTTGTTGCACACTCGGTGTTCGCGATGGGATATCGCCCTCCTCGTCTTCTATCAAGGATGTTGGAGAAAAACACACATATCTACCCTCGAAATGGCATTTAATCTAATCACCAGAAAGCAATGAATGAAATGCATATATTTATATGAGCTGAAATAGATTCGAGGGATAGAGAGTCTTACCAACCAAACTCCTCGACTTATGTGCGATTTTCGGTGTACCAACCGTCCAAAGACATGCGCATGAGACAAGTAATGGTAAACTTCTAAAAATCAAATGGTTTGATACCTAAGGTCAAGGTTCCCACCTCGAGTTCTATAAGAGCCGATTCGATTGCACAACTATCGTTGCATTGGGACTCGATCCATAGTTCGAAGCGAGCAGAATTGAAAAGTGGATTACCCCATGTTTTTCCTCACGGAGATTCCATTTTCAATTCCTTCTATTGTTTTCCTAAAGAGGGCGCCCGAGGTTTTAGGCGCGGTTGTGTGTGTCCATGTGTCGTGATCACCATAATGCGAGTCATGCACAACAGTTTATCAATCGGCGCTTCAAATCATCCATACAACATACATTCCTACGCCAACCTGCATAAAACAATGTTAATCACGGACTACACCCCTTATCTCTCCAATATGCAAAAACATATAACACCTACCATGAGCGGACTTACCTCACCTTCAAGAGCATCTGCATGGTTAGAAAAATCACTCAGCGTTTTAATTACGGCCTAAGTCCACTTGAGGTCTAGAATCATATGTTCTAGAGCAAAGTTCCCCAGTGGAGTCGCCAGCTGTCGCGACCCGTCCGAAAGCGGACGCGGCTAATGGATTACCGATCGCGGGCCTTCCTCCCCACAAGGGTGCGGATCGCGGGCTTTGGATCGGCGCGGACCCTCCCAGGCCCATACCAAATCGCGGCGGGAGTATTTTTCAAAGAGATTCGGCGATAAGAGCCGATCGATTTCGACCTTAGTGTGGTCGTGGTGGCATGTGCAACTTGTGCATGCATTTGGAGTCGCCATCGGTCTTTCTTGAACGGTAGACCGGAAACCTTATTGACCGATTGGGAGAGATCGATCAATTCTGCGGAACCAGAGATTTTGGGTTCGGGGACTTGGTTACGTCGGTGTCATTACCAACGCCCTTTCGGTACCTAACGTGAGTGATTTTCCTAGCTAAGAGTTCATGCAGATTGGAAGACTGGTCCTATCAAATCACAGTCAATATAATGAAAGCGCAAGTCAAGTGTATAAATAAATCATCTCAATGCACATCAATTTCAATCATTGGCCTCCTAGTATAGCCATAAAGGCTTAAGGAAGGTGTGATTTAGGGCTAGGGGTAAAATGGGAAGATTCGGGGAGAATTAGCCCGAAGGGCAAAATTGTCATTTTTGGAAGGTTTGGATACCGAATTACCCAAAATATTCCATGGCCAGTTGATTGTGGCCATTTCCCATTTTTTGAGAATTTTTTTGGAATTTCTTAATTTTTCTTCAATTTTTGGGAGACGACTCTCCCAAAGGGCGAAATCATCATTTTCAAGAAGGTTCGGGGTTCAAAACACCCGGGATGAGCCTTGGCCAGTTGTTTGTGGCCATTTCCTATTTTTTGGGATTTTCCTGGATTTTTTAGAATTTTTTTTTGGAAGACGGTTTGCCGGAAGGGCAAAACCGTCATTTCTAGAAAGATCGGGGGTTAAAAGACCCGAAACAGGTCGTGGCCAGTTGAATGTGGCCATTTCCTATTTTCTGGAATTTGTTTAGAATTTTTTTTGAATTTTCCGAAATGTTTTGAATTTTTCAAGATTTTTCATTTTTTATTGATTTTTTGAATTTTTTATTATTATTATTTATTATTAAAAATAATAATAATATTATATATATTATTCGGACCGGGTCGGACGACCCGGATCCACTCGTGCGACCAAGATCGAAACGACGCCGTTTTTGGTATTTTAGAATTTTTCTATTTTTTTAATCAATTTTTTTTATTATCTGAAAATTCACCATCGGACGGCTCTCAACAAACCACGTGGCGCACCAAGGCTCGCTCGATCCTGATCACGATCGGACGGCTACCAAAACGCCACTTGGCGCACTTCTGACCACCGGATTCAAAATTCTTATTTATCCGAAATTCATTTGTTTAATCCGAAAATCATTTTTTATTTTCCAAAAAACCGAGATCGCGACACGTGGCATCACCACGACCGTCCGATCTGTTTTATTTTTATTCTCCAACCGGCCCCACCCGCTGACGTGGCTGCCGACGTGGCATGCCACGTCAGCATTGACCGTTGACCCGCCGGACGACTCGCCGGAGAAGACGATGAACAGTGTCTTCTCCGGCGAAAGTCGCCGGACCCTCGCCGGATAGCCAAAACCGACGTGAAAACGTCGCCGAATCTCCCATGCTTTGATGCCAAATCAAACTTCACCGCCTCCAGACCAAAAACCAACCATTTCATGGGCGAACCGACGCCGGAAACCGCCCCAAACATACCAATCCCGAACCGGCGCCGGCGAGCTCGTTCGCCCAGTTTTTTTTGTTCCAAACTTGATTTCATCCTATCACGAAGCATGCAATAGAGTTAAGGAAATTTACCTGAGGCTGTTTAGAGCTCGAGGACCGCGGCTTGTGCCGATGAGGGCTCTCGGCTCGATCCAAGCACCTTCGAGCTCCGACCATAGCTTCCAGCGTGATTTCGATGCAAAAATGAGATGAACACGGGCGTAGGACAAGTTCCAAAGAAGTTTAGAAGCCAGTTTAGCACAGAAAGAGCTCGGGGATGGCCCGGCCGAGGCTCGAACATTCGGACGCTTACTTAGGCAATTCATCGAACATATTGTGTGCGTAAGTGAAATGGCGGTCGGGGAGCAAAACCGACCTGTATGGAGCTCCACCACGGCCACTGAAGCTCTTTGATGACCTCCGCAGCTCTGGGGTGTTGGTTGCCTTTCGTTGTCGTTTCCCTCTCGCCCCGTTTCGCTCGAATTCTCCCCCTCCTTCACTCTCGGCTCAGCTCTCTCTCTCCCTCTCTCTCTTCCCTTTTGTCGATGGCCGACCGGCCCTTTTTTGGGTGGCCGCCGTCCCTACTCCGCTCGTGGATCACTCGCCATTGTCCCCCGTTCATGTCGTCCCTTTTGTTAAAAAAAAATGGCGACCGTTGTCCCCCCCTCAACTTTGCCCTTTTTTTTTGTTTTTGCGCCGGCGGTGGGTCTGCAACACTGAGTTGCAGACCCGGTCCGGACCGGGTCGGGTCGGGCCTGACCCGACAGGCCCGGTTCGGTCAATTTCGTCAAATTGGGCCTCAAATTAACCATTTTTCATGAAATTGACACCAAAATCGGACTTCTTGACATGTTTTCTATCAAATATGGGTATTTTCGCGAATCAATTGATTGAAATTTAGTGAAAACCCCAAATTGTCCCTAGGATCCGAAAATGATTTTCGCTTAATCGAAAGTCCAAATGATCGAATTAGCCCAAATTGAGGCCGCCGATGGATTCAGCATGATGAAAACTATAGGGTAGGGATGTTTAATTTGAATGGGTATGCCCACATGAAATTTAATTTCAAAAATTGAGAAACCGGGGACTAAATTGAAAGAAAATTGTGCAATTAAGCCCATTTGGTTAAAATTGATCAAATTGGAGGGCCAAATGGCCTAATTACACTTCAAGACTTTAGAATCCAATGTCATAGCTTATAAAAAGTGGAAATTGAAAATTAAAAGACTTGAAAAGGAATTTTTGGGCTCGATTCGGGTTTATGTTTGTTAAGGAACATAGTGACCCGAGCCTAATTTTTGAGATTTAAAGTGACACACTTGAAGAGGAAATTAAAACAAAATTATTGAATATTTTTGTGTATTTTTCTGACCAAGAATGGTATTTTTCTGATTTTTTTGGGTATTTTTATAATTAAATAAATTTAAAAAATATTATAAAATACCAAAAAAAATATTTTTTGTTCAAAATTGGTCCCCGAGGCTAGACCAAGGCTTCCAAAGTTGATTTTGTGATTTTATGACCTTTTTTGGTATTTTTTAATTAATTTTAAAAAATAAAAATCGTAATAACAAATGGTCAAAAATCAGGTGTCAACAGGTGCCAATCGGCAATTGGGCCGCCGATTGACACCCAAAATAGGGAATTGGGCCCCAATTGCCGATTGGGGCAATTGGGCACCCAATCGGCACTTGGGCCGCCGATTGGGGCCCAAATTTATTTTTTTTCTTATTTTTTTTCAATGGATTCGTCTCGAAAAATTATGCGAAATAAAAAAAAAATTCGTTTCAAACGGACACTCGAGCGATGAGATATGCCATTTCAAAGTATTATTCCATCGGATTTTTAAAACTTTGCTAATTTAGGCATCCATTTAAATGAATAAATTATAAAAATATCAATTAAATAATAAATTATATTGAAATTACGTAAACTTTGAGGAAAAAAAAAACACTACATAATTCATATTTCACCATTAAAATTAACTTTTAATTTATATTTTTTATAAAAGTTTTCAATTGATGCCTAAATTATTAATAAAATTTCAATTATAATTTATTATTTAATTGATACTTTTAGAAAAAAAAAAACACTACATAATTCATATTCCACCATTAAAATTGACTTTTAATTTATATTTTTTATAAAGACTCAATTAGGCGACGCTATTTCAGGGTTAGAACGTATACTACAGGTCGGCAATAGACTTCAAGAAAGGCCAATCACAACAAGGACCACTGACACAAACAACAGCCCCCTAGGTAGCACCGTGTCTGACACGGTACGAGTCCGACACGCATCGGCCACGTGATTAATGCGTCGATTTTCGACACCTGGTCAACACATTGGACACTTGCGCGACACGCGTGTCGAGCATTTTAAAAAGCTTTTTCAATAAAAAAATATATATTTTCACTTCATTATTAGCCAAATAGACATTAGAAGTAATTCTCCATGCCATATCTCATTCTTTACAATTTAAAGAGTCAATGTACTTGTTATTCTCACTAGGCATCCAATGTAGGACTCCTTTCTTCACATTGTAAGTCTCTAGGTCTCATTCATGGTTTCTTAAAATGACTTCATATTTGTCTTTCTCACTCATCACCAATGTGGGACTCTCGAATCTTCTCAAGTTATTTTGTTTTTGTCTCTCTCAATCATCACTAATGTGAGATCAATTCTAAGGCTTTTTTTTAACTTTATATTTATTTATGAATTTCAATCAAATTAATTTGATTGAAATATTCCTAAAAATAATAATTTATTATGTGTATATATGATATTATATATTTAATATATAACGTGTCTCTGATGTGTTGGATTTTTCTATTTTTGAGAAGTGACGTGTCAATGTATCGTGCCGTATCCCGGTATCGGTGTCGGTGCTACTTACACAACCCCTCGCTCAACGAATGGTCACTCGCACGAATTTTCTTACACTATGTCTCTCTACCGAACTCTAATTCAAGTGGGCTTACACTACAAAAAAATATGCAATTAGCCACGACATTAGCGACGAGAACTTCGCAAAAATTCGTAGCTAAATTGATTTGGCGACGAATTTGCGACGAGAAAAAATCTGTAGCTAATTCGGCGTCGCTAAATTTAGCGGCGAAAAATTTGAAGGTCGTCGCTAATTTTACCGACGAATGGCCTTGTTCGTCGCTAATTTTGGCGAGGTACACTGTTGTTCGTCGCCAATTTTGGCGACGAATGTTCGTCGCCAAAATTGGCGACGAAAAAGGCCATTCATCGCCAAAATTGGCGACGAACAGCAGTGTACGTCGCCAAAATTGGCAACGAACAACAGTGTACGTTGCCAAAATTTGGCGACGAACAAAGCCATTCGTCGCCCAAATTGGCGATGAATGACAGTGTACGTCGCCAAAATTGGCGACGAACGGCTTTGTTCGTCGCCAAAATTAGCGGGATTAAAAAACCCTAATCGGCGACGAACATTTACTTTATTGTTAAAATAGCGACGAAAAATTTTCGTTGCTAATTTGTATATTTTTGGTCGGAGGAAGTTCTGGGAAATTGTCCAAGAAGAAGATGGCAACGAAGATTGCGAGGAAAATGAAAGCGATGCGAGGGAAATTCCAGATACACAGACACATGAAGGGAGAGAAGAGGCCGGCGAGAGGGAGGGGTTCGGGTGGTGAAATCACCGGCTCCGCCGTCGACCGGAGTGAGCTTCCTTCCCTCCGAGCTCGCTCCTCGATGATTTTGCTGAGGGTGGACGATGGAGTTTGGCGTCGAGGCGAAGGGAGAGAAGAGGGAGGGAGTGGCAAGTGGAATGACGAGAGAAGGAGTGACGAGAGTGGCCGGGGAAGCTAATTTATAGACGAGCACCCAGGAAAAAAAAGCGCCATTCTTTTTAGCGGCAAAATTGAAAATTAGCGATGAGATTCGAAGGTCGTCGCTAAACCAGTGACGACCTTCGAATCTCATCGCTAATTTTCAATTTCGCTGCTAAAAAAATGGCGCTTTGTTTTCCCGGGCCGCTCGTCTATAAATTAGCGACGACCTTCGAATGTCGTCGATGTTCGTCACTTAAAAAAAAATAAAAAAAAAAATTCGCTAAATTAATTAGATACATCAAAATAAACCCTAGCCGCAGCATAAATAAACCTGGCCAACTCTCCGCGTCACGAACCAAATCTCATTTTTTTTCTCTACTTTTGAATGATGAATCAGACCGAGTGCATAACATTCAATACATATTTAACAAAAATGTGAAGCTTCTTAAAATTAGCAAGAAAATATATATCCTATATAATTCAAAAGAATTCGTTAAATTAGCAACGAAACAAAATGAATAAGATGAAACAAGCTGGGAATGGAACCCGCGATCACCGAAGTACTTCGTCCATGCGACAACCAACAAGGCAAAAGATGTGGTATAATGTGTAATAATGATTACACATAAATAATGAAATAGAATGAATGCTTTCTAATTCAAGAATAAGGATAACAGAAATAAACCTCAATTTCAAGAAATTATATCTTCTTTAAAGCATTCACTGAAGAAGCAGAAACCATTTTCAAAGAAGCTATCTAGGAACAAAAGGAATTCTTTCTAATTCAGGAACAAGGTTAATAAAAATAAATAAATTGATCTCTCTTCATTTATGCTTATTAATGTAATCTTTACTTAATTAATAATATATTCATTTTTAAATTTCAAAACAATATTCTCTCTATTTTCATTTTCTTTTAATAAGAATTAATGTAGATTAATATAAAATAATATAATCTAAGAAATAACATAAATAAGCTAAGCTAAACGACGTATCATAAGCGTTTCTTATTTATATCATTCACTGTTTGAAGAGAGCAAAGATTCCAAATAATCGATCTTTCTTTTAGTTATTGAACATTTCTTTGGTTGATTAACGTGTGATATATTGAACCCTCATTACTAATATTGAACGAAACTAGATCTTATAGAATCACATTTGAATATTTGATGATACATTCCGTACCTTGCAAAAAAACTGATCCTTCTAATGTTTTTGAAATCTTTATTAATTGATTTAGAACATCTCTTATTCGCTTATAATATCTTATCTATCTTTCAAAATTAGAAGAAAGAACCGATCGATTTCATTTTCATGGATCACACAATTACAATATATATTTTTGGTGATCAAATATTATGCAAAGTAAATCATTTTCGAATAGATCCTTACTCTACTCTATTTAGTATCTCATCAAAGACGATTTTTTTTTCTAAGTTATATTTTATCAAAAGAATTTATCTCCATTTTTTGTTTGTTCACAACTTTATATATGTAATAAATATAAAAAAGGGTTCTAATAAATCTTGAAAAAAATATAAATTAAGGATAGCAATTAGCGACGAACAATTGTTTTCATCGCCATAGAAAAATTACATAAGATTCACGAAGCTTGTAGCAATTGGTAAAAGAAAATTTTAAAAAAACAACTAATTAGCGACGAACAAAGTCATTTGTCGCTAATTATACTTTTTAAAAAAATATTTTTGCTACGAAACGACAATTTCGTCGCTAATCAATTCTTTTTATTTTATTTTTCCTCAAATTATCGACGAACAATACTATTCGTCGCTAAATTTGCCAAAAAAACAAATACAAAATTAAATACAAAAGAAACACTAAATTAGCGACGAACAAAGGGTTTCGTCGCTAATCAATTCTTTTCATTTTAGTTTTCGTCAAATTAGCGACGAACAACACTGTTCGTAGCTAATTTGACAAAAAAACCAAAAAAATAATAATAAATAAAATTTAGCGACAAACGCTAATTGTCGTCGCTAAACGAACGGTCTTAGTCGTCGTTGAATTGACCAAAAACCAAATAAAAATTAAAATAAAAAAATAAATTTTAGTCACGAATAACATTGCTTGTGGCCAATTTAGTGACGAACAATGATTTTCGTCGCTAAATTATTTCTTTTTTAAAAAAAAATTTCTGGTCATTAAGCGACGAAATTGTATATTCGTCACTAAATTAGCGACGGATTGTTCTTCGTCGCTAAGTTCATCTCAATTTAGCGACGAAATTAATTTTTCGTCGCTAATTTAGCTACAAATGTCTTGTTTGTCGTTAATTTCGTTGCTAATTAGCTACGAATTTCGTGTTCGTCGCTAATTTCGTCACTAATTAGCTACAAATATTTTTTCGTCACAAAATTTGTGAGGAATTTTTTTATCACTATTTTCGTCGCGAATAGCGACGAACTTCCTTGTCGTCACTATTTTAGTCACAAATTAGCCACGAAAATTATCTCGTCGCTAAATGCTCGTGGCTAAATCACTGTTTTTTTGTAGTGTTACTATTTAATTTTTTTTTTAAAAAGCTCAAACTTTTGAAGTAATAAAAAATTCGAAACTTCACAAACTCAAAAGACTGTTGAAGACGGGTGAAAACCATCACCAATAACAGAAATTCGAAATTGGGTAGCAACGCGCGCGAAAGTTAGAAAATACATTCCAACCAAACCTTAATTCGAAATCAAACTTTGTAAAACCTCACCACTCCACGACATCTTAAACCTTTTAAGATTTTTTCAATCGATTCCACCCAGCTGTAAATCACTGACCTGGACACATGTCGTCCCATGTGGCATGTCTGGCGCTGACGTGGATAATTTTTATAATTTTTCGTTAGTTTTATTTGAATTTATTTTTATTTTATTCCACGCCAGTGGCCCTCACAGTCGCGAAGGCTTCGCCTAGATTGGGCGAGGCCTGCGAAGTAACAATCACGTGAAGGTGGGTAGGGAGGGAAATATCTTCTTTAGACTTGTGGATCCGATGAATCATAATCATTTCATTTTTTTTTGGGGTATCAAGATGATAAATAGTTGTGATTTATATAGTTCGCAAGACCGACATTTATTTCCTGAGTAGAGAGAGAGAGAGAGAGAGAGAGAGAGAGAGAGAGAGAGAGAGAATGTGTAAAAAATACACGGACCGGAGATAATTCTACCATCAGTCCAAGCCGAAGATGTCAATATCTGCTCCGTTTGCATTTACTCTCCTGTTATGATCAACTTACACTGTCCACATAAATAAAAAAAGACAAATAGTAACTATAGATCAGTGAAGTTAATATAACTATAGTACTTCAATTAAGAGGAATTTATTTTTATTTTTCCTTTTCTGGACTCTCGTTTACCTTTTGGATGGATGAAAGAAATTTTCGTCTTTAAGAAGAACACCCAACATATAAAAATTAGTGACATAAGCGTACAATGCATAACTAACGATCTGCCGCTTTAAACCATTTTCTATCCCATGAAAGAGCATTGATTTTGTTGATGTTTCGTCCAAAGCAGAATATGGCGACTCCTGGCTTTGGTACAATTGGTCGGAGTGTCAGGAATTCAAGTTTGAAATCGGAATTCATTTATTCAAATTTCATCAACTGCGTGCAAACTACAGTTTGGATCGGCGCCACTTCACAGATCAATGGCATGAACTTAACCGGTTGATTCATGGACATATATAAAGAAAAGTGAAACATCATATATCAACTAGCTCTGGCGTTTCTAAACGAAGTGTAGCTGCTTGTGGAAAAGTATCGACACCTAAGAAACCAGACGAGTGGGGATCACTCGTAAAGGGCATCATGGAGTGAGAAGAAAAATCAATTATGTTTCCTCTCAAATTATTCGCAATACGAAACTTCTCAAGAACGGTCGATATTCACGAGAAACATTGTTCTCACATCCTTCTTACTTCAAGAGTATGTGTCACGTCCCGCCTTCCTTGCAAGCACGTACATCCACAAAACTGCCGTAAGACCTGTCCCAGGATCCTCTCTAATACGGCCAAATGAAGTGAGACTCGCACGCGGAAAATATAAGGAAAATAAAACTCATCCGAACACAATCAACTAATACAAACAAACAAGAATGAGATGCGGGGACAAGAAACTTTTATACATTCAAAGACGGGTTCTTACAAACAAAACCATATCCTAGCTATCGCTACCTGCTGAGGTCGAGGAACCAAAAGGGCGAACAAAAGGAAACTACTAGCCCTATTAAAAGGTCATCTCCATCAAAAGACGTGACAAAAGACCTACCAACCACGAGCGCTCTAGGAGGTGCCAGTGTCTTCGGCTCGGCTCGCATCCTCGGCCAGATTATAGTCTGAAAAAGACTTGGACTGGACTGTAACAGAGTCCTCCTCCATATCATCATCCACCATATCGTCCTCCGAATCTGAGATCTCGATCACTTCAATACTTGCCTCGCCCGCCGGTTCTCTTTTGGGTATGTTCCTCGATCCAACGGTGGAAGTCTCTATTTCTATTTCCTCTCGGGTCGGGTGGCACCAAGGGGGTACAGCTCCTCTGGGTACGTCCTGGGGTCTTAACTGCTTAGACATACCTTCACCTTCTTTACGATACCATGCTTCGAACCTATGGGGTTTACTTGGCGCTCCTGGCTCGTCCACCCACACTACTGTACTTCGTCTAATATATACTGTACCACGATAATTAGGAAACTCTTCAATATACCTAGTCATCTCCTGGGGTTCACTCAAGCGGATCGACAACATCTTCAATTCCTAGGGTCTGGAAAAATAGGGTCCCACTACGGGGTGAGATCGACATCTCAGTAAGAAAGGTCCTAACTCTAGGTTAGACTAATAGTACACTCAGGTGAATGCAACATGAACTCAATGCACAACAATAAAATGATGCATTTAGCAACCATAAGGAATACAATAATATCATCAAGCATCGTTTATGCAATCATGGCATTACATTCCATCAATTACGACAAGTTCACATCACAAAACCAAGCCACGCTTTCCTCCCTTTCCACCTCCATTTGATTAGAGCCCGGGTGTGGAACGCCTCAGGCTGGGTCCGCGTACTTACGCATCAGACCAACTCATTGATAAACCCGCGTAAAACGTATTAGGTTTCCAATGTCATCTTAGGCCTGTGTTGACACATAACAATCCTCGTCCCGCGTCTCACGCATCAGGACATTGACCATTTTCAACCTCACATCTCTACGCATCAGGGTATCTCATAAAAAAAAAAATCTCAAGCATGCCAGAATTCATCCCAATTCAAGACTTCATGATCGAATTTAACTCACGCATTGAGCTAACGATAAAAGGCATGCGAGACAATCAATTTGCAACAACCAAGAGAAGCAAACAACACATATCATGACTATTCAATGAGCATTTAAGCAATAGGCGCAACACGTGATCATATATCGAACAATATCACCAAAGCTCACCAAAATTAGCGTAATCCTCATCGGATTCACCCAATCGAGTCCAATCGTTCTAACCAAGGTTTAGGAATTTCCTTACCTCAAGCTTAAATCAGCAAAACCTCTTGCCTAACACTTAAAGAATTCGGCTCCAACAACCTCAAAACAGGACAGCGAGCGAGCCTAGTGAAAACCAATCAATTCGTCAATATTTCATCGTCCAAACTTCAAACCATCGGGCATAAACCTCCTTAACATAATACTACACACCCTAACATGCCTCGAGGATCAAATTAGACCTCAATTCCATCACTAACAGCCTCCACCAACTCAGCAAGAACAGAACAGAAACAGAGCAGGTTCGGTTCTGCTTCAAATCCACTCAATCAGTCCACAATTCAACCTAATTCCTCAATTTAACCACAAATACCCTTGCCAACACAAATTTATATGTTTCAAGAGGTCTCACCGAAACTTTTGGCTCAAGGCGACGCCGGATGACCTTCGAAAGATGCCAATTCCTCCGAGTCTGCAAATGGACAGATTATTTCCTTCAAACATCACAATGATTCTAGGTCAAGATGTTGCTCAATTTCGCCCAAAATTTGACAGCAACTCAGTATATGTGTCTACTAGACCTCCACAAAAATTGAGCTCAAAACTCATCCATTAAGGGGTTCAATGACATACAAACAGAAGCCTACCTCCGGTTGAGTCAGTTTTCGTCGACTCGCGGGAGATTGGCCTGCCCGAGCTCCACAGATGGCCAATCGGCGCGCTACCAGTTGAAAAAGTTCGGAACCAGGGAGATATTCGGGGTGATATGTGGCTCGCTAGCTAGAGATCAACGGTTGAAGAGCTAGACGTCGACGAAGTCGGCGATCAGAACTGGTCGGGCAGCTCTGGTTCTGTGCGTGTAAGTGAAGGAGGAAAAAGAAATGAAGAAGATGGTGATGGTGAGCTGCTGGTCATGGAAAAGGTAGAAGGGAAAGGAAAAGTGGCTGGTTCTCATCCCAAAATTTTCTAGAAGCTTGCTTAGGTGTATAGCTCAAGTAATAAGACTCCATGGTTTGATGACACTTGGACTTTTGTCCATCAAATCTGAATTTTCTTCCAAAATTGCCCTCAAATTTTTGGCTGATACATTGGGGATATCCAATTGACAAAAATGCCATTGTCCAATTAATAAAATAAAGTCAACGCTCCAGGGGCAAAATCGTCTTTTCACACCCTTCGTTCGAAAAATCATTTTTCCGCTAATTTTAATTCTCGACTAGGCGTCGTCCAATTCAAACTCATTGTTACAAATCTTCATTTCCATTTTTCATTTCCGAGATCCCAAATCGTGATCGATTTCCCATCGTCCGAAATTTCAATTTATCTCGAACTAACGAGCGGCTTTTACGAACGTTACGCGTATCGACTCAGTGATTCGCATCACACTCAGGAGAATCCAAACTACGACAATCTTGGTTGTCATGTAATCGTAAGGGTCTATTACTAAGCCCGACGACCGCAATCGTCATAACTCGATTTAGGAAAAATTCGCAAATCATACGTTGGTTAAGCAGCATCACCCGCGCTCCAATCGTATAACACTAACAATGAATTCCTTAATCGTTCTCTGATCGGCCTCGGTTCTAAATATCCCTCGACGATCCTTATGGTCAAAATGCAATTTTCGTGTCGAATTTCCTAGGTCCACGTACCTCGTCGGGCGCTAGCCTTTCCCCTTCGGTTAGTTAACTCGCGATTGATCAGATCCGAGCGAGCTATAACTGAAATACTTCGATGGATATCTTACAGTCAAAGGTCTCGGAATGATAGGAAAATCAAACTGTCACAGTATGTGCAACTTAACCTTCGTTGACATTTTAATTCTCAAACTTGATTCTACGGTCTTGAAGCGGAAGTTGAGTAATGATGCTTAGTGGACCATATTGTTGTATCAATTGCTTAGCGTAAGCACGGGTTGCAATCCGAATGAGTATCCCATTGCATGCTCGAGGATTATAGTAGGTTGGACCCAAGAATGTTGGGACTTTGGTCTCCATATCCCATAAGAAGATCAATGAAAAGTGTATGATGGAGCAAAATCCGAACAAACATGTTTGTCTGATTTTTTCTTTGAACAAACATGTTCTTCTAGAAGATATCCATTCGATTTCGTAACTCTTCATTCGTTTGAAAAACAATTATTCGGATTTGTGACTCTTCATTCTTTTGGAAGATGTCCATTCGATTTCGTAACATGTTTCTTTTGCATATACTTGTCAATAAAAATTAGATCGAATATCGGGAGACCAGGGTGGCAATGGCCGCTACCCGCCCCCCTTAGGTTCGTCCTACGTGTACATGTATATAATAGGTCAAAAACAACAAAATAATTCATGGGCATCCAAATTATATATGAGGACTCATTTAAAAGAGTAGAGGGTCGTTGATAACTACTTGACATCTAAGTAACTCCTTCTTTTTATTAATGATGATGTCTATCTGAAATAGTCCTTTAATCAAATGCTCCAACTAGCATCATTGACCAAGGTAAATCAAAAGTTGGATGATGACTCAGATGTGAAATTTATTACACTTGGTTGCGATGCCCAACCCTGGGACATAATATGCAGTCATAACCATTGATCAAGTGTAACTCACAGATGGGATCTACATGGTTAGGAACAATGATGAATCGGGTCCTCGTAGACCCGGACCAAGGCAAGAAAAATGTCCTCACTTAATTCCCATCTATATGGTCAATTTGCAAATAAACAAATTTGGGAAGACCGGCATGGTGGGAACTAAAGGGGATGGATGATATTGTTGATAGTGGCCCATGTGGTTTTCCAGACCGTTATCAACTGAGATCTTGCATCAGAGCAGCAGGCCATTGACTTGGTCTCCATTGCGCTGAAGATGTCTTTGCTTCTTGGTGGTGGGGCTACCGCTAAGCTTGGCTGGCTCAGTGGTCTCATGCTTTGGGGTGAACAAGATGAAGATGAAGACCAGAAGAAAGAGATAGAGAAGGGAAGCCACGTTGGACTCAAAATCTGGACTTGAATTTTGTGTGTGTCATATTTAACTTTGGACTGAATCATTTGTAGAAGCCACATCGGACTCAAATCAATGTTAAAAGAAAAGTACGATGAATTGCCAAAAAATGTACTCAAGTGAATGATTTTTCACTGATGTAACACTCACGTGATTAAAAAAAAAAAGGGAGGTCGTGACACTCAAGTGAATGTTATAAGAAAGTTATGGCACTTATGGTTTTCTTATCCCATAAAAAGGGAAGAAAGTTAGGCTCCATTTGTTTTTCAAAAACTGAACAATCTAAAAAATATTTTGCTAAAAAGGATCCGTTGAAATAATTAGTCAATTGAAAATATTTTATTTTTAAAATAATTTATGTCTAAACATCTTTTGTGGATGATGAAATTATTTTGTTGTTTCTTCATTTTTAAAGTGATACAAGATATTATTTTTAGAAAAATATTTGGGATATGTTCACTAAAAGTCCTGAAATTTGTTATCAAAGTGTAATTGAGTCCTAAAACTTGCAAAAAGTGCAATCTAAGTCCTAAAACTTGTTAAATTGGTTCAAATAAGTCATTCCGTTAACTGAGCTCTACCCAAATCGAGATCTGGGTTTCAATGTTCATCGCAAAGTTGAAGAATTTACTTGAGGGAAATGGAAAGAAGGGATTGAATTTCTAAGGATAATTTTCCTTCTGTTGATTGAATTTAGGGTTTACACTTGGACGGGATGGCCTTCAGGGAACGAGCAAGAGGGGAAGGCGTGGAGAGGAAGAGAGGAGACTGAGGGAAAGACGTTGTTTTGTGTCTTGATAGGATGCATGATAACACTTCTTGCCCAAGAATGGCTTCTGGCAGGAAAATGATTTTTTCAACTTTTGCTTTGAAGTAGAAGTGAAATTTTCAGCTTCTGCTTCAGAAGTTGATTTCTGATAGAGAAATGCGTTTGATAACGATTAAAAAAGATATTATTCGAAAAACTATTTGAAAAAATGTTCGATGGAGGCGACCGATGGCGGCGGCCGTGGCCGGCCGGCGAACGGCGGCTGCCGGCGGTTGCGATGACGGCGGGCCGACGGTTGCGATGACGGCGGTGGCGGCTGCGACAGGTCGGCGACAGTGGTGGGGGCCAACCGGATGGAGGCGGCGGCGGCGGTTGCGGCGGCGGCGATGGCGGAGACCGACCAGTGACGGCGATGGCGGAGACCGGCCCGTGACAGCGGCGGCGGCGGCCGGCGGTTGCGGCGGGGGGCGGAGGCGGCGGCGGCCGGCGGCGGTAACGGTCGCGGACGCCGGTCGGTCGCCGCGAGAATGACTTCTTGGCCCGAGAAGCTAGTTTTTTTTACTTCTCAAAATCAACCAAAAATCTTATTAGAAATAAAAAATCTTGCCAGAAGTAGAAAATCCTACCAGAAGTCAATTTTTTTACCAAACGGCTTTCTATTTCTGGCAGTATTTTATCAAACGCATTTTCCTGCCAGAATGACTTCTGACAGGGAAATTGAGAAATTGGCAAGTTATCATGCAGGGCCTAAGCAACTTACCCAAAAGGATGTCCTTTTGCTGACATGGACAAGTTGGTTGATAGGATGGCTAAGTATATTTGCCATCAAGACACAAAACAACGTCTCTCCCTCAGTCTCCTCCCTCCCTCTCCACGCCTTCCCTTCTTGCTCGTTCCTTGAAGGCCATCCCGTCCGAGTGTAATCCCTAAATTCAATCAACAGAAGGAAAATTATCCTTAGAAAATCAATCCCTTCTTGCCATTTCCCTCAAGTAAATTCTTCAACTTTACGATGAACATTGAAACCCAAATCTCGGTTTGGCTAGAGTTAACCAAATGACTCATTTGAATCAATTTAACAAGGTTTAGAACTTATTGCATTTTTAGTAAGTTTTATGACTCAATTGTACTTTTGTGATAAGTTTCAAGACTTTTAATTAATATATCTCAAAATATTTTCCAAGTCGTTCATTTTTTGCGAAACAGACGGAACCATGGATGTGATCTTCTTCCCTCTTATCACGTCCTGGACAATAGATACATTTAAGCTAGATAAGTAGATGCCTCTTTTATTTAAGCAGCCAAGTGCGATGATAATAATAATGAGAAAATCTTCAGTTGAGAAAATAACATACGTACGCAATTGCTTGGACGGGGAAACCTCCTTTGCTTCTGGGATTTTGACAATTCAAAATAGATGGAAATGGGTTGGAAATTCGCCGGAGTACATCTGCATCAAGATGATGAAAACAGTTTCGTGGTTTCATTTCTCTTCCTGTGACCACTCTCATGGCAACTTTGATCATGCACCTGCCCATAATTTGAAGCAAGCATTTTGTGTGATCAGTATTGTCGCAAATTCTTCTCATTGTCACCTGCTTTCTTCCGAGTGAACTAAGATAATAATCGCGATACATATCCTCCATCTCTAACCCTTTTGTTATGTTTCCTTGATATTGCACTCTCCATACTTCCATTTCTCGGTGTCTTCGAAACTTGTAACCTGCAACTTCAGCCATATCCAAATGTAATGACATCCGCGTCAATGTTTAACTTTCTCGTTGCAAAAGCAGCATAATAAGATTCATTTACCTCACAATTCTCTTGATATTGCTGAATTCGAAGCATGTTGTAGCTTCCTTGTCCCCTCCAACTTCATTGCCACTTCTTTCATTGCAAGCCGGTTCTTCCCATTCAAGCTTAAGCAATTTTTCGCAAGATTAGAAACTGATTTGTTAGGATTAACACCACCACCTAGAGAAGGAAGGGGGGCTTTAAATAGATTGTTTTCAAGCTTCCAATGAATTTTGTTTTGGAAGACAACAAACAAATGTTTGACAATCATCGGTGGCAGATCTTGGTGACAGGTGCAAGTGTTATTGACGAGCAATAGTTAATAATGAACTGATGAAGATAATAACAAAGAGATAGAGAAGACTGCATAGAGATATATAGAGGTTCGGCTTGATCTCCAAAGCTTACATTCTCTTTCCTACGAAATAGCCAGAGTACTAGCTGAAGTTGCAATCAACACATACTGTTTCTATCGAACGATAATCAGGATACAAGTATTGCTATCATCTTTTTACACTTGCTAATAACTTCATTATAAAGCAGAAAGAACACTATATAAAAAAACTTTTAGATGGACAGATTTACAATATTGTCCGTGAGAAAAAGATGAATAACGCTAGTATATCTCTATTTCCCGTCCGTCCCTTTCAAGCTTCTTTGATCCTTTTAATATAGATATCTCCAATCCACCCCTTGGAGACTTTAAAACTGAGCTTCAAAAAAAAAAAGGAGCCGTTAAGGATTGATTGGATCATTACTAAAATGGATGACCTTTGAAGACCCTTTACAGTCGATCTCGTTAAGGACATTAAAACCGAGCTAATATATATATATATATATATATAGTACGTGATAATTTTTGGAGGAGAGTCGTATTCTTTAAATAACTATTATTCAGTCAAGGCCGACACAAAAATCAAATTAGTATACGAAATGGACTACCTTGTGATGCTCTCTGTTAGAATATATTTTAATATATTCGTTGTGAGCTTTATTAATTGTCATTGTAAATTAATTGGTCTAATAAAAAAAGATATATACAGTTTCCTAATTCTAGTAGGATATGGTGCTGGATAGTATGGGCCGGGATATCCTTGTCCTTAATGAGGTGATATGGTTCATTCTCTATAAATAGACCTCAAGTCCCTCCTCTAAGCCATGATGTCCGCATAACCTCACAAAAGAGCTGTCAGACACGGCGCGTGAGGGGCCGTCTCATTGAAGCTAGCGATAAAGGAGGTTCATAGAGGAGAAGATCTTGAGCATCGGATCGTCGTAATTCCGCATCAAGAACGATGGATCTAAAACAGGTGCGTCAATTCTTTAACTTTATGGACTGGTGATTCGTGTATCTATACGTGAGATCTTGGGTTGCTGCATACGGACTTAAATACGCAGCCTACACTCTCATGTTCCCATTTGCCCTTTGTCCTCTTTTGCAAAAGAAAACCTTTTTTCCACGATAATAATCTCGTTGTGAACGGAAAAACCATTCGACAAAATATACTTCGACGAGAAAAATTTTCTTCTTTGACAAATGAAATGTGATTGGGCATCTTTCATTCCAAAAACGTGGAAGCAAAGCTCAATTCTTATCGAGGCCAAACTGGTTTCGCTTTAACGTCTTTAATCGGAGTGCGATGTGCGGTGTGGCAATCTCTCCCATCATGGAAGCAGAAGTCATTTATATCGTGCTTTGTCAAGCCACCGATGAAAGCACTTTGGAATTTCTCTGGGCCCCTGCAAAATAGGGAAAACGTTGCACATTCGGAAATGTCACGTAGGAAGACTCGCCCATTGACTTTGACTATTCCAAAGTGAACATAATGGCTATATCCCATTCGCCCTTTGTCCTCTTTTGGTAGTTGTCGTCTTTCTCTTCTCTCTTTCCAAAGCCAGCTTTGTGCCGGCCAAGATGTAATAAAATCGTCAGTTTGATTGGTCATTTCAGAATATTTCCAGACCAATAGCATATTTCGGACTCAGTCATGGTTAAGGAAAAGGAAATTAAAGTCTCGGTCATTTCTCATCAATCATCTATACGCTTTAACGAGCCTCTTGCTGGTTTGAATTTTCGGTCATCGGCACAAAGCAATCACATATACAAAAGAGATGGAGTATTACCACCCAAAACTACAGCATGACACAAATATACACATATCATACTGGTGAGAAGTGGTTTTTTTCCCTCGAAATGTGCTTTAATCACTTTCACCATAATGAATGTAAATGCAACATATGATCAAATTAACTTGAGCACAGGATACCAGACCCCCAATACACACACACATATCTTTTGAGCTTCTGCAGGTAACAAGCTAATTACCGATGGAACTTATGCTTAGAAATTCGCAGAGTATTGCCGAATCGACGCAATACGATAATCCCTAACTAATTACAAGACTTGAATAAATTTGGGATATGTACGACTAAATCGTTTATTGATACCAAACCCCGATAATAAATTCATGACCAATAAATAACTAACCAAATCCTCCTATTAGTAACCTAACAAGTTTTCTTCCTCCTTTCTTTTGCTCTGAAGGCCGATTTCCATTAGGATTAGAGCAAAATGACCCACAAGAGGCGAAACAGATATTCGCCATGTCTCACTGGGCAAGACTCGAGTGGCTGCACATCCGAGAATGTAATTACAACCACATCAATATTTGACTTGTCAGGTGTAAAAGCAGCATCATAAGATTCAAGGGAAAAATGTAAATAAAGTCTTAAACCTATTATATTAGTTCCAATTTAGTCTTAAACCTTTTAACTGTGTCAATTTAATCCTAAACCTATTATCCGCGAAGGTCGCCGGCCTGGGGCAGAGATGCCCAGCCCATGGCAAGGGCTGGTGAGGACAGTCCTTTAGGCTGCGTATGGTAGCGTTTCTGTTCCAAGGAGCATTTTTTGAACAAAAACATTTTTTTGTGTTTCTATTCAAAATTACGATTTTTGGGAAAAAAACGCGTTTGGTAATTTAAAAAAAAAACACTTTTTTCAGTCACCGATCGGCGATCGACGGCGGCCGGCGACCGGAGGCGGGAGACAGTTGGTGGCGGGCAATGGGCGGTGGCGACCGAAGGCAGCCGGCGGGGGTCGGCGGCGGTGGCGGCGGCCGGCGACCGGCGGCAGGCGGCGGAGGCCGGCTTTTAGTGAGGCGACGGGTGGTAGTCGAGTCGGCGACGATGGATGGTGGTTTCAAAAGTGTTCCAAAAAATGTTCCAAAATCCCAGAAGCAAGTTTTTTTTGTTCCTTCAAAAGTGTTCCGCGGAACACTTTCGGAATATTTTTGAACCATACGTGTTTCTGCTTCAAAAGTGTTCTCGGAACACTTTTGGAACAGAAACAGTTTCCCCAACCACCATCCATACGCAGCCTTACTAGATCGGGAAAGTGTTGCCCTTGACTGGAGTTGGGCTGACGAGGACGGACCTTGCTAGCCCAAGATCGGACGCATCTCGCCCGAGGTCCGCGATCAACAGTGGCCACCCTCATCTAAGGCCGAAGGGAAAAAGGAAAAAAAGTAAAAAGTAAAAAGGAAAATAAAAAAAATGGAAGAAAAATATTAACTACTTTACAACACATCAATTCATATCGATATTATGTCTATTTCTCTTTAATTCAGATATCATTCCACAACGGCAATTCAACAATATCTCAAACTTGAATCTCCGTAGCAACAAAGAGAAACCTTTTACCCGCACACCCTAGATTAATCATGTGGGAAAGGAAACATGCAGTTCCTGAAGGTTTGAGGGGATGGCTGGCTGTTGGCAACTCCCGTTGCTCCTGGAAATAGTTCCCGTAAGTAGTACCAGCATCGGGTCAGTCAAAGTTGGATTTTGACTCGATCCCGATTCCCCGTCCCTCATTATAATGAGCACACCACACCCGAACGCGACAAAGAGATTCCTTGTCCGGGAGAAGTAGAATGGGCTCCTTTTTTTTTTTTTGTTAAATTCGTAATTGTAACCATGATGTACTTACGACACACGAGCTAGTAATTTACTACAGTATCAGAATACTAGCAAAAATTCTGATACTGGCTATCACAGTAGTAAAATTTCCATAGAAGTTGGTAATTTACTGCTATTTTAATGTGTCGGTAAGTTCCTGATGGTGCTGATAATTCATTTGCGATACTAGCAAAATTTCAAAGGACTTGATAATTTTGTTTTTTTATACGAATGTTGGTAATTTTCCGACAATTTTGGTATTTTATCACCGGTTTATCTGACAAGTTACGCTCATTTCTTTTTTGTACCAATAAGATTGGAAAGTTACCGGCAACTATGATCAGCCTATATGAGAATTCCCCGAATTATTTTCGTCGGAAGGACAGAATACAGCATGTTTATCTGAAAGTGAAATCGCATCACATCTTCTTCTTTTCTGAACACGGAGCGAAAGGTCGATATATTTGCAGCAATAAGATTGGAAAGTTACCGGCGACTATGATCAACCAACACGAGAATTCCGTTAGGCTCTGATACCAAGTTAGAAAGTCCAATCCAAAAGCTTAAGTTTAAGCTAATAGATAGAGGGAGATCACATCAATGCAATTACGAGCAGCACGTGAAAATTGACTAATGGTGAATTGGCCCACATATGTGGAAAGGAAATTGACTAATGGGAGGGGGATGGACCCACATACGTGGAAAGGAAATTGACTAATGGGAGGTGGGCCCACATACGCGGAAAGGAATGACGCTGGGATACCACGTTACAAAATCCAACCTAAAAGCTTAAGTTAATAGGTGGATGAATGCCACATGAATACAAAGAGCATACGCGACCCATTCACAACTGATATGGGACAACAACAACTTCAACAAATTCTCCGAGTTTTTTTCGCTGGCAGAACAGAATTTTGCATGTTTATTTGAAATTGAAATTGCATCACAGCTTGTTCTTCTTCTTTTTGTTTTTTTTTTTTTCCAACATGGGGCGAAAGCTCCATAATAATTAGGACGCTCGTTCGCAAGCATGCATTCGCAACCCTAACGTGATTCTCACAGTAACTGAATTAAACACAGCTATTCACGGATCCTCGAAAGAAAATTTGAAAAGGGTACTACTTAAACACTCTGGACCCACCAACATATGCGGCAAGGAAACAACTATAACAGAATTTGCTGCCTTCACCATGATTCCCAATGTGCGAGTAGCTGACCATCTGAGAATGTAGTTACATCTGTGTCCCGAAAGACTCGCCGGATGCGAAGCGAGAGTCATGAGATTCAGCAGCCTCGATCTTTTCTTGATTTCGTTGGAAACTTGAAGAGCTTTGGAGCTTCCTTATTCCCTCCAACTCCATTACCACTTCTCTCATTGTCGGCCGCTTCCTCCCAATCGAGCTCAAGCGCCTTCTTGCGAGGTTAGCAACAGCTGCAATCTCTTCTTTCTTGCTTTCCTCCACAACCCGAGCATCAGCAATATCGAACAAACTATTCTGCTCCATCGAAGCAACAAAATAGGACGCGAGGCTCATTTCTTCTTCTTCCCTAAGCCGACAGATTGGCATTTGCCCCGTTAAGAGTTCAGCTAGGAGCACTCCAAAGCTATACAGGTCGCTTTTGTCCGTGAAATGACATGTTCTGAAGTACTCCGGATCCAAGTATCCAAAAGTCCCCCGCACCAATGTGGTTACATGAGTTCCATCAAGGGATACGGACTTGGAAATACCGAAATCTGCGACTTTAGCACGATGTTTCTCGTCCAAGAGAATATTGGTGGACTTGATGTCGCGATGATAGATGGGCACAGAAGCTGCCTAGTGCAAGTAGGATAAGGCTCCAGCGATTTCGATCGCAATTCGTAGGCGCGTGTCCCACGATACGAGAAGGTCTTCATTCGGATCGTGTAGATACTGGTAGAGAGTCCCGTTTGGTATGAACTCATATACCAGAAGCGGGATATCGGTTTCCAAGCAGCACCCCATTAGTTTAACCACATTTCTGTGATCAATTTGTGAGAGGATGATCACCTCATTGATGAACTCTTTAACCTTTCCAATGCCTAACAGTTTCGATTTCTTGACTGCAACTATTTTACCGTCGGTCAGCATTCCCTTGTAAACAACACCTTGCCCACCTCGGCCGAGTATCCTATCCTCGTGGAAACAGTCAGTGGCCTTCTCTAAATCCTTGAAACGGAATATTTTGCTTTTCGTGACATTGCCTTCAGGCGATGAAGATAGATGTTGCTGCAACAAGAGACCCCATTGCGTTTTAAAGTATTTCTCTTTTTGCTTAATTTCTCTTCTTTTCTTGATGACTGTGTACAACCACCGCGAAAGAAGCAACACTTGCACTAATCCTCCAACGCACGCTCCGAGGCCTGCTGTCCGGAAATTTACCAGAGGAGGGAGTCATAAAAAGCACCAGCATGCTAAGAATGCATTTTGTGCTAAACTATCAACCTAGAAATACAGTAATTGGGGGGAAATTGTCCAAAAGAATTCTAAACCTATTGTATAGCAACAAATTCAGTCCTAAATGTTTCAGTTGTGCCAATTTAGTCTAAACCTTTGACAATTTTTCAATTCAGTCCTAAAATTTTCAATTGTACTAATTTAGTCCTTTGTGTATTTGTCAATTTAGTCCCAAACTTTTAAGAAATTACCAATGTAGCATTTCGGCGAATTTTGATCGGAAATCACTAACGTGAAGTCCATCCTATGGGAGTAGTCAGCATTGTCTATTATGGACAATTTTTTAAATGTTAAAAAAAAACTACATAATTTATTTTTTATTTTCTGTTTCCTTCTTTTATTTTTTTCCCTCTTTTTTCCTTCAAAAGGCCAGAGACCTCCGTTAGCCACTGGGCAAGGGCTTGGTAACCACATTGGCTACAATAAGGGTGTGGCACCGGGCAAGGGCTTGCGATACCATCATCGGCAACAATGAGGGCAGGCGAGGGCCGAAAATCCCTTGCCCATGGTTGGCGAGGGCTTCGCGACTCTTGATCAACTGCCAGCAGGGGTCACTGGCCCTCGCCTAGTGGTCAGTGCCCCGCTAGCCGTGTGAAGAAAAAACAAAACAAAAAACAAAAGAAAAATGAAAAATGAAAAATCAATAAAAATTTAATAAGAATGGGAAGGACTGTAAAAATGAAAAAATTATCCATGTCAGTACAGTTCGCCACACATAGGATGACTAGTATTGATGGGATTTTTGGCCAAAATTAGCTGGAATGACGACATTGATAATTTGTTAAAAAGTTTAGGACTAAATTATCAAATAAGGTTTATGACTAAAAGGATAAATTATCAAGAGGTTTAGGACTAAATTGGCACAATTGAAAGGTTTATAATTGAATCAGCTATTGTACAATTGGTTTAGTACTTTTGGGACGATTTTCCGAGCAATGGAATAATGGATGTTTTCCCACCAACACCTGTCTAAAATTTTAGGTTAAAAGATCTACTTACGGATAAGAATGAATTTAACTGTCTTTCTACCATCAACGCAGTAATAGTTAGGGGTGTCCATACCGAACAAGAGACCCGATCCGAAACAAGACCCGACCCGACCCGAAACAAGATTTTCATGCCTTTCTTGTTCGGGTCTCACTTTGTTCGGGTATGTGATTATAAAATCATATAGTAACGTTTTTGTGTTTCTTGTTCGGGTATTGTTCGGGTAATTACTGGATTACCGGAACAAGCAACACAAACACGTTACTTTACCAAATCTTAAAACCAATCGTCTCTCGCCCTCGCAAATCAACCTCGCGAAGCCAAACGAGAAAACAAACCCTAGAAACAGAGAACAGAGAACGATGAGAGACGAAGGCGAACCCGGCGAACCCATTGCACCTTCTTCTGCCATCCGCAAGAATCATGGTCTACTTTCCTCCTCTCACTTGCACGACCCAGTCGCACTCTGGAGAGACCACAATCTCCATCGTTGGATCTCTCTTGATCTCTGACCTTCGGTCGTGCCCAAGCAACCCAGCTGCAATTGCCATCGTTGAACCTTTCAATCTTTGGCCCAGTTGTGCCCCAGTAAACATGATGCCTTCCTTGTAGATTTCTTAGTTATGATGTCATGTAAGAGATAGAATTCTTCCCTTGGTCACAATATTAGAATCTGCATATGGCTTCTCTTGGATTGACTGACATGATTAAGGAGGATTCATTTTCTAGACTCTGATATAGCATATTTTGAGCTCAGATTCACTCGTGGAGTTTTCAATTAGGCATGTTTTGAGATTTTTACTGTCTAATTTAGTTTTTCTGTGTTATCCAATAGCATATGTATTATTTCTGCAAACCCTTGTGCATTTGCTTTTTTATATGATGCTCGATTGGTTTCTTCAAGCAAGTTTTATTGAACGGGATGGAGTGATTGGCTTATATCCGAGGATTTTTGCCTAACGCATTGAAAAACTTACAAAACAGCAGGTTACTGTGATTCCTCTTGCCTCCTCCTCTTCTTGAATTCATGTTCTAACTTTCTTTTCCATTATGTTTTGTGAATTCCGGGACTAGGGAAATACATACAATTTCTGGGTTTGATTTTAATTTTACACCCAATACATAAAGAACTTTAAGGACTCTCTCTCTCTCGGCTTCTTCACTCTGTAATTTTTTTTTGCCCTTCTGTTTGTATGTTCTTGCTTTGTCCCCATGAATTGCTCGAGCTGTATATGCATTACAACGCTTGAGGATAAATTACTCATTTTTTTCTTTTTTTTTTTGTGGATCATTTCAGATTTTTCTGTCAATAAATTGATCTTGCTACTGCTTTTGTTTTTCAAGTTTTTTTTTTTCGATTTTTTGATTTTCTTCGTGACTAAGATAGAGAGAGATGCTAAGAAGGGGCCTTGCTATCACTGTGGAGTTACGAGTGAGTTCTTGGTTCTCCGTTTTGTATTTTAATTATATCTCAAATAGCATACCATTTTTCAGGCATAAGGAGATTGATATCTTGTGTGATTCTGTTTGCATATGATTTGGAAAAATGAGAAAGTAAACATGTGTTATTGTTAAACTTTGATGATTATATTAGTTTGAGCTTGACTATGCCATTTCCTTAATCTAAATGTCTATTTCTTTCTTTGCTTGTTCCTGCTGAATACTTAGATGGGCAGTATTAGTTGCTGCAAATGATGGATTGGATCAAGCTTGTGCTTAAAATTCTACTTAGCAGTTCAACCTTTGGAATTCAGCTTCTTAGACTCTTTGACTATGGATTTACTATTTGTTCTCTTTGTTCAGCAATTCAAAATGATAGTTCTTGCCACTTTATTATGGACGATTTGTTAGGTTGATGTGGTATCCTCGGTCTGCTAGATTATAATCCAGTTGCCAAATGTTGAATGATTGTTGTATTTCTGTCTTGGATATGATGTACCGGGTTGTATGTTATCTCAATATCCTTGGTGTTTTGCAGGTAAGCACCAACATCTTGCGCAAGTATAGTGGACCAGTTGATTTTTGGATATCCATGTTGTTTGCCTCGCATAGCCCCACTGGATCAATGCATTGCTTAATGAATGAGAATCATCAGAGGAGCTTCATTGCTATGTTGCAACACTCAAGTCAATGGGTTTGGTATGCACCCTGTCCTTGCCCTGTATCAACTTCAAAATTGTGCTGAAGATTCTCACTCTCCTCTTTTACTCCGCGTTCTACAATTTTTCCTCGAGTTCGATCATTCTTGGTGAAGGATTTCTTTTCTTTAAGTGGATAAAATATGCTTCTTGACATTGTAGGTTTCGCAAGCTTTTCGTTTCATTCTCTAGCTACACATACATAAACACGCTGAGAAGTATCGACAGATCGGAGCAAGGAAAGGACAACCATCAAGAGTTGTAGCATTGTATTTTCAAATGGTTTAAGCATTTTGCCAATGCCGATGTTCTCCAAACACTGCGGATTAAAGTATGACGTCTGTTGGAAGCCGAAACTTTTGATGAAGAACTTAAAGATTGCTGTGATGACAAGAGAGCATGGCCTGCGACAGCTCAAAGAAGTTGAAATTGATGCCGTTGTTGCTGAAATCGAGGCTGATAAAGCAGCTTTATAGATTTACCAAAACGAGCCCATAAATCCAGCAAAACAAGGAGCTACAACAATTTTTTTAGCCTTTGTTATTGATGTGCAATTTTGGTGCGCACAAGAATTGTAGATATGGATGAAGTTGGCCACTTGTATGATTGCAGGTTAAATTTCATTTTCATTTGCAGCTTAATGAATTGCGAAGCATATTATATTACTTTTAGGGTCTCACCCCAAAAAAAAAAGTAGAAACATGAAACCCGACCCGACCCGGCATGACCCGAACCGACCCGATGGTTCGGGTCATGTTTCATTCGATCTTGTTTCGGGTCGGGTCAAGTGTGCATGTGCTGTGTTTCGGGTCGGGTCGGGTATCGTGCAGACCCGACCCGTTGACACCCCTGGTAATAGTAGCCTGGTTTGTTCACACAAGTCCCGGGGCAAATAGCTGGATCTTCACATTCGTTACTATCTGATGACAAATATAGATTAAGTATATAAGCATTGAAACACATCTCCTTGGGTAAAAGTAGAGAGACTAGTAGATCGCATTTCCTCATAAATTGTCAATTCGTTGGCTTAAAATATGATGCGAAACGACGGTCATGCTCCCCTTCATTTCCAGTAAATTGTTAACAGTATAATCAATATTGTTCGAAGTTACGTTCACTTTGTAAAATCTTGGACAGAAAAATAAAGCAAAAGGAAGGCAGAAAAGCCGTGATCATTAACAGTGTGAATGCATTGTTTTCAGGGAAAAAAAATCCGGGAATGAACAAGCCACTTCATTGTGATAACATCAAGTAATTTACCTTGGCATCCTCCAATGAAATAGGGGTTACCACCATAACCCCGAGCGCAATAGCACTGCATAAATGGCATTTCAATTTCAAACCGATGAATGATGTTGAGGATATATGTGTTGCAGATCCCATGGTATCTCGAGAAATCTTGCCGCATAAGCTCAAGCGCATAGTTGGTATTGTATGCAATTCCCCATTCTAACACCACCGGAAAAGGATTATTCAGTCTCAAATCATATAAATCTATAAACTCAGACCTCGAGAACCATGATATATCTGCCAGGAAAGCGTAGTGGCACCCATGATGTCCGCCTTCCTCTTTGAAATCCACATTAAAGCCCCGCAGGCTAAACGGGAGCGTAGTCTGGCAGCATCCGTTCCTTCCGGAGCAATCACTATACCGGCTAATGTTGGTTCCAGCACATTTCGACCGGCAACCAACAACAGCTGATTCTGTACTATTCACAATTGCCAGGAAGTTAATTGAAACTGTACTGTATATGTGCATCTTTATATTGGTCTAGAGATAATTCCCAACAGTCAATCCGATCCCATAAAGTCTTAAGCACCGGACCATGCCAATAACTGCATCAGAAGACACAGAGCCATCCATAATCACAAATACTCTTAACTTTACTGATATGAATTTGATATGGTAATATGGCAATCGGACAACATCTCATCTTTCATTACATCTAACCATAAATCAGATTGAGGACAAGAAATTGCTTCTGTATAAGTCACTGGATCAACAACACAACCAATATCATAATCCTGTTCTCCTAGATAAACTATATAGTCTGGTGGTATAGCTGATCGTTTCTGTCTAACAGATCTCCTTAGAGGAGCATCTTCTACTTCATTCTATTCCTGAAAAGCTTGAGGAACTTCATCAAGAACTACCTCAATAACAGGTTCCTGAGCCTCAACAGGTTCAATTGGTGGTACAGGAACTTCCTGAACTGTCTGTATAGGTATAGAAAACGACATAGGAGTACTCACCGTGCTGTTATCCTCAATAGTCTGCGAGCAATCATCCTTTTCTACTACATCAAGCTCCAGGAACTTTGCTGTCTGTGAATCCACAATCCTCATTCCTCCATTGGGATTATAAAATCGATATCCCTTTGAATGATCTGGATAAGAGACAAAATAACAACGAGTGGTTTTTGGGTCCAACTTGCTCAAAGTTGGATTATACAATTTTACTTCTGCAGGGCATCCCCAAACCTTTAGATGATTCAAGCTAGGCTTCCGTCCAGTCCACAATTCAAAAGGAGTAAGCGGCGCAGATTTAGTAGGAACACGATTTAATATGTAAAGCGCCGTTTTCAAAGCATCGCCCCATAAAAAACCAGGTAAATGAGATCTGCTAATCATACTCCTTACCATATCCATAAGAGTACGATTACGTCTTTCAGCTAAACAATTCTGTTCAGGACTACCAGGCTTGGTAAACTGAGCCATAATCCCAGAATCCTCTAAGTACTTGGCGAACGGCCCTTTAAGCTGTCCAGCATCGCCATGTCGACCATAGTACTCACCACCGCGGTCAGATCTGACAATTTTTATGACTTTTCCCAGCTGTTTCTCAACTTCAGTCCGGAAAATCTTGAACTTGTCAAGAGATTCAGACTTTTCCTTAATCAAGTACAGATAACATATTCCCATCGGGAATAGTCATCTATAAATGTGATGAAATAAAAATTTCTACACAATGTTGCTATATAGGGTCCACTTATATCTGTGTGGATGATCTCTAACAAGTGAGAACTACGGACTGCAGTTTTCTTCTTTATTTTGGTCATCTTACCTTTACAGCAGTCCACGCATGTGTCTAGGTCACTTATAAGAGTGGGTAGAATGCTAGCCTTTATCAGTCTTTCCACTCTTTCTTTAGAGATGTGACCAAGACGTTTGTGCCATATTGCGTATGACTGTTCCTTAGGTAGAGGTCTTTTGGAAACAACCTTTTCAGCTGTATAAGCGACGTATATTTCGTTGGGAGACAAACATAATCTGTACAATCCATTGGACATAGTGCAATACCCAATTTTATTTGAATTAAAAGAAATAGAAATTGTAGAGTTTGAAATCTCAAAAAAATAACCACACATGTCTGTTGACACCTGATTTTTGACCATCCGTTATTATAGTCTTTATTTCTAAAATTAATTAAAAATAGCAAAAAATGTCAAAAAAATTGCAAAATCAACTTTGGAAGCCTTAGCCTAGCCTTAGGAACCAATTTTGAACAAAAAATATTTTTTGTATTTTTTAATATTTTTTGGAATTTATTTAATTATAAAAATACCCAAAAAATCAGAAAAATACCATCCTTGGTCAGAAAATTACACAAAAATATTCAGAAATTCTATTTTAATTCTCTCTTTAATATTTTCACTTTTTATTATGGAAATTCGGCTTGGTTCATTGGGTTCCTTCCCAAACCTAATCCCGAACCGGGCCTAAAAAATCCTTTCCGAGTCTTTTAATTTTCAATTCTCGGTTTTTATAAGCTATGACATTGGACTCTAAAGTATTGAAATGCAATTGGGTCAATTTGCCCTCCAATTTGATCAATTTTAACCAAAAGGGCTTAATTGCACAAATTTTATTCAATTTAGTCCCCGGTTTTACAATTCTTGAAATTAAATTTCACACGGGCACACCCATTAAAATTAAACACCTCTACCCAACAGTTTTCATCATGCTGAATCCATTGGTGGGCTCAATTTTGGCTAATTCGATCGTTTAGGCCTTCGATTTGGCGAAATTAAATTTCGGATCCTAGGGACAATTTGGGGTTTCCACAGAATTTAAATACATTGATTCACGAAAATACCCATATTTGATGGAAAACATGTCAAGGAATCCGATTTTGCCATCAATTTCATGAAAAGAGGTCATTTGGGGGGTCAATTTGGCGATTTGGGCGATTTGGCCGAACCGGGTCGGTCGGGTCCGGCCCGACCCGACCCGGTCCGACCCGGGTCTGCAACAACGCACAGAATGTGCAGAATGTGCAGCAAACAGAGCAACGTGGGCAGCGGCGTTTTGAAAAGAAAAAAAGGACTATGCGCATGGGAGACATTGGCAGACGTCGGGGGCCGTGTGCTGCAGGGCGTGGGCGCAAAAAAACGGGCCGGTCGGCCATGAAACGGGGGGAGATTCTCGGTCAAAAAGGGAGCTTGGCCGAGAGAGAGAGGAGGATTTTTTGCGAAAAACCGAGGGAGAGCGGGCATCCTCAACCTTCAAGATACCACACTAAGCTTCGCCGGAACGTGGACCACCGTCGACAGGCCGGAGACAGGTCGGTATCTCACCGGATCTCCATATTTTTGTATGCACACCATGTGTTCGATGAAATGCCAATGCTTGTTTCGATTCGGTTTTGCCCCCGGCAGTGCATTGTCTGAGTAACATGTGTTCGGTTATGGCCCTAAGTTAATCCTAGAACCGACTCTAAGCTCGCCTTGCTATTCATTTTGCATTAAACCGCGGCGAAAACACGGCTCGGAGCTTCGCCGGCAACGGTTCGGACCGGGAGTTCAACGGGGAACTTCCGGCGGTCTTCAAGCTCAAAGCGAACTCAGGTAAGCTTCTACGCTCTCCATGGATGTTGTTTGAACGATTGAAACCGAGCTCGGTGGCCTAAAATTTTTTATGTAAACTTTCGCCGGAGCCAATTCGGTCGCCGGATTTTCGGGGCGTTTCCCGACGTGTTTCTTGCCATGTTTTGGTCGTGCGTCAATGCCGAGAGTCTAAGGAGTCGAATGCCGAAAGAACGGGCGAAAAATACCAAGTTTCGGGTCTGTTTCGCAATTTTCCGGCTACCTCGCCGGAATTTTTACTATTCCCGCCGGAATTTTCACTGTTCATCGTCTTCTCCGGCAAGCCTCCGGCCGGTCAACGGTCAACGGCCGACGTGGCGTGCCACGTAGGCAGCCACGTCAGCCGGGTGGGGTCCGATCCATGTATTTTCAAATAAAACAAACGGACGGTCACGATCGCGACACGTGTCGCGATCCTGGAATTTTTGGAAAATTAAATAAATGATTTTCGGATAATCGATCCGGCGGACGAGGACGTGCCACGTGGCTCACTGAGGGACGTCTGATCTTGTACAAGATCGGACGCACCAGAGGAGGCCACGTGGCATGTTCTAGAGCATCCGATTTGCGGGTTTTTCTAAAAAAGGAAAAGAAATTGATTTTTGATCCGACGGTCGTGATCGAGACACGTGGCTCTCTGTGAGTCGCCCGATCTAGTGGAAGATCGGGTGCACGAGACGAAGCCACGTGGCACGACGTGGACCGTCCGATCCGGGGAATTTTCGGATAATTAAATAAAATAGATAAAAAAAATCCAAAAATTGTTTAAAAAAATAGAAAAATGTTTTAAAAAATCAAAACGGTGTCGTTTTAGGCCGGTGTCGACCCCTAAGGTCGGGCCGGGCGCCCGAGAGGCGCGGGCCGGGTTTGACCCGGTCTGGAAAATATTTTTAAATATTAAAAATTTAAAAAAAATAATAAAATAATCAAAAAATCAATAAAAAATGGAAAATCATAAAAAAAATTCAAAAAAATCGAAAAATTCAGAAAAATTCTAAAAAATTCCAGAAAATAGGAAATGGCCACATTCAACTGGCCATCACCTGTTTCGGGTCTTTCGACCCCCGGTCTTTCCAGAAATGACGGTTTTGCCCTTCTGGCAAACCATCTTCCAAAAAAATTCAAAAAAATCCAGGAAAATCCCAAAAAATAGGAAATGGCCACAAACAACTGGCCAAGGCTCATCCCGGGTGTTTTGAACCCCGAACCTTCTTGAAAATGACGATTTCGCCCTTTGGGCGAATCGTCTTCCAAAAATTGAAGAAAAATCAAGAAATTCCAAAAAATTCTCAAAAATGGGAAATGGCCACAATCAACTGGCCATGGAATATTTTGGGTAATTCGATATCCAAACCTTTCAAAAAATGACAATTTTGCCCTTCGGGCTAATTGTCCTCGAATCTTCCCATTTTACCCCTAGTCCTAAATCGCATCTTCGCTAAGCCCTCATGACTATACTAGGAGGCCCATGATTGCAATTGATATGCATTGACATGATTTATTTATGTATTTGACTTGCGCTTTCATTATATTGACTGTGATTTGATAGGACCAGTCTTCCAATCTGCATGAAACCCCGACTCATACCTATCTCACCCAAAATTGCGTCTGCATGAACTCTTAGTCAGAAAAATCACTTGCGTTAGGTACCGAAAGGGCGTTGGTAGTGACACCGACGTAACCAAGTCCCCGAACCCAAAATCTCTGGTTCCGCAGAACTGATCGATCTCTCCCAATTGATCAGTAAGGTTTCCGGTCTACCCTCCAAGAAAGACCGGTGGCGACTCCAAATGCATGCACAAGTTGCACATGCCACCACGACCACACTAAGGTCGAAAGCGATCGACTTTTATCGTCGAATCTCTCAAAAGACATACACCCGCCGCGATTTGGTATGGGCCTGGGAGGGCCCGCGCCGATCCAAAGCCCGCGATCGGTAATCCATTAGCCGCGTCCGTTTTTCGGACGGGTCGCGACAATGTCCAAACTTGATACGGAAATTAAATTCCGTCTGAAAGAAGGTACATAAAATGTATTTCTTAACATCAAATTAAAACCAGAATCTAGAATTAAAATGGCATCTCCCACGAACTCAACGTCAGCTTTATTGTTGTTTCCTACGGTGAGCTTTGATTCATCCTTATTTGGTTTCCTCTGGTTTATGAATCCTTGTATGGTGAACGCAACATGGTTAGTTGCACCGCTACCTAGCCACCACGAACAAGATGGGGCTTCAGACAGATTAGATTCACAAACCAAGCCAAAGAACCATTATCTTTAGGCTCACACTTAGATAACCAGTTCTTATACTTAGCGCAATCTTTCTTTACGTGTCCTCCCTTCTTACAGAAAAAACAAAGACCATCCTTACCAGCATTACCGTCCTTTTTAAAGGTCGGTTTCTTTGGTCCCAAGTTGTCATGATGACCGGCAAATGAATGAGTTCCTTTACGATTCTTGTTGCCCTTGCCCTTCTTGACACCAGAACTTGAAGCAGCATACATAGCCATATGCACGCTACCTTTCTTCAGCTTGGACTCTTCTGACACCACCGTTGCAATCAAGTCGTTGATTGTCCATACGCGATCAGCAGTGTTATATTGTGTTTGAATAATACCAAACTCAGGTGGAAGAGAATTCAGCACAAAATATATGATACAAGCATCAGGAATGGGAGCATTAAGATCCTTGAGCTTTGATTGCATATCTACCATCCTCATGACATAGTCCCTGACACCAGCAGAACCATCATACTTCAAACTGAATAATCCTGACATATATGTCCCAACTTCAGCATTAGGGGATTCACGATTTCTAGCCACCAAGGCATCCATCATTTGTCTAGCAGTGATGTCAGCAGCAAAAGCACTCCTAAGATGTTCCTGTATGGATCGCTTCATTGACAGCAAGCAAATCATATTGCTCTTTTCCCAAGTAGCAAACTGTGCCTTTTGAGCATCTGTACTAGTTTCAGTAAGAGCTGCGGGTCTATCCCCACTAAGAGCAGCATGAACATCTGCCAGTTCCATACCAAACAGAAAATCCTCTTTCCACTTCTTAAAATTGCTACCAGTAAGAATCTCAATAGTTATGGAGTTGCCGTTCATAGAAAAGGTGACTGAAAAATAATCAATATTTTTAATTAGCACAATGTGAAATTTCACCTTGAGAGCTACATACATCATCATATAATCACCTTTGGGCAGAAAACATGAGATGCAGTTGTATACTCCCTACATTACAGCGGCCATGAGAATTTATTTCAATCTTTGTTAATCACCACCATTGGGTGTATGACGGCACTCGGACTAATCAATCCTCAACCATATGATGTACATGTAACCCTCCATGCAAGAATACGTAATTACTCCTTTGGGAATATAACTACGCATTAAAACAAGAGACATCCCAATATTATTTAACATATTCTTTATTAAACTCAACCAAGCGTGCCGCTTTGGCGGTCACAACCCAATGAATTTACCTGAAATTGGGATATAACTTCATATTTCACATCCACTGTATGCATGTAATTTTAGAAATTGGGGCAATCATGTTCAAATTACATGCTTTGCTAATTTTCATCGATACCTCAATAATTCATGTCAAACCATAAACATGAAATTGATAAAAAAATTTCCACATAATTCCACGTGATACTTTCATGTAAGCCTGCACCTGTATTTTACAAATCCTTATAGAAATACCAGAAAATACCTCAAAAATACCCCAAAATACCCTTGTATTTGGCGTTCCGTACGTATTTCCATCCATGAAAATACCAAACATGAAAAATAAATGTACCATCCTGTAGAGCATGAACATACGAGCACGCCGGTACCTAGATCACCTCCATCGGAGCTCACACGCGTCCTCACGCGCCGCCTGAAGCTTCGGCGCGTGAGGCTCACGCGCAGACACATGCCGCGCACGTGTTCTGTATGTTCAGCCGGTTCTGAAACCGGTCTGACCGGCTCGACCGGTCCGACCGCTGCCATGAACCGGTTTGGCGAACCCGGTCGAGGCGATCCGGTCGAACCGGTTAACGACCGGAAGGTCCGAGTCAACGGTCAACCATTCCGGGTCGGGGCAACGGATCGGGTCGGGTCGGGTCGGGTCTGCACCTGGCTGAACGACGTCAGATGATGTCATCCCGCACGTGTGAAGCACGTGCGGGCCTGGGTCCGCGTGTGAGGCGCGTTGCGCCACGCGCCCGATGGGCCGTATCTTCCGGTCGCGCGTGGCGGCGCGTCCGGCGGTCGCCGGCGATGATTCTTGGACGATTTTTCTCGTCTCGACGATCTCTTTCCGAATATATAATTTTCTTTGAATTTCGATAAAAATAAAATTTCGAAAATACACCGGGAACGCGATTCGTGACCTAATACGTGCAGGCTCTGATACCACATGATTGAACCTGTTGAGGCTCAGGAACCTGTTATTGAGGCAGTTCCTGATGAAGTTCCTCAAGCTTTTCAGGAACAGAATGAAGTAGAAGATGCTCCTCTAAGGAGATCTGTTAGACAGAAACGATCAGCTATACCACCAGACTATATAGTTTATCTAGGAGAACAGGATTATGATATTGGTCGTGTTGTTGATCCAGTGACTAATACAGAAGCAATTTCTTGTCCTCAATCTGATTTATGGTTAGATGCAATGAAAGATGAGATGTCGTCCATGAAACATAATGATGTCTGGGAGCTTGTTGCATTACCTGAAGGTTACAAACCTGTTGGCTGTAAATGGGTTTTTAAGACCAAAATGGACTCTACAGGAAAGATTGAAAATTTTAAAGCTAAACTAGTAGCTAATGGATTTACTCAAAGGGAAGGAATTGATTATGAATCAACATTTTCTCCAGTTTCTTCTAAAGACTCTTTTAGAGTAATTATGGCTTTAGTAGCCCATTTTGATATGGAGCTTCACCAGATGGATGTTAAAACTGCTTTTCTGAATGTAGATCTTGATGAACAAGTTTATATGGCACAACCAGAAGGTTTTGCAACAGATGATACAGGTAATCTGGTTTGTAGATTGAAAAAGTCTATCTATGGTTTGAAGCAAGCCTCTAGACAGTGGTATTTGAAGTTTTATAGTGTTGTTACTTCTTTTGGCTTTGTTGAGAACAAGCTAGATCAATGTATATACTGCAAGGTCAGTGGGAGAAAATTTATTTTTCTCGTTCTTTATGTTGATGACATCTTGCTTGCTAGTAGCGATATTGCATTAATGCATGAGACAAAAAGGATGTTGTCACAAAATTTTGATATGAAGGATCTTGGCAAAGCATCTTTTGTCCTTGGGATTGAGATCCATAGGGATCGTTCTCACCGCACATTGGGCTTATCTTAGGGGGCTTATATTGATCGAGTCCTAAAGAGATTCAATATGCAAGATTGCAAACCAGGGATTGCTCCAGTGTGCAAAGGTGATAAATTGAGTCTTTCACAATGTCCTCATTCAGAAATTGAGAAAGCACAGATGAAGGATGTACCTTATGCTAGTGCACTTGGTAGTATCATGTATGCACAAGTTTGTACTAGGCCAGACATTGCTTTTGCAACAGGACTTCTAGGCAGCTATCAGTCAAATCCAGGACATGATCACTAGATCGCTGCCAAGAAGGTTTTGAGATACTTAAAAAGAACTATAGACTATATGTTGATTTACAGATGTGTTCAGAACTTGCAGCTAGTGGGATATTCAGATTCAGACTATGCTGGTTGTGAGGATGACAAAAAGTCGACAATAGGGTATGTCTTTATGCTAGCAGGTGGTGCAGTATCATGGAAAAGTGAAAAACAGAAAACAGTATCATCCTCCACTATGCAAGCGGAGTTTATAGCATGCTTTACAGTTGCTACTCAGGCTATTTGGCTCCGAAATCTCATTAGGGAGTTGACCATGTTTGACTTTATTGATAGACCCATATAGTTGTATTGTGACAATAACTCTGCTGTGTTGTTCATTAACAACAATAGAGGTCTTAAGGGGTCTAAGCATATGGAGGTCAATTTTTTGACCATAAAGGAGTCCGTGCAGAATGGTGACGTTGCAGTAGAGCATATAACTACACATGCTATGATTGCTGATCCACTGACGAAAGGTCTACGCCCTTGTGTATTTGACCGACATGTCATTAATATGGGCTTAGAAGCATCATGGGATGCCATTGTTTAGTGGGAGCTTTCTAGTTTTTGCTCTAATAAAGTTTACAATGTTATATTACTTTTAGTAATGATTTTGATATGTATTGAACTTTTACAATCTTTGAAGTTTTTTTTGAATGTGATATTGAATGCATATCTATTGAAAATCTCAAGGAATTGTGTAAACCTTGAGTGATAAGTGGGGCATTTATTTTATCCAAAAGGCATATGTCTTGTTACACGTAAAGCATAGTTAACTATAAAGGTAAGACATGTGTTGGTTCGTTGAAACCGTAAAGATGTTCTCTCGTGACACATCCGGTTTCGTGACACATAAAGTGAGAGAATGGTGACTGACAAGGAGGATAACATATAAGGTGTCTCTGTTATTTGAGATGTTATCCGATTGCTGTTGACACCTGATTTTTGACTATCTTTTATTATAGTTTTAATTTCTAAAATTAATTAAAAATAGCAAAAAAAGTCAAAAAATTACAAAATCAACTTTGGAAGCCTTAGCCTAGCCTTAGGAACCAATTTTGAACAAAAACTATTTTTTGAATTTTTTAATATTTTTTGGAATTTATTTAATTATAAAAATGCCCAAAAAATCAGAAAAATACCATTTCTGGTCAGAAAAATACACAAAAATATTCAGAAATTTTATTTTAATTCCCTCTTTAATATTTTCACTTTTTATCAGGGAAATTTGGCTCGATTCATGGGGTTCCTTCACAAACCTAAAACCGAAACGAGCCTAAAAAATCCTTTTCGAGTCTTTTAATTTTCAATTCTTGGTTTTTATAAGCTATTACATTGGATTCTAGAGTCTTGAGGTTCAATTGGGCCAATTTGCCCTCCAATTTGATCAATTTTAACCAAAAGGGCTTAATTGCACAAATCTTATTCAATTTAGTCCCCGGTTTTACAATTTTCGAAATTAAATTTCACACGGGCGCACCCATTAAAATTAAGCACCTCTACCCTATAGTTTTCATCATGCTGAATCCATTGGTGAGCTCAATTTTGAATAATTCGATCGTTTGGACCTTCGATTTGGCAAAATTCATTTTCGGATCCTAGGGACGTTTTGGGGTTTTCACAAAATTTCAATCAATTGATTCACGAAAATACCCATATTTGATAGACAATGTGTCAAGGAGTCCGATTATGCCATCAATTTCATGAAAATAGGTCAAATTGGGGCTCAATTTGGCGAAATGATCAAACCGGGCCGGTCGGGTCAAACCCGACCCGACCCGGTCCGACCGGGTCTGCAACAAACAGACCCGGTTTCTTCTTCCTTCGCGTGGCCGACAGAGGAAAACAGGGGCACGGTTTCGGGAAGAAAGAAAAGGCGAGCGAGCGTGGGGGGACAGGAATGGGTGTCCATGTCGGTATTTTGGCGAGGGAGCGGGCGTCGAGGCGGGCGGTCGGCCACGAACCGGCGAGATTCTCGGTTAAAACCGAGCTCGGCCTTGGGGTGCGGGGGGGACTTTTTTTTAGCAAGCAACAGGGCGAGAGGAGCGACGAGGAACCTTGAGCATACCTCACCGATCACCACCGGAGCTTCAGCCGCCGTCGACAAGCCACCACCAGGTCGGTATTCTCCCCCGACCTCTATTTCCATAGTGCACGCCAGGTGTTCGACGAAATGCCCAAACGGGCTTTGGATTTTTGGCTCTCGGCCGAACCTTCCCCGAGCTCTATTCATGCGATTCTAGTCTTTAAGCTTCGCTAGAACATGTCCTAAGCCTCGTTTGCCCTTTATTTTGCATCGAACGCCACCGAAAAACGAGGGCCGGAGCTCGCCGAGCTATACCCCGGCCGAGGACTTGCTCCGGCGAAGCCGACGGTCGTCAATCTCAAAATGAGCTCAGGTAAGCTTCTAGACTTTCTGTGGATGTTGCTTGATGGCTTGGAACCGGGTTTAAGTGATAAAAAAATTTCGTAAATGGGTTCGCCGGAGCCGGTTCGGTCAAAGCTTCGTCCGGCCGTTTTCCGACGTCACGTTCTCCATGTTTTGTTTGTTTATTGTTGCTGAGGTGCTAGGGAGTCTAATGCCGAAAAAAGGAACAAGAAATACCAAGATTTGGCTCGGTTTCGAAAATTCCGGCGAGAATTCCGGCGAAGTCGCCGGAATCGACACTGTTCATCGTCTTCTCCGGCGACTTCGCCGGTGGTCAACGGTCAAACTGCTGACGTGGCGTGCCACGTCGGCAGCCACGTCAGCCAGCGTGGGGGCCGCGGCGAATAAGCAAAATCAACGGTCCCGATCGTGACACGTGTCACGATCTCGGCTTTTTAGTAATTAAATAATTGATTTTCGAATAATCGATCCGGTGGACGAGGATATGCCACGTGGCTCACTGAGGGACGTCCGATCTTGTACAAGATCGGACGCACCAGAGGAGGCCACGTGGCACGATCTGGAACGTCCGATTTGAATGGTTTTTATAAAAAGGAAAATAAATTGATTTTTGATCCTACGGTTGTGGTTGAGCCACGTGGCTCTCTGTGGATCGTCCGATCTAGTGGAAGAACGGACGCACAGGATGAGGCCACGTGGCGCGATGAGAGCCGTCGGATCCGGGGAATTTTCGGATAATTAAATAAAATAGATAAAAAATCAAAAAATTGTTAAAAAATTGAAAAATGTTTAAAAATATAAAACGGTGTCGTTTTAGGCCGGTGTCGACCCCTAGGGTCGGGCCGGGCGCCCGAGAGGCGCGGGCCGGGTCAAACCCGGCCCGGAAAATACTTTTAAATATTAAAAAATTCAGAAAATAACAAAAAATAATAAAATAATCAATAAAATCAATAAAAAATGAAAAATCATAAAAAATTCAAAAAATTCGGAAAATTCAGAAAAATTCTAAAAAATTCCAGAAAATAGGAAATGGCCACATTCAACTGGCCACGACCTGTTTCGGGTCTTTCGACCCCCGATCTATTAAAAAATGACGGTTTTTCCCTTCCGGCAAACCGTCTTCCAAAAAATTCTAAAAATCCAAGAAAATCCCAAAAAATAGGAAATGGCCACAATCAACTGGCCAAGTCTCATCCCGGGTGTTTTGAACCCCGAACCTTCTTAAAAATGACGATTTCGCCCTTTGGGCGAATCGTCTTCCAAAAATTGAAGAAAAATCAAGAAATTCCAAAACATTCTCAAAAAATGGGAAATGGCCACAATCAACTGGCCATGGAATATTTTGGGTAATTCGGTATCCAAACCTTCCAAAATGACAATATTGCCCTTCGGGCTAGTTGTCCCCGAATCTTCCCATTTTATCCCCAGTCTTAAATCATATCTTCCCTAAGCCCTTATGGCTATACTATGAGGCCAATGATTGAAATTGATGTGCATTGACATAATTTATTTATGCACTTGACTTGCGCTTTCATTATATTGACTGTGATTTGATAGGAATAGTCTCCCAATCTGCATGAAACCCGAACCATACCTATCTCACCTGAAATTGCGCCTGCATGAAATCTTAATTAGAAAAATCACTCGCGTTAGGTACCGAAAGGGCGTTGGTAACGGCACCGACGTAACCAAGTCCCCGAACCCAAAAATCTCTGGTTCTGCAGAACTGATCGATCTCTCCCAATCGGTCAGTAAGGTTTCCGGTCTACCCTCCAAGAAAGACCGGTGGCGACTCCAAAAGCATGCACAAGTTGCACATGCCACCACGACCACACTAAGGTCGAAAGCGATCGACTTTTATCGTCGAATCTCTCAAAAGACATACACCCGCCGCGATTTGGTATGGGCCTGGGAGGGCCCGCGCCGATCTAAGGTCCACGATCGGTAATCCATTAACCGCGTCCGTTTTTTCGGACGGGTCGCGACAATTGCCATACTACCATATCAAATTCATATCAGTAAAGTTAAGAGTATTTGTGATTATGGATGGCTCTGTGTCTTCTGATTCAGTTATTGGCATGGTCCGGTGCTTAAGACTTTATGGGATCGGATTGACTGTTGGGAATTATCTCTAGACCAATATAAAGATGCGCATATACAGTACAGTTTCAATTAATTTAGCCCAAGTGGGAGAATGTTAGAATATTCTGTTTTAATATTCAATTGTGGGCTTTATTAATTGTTACTGTAATTATTATTTGGTCTAATAAGGAAGAGATATATTGTTTCCTACATGATAGCTGCGTATTTAATCCGTATGCAGCGACCCAAGATACACACGTACAGATACACAAATCCATGTTCCATCTATAGAGTTAAAGAATTAACGTACCTTGTTTTGGATTCATCGTTCTTGATGCGGAATTGCGAGAATCCGACGCTTAGGAGCTTCTCCTCTATGAACCCCCTTGATCACTGGCTTCAATGAGACGGCCTCTCACTGTCGTTTCTGACGATTTATATATGTGAGGTTATGTGGACATTAGAGTTTAGAGGAGGGACTTAAGTACTATTTATAGAGAATGAACCCTACCCCCTCATCAAGGATAAGGATATCTCGGCCCATACTATCCAGCACCATATCCTACTTGAATTAAGAAACAATATATCTCTTCCTTATTAAACCAAATAATAATTACAATAACAATTAATAAAGCCCACAATTGAATATTAAAACATAATATTCTAACAGCAACCAACTGACGTAAAGACATTCCGTGTCTCTGGGAGAGGACAAACTGACTTCCTTGGAGGCTCAACGGCATACCAACTCCGTCGCCCCCGCATCTTGCATTTGAGTAAATTGCTGGAACACTTACGGTAATCATGCCGTTCATGGATTCACTGTAAGATTGACTGTAAGAGGGGAGTGAAATGCTGAAGACGCGCAATCCAATCTTATTTAGGATGGGAACTGTGTCTTTTCGCCTGCAGATGATCTCGTACCAGTCATCCAGGAAACACCCGGCTCCTATTCCAAAGGGGAAGGGAATGGTGACATTCCTGCATGTTTCGGAACAGTTAGGCCTCGCAAGTCCAAGTGCAGCTCCAGATGCTTGTGTCGTGAGGGAAACCAGAAGGTAAAGGACTTGAAGAACCGATTTGGACATGATTTTCACTTATGGAGAGAGGCATATGGGCTGAATCCCTCGATATAGTTATTCCAGTGGAAGAAAGGAAGATTTTTCATGTACAGGTGTCACTTCCTTGTATCTTTCAGGATGCCTTCTTGAGGCTAGAAGGAGTTGTCTTTGGCTAGGGATTTCCTACATAAAGGTAGAAAATCATAGCCCCCATAACCCTTGGATCTTCCCTCCCTATAATAGGGGGGTGGGGCAAGATCCATGGGCCCCAAAAATCCTGATCCCCTACCATTATAGTAGGGGATCCGAATCCATTGTCTCTCCCCTCTCTTTCGAGGAGCCTTCTTTCGTGTCTGGATCGTCTGCCAGACGATCATAGTGACACCAACCCTTAGATCTTCCCCCCCTATAAAAAGGGGGAAGATCTAAGGACCCCAAATGTAATGATCCCCTAACATACAGTCAGGGGATCCAGATCCCCTTCTTTCTATCGGCCAGTTTTATTGGTCATTTGAGAATTTTTCCACACCAATTATTGTTCAGCATAAAAATACAATAAAATAAAATGTTTTTTGATGGGAGCATGGAAGGGATATAACTTAGGTTAGAGTGTTATCTTTATGTGATGGAAGTTATAAAGGATCAAACCATATCTTCAAACTCTTTTTCAAATTCGATAATTCTTCATCTTAGTATAAGAAATGAAGCCAAAGTTTGATGTATCATCAACTATATTTTCAAGGATATCGAAGTATTCGTTGCACGCGGTGGTGTACACATGCCTCCATCGCAGATCTTGTCTGTCTATGTTTCATGTTGATCACCTTTTATTAGTGCAATTGCAATTTTGTGGACCGGAGCTATGTCTCTTACCTCCTTTTCTTGTTACAACTCATGCTATATTGTTCTTTATTTATGGGCTATGTCCAAGAAGTATACTTCTCATTGGTTTCTCCACTCTTTTACATAGTTTTCTTCTTTGTTTTCTTCGCTTAGCAACTTGTAGAAGTTATCAATACTCAACGATGTAATAGACAGTGAAGTTCTTGTTCCAGCGGTAGTCTCGAAACTTTTGTCTTATCAAATTGGGAAGTTGTCATTATCTTATTCTATATGAGTATGTATAATGCCGTCCCTCTTATCACAATTTAGACCAAAGAAGTTACGTAGAGTTAGATTTTATATGAGTAAATTTTATGTCGTCCCTCTTGGTTTCTTTTAGTCTCTGCTCAAGCTTTTTTTACCCCATAAGTTTCTCTACTCAAGCTTTTAATTTCTTTTTTAATCAATAACATAGAGTTAGATTTGTTCTCTCCGGAATAAAGCTTCTGTGGAAGAGGCTGATTAAGAAAAGTCCAATGACACCAAACAAAATGTGATTCTTTTTCCATTTTGTTGCGCGATGATATAAGACGTTGCTTTCAACATTATTTGGCAATGTAGTACCACATTATGTAAATAGAATTATTGTCATCGATAGGCTTATTTATACAAAACAAACACTTGGGTACTCCGCGGCCAGGTAGGATCCCCGGTTCCCCGGCACAAAAAAGAAAAAGAAAAAAACAAAGCAAAGAAGAAAAGGAAAATAAAAAAATAGAAAAATATTGCTATAAATCGTTCAGAACCCATTAATAACCCGTAAACATTTAAATAGATCATAACAAACTTAGTAGGCTAACATATTGAGATTACAAAATAAAAATACCAAAATAAGTATGTTGTAAATGTTAAGGCAGAGCATAATGGACCAACCGAACCAAGAACTACCCCGACCAAACCGGACCAAGGAAGCTTTGGTCCAGTTCCCGGTTCCACGGGGAACGGGACTGATAGACCGCTGACCCCCACACAAAACCCAAAAAAAAAAACACTAAATAGTCTGTTTCGTCATAGGTTTGGGTCTGATGCTGTCAGGTACTTCTTCGTCAGAGAGGTAGAATTGGGATTGATGATCACTATTCTAAGGACCGTTTTATTGGTATCTGTTGTAATACTAATGCGGAAATAACCAGGATCTTGCAAATACGTCAATGCAAAAGCCAGAGAAAATAACGAGGAACGATAAAGGACATCAGATATAACGTGGTTCGGTCCGAATGTCGGTACCTACATCCACGGGGAGAGCCAGCAAGAACAATCTATTATATCGGAGAATCGGATTTACAATCGCTCAATACGCTCTTGTTTCCCACACCTAAATTAAACTCAAACCCCAAATGTTTACAATAAACAACTCTATTGGATAAATAAAATAAACTCATAAGTCACGCACAAAACTGTTGGACTTCTCCGTGCGATCACGAGAACTCTCGCACGCTGTCCTGCTCGTATCGCTCTCGGCGTCCCTTTTGCGATACTGTGCGACTGCGGCTCTTTTTTTTTCGTTCTTCTCGTGCGGCTTGTCTCGGTGCGGCTTCGTCACTTGTGCGGCTCTATGTGCATGGACAGAGAAAACCCTTCCTTTTATATTATTTCCTCTGACCCATGTACTGTGCGTCCACCAAAGAAAAGAAAGAAAAAAAAACCTTTCTTTCTTCCCTTTTTTAACTCCATGGCCCACGAGCCTTTTGTTACGGTCAAAGCAAGTATAACAAAGGAACTTTGACCTGGGCCCACCATGGCCTTAGAATGACGTCCACCGCATGCCTTCAATAAAGCCACAGTAGCATCCCTTCAAATCAATCTGATATGCATTGGCCAAATGGAAATCGATTTCACTCGAAAGTTCAAATAAATTCGAGACATAACATAACAATTCTCCACCTTGGCTCGATATTTAAAGCCAAGTCAATAGTGCTCATCATCCATGCTGCTCTCCCATCGCCTAGAAAGGCGATCACTCTCCACAGACGCCAATAGTGCTCAAGCATAGCTTGAGCTTTGCTAAAGGAACAGGTTTAGTCATCATGTCTGCCGGGTTCTCCGCTGTCGCTATCTTCTTCACAACAACTTTACCCTTAGCTAATATATCTCGGATGAAGTGATACCTGATATTGATATGTTTCGTCCGCTCATGATAAACCGGATTATACGCCAGAAATATTGCACCTTGGTTATCACAGTGTATGTCAACACTTTTCTGATCCAAACCAAAGTCCAAGAGCAAACCCTGTAACCATATCGCCTCTTTCGCTACAAAGGTTAGTGCCATGTACTCTGCCTCAGTCGACGACAAGGCCACGTGGTCCTGTAAGGACGCTTTCCAACTAACTGCACCACCTGCAAGCTTAAACAAGTATCCTGCTAAAGACCTGCACTCATCCAAGTCACCTGCATGATCAGAATCCACATAACATGTGGTTTCACAGCCATTACTGTTCCTCCGGTACACTATGCCAACGTCTGCCGTCCCCTTCAAATATATGAGGATCCATTTCACAGCTTCCCAATGAGTTTTACCAGGACGCTTCATAAAACGACTAACTACACTGACAGCTTGTGAAATATCATGCCTAGTGTATACCATAACATACATAATACTACTCACTACACTAGAATATGGAACACGGGACATATGCTCCTCCTCCTCCTCAGTCTGCGGTGATGACTTAACAGAAAGTTTAAAGTGCTTCGCTAATGGTGTACTTACAGACTTCGCTAACTGCATATTAAAACGCGCTACAATCTTCTCAATATATTTCTTTTGAGACAGACGTGAAAAACCTGCAGTCCTGTCACAAAAAATCTCTATACCCAAAATTTTCTTTGCAGCACCTAAATCTTTCATCTCAAACTCAACACTCAACTGCCTCTTCAGCACATCAATATCAGACATATTCTTAGCTGCTATCAGCATATCATCAACATATAACAGCAGATATATCAAATACCCATCATCCAGTCTCCTAAAATAAACATAGCTATCCATCTGACTCTTAGAATAGTCCTGACTAGCCATGAAAACATCAAAGCGCTTATACCACTGCCTAGGAGACTGTTTCAGCCCATATAAAGATTTCTTTAACAAACAAACATGGTCTTCCTTACCCGGAATAGCATATCCCTCTGGTTGCCTCATGTAAATCTGCTCCTCCAACTCGCCATGAAGAAACGCCGTCTTTACATCAAGCTGCTCCAACTCGAGATCCTGTGCAGCAACTAAGGCAAGTAAAATACGAATAGAGGTATGCCTTACCACAGGAGAAAACACTTCATTGTAGTCAATGCCCTCCAGCTGTGTAAACCCCTTCGCCACAAGTCTCGCCTTATATCTCGCTGCCTCGACACCAGGAATGCCATCTTTCCATTTGTAGACCCATTTGCTTCCAACAATCTTCTGGCTCTTGGGTACTTTAACTAGCTCCCAAGTCTGATTTCGATGGAGTGATTCCATCTCTTCACTCATAGCCCCTAGCCACTGCGATGACTCAGAACTAGCCATCACCTCAGAGTAAGACGAAGGCTCATCTGTCTCCACCTCGTCACCTACAGTCAAAGCATAAGCAATATCTGTATAACCATAACGTACCGGCGGTTTTATTTGCCTTCGCTGTCTACCCTCAACTAGAGTCTGATGCGGCTGTACTGGTTGTTCACTATCACCGACTTCAGGAATTGCGGCCTCATCTGCAGTCTCAACATCTGTTACCTCCGAGGTCTCCGAAGTCTCCACCTGAAACTCCACCTCACTACTGACACCATGATTTGTCTGCTCTGCTGGTAGTGTCTCAGGACTCCTCTGTCGAAGCATTGCAGTCTCGTCGAAGATTACGTCTCTGCTGATTAGAAAACCAGGTGATCTGAGATCAGTGCACCACAGCCGGTAGCCTTTCACCCCATGTGCATAACCCGAAAATATGCACTTCTTCGACCTCGGCTCAAGCTTACCATCACTAGCATGAGCATAAGCAGGACATCCGAATACTCGTAATCCGGAGTAATCAACAGTTTTCCCCGACCATACTTCCTCTGGAGTCTTCCACTCAATAGCAGATGATGGAGATCTATTAATCAGGTAACATGCCATGTTCACTGCTTCGGCCCAAAATTCCTTGCCAATTCCAGCATGTGATAACATGCTCCGAGCCCGCTCAAGTAGAGTTCTGTTCTTCCGTTCTGCCACGCCATTCTGCTGTGGTGTCCCAGGTACTGTGCGGTGTCTAACAATACCTTCTCTCTCGCAGAACTCGGTAAAATCTTTACCACAGAACTCCATGCCGTTATCGGTTCTTAGGCACTTGATTTGTTTATCTGACTGCTTCTCAATCAATGCCTTAAATTTCTTGAACCGATCAAACACATCAGATTTGTGCTTCAGAAAGTATACCCATACCTTCCTGGAATAGTCGTCGATAAATGTCAGCATATAACGGGCACCTCCTTTCGAAGGAACTGGAGACGGGCCCCAGACGTCTGAATGAATATATTCAACTGGTTGCATAGTCGAATGAATACCTGTAGTAAACTTAATCATACGCTGCTTCCCAAAGATACAGTGCTCACATAAGTCTAACTTACTTGTCTTCTGACCCTTTAACAACCCCCTATCACTCAGCATCGTCATACCTGCCTCACTCATGTGCCCTAAACGCATATGCCATAAATGAGTCAAGTCAGAATCTGACTCACCTGAAGAAACTGCAACAGCTCCTGTCACGGTCTCTCCCAGTAGATGATAGAGAGAATTCTCTTTCTTCCCTTTCATCATTATCATGGCACCTCAAGAGATCTTCAGCACTCCACCTTCAGCGGTGTACTTACACCCGATATCATCGAGTGTCCCCAGAGAAAAAAGGTTCTTCTTGAGCTCCGGTACATGCCTCACATCTGTCAATGTGCGAACTACACCATCGTGCATCTGAATTCGAACTGTCCATATCCCCACAACCTTGCAAGCTGCGTTATTCCCCAACAGAACTCTACCACCATCTGCAGTCTGGTAAGTAGTAAACCAGTTCCTATGAGGCGTCATATGATAAGAACACCCCGAATCTAGCACCCATTCGTCTCTTGACGAACCTGTAGTCACACATAAAACAGCCTCTGCATCACTAGTGCTCTCCTCAGCAATATTTGCCACACTGACTGTGGCCTTCTGCTTATCACCTCTATTTCTCAACTTAGGACAATCTCTCCTGATGTGCCCTTCCTCATGACATTCAAAGCACTTCACGCGCCCCTTGGATTTTCTATGGCGTGATTTAGACATGCTTTTACCTCTGCTACTACTGGACCCTCGCTGTTGCTCTCTACCCCGAATCACTAGTCCATGCGCTACATCCTGCGCCAGATTGTCATCTCGCAACTTTCTCTGCCACTCTTTAGAAAACAAAGCGGACTTTACCTCCTCTGAGGTAATCGAAGTACGCCCCTGTAATAGAGAATCAGTAAAGTGCTCCCATGACTCTGGTAAAGAAGCCAACAACATCATGCCATGTTCTTCATCTTCAAGAATCTTACCGACATTCTTCAAATCCATCATGAGTTTATTAAATTCATCTAGGTGGGTTCTGATAGACGTACCTTTAGTATATCTGAACTGGAACATCCTCTTCAACATGTACAACCGATTGTTCAAACCCTTCTATACATAGAGCGACTGAAGCTTTGCCCACAATGCTGCGGTATCCTTCTCCTCGCCTACCTCTATTAGCACTTCATCCGATAAATTCAACAGGATTTGACTCCTAGCTTTCCTCATCAACACATCCTTATCAGCATCTTTCATTGATTCAGGAAATTTAGCTTTGCCCTCCAATACTTCTGCCAAACCTAGAGTTGTCAAAAATGCCTCCATCTTGAGGCTCCACAACCCAAAGTTGTTCCTCCTGTTAAACTTCTCAATTTCAGCTTTCACCCCAGTCATAATTGTAGCAACATAATTTCAGATAGTAACCAGACAAGCAAAAGTCCCAAATCACAATCCAGAAATCTGACCCAAGCTCTGATACCAATTGTTGTAATACTAATGCGGAAATAACCAGGATCTTGCAAATACGTCAATGCAAAAGCCAGAGAAAATAACGAGGAACGATAAAGGACACCAGATATAACGTGGTTCGGTTCGAATGTCGGTACCTACATCCACGAGGAGAGCCAGCAAGAACAATCTACTATATCGGAGAATCGGATTTACAATCGCTCAATACGCTCGTGTTTCCCGCACCTAAATTATACCCAAACCCCAAGTGTTTACAATAAACAACTCTATTGGATAAATAAAATAAACTCACAAGTCATGCACAAAACTGTTGGACTTCTCCGTGCGATCAAGAGAACTCTCGCACGCTGTCCTGCTCGTATCGCTCTCGGCGTCCCTTTTGCGATACTGTGCGACTGCGGCTCTTTTTTTTTTCGTTCTTCTCGTGTGGCTTGTCTCGGTGCGGCTTCGTCACTTGTGCGGCTCTATGTGCAGGGACAGAGAAAACCCTTCCTTTTATTTTATTTCCTCCGACCCATGTACTGTGCGTCCACCAAAGAAAAGAAAGAAAAAAAAAACCTTTCTTTCTTCCCTTTTTTAACTCCATGGCCCACGAGCCTTTTGTTACGGTCAAAGCAAGTATAATAAAGGAACTTTGACCTGGGCCCACCATGGCCTTAGAATGACGTCCACCGCATGCCTTCAATAAAGCCACAGTAGCATCCCTTCAAATCAATCTGATATGCATTGGCCAAATGGAAATCGATTTCACTCGAAAGTTCAAATAAATTCGAGACATAACATAACAGTATCGTCGATGCACATCTTGCCAATACTATAGGTGATTCTAACTACCGAATTTTGTTTTATTTTCGTTTCGGTCGCTGCTATTTGTCATACATTAATGAGTACATTAATGAGTTGTTCATATCTCCTAAGAAAGAAATGCAAATCCACATTGGTGGTGGGTTCAATCCTTACTACTGAAGGAAATGCATTCAGGACACAGTGAAGATGGTTGTGTTTCATATTTGGTGTCTCCATGGAGGAAACAACGGCATGGTTCTGCATAAAAAGGGAATCCTGTCTTTTCGAACTTGACCGGTTCTACTGGACCAACGAAGGTATGGTCGACGGCTTAGAAAATCGAGAATCGGTCCCTCCGATCCGGTTCCCAATTTTAGGATGGAACTGGACTGGAAACCCACACCCCTTCCCTTTCGTTCTTAACCTATTTAAGAGGCCGGACAATTAATAGGTTTTTATGAATTTTTTATTTTATTTTATTTTTACCTTTGTTTTCTTTCCTTTATCATTTTTTTCTACCAAGTCTAGAGAGGGACGGCCAACCCTTGCTACCACTAGGTGATGGCCACGAAGCCCTTGCCGCGACAGCCGAGGTTGTTGGGGGCGAGGGCTAGGGTTTCACGGCCCTCACAATGTTTGGTAACGAACGTGACCCTCGCCCACGATCATTGACGTCTCGACCCTCGCTCATAGCCGGTAATAGTCGCCAACCCTTGCCCACAGCCGGCAATAGTCGTCGACCCTCGCCGAACTTCACAATAAAAAATAAAATAAAAGGAAATAATAGAAAAAATAAAATCATAAAAAAAGGAAATGAAAAATATAAAATATATATAAAAATATAAAATTTAATTTTTAAAAAAGTTATAAAATGAGAAATACATTTTTAAAAGAAAAATTAGAAACTTTATCCACTAAATTTGTCTTGCATGGAAGTGTTTTAGCGATATAATTGTTTTAAAAAATTACAAGAAATAGGTTTTCTTTGATTTAGATAAATATCAAAATGTATTTACAATATGGGTCGAGACGGATGTAGGTCAAGCACTTTGTATTACTATTAAATGGGTCAAAAATGAGTTAATAGGTTAATTTGGGCCAGACTACTTGTGACTCGCCCAAAATCGACCCGACCCACCTGATTGACAGATCTACAGGCATTAACATCAGTAATTTCAAGCCAAAATTGTTTCGGTAGAGACAAAATATAAAACTATTTAGGACTCAATTGGCAAAATTGAAAGGTTTAGAATTGAATTGGCAACCTGAAATATGGGCATGTTTAGTTCAGCATTTGGTTAAGGGACTTTAACGAAATGCAAATAACTTTAGGCTAAAAGCCTTTTCCAAAATGCAAGTAATGTTTGACAAAGTAATTTTTAGAAACGCATTCGAAATCAACTTTGGCGTAAATATCGTTTGGTGAAAAATATACTTTGTAAAGTATTTTTACTTTTTTATAATAATAAAAAGTGGCGGAGGCGATCGGCGGTGGGGAAACCGGCGACGGCGGCGACCAGCAACCGGCGGCTACCAGTGACCGTCAGCAGCAACCTCCCGATAACGGGCGTCGGCGGTCGGCGCCGACGGCAGCAACCGATGACCGACGGCCGGCAACCGACGGCCGGCGACGGTGGATGGAAGTTGGCCGGTGACGGGCGGCGGCAACCGGCGGACGGCGACGGGGGACAGTCGGCAGCCGACGACGCGCGGCCTGCGACCTGCAGCGGGCGGCGAGGGCGGAATGCGGCGACGGCGTCCGGCAATGAACGGCGGCGGTAGGCTGCTGGCGGGAGGCGACAAGTGAATGTGACAAAGTTAGAAAAAAAAATAGTTGCATTTGAGATGCAACTTCCCAAAGTACCTCCAGAGGTACTTTGGCGTAAATGAACCAAACATCATTTGCATTTGGCCAAGGGACTTTAGAGCCCCAATGCTCATCTCAAATGCTGAACCAAACAGGGCCTATATTGCAACAAATTCATAATAAATCATCTCGTAGACTAGTCAAAACAGCAAGTTCCCCAGGTATGTTCAGCATGGACCATTGCCACACTATACAATTCAAAATAAATCATCTCTGTCCCGACGATCACTCCCCGCCCTCATCAGACTTAGTTGTTACAATGAAGCCGGAACTTGCCAATGATTGGCATCTGAGGAAGTAGTTGACCAAGCGTTTTTAAGACGTTGGATGATCTTAGAAATTGTATATTGTTTTGTGGATTAGTCTTGACCACTACAAAGAAATGAGGTGTATTTTATACCACGAGAGGTGTACAATTATTTTTCTATCCTAAGTCATTATTGATTTTATTTGTGTACGGAGGAGTCTCTTGCTTCCGCATGTGTAAGATAAAAGGTTGATGATGGCCGAAGGATCCTGGATGGCACAGCTTGGTTATGGCCTGGTGGGATGTTCGCGTGCTCGCCGGGTTCGGGGCGTGACATCCCCATTTAAGTGGTATCAGAGCAAGGTCAGCTCGATCCAATTTGATTGAGGTTTGGAGTGATAATGAGTGATGACTTAGGGACAACTGGGGAGAGATATCAATCTCAATAAGTGAAACCTAAACCTAGACCTGAATACCAGTCCTCCGAGATCATACACAAATGCCACTCAAAATGCAGAATCACAACTAATGCAATGGCACCAGGCATCTCACAAGACAATATCAATTATACACATGGACGATCAATACAACAGTCAAGCTCAATTGCCGGGTCTCATACCCGAGCATATATACTCAAATACACCACAGTCACCACTTTCTCATCCACCTACATATTCCACTGGCACTCCTGCCACCTGACATCGCCGGGGCCATCAGACCAAATGATGTCCACATACCACGGGGATCATCAAACCAATCGTACACTCCAGGCTTACAGCCACTTCATGCCGCCGGGGTCTCACTAGACCAACTGGCATTCACATTTTCATTTTATTTCACCACCCCCCGATACCGCCGGGGTCTCACTAGACCAAATGGTATCCTCACATTTTCATTCAATTTTATCACTCTTCGATATCGCCGGGGTCTCACTAGACCAAATGGTATCATCAGGGCTCCAAGCCAAATCATCGCCAAGGCCCACGGCCGCGATGTAATTCCCAAAACACTCTAACCATTCATTTGCATCAGGGATCCAAGCCAATTACGATGCAAAAGGGGCACCAAGCCATGGTCATTCATTTGCATTAGGGCTCCAAGCCAATTACGATGCAAAAGGGGCACCAAGCCAATTACGATCTCCGGGGCACCAAGCCAACAAATGATGGGGTACTATAGCTCGTCCAATAACATGGCATCACAGCCAATTCAATAACAGGGCATACAAGCTAATCAATATCACACAGGCGCTATAGCCATATAAATCACGTAGGCGTCACAGCCAATTAAACAATCAAGGGCTCAATAGCCAAATATGTCATCAAGGCATACCGCAGTTCAATTGTCGTGCTATGCCATTCATGTCATGGACTTCACCTAGAATTCAAATTACTCAACCACTTTATCCAGTAGTATCCTAGGATTCAAGTAAGGGTTTAGGAACCACTTACCTCTTCAAATAAGCTAACAAATGCCACGTGCAATTCCTTCTAAGGCCCACAATGCATAGCCAAATCACGTCAAGCATCGTCCTACGAACAATGTACAATTCCCATCAATTAACTCCGCCAAATTTCAATCCGATCGAACTAATTTCTTGCCGAGACATCAATTGACATCCTAGGACATCTCAATAACCAATTTAGACCATGAAAACACATCCTAGAATCATCAAAGGGCTCAACCAAGGCTGGAACAGAATTGGACAACATTCTGTTCTGCCTTTGCTCTATTTCAACAGCCCATAATTCACCTCAAATCACCAATTTATCACCCAATCAACTTGTCAAGACCTATATTTACATGTCTAGGACACCCCCTAATGATTTGGAAGCAAAATAACACCCTTAGGATGTCCAAATGGTTCAGCCTCCACAGATTGTCCGCCGATCAGATTTTTAATCAATTCTGTCCACTCAATCTCAGCCATGAAACACCCTTAAATATCAATTGAAAAAAATCATTTCTGCTCATCTACATGTAGTACTATAAGTTATGAAGTTACCCTCGAAAATATGAGGTCATTTGGATTTTCTATGAGCTAGAAACACCACATTTCCTCAGCTAGCTCAGAATCTATCCATTTTTCTTCCAAAAATCACCATAAATTAACCAGACCTCCAAAAATCATGAAACCAATGGGAAAATGTCAAGGACATCTTGAACTAACCTGTGGTGGTCGGTTTCCGGCCAAATGGTCACCTAATGAGGCCTTCATACGGACTAAACAGAGCGGCAAAAGCTAGTCGAGCAGCAGTGTCTGGCCGAAGAGAAACGTTGAGGGAAAATGGAGGAAATGGTGAGATTTTCGTGAAATGGATCTTTGGGGCAGAAGATGAATAGTAGATGGACCCCCAATAATTTTCTCTAAAATTTTCAACCACTTTTTGGGGGATTAGATGGCCAACCAATCACCAAATGACACTTGTCCGTTGTGCCAATTATTGGAGCTAAATCCTTTGACTTCTTTGATCAATTTTTCTGCTCAATTTTTCGGTAGCTAGTGGGGAAGGGTAAATGTCCATTTTGCCCTTCTTAATTTTTCAAAGACAAGAATTAAGCTTGAGAGGCAAAACGGTCATTTTGCACTTTTCGTCCGAAACTTCGTTTTTTCTCATTTTGAGTGACCATTGGCGAGGCGACGTCAAATTCTTTTCCAATTTCGAAATTCTTCATTTCCAATTGCCAATTCAAGCTTTCATTTCATATCTTAAGCCTCGAGGGGTCCGAAATTCAGAATGTTAAAATTCTTCCCCCTTAAAGAAATTTCGTCCTCGAAATTTGCCACATTCATATCCTCTCAGTAAAGCATCGGCGCCTCACCACTGTCTCACTCTTTCAGATAACATCTTCCATGACTTGTTGTTCTTATTTGTTCTATCGGATGAAAGTCATACTTCCTCAGTACTTATTTCCCCCAGTCCTCAACCTGTACTTGTTTCTCTCTATTTCTTTCGACGTTCTTAACATCTGTCAGCAGTTTACCTTCGAGCATTCACATCATCTCTTCCATTTGTCTATCACCATTATTACAAACCCTCGCCAGAATGCACTCTCTAGTGCCCATGCCATCTGGCGTATCATTCTCTTCAAACGTCCATTTTTACCAACGCAGATTCAAGGCTTAATCAACTTGCCCTTCATTATCCAAATTGAGTTATAGCCCCCTCGATTCCTTAAACAATTTCACGATTATTACCGTAGTAATCCGTTCTTGATTCCATTCAAAAATTCCCTTGGATCAAAGTAATCCATCGACCTTCATGGTCATGTCCCTCTCTTATCGACATGTCTAATGATCGACCACATGATAGACTAATTCAACTCTCAGTTCATATCACCGATAGTATTAAAGAAAAATCTGGGCACATCTTTGTGCTATCTCAAGGGACACCATAATTCTCCCTTCAAAATTTCTTTCCCAAACACTCAAAAGTCTGGATTTCTTTCCTGTTATGATCACTCCTCTAACCCTTTGGATATTAGGGTCCACTCCTCGCAATCTCTTAATTCCTTTCTGACTTCTGAGCCTGATTCTTCCAATAGTCGTCAAACTAATCCATTGACAAACTTCTAATTTAGAAATTGAATCTCTTATTTCTCGAGGGAAGATCTGTCCCTCTACCCCAAATTACACAATCCTCAATTCTCAACCTCGTATACTTCACATAATTTCGAGATCTCTTTTTATACAAGCGACGCTTTCATATTCATAAACAATTTCACTCATCTGCGTTGCCTCTTGCTCAATTCCCCTCGGGAATCTCTTCGTACTACCTTATTCTCTCGTGGTAGATACAAACTCAATATCTTCTTCCATTCAAACAAGGTTTCTCAATCTTTGTCGCGAGGATATTCACAACCCAACTCCAATCATATACCAAGCATTTCCACTCATAAAGTCTTATTGTCAATGCGTATTCACACAGCTCATTTTAATCTGTCTTGCCACGCCTCAAATTCCCTTTTCACGTCACATCATTATGATTTTTTTCGACTCTTTCGGTTCCAAACAGGAACACCATTATCAGCGTAGCCGTCATCTTGACTCAAGTCCTCGAAGACTCATCACGTTCATTCACCCATTCACGTTACATCTCACCTCTAGCCCATTTCATCAATGGAACAATTCTGGTGTGGAATCTTCCCACGATCCGTCTGTAACAATTTACCAATCTCAGGAAATCTCAACTTCCAGCAACCCACATCGACTCTAGTCGATTCATCACTTATTTCATTTCTTAAGTGCTCCACAGGATTTCATTTCCCATGAATCTCTCGACGGAGGAATCTTACCTCATCCAGTCCACAACTCACGTTCTTCCCATTAATATAGAACGAGCATCTTCTTTGAGTTCATAAGATACTTTCAAAATCGTTCATGTTTCTCATGACTCTTTAGATGAGTCCAATCATCATCTCTCTAGACGGTAACAATCAACTCAAGTACTTCTTGGATACTCAATTCGGATGTTATCCACTTCATTACTATCAAGTGTCGAATCATTTCAACCGTCCATGATACCATTCACTTGAGAGTTCATATCTTGGCTCTCTGCTCTCAAGGGTCTCCACTTGGACCACATAATATTTTATTCATTTTTGTCACTCTTTCTTCATGAAGCACTAGTGCCTTAGCCTCTGGGTTCCACAACCAGCTAATGCAACCATATCTCAATCTCATCCATTCGAATGAACGTCAACATTATACTGGAATTCAACGCTGTCTACAGGACAGTTTCTCGGACCTCATTTCCAAGAATCATTCCAGTTCTGCGTCTTCTTTCTCAATCCAGACACTCAATCTTAATACCAAGACAATTTAAACTTCCTCGTCCTTTTACACTAGGGTCTCTTACCCTACGAAGGAAACTATACACTTCAGTGGCATTCTTGTACTTCGAATCCACATTGTCATTCCCATTCCTTAGAGTGTCAATCTTGGAGACTACGCCCACGGTAGTACCTCCACTCCAGGATTCAAATTTCACCATGTCTGACACACTTCTTCCAGTGACTCAGTCACCTCAAGTGACAAAATTTCAAAGAGCAGAGGTTCTTCCTCGGTCTCCACAAATTTCGGTATCGAATACTCAATTCGACTACCTCAAGTCACTTTGTAATCATACTCTAAGCATTCTTTTCGCTTACTCAACCATTCGTCCACATTATGAACAACCAGGACTATCAAGTCCATTCACTTTCCTTTCCATCAACGACAATCTCATGGTCCAATCGCCCTTTAAGAACGACACCCTACTCTTTATGGCTGTTTAACACACAATACCACTTCTAGTGGTTCCGACCCATCTTTCATCGATCTCATAAAATCAACAGGGTCTGACAGACTGACACGTCTGTCTCTTTCATATCTCTTACAATAACCAGAAATTAACCACCATTAACCTTACAACAAGGTAATAGCCATTCTTTAAGACACATTTCATGTTCCATCATGAACATTTCTTTGCTCGTAATCCACGAGTAAGAGTTCTCTTATTCACATGCTTTCCGATTATTCACTTCTCTTACTAAATCTCATTACCACTCCTCAAAATCAGGAATAATCACTAGCCACAAGGCTTTCAAATTCCATTCCAACCGGAGACCTTACGTCTCTCTCAAAGGGTCATTGTCCACATTTAACATATGTTTAAACGACCTTGAGAACTCTGTCTCACACTAGTCGATCTTCCATAGATCGTTACAAGATCATTAGGATCCATACAACCATTGCTCTCAAGCAATCCCAAGAAGATACTTCCATTGAACAATTCAACGAAGGCGATCCGAATATATACCATGCCTTCAAGGAAAATTCTTCCCTTGGTGACTCTTCACCAATCATCAACAGCCTCCTAAGGCTAGTAACTGCTAGGGTCACTTTCTTTCCTCAGTATACCCAAAACCTCTAAGGTTTTCTCATGAACCATCAACTTATAAGAAGGCAGTTTCAAATTCCATCCCTTTATCAAACTCAGTCAATCTCAACTTTATACATAGCTTTACAGGCTCTCCAAAACTCTCATGGTTCTTCCTACTCATTCACTTTAGAATGAAATAATTCAAAGTCACCTCTCTCGTGACTTTCATTACTCAACTCATCAACACTAGCACCAGTCGTCTCAGCAACTTGGGTATAAGGGCGGCTTCTTCTCAAGCTTGCCTACCCATCAATTTTCCTCATTTCCATTTAAAGTTCTCACGACCCCTTAATACACTTGGGTCTCGCATGATTAACAAGATCGAGCCATATTCTCTTTTGGTACTCATATTCCAGTCACTCATCTTTATTCAATTCTCATGATCCTTCTCAGTTCTCGGATCTTCCATATCATGTATACTCGAGCGCAATGTTCTTCTACGACCATACTTTGGTCGTTCAACGTCATTAGATTCTCATGTCACTTGACCCACTATGATTCCCTTCAGGAATCGAAGACTCAAGTCATCTACTCAAGTCTAGCAGTCTCAGGATGCTCATCTCATCATTGTTCACCATCCAAGGATTCCAAATCACCCTTAAGAAGCAACCACATAACAAGAAAGCCTCCACAAGGCAAATTTTCAATCAACAGCCATTACTAGGCAAGCCTCCACTAGGCTAAAACTCAATTAGGTCAATACCAAGCAAGTACTCAAAGCATTACTTCTATGAGTCACACGCTCATACATTAAACATAAGGCACTTGCCACTCTGTCACAAACACGACAGGCTATCTCAATCTCAATAAGCATCAGATCAATGGAGAATAAACTCCTCACACGGTCTAATCTCTCAATTAGACCCCGGCCATAACAATCACACGATGCCAGTTACACCACATGCCAACTAGGCCAGCCACAAACATCGGTCTTCTTTTTCAAACGGCATCCACTGCCAAGTACAGGGCTCTCAGCCATGCCTACCACAGGCACCATTACAAATGCCATGCCACTTTCAAATGTTCTCTTGAAAATCATTCATGTGCCATACATCTCTTAACCACAATCAGACTCAACCTGATACCTAGGCTTTCTCTTTCAATTTATGACTTGGGTCATTCCTGCCTCCTAACTACCTTAGAAGCCTGCCAGGAGCTGCTCCTTGTCCGGACCTCTCTGTCCCGCCGATCACTCACCGCCCTCATCAGACTTAGTTGTTACAGGCTGTCCCAAGTCATACATCTACGGAGGAAGCCCCGTTCTACACGCCCCATAGCATGCTTCATTACGGTTTATAGGTATCTCATCAACTCGTCCCATACCAAGCGACAGTTTATTAAGTCTAATAGTAATAACTCATGCATGCACCCACATCAACTTTAGTTTCAAAGCCACAAACACATGCACAGTATGTTTGTTCTCACCACTTGTCATACCACAATCATTTCCACATCAAGCCTCAATCATAGAAAATCTCTAGTTCCACCAATGACCGTCACATCTCACAGATCAATTGCCTATATTCAACCATATACCTCAACTTTAGTCGCTACTCAAATCAAATCCTTATGCATTCGATCACAACGGGTCTTTAACCCAAATATTCCTTTATCGCTTCCCTGTATAAACCTCATCTCGTATCACCCAAGACTGTCAATAGCAATCAATAGCCGAACCATCAAGATATCACACAATTCAAACCTGAATCCACTAATACCAATTGTCTCTTTATAACTCATGTTCCCCAAGTTGGGTCATCGACAAACCACGATCACAATCATATACTCCAATTGACCCTTCATTCATAAGCTATTCTCTAGCAACCTCAAATCCATGCTTACGACTCTTTAGTTTCAGCATGCTTCCACTTAAACCTCAATCACCACATCACTCAAGATCATCCATTAAAGTCAACACTAGGACCATTAGAATACCACACAAGTTCAAGCCTATAATCCTCAAGTTTCAATGATCGACGCTTAGTCCTAAAGGTCTCACTATCTAATTGTCCCTAAGTCATCACTCCTTATCACTCTAAACCTCAATCAAATTGGATCGAGCTGACCTTGCTCTGATACCACTTAAACGGGGATGTCACGCCTCGAACCCGGCGAGCACGCGAACATCCCACCAGGCCGTAACCAAGCTGTGCCATCCAGGATCCTTCGGCCATCATCAACCTTTAATCTTACACATGCGGAAGCAAGAGACTCCTCCGTACACAAATAAAATCAATAAGGACTTAGGATAGAAAAATAATTGTACACCTCTCGTAGTATAAAATACACCTCAATTCTTTGTAGTGGTCAAAACTAATCCACAAAACAATATACAATTTCTAAGGTCATCCAACGTCTTAAAAACGCTTGGTCAACTACTTCCTCAGATGCCAATCATTGGCAAGTTCGGGCTTAATTTGCCTGGAACCTGAAAAAGTTAAGCCCCCACTAGGGTGAGATATAAATCTCAATAAGTGAAACCTAAAGCTAGACCAGAATACCAGTCCCCCCAGATCACACACAAATGCCACTCAAAATGCAGAATCACAAGCAATGCAATGGCACCAGGCATCTCACAAGACAATATCAATTATAGACATGGACGATCAATACAACAGTCATGCTCAATTGTCGGGTCTCATACTCGAGCACATATACTCAAATACACCACATTCACCACTTTCTCATCCACCTACATATTCCACTGGCACTCCTGCCACCTGACATCGCCGGGGTTATCAGATCAAATGATGTCCACATACCACGGGGATCATCAAACCAATCGTACACTCCAGGCTTACAGCCACTTCATGCCGCCGGGGTCTCACTAGACCAAATGGCATTCACATTTTCATTTTATTTCACCACTCCCCGATACCGCCGGGGTCTCACTGGACGAAATGGTATCCTCACATTTTCATTTCATTTTATCACTCTTCGATACCGCCGGGGTCTCACTAGACCAAATGGTATCATCAGGGCTCCAAGCCTAATCATCGCCAGGTCCTACGGCCGCGATGTAATTCCCAAAACACTCTAACCATTCATTTGCATCAGGGATCCAAGCCAATTACGATGCAAAAGGGGCACCAAGCCATGGTCATTCATTTACATCAGGACTCCAAGCCAATTACGATGCAAAAGGGGCACCAAGCCAATTACGATCTTCGGGGCACCAAGCCAACAATCGATGGGGGCACTATAGCTCATCCAATAACATGGCATCACAGCCAATTCAAATAAAGGGCATACAAGCATATCAATATCACACAGGTGCTATAGCCATATAAATCATGTAGGCATCACAGCCAATTAAACAATCAGGGGCTCAATAGCCAATTATGTCATCAAGGCATACCGCAGTTCAATTGTCGTGCTATGCCATTCATGTCATGGACTTCACCAAGAATTCAAATTACTCAACCACTTTATCCAGTAATGTCCTAGGATTCAAGTAAGGTTTTAGGAACCACTTACCTCTTCAAGCAAGCTAACAAATGCCACGTGCAATTCCTTCTAAGGGCCACAAATGCATAGCCAAATCACGTCAAGCATCGCCCTACGAACATTGTACAATTCCCATCAATTAACTCCGCCAAATTTCAATCCGATCGAACTAATTTCTTGCCGAGACATCAATTGACATCCTAGGACATCTCAATAACCAATTTAGACCATGAAAACACATCCTAGAATCATCCAAGGGCTCAACCAAGGCTGGAACAGAATTGGACAGCATTATGTTCCGCCTTTGCTCTATTTCAACAGCCCATAATTCACCTCAAATCACCAATTTATCACCCAATCAACTTGTCAAGACCTAGATTTACATGTCTAGGACATCCCCTAATGATTGGAAGCAAAATAACACCTCTAGGATGTCCAAATGGTTCAGCCTCCACAGATTGTCCACCGATCAGATTTTTAATCAATTCTGTCTACTCAATCTCAGCCATGAAATACCCCTAAATTTCAATTGAAAAAAATAATTTCTACTCATCCACATGTAGTAATATAAGTTATGAAGTTACCCTCGAAATTTTGAGGTCATTTGAATTTTCTATGAGCTAGAAACACCACATTTCCTCAGCTAGCTCAGAATATTTCCATTTTTCTTCTAAAAATCACCATAAATTAACCAGACCTCCAAAAATCATGAAACCAATGGAAAAATGTCAATGACATCTTGAACTAACCTGTCGTAGTTGGTTTTTGGCCAAACGGTCACAGAAGTAGTCCGTCGTATGGATCGAACAGAGCGGCAGAAGCTAGTCGAGCAGCAGTGTCTGGCCAGAGAGAAAACTTGAGGGAAAATGGAGGAAAATGTGAAATTTTCGTGAAATGGATCTTTCGGGCAGAAGATGAATAGTAGATGGACCCCCAATAATTTTCTCTAAATTTTCCAACCACTTTTTGGGGGATTAGATGGCCAACCAATCACCAAATGACACTTGTCCTTTGTGCCAATTATTAGAGCTAAATCCTTTGACTTCTTTGACCAATTTTTCTGCTCAATTTTTCGGCATCTAGTGGGGAAGGGTAAATGTTCATTTTTCCCTTCTTAATTTTTCAAAGACAAGAATTAAGCTTGAGGGGTAAAACGGTCATTTTGCGCTTTTCATCCGAAACTTCATTTTTTCTCATTTTGAGTGACCATTGGCGAGGCGACGTCAAATCCTTTTCCAATTTCGAAATTCTTTATTTTCAATTGCCAATTCAAGCTTCCATTTCATATCTTAAGCCTCAAGGTGTCCGAAATTCAGAATGTTACAACAAGCATGATATTAAATCCTATATTTCCAACTGTCTCAACTATACTCATATGCAAACAAAACTAAAACAACAACTACCAAGGTCCCCGTTGATTTTTGTTTGATCCTACTAGGCGCTAATTGAAGAACCTAAAAAAGGATTGGAAGGAATGGAATAAGCAACCACTTATGGAACAACCACTATGCATGTATACAAAGCAATATCAGAAATGATATTCCTATTCCAAGATATAATAAACATATGAAATAAATACGAGTTTTTTCATTTCAACAAAGCTTTGAACAAGTAGAAAAATACTCATTTAATCATCATCTTCAAACATCAATGATCAAGTCCATTGATCAATCTCTATAAAAAACCACATCCATGGTTCATTCCATTGACTAATTTATCGCTCAAATATACTATTATGGTCATGACAAAACGCTTGGTGATAAGGCAAACAAGACTTCCCCCTTGACAAGGTCTCCACCTATTTATTAGCCAGAGGTGCGGCCTATGAGGATATATCCTAAAATCGGTATGCATACCCATAAACCCCTAACCGAGTTCACAGTCATATTGATCAATGAAAAATTATTGTCACAGTCATATTGATCATCGAACAATCATAATACATTTTTAGACCAAAATAGGTAACCTTTTCTGCAACACATTGGATTCGCCAGAAATACCTTTCTTAATGCATTTCTCAATCACTCATAAATCCTTTCATAGACTAGTCCGCAAAATATTGCATATTTATCTTTTCAGAATACCTTGCATGGCACGTTTTCTAAGATATTCAAAAACTATCAAGGAGTAGTAAACGCTCGATCCTATTTTTTATGCAACAATATTGCCATTCCTCACACTATACATAATTCATATCTCTTTCGAAATGTTAGTTTTATAAACTCAAAGTAGAGATAGTACCACTCCCTTGGGAATGCCTAAAAATAACGACACGTAGCTAAAGGACAATATTGTTTCAAATTGGCCAAGCTTATCAACTGCTGCTTTCGGTCTGATTTTATTAACTTAAGATCAACATCAAGGGCCACAAGTTGTCTCCAGTTATGATCAACTCGCTCTGTCCACAGAAATAAAGAACAAAAATTAACTAGAGCACAATATCATTTCAATTAAATATTTTTTTTTTCTTTGTGGACTCTTGTTTATCCTTTGGATGGATGAAAGAGACTTTCGCCTTCGAGAAGAAGAACATACGACTTATAAATGCCATTCTAGTGACGGAATTGATGCCTCGATAACAAGAGAGTTTTCTTTTAATCTGCCGCTAAAAATCAGTGACATAAGCCTACAATGCATAACTAGTGCGCTGCCGCTTTGAACCTTTTTCTGTCCCATGAAAGAGCATTGATTTTACTGAGGTTTCGTCCGGAACAAAATGTGGCGACTACTGGCTTTGGTACAATTGGTTGGGGAGTTAGGATTTCTAGTTTGGAATCAGAATCCACCTATTCAAATCTCGTCAACTGCGTGCAGATTATAGTTTGGGCCGCCACCGCTTGCACGGGTCAAAGGTGTGAACTTAACTAGTTGATAGGCTTATGGGATGCTTCATGGACTTATAAAAAGAAAAGTGAAATATCACGTGCATTTCTAAACAAAGCGTAGCTGCTTGTGGATAAGAATTAACATGGATCCCTAATGTTAGGGGATCCATTTCCAGAATGAACACGTGAGAAACCAGACTAGTGGAGATAACTCGTGATGGGCTTCTCGTAATGCGCTTCATAGAGTGAGAAGAAAGATACAAAGCTTCCAAAAAACGCTCCAAATTCACGTGTGCTAAGTTACCCTCGCTCATAGAGTGAGGATAATGTAACATCATTTTCACATTATTCTAACTTCATGAACGTGTGCAACTTAACCATCGTGGACATTATAATTCTCGAACTTGATTATATAGTTCTGAAGAGGAAGTTGAGTATCGATGCTTAGCAAACAACATTCTGTTGTATCAATTTCTTGACAGCTCATCAGCAGAGTTGCAATCCGAATGAGTGTGGATCCCGTTGCATGCTCCGTGGTCGTAGCAGGTCAGAGCCAAGAATGCTTCATCCTTAGTAAATGAAATGAAGATGGAGTTCGATGTATCATCGACTATATCTTGAAGGACGTCAAAGGATTCGATATACGCAATGGTTCTAGACGTGCCTCCATTACAGATCTTATCTACCTATGTTTCATCTCGATCACCTTTTATAAGGTTGGATGACCAAAAGAGTGCTATATTAGTGCAGTTGCAATTTTGTGGAATAGTCATGCGTCTCTTACGTGCTCTTCTTGTAATCACTCATCGTATATTGCCCCTTATTTATGGGCTATCTCCAAGAAGTATGCTTCTCATAGGTTTCTCCACTTTTTTACATTCTTCTTTGTTTTCTTTGCTAAGCAACTGCAACTTTACTTGTAGAAGTTATCGACACTCAACAATGTAATAGACAGTAAAGTTCTTGTTCCAGCGGTAGTCTCGAATCTTTTGTCTCATCAAATTAGGACCTTATCATTGTCTTATTATCACAATTTGGACCAAAGAAGTCGCATAAAGTTAGATTTTAAGAATAAATTATGTGCCTTCCCTCTTGGTTTTCTTTAGTCTCCACTCAAAGCTTTTAATATGTTTCTTAATTAATCACACATAGTATGATTTGTTCTCCTCGGAATTGAAGCTTCTGCATAAGAGGCTTATTAACTAAAATCCAACCACACCAAACAAAATGTGATTCTTTTTCCATTTTGTTGTGCCATGATATGAAGAGGTTACTTTGCTTTGAACATTAGTCGGCAATAGAATCGATGTCCTCGATACGATTTTTTATGTCAAAGATACGCTTGTGTACAGCGGGCGAGGCCTACGTGGCCCCTTGCTCGCCAGCGCAATAACATAAGCAAAGAAAAAATAAAAAAGAAAAAATTGAAAAAATTGAAAAAAAAATAAAGATTATAATGTTAGCCGAGAGAAACCTTATCACGACTGCCCTAGGATCACCATAGCTAAATATAGAACGTTGTACTAATAAATAAAGGAGTTTGTGTACCTGATTTCGGATCTATATTACTTTAGGCGGAATCTCAATGACCCAATGCTCAAGTCTTCTCCTGTATTACCCTCCGGAATCCTGGCGTCGATGAGACCACCTCCTTAGTTCCCTCACATGTCTTGATGAGAGGAAGCAACCTCTCTTGTGAAGTAACGTATGTGGAAGAGATTAGGGTTAGAGGAGGGACTTAAGCTCTTTTTATAGAGTTCTTTGGCTAAGCCCTTTCATCATGGGCTGGGCCGAACTCGGCCCACACTAGCTAGGCCCATATAAGACTAATTAAAAATTCTTAGATCTCTCTTTATTGGACCAACCACATTAACGATAAATTAATACCGTATAATGGTAATTACGATTTCAATTAATATAAGCCTACACTTAGGAAAACTCTAACATTCTCCCACTTGGGCGAATATTAATTGAAATTGAACTGTAAGTGCACATCTTTACGCTGATCTAGTAATCATTCTTAATAGTCAATCCGATCCCATAAAGTATTAAACACCGAATCATGGCAGTAACTGCATAAAAATGTACGCAGAGCCATCCATGGTCACAAGTGCTCTCAACTCCACTGATATGGATTCAATATGGTAGTGTGGCAAATGGATAGCACTCTATAAAAGAAATACTTTATGTGTTATTTCCTTTGTAAGTCACCATTCTCTACTCCTTTATGTGTCACAAAACCTTATGTGCACTAGAGAATATCCATATGGTTCCAATGAACCTACATATGTCTTATATTTATAGTCAACTGTACTTTATGTGTAACAAGACATATCCTCAAGGCTAGTAACTCAATGCCCCCAGCCTTATATTCAAGGTTTACACATACCTTGGGATTTTCAATTTATCAACTCAACTCAAATACTTTATTGCATGCAATAGAGTTTATCCATATCAAGATGTTACAAATGTAACAATCACAGATGCAAAATGTATTAGAGCAAAAATTGAAAACAGCTCCCACTGAACAACCGTATCCAATGATACTCCTAAGCCCATCTTAATGACGTCATTTCAAGTACATAAGGGCGAAGGCCTTTAGTCAGTGGAGCTTCGACCATATCATCTGTGAAACTATGCTCCACTTTAATGTCACCATTTTGATCTGGTCTCTTTATGGTCAAATTCTTGACCGACATATGTTTAGACCCCTTAAAACCTCTACTGTTGTTAATAAACAACACTGCAGATCTACCTTTATACCATAACTGTATGGGTCTATACACAAAAATGAATACGGTTAACTCCCTAATGAGGTTCTGGAGCCAAATAACCTGAATAGCAGTCTAAAGGCTTGCTATAAACTCCGCTTGAATAGTAGAGGATAATACAGACTTCTGTTTTTCTCTGTTCCATTGTACTACACTGCTTGCTAACATTAAGATGTATCATGTTGTCAACTTCTCGTCATTCAAATGGTTAGTAAGGTCTAAATCCGAATGCCTCACTAGCCGCAAATATCCAATGTATATGTGAATCAGTATGTAGTCTTTTGTCCTCTTTGAGTACTTTAAAACTTTCTTGACAGCAACCCAGTGATCATTTTCTGGATTTTATAGATATCTGCCTTATGATCTCAAAACAACATTTGGGTTCTCTCCACATCCGTACAAGGACACGGCAATAGATTCAGTTTATAACCCTCAATATCAGGATCAATTCCAGACTTACAGTATTGTATACTGAATTTTTCATAATACAATCAACACATGTCCTATGAGACAAACTCAATATTCAGCAAGAACGATCCCAATGGATCTCAATGCCCAAGACAAAAGACACCTTAACAAGGTCCTTTATGACAATGTTTGCTTTGCTTCATGCAGTAATTCAATATCACCGCTTGTAACATATTGTTCAAAAGAAGATAAAATTTCCTCCTACTGACCTTGTAGTATATACATTGATTCACTTAACTTTCGACATCACTGAATAAAGTGACAACACTTATTAAACTCCTGATATCATTATCTGAGAGCTGTTGCTTGAGGCCTTAAGTAGACTATTTTAGTCTGTTGATAAGTTTACCTGAATAATCAGTTATCCATCAGGCTCTCAAAAACATTATGTTTCATAAACTATGTCTCGTCTTTTATCACATCCAACTCCAGATCTCTAGGAGTACAAGAAACATCATCTATATAAGTCTCCGGATCAACCATATGGCCAATATTATAATGATGCTCTCCAAATAGACTATAAGTCTGGCAGTATAGTTGGTCATCTCTACCTTAGAGATCTTCCAAATGGAGCCTCGATAACCTCATCATGCACCTATGGAGCTTAAAGAGCTTCATTAGGATCTGTGTGAATAACACTATCCTAAACTTCAATAGGCTCAGACTGTGATGTGGTAGGCTTCATGATCGTCTATATAAGCAGAGAAAACGACACAACATATGTATCGTACCTTCAACCTTAATAGTCTAAGCATCTTTTGGCCTCATTAAATTTCAGAAACTTCCTTGTGTATTATAATATAATTCTTGTACTTATGTTGGGATCATTAACCAAATATCCTTTGAATGATCTGAACTTACCTAATGTTGAACAATACAACTTCACCTCTGCTAGATAACCTCAAATCCTTAGATGGTTTGTCTAGATTTACGTCTAATCCATAACTCAAAAAGTCAATAGAACAGCCTAGGTGGAAACACCGATCAAATTGTGAAGGTAGCACAAAAGGCTATCCTTACACAGAACCTTGCAGGTTCATTCCATTAATCATACTCCTCTTTAAAATCTTGAAAATGCTCTTATGCCTGTCCGCCGCATCATTTTAGTTCTCAGGCATAGTAAACTTAACTAATATCCCTGAATCCTTTTAAGTATATGGCAAATAACCCTTAAAGCTTTCCAGCATGGCCATGTACACCATAATACTCACCACCTTGGTCTAATTTTGACAACATTTACGACCTTTCCCAACTATTCCTTGACTTCAGCCAGAAGACCTTGAACTCGTCAGGAAACTCAGACTTTTCCTTAATCAAGTACACATAACCATATGGGAAATAATGGTCAGCAAATGCGTTGAAATAAAATTTTCAACACAGAGTTGTCGTATAGGTCCATTAACACGAAACTGTATGACCTTCAATAGGTCAGAACTATGGGCTGTAATTCTCTTCTTTATCTCGGTCATCTTATTTCCACATCAGTTTACGCAATTCTCCAGGTCACATTAAGAGTAGTTAGGATGTTAAGCTTTATCAGTCTCCCACTCTTTCCTTAAATAAGTGGCCAAATCTTTATGCCACAATGCGTAAGACTGTTCTTTAGGCGGATATTTCTTGGAAAATAACCTTTCACTATATAAGCGACATAGACATTATTGGGAGCTAAGCATAATTTGTATAGTTCATTGGACACATTGCAGCACCCATCCTTATTTGACTTGAGAATACCGAAATTCCATTGTTCTTTCTGTTCAAAAGAGTAGTTGCATACATCCAAATATGACACGGAAACTAAGTTCCGTCTAAAGGTAGTTACAGTAAATGCATTCCTTAATGTTAGATCAAAACCGAAGACTTGAATTAAAATGACACATCTCCCACGAATTCAATGCCAACTTTATGGTTGTTTCCTATAGTGAGCTTTGATTCACATTGATTTGGTTTCTTACGATTCATGAATCCTTGTACGGTGAACACAATATAATTGATCACATCTGTATCGAGTCTCCATAAACTAGATGAGACCTCTGATAGATTGGATTCGCGAATCAAAGCCAAAGAATCATTACCTACATGCTCACACTTAGATGATCAAGTCTTATTACAATAGCAGTCCCACTTTATGTGACATTTCTTCTTATAAAAGAAGTCATAATCACAATCTTTCTTAAAAGATACCATTTTTGAACCCAAACTGTCTGAATGACCAGTGGTTTCAGGAGTTCCTTTATGAGTATGATCTTTAAACCTTTTGCTCGATATGTCCAGCATCCTTATGACGTAATCTCTGACTTCATAAAAACCATCAAACCTTATATTGAAGAGTCCTCGCAGATGTATCATAATATCAGCAGTAAATGAGAGACAAAACCCAAGCTACCAAGGGTTCCATCATCCATCTAGCAGTGCAGTCAGCTGACAACCCACTTTCAAAGTGGTGCTAAATAGATCGCTTCAGAAATGATAAGCAAATCCAATTGCTCTTTAACCCAGGCAACAAAATGTCCCTCCTCGAGTTTCATATGTCAACACTAAAATCTGTCGTCTTATCCTTATAAAGAGCAATATATAAACTTCTGTCAGCCATATCTCAAAACTTAATATCCTCCACCTATTTCACAAAGTCTGAACCAGTATGAACCTCAATCTTAATGGAGTTACCGTTTACAGAAAAGGTGACTTCTTTAATAAGCAATGTATAATAGTGGCATCATGTGAGTACTATGTAACTTGAACCTTAAAGTACACATCTTGAGGATCAGATGCACTATCATGCAATCATCTTTGGGCAGAAAACATAATATGCACTTTATATGTGACAGCCTATAATGAGAATATATCCAACCTTTATGAATCACCACATTTGGGTGGATGAACCACTAGGATCAGTCGCTTCTCAAACCTTATGCTGCATACATGATCCCTCATTAACCAATATTGTGGAACTTTAAAAAATTGCTTGAGTACACATTCGGAGAGTTGCATACATCATCACATAATCACATTTGGGCAGAAGATGTGACATGCAGTTGCAAACACTCCACATGACAGCGGCCATAAGAATATATTCCAATCTTCCTGAATCATCACCTTTGGGTGTATGACTCACTAGAATCGATCAATCCCCAACCATATCATGTACATGTATCCCTCCATGAACCAATACACAATCACCTCCTTTGGGAGTATGATCATGTATTAGAATAGGAGATATCCCACTACAATACGAGACTGATATTTCTCAAATCCAACCAAGTGCGCCACTTTAGCGGTCACGACCTGACTGAATTCTCGAAACTCTCTCATACCAAAGATATAAACTTTATGCCTCACATTTACCATATCCAAGTAATTTCAAGTTTTCACAATGGGGCACTTTATACTGAAATCATAGGCGATGCCAATAACATTGCTCTACTCACTGATGCATGTGAAACTTTATACATGCTAAAAAAACTCCACACATCCTGCATGTGGTCATATGCACGTAAGCTTGTCGTGGTATTTCCGAAACCATATGAAAATACATGAAAAATATCCAAAATACCCCTAACATTACACATATATAAGGGTCTTTATGCATTTTTCATTATTTAAAAGCTTCAAAAATATACCACAATGTAGAGAATTTCCATACGAGCACGTCGGTACCAAGATCGCCCCCAACGGACGTTTCACGGGCCGGCCAAAGCCTCGGCGCGTGGGGCTTACGCGCCGTACGTGCCTCTCACGTGCAGCCGTGCTCACCGGTCTGACCCATGGCCAGTCCGATCGGGTTTTCGGTCCAATCGTTGACCGATCCGACCGCTCAACGGTCAAAAACCGAGTCCGGATATGATGACCCGCTGACGTCATCGGCCGAGCGGCAAAAGCCGCTCCTGAGATGTCGACACGTGTCTCCACGTGTCGACGTACGAGTGGCGCCCGCTTCGCACACGCCGCGCGTGATGGCGCGTCAATCTCACTACGGAGGTCCACGGTGGCGCATGAGGCGTGTGTGAGGCCGTCCGGCCTCCTCCGGCGACGGGCCACCCACCAAAATTCTCGTCTCGTCGAGTACAATCCAAATATATGATCAAAAATCATTTTCATCCGATTTTTTTTTCGAAAACGGGCAACAACAGTACGTTCTAGATCTACGCTATGGTGGCTCTGATACCACATGTTAGCCGACAGAAACCTTATCACGACAGCCCTAGGATCACCATAGCTAAATATAGAACGCTGTACTAATAAATAAAGGAGTTTGTGTACCTGATTTCGGATCCATAGTACTTTAGGCGGAATCTCAATGATCCGATGCTCAAGTCTTCTCCTCTATTACCCTCCGGAATCCTGGCGTCGATGAGACCACCTCCTTAGTTCCCTCACATGTCTTGATGAGAGGAAGCAACCTCTCTTGTGAAGTAACGTATGTGGAAGAGATTAGGATTAGAGGAGGGATTTAAGCTCTTTTTATAGAGTTCTTTGGCTAAGCCCTCTCATCACGACTGGGCCGAACTCGGCCCACACTAGCCAGGCCCATATAAGACTAATTAAAAATTCTTAGATCTCTCTTTATTAGACCAACCACATTAACGATAAAGTAATACCTTATAATGGTAATTTCGATTTCAATTAATATAAGCCCACACTTAGGAAAACTCTAACATATAAAATTATTCACGTCAACACCGGATGTGCCACGTAAGATGATCGACGTCCCAGTTTGCGATTACTAGCTAATATTTGCCGAATGGACTCAATTGACAAAATGTGGAAACATGTTTAATAGACAAAACTGATGAAATGTTTAGTACTCAATTGGCGATAGTTCAATAAATTCATGACTTTCTTCACGATTTTCCGACTTATTCCTTGCAATAAACTGCAACATGTTCACATGAACGGGGAAAAAAAATCCATCTTGTTGACTAGTCGAAACAGCAAGTTCCCCCGGTTTGTGGACTAGGCCACGGGCCTGGCTTCTTCCTTTGTCCTCCCTCAGAAGCGATTGGCTTTTGTCCCGTTGAGAGTTCAGCAAGGACCACTGCAAAACTATACCCATCTCTTCTTGTCTGCAAATTGTCAGTGGTTTTCTCGTGACGTTATCACCTTAGAACTTTTATGAGAATAGTCCATTGACTCAAGTCCCCAACAGTGATAGAATAGAGAGACGATTGGTCCTCTAAGCCATTGGGACGAAGATGACTTACCATTGAGCTTGGCTAGGCCAGTGGTTTGGTGCACACATATCTGTCCACGAGAGCAAAAGTTGTCGGCCATGCCGTGATCGAGCCTCCTATGAACTGGGCTCATGGGCACCGGTATCTTGTGTGGAGAGAATTATGGACTCTTGGCATGTCGGGCGGGCTATGCCGACAAGCTTTTCTCTAAGGTCTCGGGTGGTGCTAGCCAGCTAGGTGGATGTAATTGAAACAAATTAATTTTTTTGTAGTGGACGCTTGGCTTCACAACCCTTTCGTTCTTATGAACACTGTTCCGCAACTCCAAGTTCCCACAAACGCCTTCATCACTTGATATATTAGGAGTTTATGGATTGGAAATCCACACAAACAATATCACAAAATGGACAAGTACAAGGAGTGGAGTCATGTGTCATTTGGACCCGGTAGAACGCACAGCAAATCAATGCCATTTCCGGGATTTTTATTGAGGGAAGCAATACGATTTTTCGATCATGAGATTCTGATCGACAATTTGATTTCATTGTGAGATTTCAATTCCTAATTACGCCCATTGGTCGGGAAGGGAACACATTCCTTATTCCTTTTCTTTGTCGATTCTAGTATAGGCAAATGGATGTGGGCTGAAGAGGGCCGTGGCAATGGCGGTAGTAGAGGCCCAATTAGGTGGATCAGATAATGACACGTGAAGTATCATAATTTTTGTGTGGTGCTCACTTTAATGTCATAACTTCTTAAAAACGACCATTTAAGTGACATAACTTTGAACTGATCACTTAAGTGCCAAAACTTTTTTAAAAAGTCCACCCAAGTGCTGGAAATTCGACAGTGGCATAGCACTTGTGGTGAATGATTTTAAAAATTTATGGCACCTAAGTAGTTGATTGAAAAGTCATACGGCTCTCAACTGATGGAAAAAATATTTTAGCACTCAAGTACATCCGTACAAAAGTTATAGTACTTAACTGACATTTTTAATTTTCTTTTATTTTATTTTCTTTTCTTTTATTTCCTTTTGCCTTCTTCTTCGGCCGGTTGCTACAGGCGAGCGAGGCCATGCGTCATTGGATTTGGCGAGGCAAGCCTCGAGCTTGCTAGATCTAGCCAGGTGAGCCTCGAGGAGGCAAGGCAAGCCTCGAGCTTGCCAAATCAAGTGAGTTCATCGAGTCAGAGTCTCTTTTACAAGTAAAAATCATCGTGCTCGTCTATCCTTGGATGTTAGTTTCTGTCTAGACTTGCGTTCTATCAGTTTTCTTGTATCTCTTGATTGGTTATTTTACCGATGCTAATAAAGTATCGGAACAGGATAGTGAATGATAAGCGGACCTCTGTTCTTCATGCGTTTTCATCTGATTTAAGTAGTTTGAGGAAGGTTTTTAGACAAGTTCCTTGTAGATTTGGGCTAGTGTTTATGGTGCAACTGATTGTGAACTTCCTCCGGCAGTTTGAAAACATCTACCTAAAAACTATAAAACAATTATTAAAGGCCGCTTACGGTGGAAAATAATCTTCCATACCAAACGAAGCAAAATATTTTTCCATTCGTTTTTCTGTTTTAGGCAAATATCGAAAAATATCATTATTTTTCTTGAAAAACAACTTAACTAGAAAATATTTTTCAGAAATGCCACATTTTCTGCTAGACAAACAGAGCCAAATTGTTTTTTAAAACACTGTTATTGATGTTTTTGGGCGAACATATTTAATGCACGCATTAAAATTAATCATCTGAATAGAAAATTTATTACTCAGAGAATTTGGTATGTGTGAAGTTCGAGACAAAAATACAAGAATATACAACTGAGGGGTTGAATCTACAGGGAACTTATGTTGTCGAAAAGCAATGTCCGGGAAAGTTCGAACTACGAGAAAAATCCATAGTTTAATTTCAAGGAATAGTACAAAAAAATTTCTAAACCTATTGCGCATGAATATTGTTAGTACCTAAATTTTAATTTTAATTTTAATTTTAATTTTAATTTTAGAAAAATGCATAGATAAAAAAAAATGATGTTCGGGCCATCTCTGTGAGTGCTCCGCGTAGAGGCAAAGGAATTGACTAGAAGGAAGGATTTGCAATGTCCATGTATGTATCTTGCAGATTGTGAAGAGCAAGTTCGGAAAATAATAGAACAAGGGAAAGAATATAAAAGATGCCACTATAGAAGATGAGTGTCGGTGTAATTTGGCATGATTATGGGCAAGATGTCATCGACAGAGCAGAATATTCCACTGAGATGGCAGGAATAGGAATAAACAAATCAAATTGATAGAGGAAGGGATTATTTCTTCATATATTCACTTTGAAAGGAATGTAGGGAAAGATTCACCCGAGACTAGAAATTAAATGAGATCCGCATAAGCCATAAAGATGAAATAATCTCTTGTTTCTTTCTCTGATGAAAGTCATCCTTGCCTATAAAAAGAACATGCTTAGGGTTCACGAGGGGAGAGGGGCAATGTTGTGAAAATAGGACACTAGATCGGTGTCGCAGCGGAATAGGATCGACGAGCGTTTGCAATTAATGTCGGGAGCCGTAGAAAGTCGACAGAGAAATAAAACAGAATAATAATAAAGGACACGAGACTTACGTGGTTCGGTCCGAATGTCGGAACCTACGTCCACGGGGAGAGCCAACAAATAATCCACTAACAAATCGGAGAATTACAAGATTACAATCCCTCACGCTCAAGTGTTTCCCAACCCTAGATTATACACCCGATACCCACGGTGTTTAATAACTCAAATAGACTCGACGCGGCGAACAAGTCTTTCCGAGCTCACTTCTATCTCTTGAGCTCTCTCTTGTTCGCTTACTTTGTCTTCAGTTCTTCTTCTCCTTATATAGCCGAATGGAAGAGGAAGCATGCCAACTTGTGCCCAACTTATGCCTAACTCCCGAGTCAATGCCTAACTCATGCCTAACTCCCGAGTCAATGCCTAACTCGTGCCTAACTCCCGAGTCAATGCCTAACTCGTGCCTAACTCCCGAGTCAATGCCTAACTTCCGAGTCAATGCCTAACTCCCGAGTCAATGCCTAACTTCCGAGTCAATGCCTAACTCGTGCCTAACTCCCGAGTCTTCGTATATGGGCTCAAACTCGAGACACAATTTTAACAATTCTCCACCTTGGCTCGATGTTTGTAGCCAAGCTATAGTATTCATGTTAACTCTCCCAGCGCCCCGATGGGCGCTTATGCTCTACAGACGCCAATCGAGCTCAAACAGAGCTCGAGCTTTGCCAAAGGAACCGGCTTCGTCATCATGTCTGCTGGATTTTCTGCTGTTGCTATTTTCATAATAGCAATCTCGCCCTTCGTTATGACATCTCGGATGAAATGGTACCTGATATCGATATGCTTTGTTCGCTCGTGATATATCGGATTATAAGCTAGATGTATCGCACCTTGGTTGTCACAATGTACAGTGACGCTTTTCTGATTCAGTCCAAGGTCCAAGAGCAAACCTTTCAGCCATATCGCCTCTTTTGCCACAAAGGTTAGTGCCATGTACTCTGCCTCAGTTGAAGATAAAGCAACATGATCTTGTAAAGATGCTTTCCAACTTACTGCACCACCTGCTAGCATAAAAACGTACCCCGCTAATGATCTGCGACCATCCATATCACCAGCATGATCCGAGTCCACATACCCTGTGGTCTTACTGCCGTTCTTGTCCCTTTGGTATGTGATACCAACGTCTGCTGTCCCCTTCAAATATCTGAGGATCCATTTCACAGCTTCCCAATGAGTCTTACCTGGGTGTTTCATGTAACGGCTAACAACACTTACAGCTTGTGAAATGTCATGCCTAGTGCATACCATGGCGTACATAATACTACCCACTGCACTAGAGTATGGAACACGAGACATATGCTCCTCCTCTTCCTCAGTCTGCGGTGATAATTTGTCAGAAAGTTTAAAGTGTGCAGCTAAAGGTGTACTTACAGATTTTGCTGACTGCATGTTAAAACATTCCACGATCTTCTCAATATATTTCTTTTGCGATAGACGCAAAATCCCTGCAGTCTTGTCACGTAAAATCTCCATACCCAATATCTTCTTTGCAGCACCTAAATCTTTCATTTCAAACTCAGCACTCAACTGCCGCTTCAGCACATCAATATCAGACATATTTTTAGCTGCTATCAGCATATCATCAACATATAACAGCAGATATATCAAAGACCCATCATCCAATCTCCTAAAATAAACACAGCTATCCATCTGACTATTAGAATAGTCCTGACTAGCCATGAAAGCATCAAAGCGCTTATACCATTGTCTAGGAGACTGTTTCAGCCCATATAAAGATTTCTTTAACAAACAAACATGGTCTTCCTTACCCAGAATAGCAAATCCCTTTGGCTGCCTCATGTAAATCTGCTCCTCCAACTCACCATGAAGAAACGCTGTCTTTACATCAAGCTGCTCCAACTCGAGATCCTGTGCAGCAACTAAGGCAAGTAAAATACGAATAGAGGTATGCCTTACCACAGGAGAAAACACTTCATTGTAGTCAATGCCCTCCCGCTGTGTAAACCCCTTCGCCACAAGTCTCGCCTTATATCTTGCTGCCTCGACACCAGGAATGCCCTCTTTCCGTTTGTAGACCCATTTGCTTCCAACAATCTTCTGGCTCTTGGGTACTGTAACTAGCTCCCATGTCTGATTCCGATGGAGTGATTCCATCTCTTCACTCATAGCCCCTAGCCACTGCGATGACTCAGAACTAGCCATCGCCTCAGAGTAAGACGAAGGCTCATCTGTCTCCACCTCGTCACCTACATTCAAAGCATAAGCAATATTTGTATAACCATAACGTACCGGTGGTTTTATTTGCCTTCGCTGTCTACCCTCAACTAGAGTCTGCTGTGGCTGTACTGGTTGTTCACTATCACCGTCTTCAGGAATTGCGGCCTCATCTGCAGTCTCTACATCTGTTACCTCCGAGGTCTCCGGAGTCTCCACCTGAAACTCCACCTCACTACTGACACCATGATCTGTCTGCTCTGCTGGTAGTGTCCCAGGACTCCTCTGTCGAAGCATTGCAGTCTCGTCGAAGATTACGTCTCTGCTGATTATAAAATGGGGTGATCTGGGATTATTGCACCACAACCGGTAGCCTTTTACCCCTTCTGCATAACCCAGAAATATGCACTTCTTTGCCCTCGGCTCAAGCTTACCATCCATCGCATGAGCATACGCAGGACATCCGAATATCCGCAATCCGGAATAATCAACAGGTTTTCCCGACCATACTTCCTCAGGAGTCTTCCACTCAATAGCAGAAGATGGAGATCTATTAACTAGGTAACATGCCATATTTACTGCTTCGGCCCAAAATTCCTTGCCCAGTTCTGCATGTGAAATCATGCACCGAGCTCTCTCAAGTAGAGTTCTGTTCTTCCGTTCAGCAACGCCATTTTGTTGTGGTGTCCCAGGAACCGTCCGGTGTCTCACGATTCCTTCCTTTTGGCAGAACTCGGTAAAATCCTTACCACAGAACTCCATGCCGTTATCGGTTCTCAGGCACTTGATTTGCTTACCTGACTGCTTCTCAATCAATGCCTTAAATTTCTTGAACCGATCAAACACCTCATATTTGTGTTTCAAGAAGTATACCCATACCTTCCTTGAATAGTCGTCGATGAATGTCAGCATATATCTGGCACCTCCTTTCGAAGAAACTGGAGACGGCCCCCAGACGTCTGAATGGATGTATTCAACAGGTTGCTTGGTCGAATGTACAGCTGCACCAAATTTGACTCGGCGCTGCTTTCCGAAAATGCAGTGCTCACACAGGTCCAGTTTTTCTGTCTTCTGACCTTTCAGCAGCCCCCTTTCACTCAGCATCGTCATACCTGCCTCACTCATGTGCCCTAAACGCATATGCCATAAACGAGTCAAGTCAAAATCTGACTCACCTGATGAAAATGCAGCAATTCCAGTCACGGTCTCTCCCAGTAGATGATAGAGAGAATTCTTCTTCTTCCCTTTCATTACCGTCATGGCACCTCGAGAGATCTTCAGTACTCCACCTTCGGCAGTGTACTTGCACCCAATGTCATCGAGTGTCCCTAGAGAAATAAGGTTCTTCTTGAGTTTCGGTACATGCCTCACATCTGTTAGCGTTCGCTCTATGCCATCGTGCATCCGGATCTGAACTGTCCCTATCCCCACAACCTTGCAGGCTGTGTTATTCCCCATAAGAACTCTACTACCATCTGTAGTTTGGTAGGTAGTGAACCAGTTCCTATGAGGAGTCATGTGATAGGAACATCCAGAATCTAGCACCCATTCGTCTCCTGACGAACTTGTTGATGCACATAGGACGGCCTCAGCATCACTGATACTCTGCTCGACAATATTTGCCACATTGCTTGTGACGTTTTGCCCACCACCTTTATTTCTTAACTTTGGACAATCTCTCCGCATGTGCCCCTCCTCGTGACATTCAAAGCATTTCATGCGACCTTTGAATTTTCTGGGTCGCGATTTGGACCTGCTTTTGCCTCTGCTGCTGCTGGGCCACCGGTGTTGATCTCTGCCTCGAATCACCAGTCCTCGCGCCACATCTTGCGATAGGCCGTCATCTCGCAGCTTTCGCTGCCACTCCTTTGAAAACATAGCAGATTTTACCTCTTCAGAGGTAATTGAAGTTCGTCCCTGTAATAAGGAGTCAGTGAAATGCTCCCATGATTCTGGCAAAGACGCCAGCAGTATCATGCCTTGTTCTTCATCTTGAAGGTTCTTTCCGACATTCTTCAAATCCATCATGAGTTTATTAAACTCATCTAGGTGGGTTCTGATGGACGTACCTTCAGTGTATCGAAACTGATACATCCGCTTCAGCATATACAGGCGATTGTTCAAACCTTTTGTTACATAGAGGGCCCGAAGTTTTTCCCACATTGCTGCGGCATCTTTCTCTTCAGCAACCTCTATTAACACCTCGTCCGATAGGTTCAACAGGATTATACTTCTGGCCTTACTCATCAGCTCGTCCTTGTCGGCATCTTTCATTGATTCAGGCAATTTGGCTTTGCCTTCCAATGCCCGGGCCAGACCTTGAGTTGTCAGCAGCGCCTCCATTTTGACGCTCCATAACACAAAGTTGTTCCTTCCATTAAATTTCTCAACTTCTACTCTTGCTCCAGACATAATTGCAAAGTCTAAGCTCTGATACCAATTGTTGTGAAAATAGGACACTAGATCGGTGTCGCAGCGGAATAGGATCGACGAGCGTTTGCAATTAATGTCGGGAGCCGTAGAAAGTCGACAGAGAAATAAAACAGAATAATAATAAAGGACACGAGACTTACGTGGTTCGGTCCGAATGTCGGAACCTACGTCCACGGGGAGAGCCAACAAATAATCCACTAACAAATCGGAGAATTACAAGATTACAATCCCTCACGCTCAAGTGTTTCCCAACCCTAGATTATACACCCGATACCCACGGTGTTTAATAACTCAAATAGACTCGACGCGGCGAACAAGTCTTTCCGAGCTCACTTCTATCTCTTGAGCTCTCTCTTGTTCGCTTACTTTGTCTTCGGTTCTTCTTCTCCTTATATAGCCGAATGGAAGAGGAAGCATGCCAACTTGTGCCCAACTTATGCCTAACTCCCGAGTCAATGCCTAACTCGTGCCTAACTCCCGAGTCAATGCCTAACTCGTGCCTAACTCCCGAGTCAATGCCTAACTTCCGAGTCAATGCCTAACTCCCGAGTCAATGCCTAACTCGTGCCTAACTCCCGAGTCTTCGTATATGGGCTCAAACTCGAGACACAATTTTAACAGGCAATATTAAAAATTCTTGGCACACAGTGAAAGAGAGTCTCTAGAGATTTGTGAGTTTGATTGTCTCCCCCTCCGGTCGAGACAATCCTCTTTGATTAAGTTTGGTAGCCGATTCTTCAACCCATCGACACCTCGGAATATCACCGGCCTGCTGGTCGTCCGTGCGCTGTCACCCAGCGGCTCCGTCATCGCCTGGACGCCCCACAAGTAGTCGTTCTACACCATCGTCAACGCCTCTGCTGACCACCTCATATTCCGTCCGTTGACGAGCTCGTTTCCAAGGTTAAACGATTTGCTTTTTACCGTTTTTTGAAGACTGACAAAGTTGCTGTTTTGGTGCAAGAGTTGTTCACTCTTTGGAGCTTGAATATTATATTAAAAGGGACGACTTTAACCCTTTTTGGCAAAGAAGATCAGCGTGTGTGCTTGCAGCAGTTTGGAGCTAAAAAGGTGAAAATTCTTGCACTTCGATCACGATTCATATACTGTTTTGCCTGGGATATGTGCTGCACTTTTTAATGTTTTGATAGGCACACTTGAATTACGACTAGAGGTGAAAATTGAAGCTTTGTCATATAGCTTTGGGGAGATTGATGAACTGTGCTAAGTTAAAGATTGCATTCTTGGTTCACCTGCTCGTAGGCCGAAACGTACCTATGGATAAATTCTCATTGTGAAAATCATCTTGTGTTCTCGAGTTGGAGGATCGGGGTGATCCACGTTTGCCGATTACCTCATGTTCTGATAAGAAGTTAAAATCGAATCAATTTGGAATTTGTCATGGATGGAAATTTGAATTTTTTTTTTCTTCTCGGAACCCAGGCACTCATGGAAAATTGCATGGATAGCTTTGTTCCCAATAATCATCTCCTGATATGGTTGAGTGGAAGTCATTAACGTTTTTGTCCCATGCGTTGTAGATAGTAACCTTACGAATTGGATAATGTTTAACCTGTTATGAGCTCCAAGCGTTACCTCTGACGCGTAAGATGATTTTTTTTTTACTCCAACTAAAGATATCTTTAAAATCTAGGGAATTATCTGAAAATTCGTTTCAAACCTTGAAAGATAATTTTCTAAGTTTAAAAGATATGAGATCCTTCGCGGATAGGGGCTTATCCCCTTTTTCGGCACCTATCCCTGGTTGGGCCAAAATCATCCTTTTTAATTTAATTCAAATAATTTTATAATCTACCTTGAGTATAATACATGCTCCATTGTGCCTTGTCCCTCGGAATTATGTGCGTTGTGATGACTATCTAACCCGACCCCCAGGGTACGACGTCATCCGCACACCAATTTGTCTAACCTATCCCATAACTTTGGGACGGAATCGACAGATTTTGAAATTCACTATCTAACCCGACCCCCAGGGTACGACGTGAATAAAATTACCTTCTCACCCCACCCCCAGGGTACGAAGAGAATTCATTGGAAAATTCGGTTTTAAGGTGTATTATGCTCAAGGTCTATTATAATTTTATTTGATCTATTTATAAAAAAAAACAACAAAAAAATCATGTCGTGGCTTTAAGTGAAATTTTCGGAAGTTTTATCATAAATAAGCTCTTAAGATGAATTGGATTTTAACTAATCAATTTGTGTTAATGGTTGAATCAATTCTTTATAAGAATCGAAAATTCATGAAGAGTAATGACATCTCAATGTGCGTTTCATACTGTTTGGTCATCATTCATTTCTCATATGCCATGCATGCAATTTTCAAGTCACTTCATAATTCATACGTATGTCTCGTAATATTCATGCCATTATCGCCCATTTTTGCGCCACTTGAATAGGTTATATTCTTGCTTGTCATTCATATTGCCATCTTACGTCATATCATCTAAATCATGTTTATTTGCATTAAATTCAATTTTTTCTCTAAGCTCATTCATGCATTTTTAATCATGCACGTCATTTAGGGTAGTCTCAATTTTTACATTTCATGCATCATGGCTTGTCATTCATGCATTATCCCATGTCATTTAGAGTAGTCGGGATTTTCACATTTCATGCATATTACCCGTCATCATGCATTATTATGCCATGTCATCTAGGTTCACTAATTCATGTCATATGCATTTAGGTTAGAATTTACATTCTTTATTGCATTAAAATTAAAATTTTCAAGAATGATCATGCATGGTCACTTTTTCTTACGTCATGTAGTTCATATCACATTGCATGTCATTTGGTTGCATTTTGCATGCATTCATTAAATCCAGAAAACTCAAAAAAAAAATAATTGCACCTTAGTCCTCAAGAAAATCAATGAAATTTGCCAATCAAGAAAATTCTTCACAAGAATGGTACCGAAAGGGTGTTAATTGAAAAATTAACATAATCAAGTCCCCGAACCTAAATCTCTGGTTAGCAGAAAATGAAGTATTCTCCCATACTTTATTTAGGTATCTAATCTACCTACCAAAAAAGATTAGTGGCGGCTCCAAAATAAAAAAAAAAATCTTTTGAGTAAACCTAAGTTGCGAATTGGTAGGGCTTTGGAGAGTCCGTATTAGATTAGTTAATTCATCTAATTAATCTAATAATCCATTAACCGAATTTTAGGTCGCGACAGCTTGGCGACTCTGCTGGGGACTTGGAACTTGAATTTTTCAAAAAATTGGATAAAATGTGGACATTTCATTTTTTCAAAATTTTCATTTTCTTTAAGAGGGCTTAGGCCAAATTCTTGTGATGATTTTGTCTTGATTGACTTTATTTCATTAATCATTAATCATTTAGGTGTTATATGTTTTTGCAGGATAAATTTAAATGTTACTAATCTCTGTTTTGCAGGATAGTATAGTTTAAATGTATTCCTGATTTGTATAATATGCCATGTGTTCGCATGCCATTTGCATTGCATTTCTCACCGCAATCGGACCTGGATTGCTAGTAATTAGGATGGTATCGCGCGGGTATCCACCTCACCTCACCCCTGAGGTTCGGTCGACCCCGTCCCTCGATCCCGACAATTTTCTTCGTGTTGGAAACTTCTCCCCTAGCCAGACCCCCATGGTGCGGGCAGAATCTTGACCATAGCCGAAATTTTGAAAATTAGACCTGACCAAACCCCTCTGGTACGGTCCTTTTTTGGAATTTCATTTTGCCGATAATTAATGAACTTGTATCCATGCGCATGTGTTTGTGATTATGTGCTCTCATGGTAAATCCTTTCCTTTTATCCTGCAATTTATTCATTTCTTTATTTTGGGTCGGTCCATGACAGTTAGGGTTATTGCGTCTTGATTTTGATCATGGGGGGGCAAGGAAAATCCTAAGAATATCTGAATCATCGATGCGCCGAAGTCAAACTTGAGTGAGTGGCTGACCCAACTGGACCGTACAAGCTCGTTCATATGTGGAGACCAAGGTGGGGCGACTGATGCCAATACTCGATATTAAGACTCGCGTGGGGATCGTTCATGCATTCACTCATTTCTGGTGTCCCGAGACTTCGACTTTTGTTTTTGGTAAGCACGAACTCACCCCTACGTTGGAGGAATATAGCATGCTTGTCGGAACGCCTGTGGATGCGGAATTGATTAGTCCGCCTATTGGATTAGATCCTGCTATTGCATTAGCTGATTTTTTGAGAATTAAGGTAGAAGAAATCCGCAAAGTTTTGAAAACTCATCGTGGGAATTGCTTATTTTCTTTCCTGAAAGAATGCTTCGATCAAGCATCGCCTATTCAAAAAGGCAGAATTTTCTTATTGGCTTTCTTTGGCATGGTCATTTTTCCATACTTTCAGAACTTCCTCAATCCTCATGCTGCTTTTATTGTCCAGCAAATTTGTGACGGAAGGAACTTAGCCCATGCTATTTTAGCTGAGACCTTTATCTCTCTCACCAAATTCAAGCAAGAAAAAGGGAGAATTTTGCAAGGATTCTATAATTTTTTTTGTCTTTTCTTTTCTTTTTTTATTTTTTTGTGGTGGGTTGTGGTGGGGGGGGGGGGGGGTTGGGGTTAGGGGCTAAGCAAGTCAACGATTTTCGATCAAAATTGGATAAACTTAATTGATAAAACATAAAATGTTTATGATTAGATTGATAAAATTAAAGGGCTTATGACTGAATTGACACAAGTATACTGTGTTTAGTGATTTTTTGGTACTTTTCCTTTGTAATTCCATGATTTTATCCTCAATTTGTAATCCAATATTCAGACATGAAACTAAGTGTTAGTACTGCGAAAACCTCCAAATTGGTACATCTACCCCAAACTATTATTTTATCACGAAAAATTCCAAACTAGTATACACGTGATAAATTTATCCAAAAACAATTTTTTTTACCATCAAAAACCCTAAACTAATATACCTATAATAAATATACCCTAAAAAAATTTTGACCACAAAAAATCCTAAACTATTACATCCGTGACTAATTTACCATTCATGGATTAACATCACGAGAAATTTCAAATTAATATCTCTATGATAAACAGAGGATACAAACTCTAAGCCGGTACACCCTGAACTACCATGTGTCATTTAATTTATCAATTCGACGGCTAAATTTAACAAAAATTAATGGAGGGTAAATTTGTTACAGGTGTACCGGTTTGGGATAAATTTGTCACAAGCATACCGATTTGGAGATTTTTTGTGGTAAAAAAGTAGTTCGGGGTAAATTTATCACAGGTGTATCAATTTAGAGTTTTTTTGTGGTATTAATCCTAAAACTAATTTATGACCTTTGCGAAATTTGTTTCGATGACCAACACGATGTACGTTCCTCAAGTGCAATTAACCAAAAGCTGTTTGTTTTTGTGTTTTTGTGTGTGACGGTGATAGAGCGGAATTACAGGGGAAAAAGGTGAAAAGAGAGAGGTTAAGTTCTTGTGTTTTTGCGTGCGAGGACCACAACCTTCATTTTTGTTGATTCTTGTTTCTGACCACGAAATCCCGCAAGGCCATATCTGGATCTGGCGAGCAAAGCCACGGACAAGCTCACGGAAGCCACGGGCGGTACTCTTGGATGAAGGATGAAGGAGAGAGAATTAAGCATCTTTTTTTTTTTTTTTTTAATTCCAAGAAGCGTGCTACATCACCAAGTTGCAACCACTGAATATCTCATGCTCGAGCAAGATGATTGCAATTTACAGTACTTTCAAATTGACAAAAACAAATACAATAATGCCTTGCTAAATTGCACAACCGGAATAAATTTTTGATTGGTATGACTTAACAATTTATTGATCCCGAACACAGAGAATAAATTCATTGCCTTTAAAAAAAAAAAACTAACCAAAAATCCTCCTATCAGTAAACTGACAAGTTTTCCTCCCTTCTCTTTTTTCTCTTCCTTTTGCTATGCAGACCGATTTCCATGACAAACACAGCAATATGACCCAGAAGAATGAGTGGCAAAACAGATTTTCACCATGTCGCAACAGGTAAGAATGGCTGTGCATCCGAAAATGTGATGACATCCAGGTCGACGTTTGACCTGCTATATTTCAAAACAGCACCATAAGGTTCAGTTGCCTCGCGGTCCTCTTGATTTTGCTGAATACCCGAAGGATTTTGGAGCTTCCTTATCCCCTCCAACTCCATTGCCACTTCTTTCATTGTAGGCCTGTTCCTTCCATTCAAGTTCAAGCACCTTTTCGCAAGGTTAGCAACTGATGCAATCTCTTCCTTCTTACCTTCTTTCATAACTTGAGCATCAACAATGTCGAACAAGCAATTCTGCTCCATCGAAATTATGAAATAGGTTGCAAGGCTTCTCCCTTCCTGTTTCCTCATCAACGAGATTGGCTTTTGTCCCGTCAATAGCTCGACAAGTACAACTCCGAAGCTGTACACATCACTTTTGTCTGTGAACTGACTTGATTGGAAATACTCCGGATCTAGGTAGCCAAAAGTCCCCTGCACCACTGTGGTCACGTGAGTTTGATCGAGGGAAACAGATTTGGAAGTACCGAAATCCGCCACTTTCACCCGATATTTCTCATCCAAGAGGATATTGGTAGACTTGATGTCTCGATGATAAATGGGAATGGAGGCTGCTGAATGCAAGTAGAATAAGGCTCCTGCGATTTCTGCGGCAATTCGTAGGCGTGTGTCCCACGATACATCAAACTCTTCATTTGGGTCATGCAGATATTGGTATAAAGTTCCATTTGGTATGAACTCATATACTAAAAGCGGGACTTCCATCTCCAAGCAACACCCTAGCAACTTAACCACATTCCTATGATTGATTTGTGAGAGAATGAGGACTTCATTTATAAATTGTTCAACTTTTCCCTCGTCTATCACTTTTGATTTCTTAATTGCAACTATCTTTCCATCTGTTAACATTCCCTTGTAAACAGTACCCTGCCCACCTTGCCCGAGTATCCTATCCTCATTGAAATTATCAGTGGCCTTATCTAAATCCTTAGAGTTGAACAATTTGCTTTTCTCGAGATTGCCTTCTGGTGAAGATAGCTCACTTTTCAACAAAAGACCGCCATTGCGTTTGAAGTGTTTCTCTTTGAGCTTAATTTCTTTCCTCTTCTTGATGTAATTGAACAACCTCCATAGGAGAAGACACAAAAATAGAGCCCCAAGGCCTGCCCCAACCCCTGCATCGCAAAAGTTTAAGGTGCATAAGTGAGGGAATTGTACCTGCTTGTCAAGAATCAATTAAAGGCGCTTAGAATCAACAATTTAAGTGAATCTAATTGTTCGACAAAAAAAAAAGTGATTCTAATTGGAAGTAAAACATATAAGAGTGATTGACCAAAGTCTCCTTTCACGTCAATTTTCTTAGCAACCATGAAAAATTAATTTGTCTTCTTTTTAAGTTGCATCCGGTGAAAGTTTGGGCACCGCACAATGGATCTCCCTTACAAGGAATTCAGCAATCATATTGATGAAAGTGAAAAAATTCACAACAGCATTCATCTTTACAATGGTTGTAATAATCCCAATCGACATATGCCAGAATAAGTAGGAATCTTGGATAACTTTTGATAGATACGAAGCGACTACATTAGAAAAGCTCAAGCGTTTTCTTATCTGTCGAAGTATTGGTGTCCAGAGATAAGTTTTGAGGTTGTTCGATTGAAACTTATCTATAATCATCACCAGGCAAATGGACAGTCATATTAGAATGAAGAATAAGATAAAACTTATCTTTCCACTAGCACCTGTCTAAAATTCTAGGTTAAAAGATCTACTTACCGATAAGAATGAATTTAACCATCTTTCTACCCTCGACACATTCATAATCGCCTTGTTTGTTCACACAAGTCCCGGAGCATATACTTGGATCTTCACATTCATTAATATCTGATGACAAATATAGAATAAATGTATTAGCAGTGAAAATCATCTCCTTGGGTAAAAGTAGCGAGACTAGTAGGTCGCCATTTCCTCATAAATTGTTAATTCATTGGCTTAAATTATGATACGAAAGGACCGTCATGCACCCCTTCATTTCCCTTAAATTATTGTCGGTATAATCAAATTTGTTCGAAGTTGCATTCAATTTGTATAATCTCTGACAGAAAGATAAAACAAAAGGAAGGCAGAAAAGCATGCATGTTATCGTTAAACACTGTGAATGCATTATTTTCAGGAAAAAATCTGGGAATGAACAAGTCACCTCACCGTGACAACATCAAGTAAGTTACCTTGGCATCCTCCAATAATATAGGGGTTACCGCCATACCCCAGTCCGCAGCGGCACCGGGTAAATAACATTTTACTCTTGTCAACACTGTATCTGTCACAGGTGAAAGGAGGAGGATAGCTCGAGTCGTAGCATGAGTCGTCTACTTGCCGGATAAGGTCGACTGCATAAGTGGTATTGTCTGCAATCCCCCATTCCAACACCACAGGAACCGTAACATTCAATCTCAAGTCATGTACACCTGTAAAACCAGACCTCAAGAAGGCGTACTTGCACCCCTGAAGTCCACCTTCTTCTTCTTCTTCGAAATCCACACTAAAGCCCTGAAGGTTTAGGGGGACCCTTGTCTGGCAGCATCCGTTCCTCCCGGAACACGCACTATACTTGCTCGTGTTTGCTCCAGCACATTTCGACCGGCAACCGACAACAGCATCTAATTCTGTACTAGTCACTGTCGCCAGGGTGCTGCAACCGCTGATGTGAAGACGTTCCTTGACCGGGAGAAGACAAACTGACTCCCTTTCAAGCTTACCGCCGCACCACGTCCATCACCCCCGCAGCTTGCATTTGAGTAAACCACAGGAAGACTAATGTTAATCATGCCATCCAAGTTTTCATCGGGGAGTGAAATGTTGAGAACCCGCACTCCAATCTTCTTTAGAACCGGAACGGTGTTGTCATCTTGGCAGGCGATCTGGTACCAGTCATCCAAGAAACACCCGGCTCGTATTCCGAAGGGGAAGGGAATGGTGACGTCCCCGCATTTTTCAACACAATCTCCGCTTGGAGGTCCATGTGCAACTTCTGATGTTTGTACTGGGAGGGAAACCAGAAGCAAATATATTAGCAGCGAAACTCATCTCCTTGGGTAAAATTACCAAAACTAGTAGGCTAGCATTTCGTCATAAATTGTTAATTCCATGGCCAAAATATTGTGCTTCTAACGAAAGGACTGTCATGTTCCCTTTTGCTTCCATTAGATTATTATCAATATAATTCGTTCGCTTTTGTTTGAAAGTGCAATCTTGGGCAGAAAAACTAACAAAAGGAATGATGAATTATGTTTACCTTTGCATCCTCCAATAAGATAGGGGTTACCGCCATACCCCTGTCGGCAGCGGCACCGAGTGAATAGCATTTCACTGTTGTCAACACTGTATCTGTCACAGATGACAAGCCTATGATATATTGAGAGGCACATTGACTGATAGTCTTGCGTGATCCCCAATTCCAGCACCACCGGAACCGTCTTATTCAATCTCAAATCATATGAACCTGTAAAGTCAGACCTCAAGAAGGCGTACTTGCAACCCTGAAGCCCACCTTTTTCTTTGAAATCCACACCACTAAAGCCCTGAAGGTTAAGGGGGAGCGTAGTCTGGCAGCAGCCGTCCCTCCCGGTGCAAGCACTATCTCGGTTAATGCTGGTGTTGGCTCCAGCGCATTTCGTCCTGCAACCGAAAACATCTGATTCCGTAATATTCACTGTGGCCAGGGTGTTGCAACCGACCGATGTAAAGACATTCCTTGTCTGGGAGAAGACAAATTGAGTCCCTTTCAAGCTGACCGCCGCACCACTTGTGCCACCCCCGCAGCCTGCATTCGAGTACATTACAGGAAGGCTGACGTTAATCATGCCATCCACGTCTTCACTGGGGAGTGAAATGTTGAGAACTCGGAATCCAATCTTCTTTAGAATGGGGACAGCGTTGTTTTCCTGGCAGATGATCTCATACCAGGAATCCAGGTAACACCCGACCCCCATTCCGAAGGGGAAGGGAATGGTGACGTTCCCGCATGTTTCATTACAGCCAGGCCTTGCAAGTCCAGGTGCAGCTCCAGATGCTTGTACCGTGAGGGAAACAAGAAGCAGAAGTGTTTGAAGAACCGAGTCGGACATGATTTTCACGTTTGCTATGTGCATGAGCCCGACACTTACGGAGAAAAGCATATGGGCTGAGTCCCTTTATATAGTCATTCCACGGGGAAGAAGGGAAGATTTTTCGTGTGCTGGTGTTACTTCCTAGTGGCTTCCAGGATGCTTCCTTGAGGATAGAATAGAAGTAGTTGTCTCTCTCCCCTCTTTTTCAAGGACTAACATGGCCATTTTGATTGGTCATTTTAGAATATTTTCACACCAATTATTGCACATCCGAAAAAAAAAAATCTTCCTTGATGATGTTGAATTGGTCAATGAATTGGTCGAATTCACACTTTTTTTTTTATATAGTTGGTTAAACTCAATGGAAATCATGCCTTTTCTCAAATAAAGGTTATTTATCAATTTTTCTCAAGATCGAACTGAATTGAGTAAGAATCAGAATTTTTTTTTAACAAAAAACTGGAATTTTTTGGCATATATACATATATACCATGGCTGAACCTTGATGATCGGATATTTCTTGCCTCGAGCTATCACGATTGTTTAGATTAGTCCTGTCCTGTGGTCATTTGACGTTATCTCATGTGGTGGTGGAGTTCTGATATGATGTGGATATGTTCTTTATCTTGGTGATCATCCCTAACAAGTATTTTCATGGAAGTGTTCATCCATTGTTAAATAGGCTTATCTTGTGATTCTTTTATGTTATTAGTTGTTAGAGATAAGATTGGATCCGATTAACTTTTATCTAATTTTTCGGAAAATTATCTGTGTTAATTTTTCCAATCCTTAAAGATAATTTTTCTTGAATTAGATTGGATAAAATTTTAGATGAGGAAAGGTGGACCCCAACTTGAACAATTTCGGCCATCCCTCTAAACTTTCGAAAATTCAAATCATATTGACTCATCTTTATTTTTATTTTTGTCTTGTTTGTTTGTTATAAAGTTTGCACATTTTTAAACAAACATGCCCATAACATATGCTCCTCTCGTGCCTAGACCAGTTGAAAAAATTTAATCACACGCCTTACCCATGATCTTATGGAATGGGATGGTGATTTAGTATAGAAATTCATATTCTACCCTCAGCGAAAGGGATGTTGTTTTTCTATACAATTGTCCGCATAATGGCTCGAATCCTCGAGGGTGTAGCAGATAAAATCTCACTTTAGCCCAGATCTTTGGGAATGAGAGGATTTATGGAAAATTAGGAATTACAAATATTTTATGGGCATATTTGTTTAATTTTGTTCAAATTTTTTGTTTGCTTTTGAATGTTTCTTTTTTCTTGCTTTTAATCCGAAAAACCCCAAAAAATCAAATCATTTTTTTAATCATATGGTCTAATGTCACACTTTCCTAATATCAATCAATTCACATCAATCAATCGAAAAGAGATTTTTCATGAAATTGGTACAATATGTTTCTAATCAACCTACCGTAAATGATTAGTGGCGGCTCCAATTTAATATTTTTCATAAATAGAACCTAAGTTGCGATTTGGTAGGACTTGGGAGGGTTCGCATTAGGTTAGTTAATTTAATTAATCTGATAATCCATTTGCCTAATTTTTAGATCGCGACAGATGGGAGCACGGAAAAGATATAACGCGGGGGTAGAGTGTTACCTTGACGTGATGGAAGTCATAGGAAGGAACGAACCATTTGTTTTTACTTTGTTTCAAATTCGATAAATATTGAAAGACTTGGTAGTTTCTTATTGATGATCTTCATACTGTCATCACTCTGTTACTAGTTCGAATTCTCAGTCATCACGACAAAGAATTCACGTATACAAAACACATGGAGTAGTGCTATCGCATGACCCCATGCATATTAAAGGAAAGTAATTTTTGTTTCTTTAACGTGCTTAAATCAATAATCATGAGGATGTCTTCCGTTGTTGTGACAAAATTACTTTGGAATCCAGCATAGCCGCTAATCACATGGAAAAACAACCCCCCCCCCCCCCCCCAAAAAAAAAAAAGCCACAGTTGCTCAATGGTTGTGATTGCATATTGGGTCAAATGGACCGGGATCCAAGATGATGTATCCAAGTTTTGGTTTATATGTTCGGTTGGGCATCACGCGCTTCATTCCCAGATTACCGAGGATCAAGTATACACAATTTCATATTTGAGTGTGTTAGAAACTTCGAATGCACGTGTAAGTTATATTAGAGAAGTTTCACATCAAAGAATTGGTATCGTGTGAAGCAGTTAATATATTATAGTTGGCTTACAACTCATTAATTTAAGCTTTTGAGTAAATGTGGTGTTCAACTGGATATACTAATGATCCGGACTTGGGCTCTCACTTGTCCCCGGTCGAAGGTATCTCGTTTTTGAGTGCACTCCTACGACATTCCGAATTTCGACCTTCCTCGAGGCTTAAGATATGGAAAGACGTCTCGAAATCGGATTTAGGCCAATGGAGAATTCCAACATTTGAATGAGTTGGACGCCATTTTATCGAGGACGAAAATATCGAAAAACTGAAATTTGGGACGAAAAGTGCGAAAAGCCCATTTTGGCCTTGGAGGGTTAGCCTTGTCTAAGTAAATTGAGATGGGCGTTTTGGTCATTTGACAATTTCCTTCCTCCCCAAGGCTGCAGCAGAAATTGAGGGGCAAAAATGTCATTGGAGTTTGGATATTATGAGGTTGAGGACATGTGTCATGATTTGGAGGGTGATCATTTATTTTCCACTAGCTTAATTTTTTAGAAGCTTATCCAAGTGGGATAGACTTCCATCATCTGCTAGCAAGCCAATTTTCGTGAGCCATCCCCTCCTCCCTTTCCATTAGAGCAAATTCTTCAAGAACAGAAAACTGCCAGTTTGCCTGATTCTGCCCGGCACGTTCGGTCCGTACGAGCGCCACTTCCGGTGACTGTTTGGCCGGCCTCTGACCACTTCAGGTTAGTTTAACCTGTCCTTGATTTCATGATTTTTGGAGGTCTGGTTGATTTATGGTGATTTTTGGAAGAAAACCGGACAGATTCTGAGCGATCTGGGAGAGGGCTATGGTTCACCCTCTTAGAGACTTCATTTTGCTCCGAATTTTTTATGGGAGTTACATAACATATAGTACTACTTGTTGATGGTCAGAAATTAATTTTTCATTCAATATTTAGGGGTGTTCATGGCTGAGTTTGAGTAGACATAATTGGGCGAAAATCTGACCGGTGGACAATCTGTGGAGGCCGAACCATTTGGACATCCTAAGGGTGTTATTTTGCTTCCAAATCATTAAGGGATGTCCTAGACATGTAAATCTAGGTCTTGGCAAGTGGAATTGGTGAAAAATTAAAGCTTATGGATGTTTAGTGGACTAATTAGCTAAGGATTATGCAAGGCCGGTTCTGTTTGGTTGGGGTTTAGCAAGAACCGGTTCTGTTTAGGACTGTTCTTGGCGTCGCCAAGCTTCTAATCCGTCGTTGAGTCATACTAGAGTGTAAATTGAAGTGGTAGCAAGGAGTACGGTTGATGGAATTGAAGTTTTGGATGGTTAAATAGATTGAATCGGCGAATTGTTTCTGAACTGAGATGCTGCCCTGTTTTGGACAGCGACGTCTTGGGTTGGAGCCGAGCTTGTCGAAGGGAATTTGGCGATAAATTGCTAGTGCGAACCAAGGTGAGTGACCCCTAACCCTTTATTAGGACATTTGGACGCGACTGGATGGTTTTTTTTCCTTAGGAGATTCATAAATTAAATTGATTTTCATTGCTTGGTTGATGGAACGCCAAATGGCCGTGAGAAGGAAGGAGCCGTGAAGGCTAGTTTGCCTTAGAATCGTGTCCTCGTGATTGAATTGATAACGTGCTTGTTAGTGTGCTCTGCTTGCCGATGTGGTGATATGATATACGGTTCTTGAATTATGTTTTATGACAAAGCATGTCCATTCCTTTTTGGCAAGTAATTGATTTGTACTCTAATACCTGAAAATTTCTCGCCGTGGGAATGCAACTGAATATTTGTGATGATGAGTCTTGGTTGAACGACTTGAGGAATTGGGCTTGTGAGCCATGAGAACATACGGACGACGGCAAGTATCTTGATGAGACAAGGGCTTAAAGCCGGTGGAACACCCTAATGTGAAATACCCTGATGCGATCTAATCGCGGGGTTGAGATATGAGATATACCCTGAGGCGATGTAATCGCGGGGTTCAGAAATGTGAAATGCCCTGATGCGTAAAGACGCGGGGTTGAAAATGGCCAATGTCCTGATGTGTCGAGACGCGGGACGAGAAATGATATGTGTCGACACAGGCCTGGGATGACGTTACAAATCTGATGTGTTTGAATGCGGGTTTATTGATCGGGAGAGCCTGAGGCGTCTGAACGCGGGCTAGTCCCTGGAAAAGTGAAGCGAAGTGGAACCATCTTATTATTTTGTGATGATATGAATTCTTCTGATGCTAGTATGGAAGCTTGATCACTTGATGCCATGTTTACCTGGATTGAAATTTCTGTGTTAGCATGATTCAATGCTTTGAGAAATTGCATGCACTGTTTTATTTAAAGATTGCATGTTACGGTGATTGCTTTGGTTCGGTGGGACGGATGACCTAATGTAGGATTAGGATAGCTCGCTGAGACGTAAGTCTCACCCCGTCGTGGGATCCTGTTTCTTTTTTCAGGTTCCAAGCCTTGAAGCATCAGCTGGCCAAGGATGGAAATTTCGTGGAAGTAGTAGTTGGTTGGTTAAAGGATATTTTGTAATGTTAAGGGATTCGTCACGATTTGAAGTAGAATTAATAATTGGTGATTAAGTGAAAAGGCACCACTACCGTTCCAAGTCATCTTGTGTTGATTTTGTATGGAGGTGATTTCTTGCTTTCGCTTATTTGTATGTAGTAAGCTGAAGTGGGCCTAAGGATCCTGGAATGACATGAATTAAAAGTGGCATGGGGCGATGTTCGCGTGCTCGTCGGGTTCGGGGCGTGACAACTCCCATCTTAGAGTCCATGAATTTAAAGAGTGACCCTGGTTTGTGTGCAGACATTGCTTAATAAAGGGACGCAATTACCTTAATTCCCTCGGAGAAAACACGAGACGATCAGGAAAAACTTGTTCTAATCCTAATTACACAAAATGCTTACTTCAACTTATGTGCAAGTGCATGATGAAAGCTTCCACATGCAGATGTACGCTGGTAAATTTCCAGCCCTTTTCTTCATTGATCAAGGTGAATCAAAAGTTCGAGGTGACTCAAATATGAAATTATTTATACTTGTTACCCCGGTAATCTATGAATCAAACGTGTGATTCCCAATACACAAACCAAAACCTGGAATGATGCTGCCCAAAACCAGTCGAAAAAGGGTTCACTTAATTTGCCAACTATATGAAACCAACTTGCACGGAAACGAACTTGGAAAGACCGGCATGGTGCGAATTAATGGACGATTTGGAAAGACAGACCATCGACCTAGCCTTCAACAGTGACAGGACGACTTGGAAGAATTTTCATGTACGGTTTCCAACTCTGTTACTCCCTAGTCCCTTCTGAGGATGGAAATATCAGAACATGATAAGTGGAGGACATCAATTTAAGCAGCCAAGTGTGACGTTTCCCCGTTGTTCGGGAGACAATTTAGTCATCATCTTTTACCAAGCTGGACGATGACTTGTCCTGGACCACCCCATCAAGCACGTGAACCCTTTTGATTACCAAGTTCGGGAAACCTAACCTGCTCAGTCCTGTTTATGAATCTCGTGAACCCTTTTGATTAAGACAGGACAATAATTTACCTCACTACATCTTGGATCATGTTAACGTTAGCTTAAGCCGCCAATAATTGCACATTTTGTCTAATCTTTGCTCACGGATGGCGACATTAAAAACGGGTTTCGCGAGTTTTCTACTAAATGTCATGGTGGCTTATGTACAGTTGTCGTCGGATGGACCGAACCAAAACGAGTTCGACTTCAAGTTCCTGGGACAACACCACGGGGGAGCCATACCTGGTGCAGACCAACGTGTACGAGAACGAGGTGGGCAAAACAAGGGAAAAGGAGGGGGGAAAAAAAGAAAAGGGAAAGAAAGGGGAAGTAGCATTGCCGTCATCTGCAGTTGTGCTGACTGTTTTTGAAATTCTTTTATTACTCTGGCTTGTTTTGCAGGAACCATTTGCTGGAAGGTACAAGTAGGAGATTTCAATACTGGTCCAACAAGTAGGCATGTGCTTTTTGTGTTTTGAGGTGCAAAGATTAAATGACCAAACAATGTCCGATAAAAAAAAAAAATTGGCACCTTGTCATCATGACTAGTCTCTCTCACAAGCCAGCGACAATGCGAGTTCAGTATTTCGACATACTATTTTGATACGCGTGTAGTCAATTTTAACCATTTTCAATAAAATATGAGTCAAAATATGTATATATTTATATATACACGCGCGCGCGCGCACACACATGTACGTCATATATCCAGCAACTCCAAAATTAATATGCTCGGCCAACCCAAAAAAAAATAATAATCATGAATCCCTAACTGAAGATAATAAAAATAAGAAGAAGAAAAAAAAACTCACCACTTATATGTGTGTGCGCGCGCGTGTGATATTTATCATGTATGTATAATAATATACGTTTAATATACAACGTGTCAATTTTATAAGAATCATGTGTCAGCGTGTCCTAACGTGTCATGTCCTGTCGTGTTATGCGGTGACGTGTCTCACGTGTCGTGTCGGTACTATATAGCTCACAAGGAGAGACACTATCAATGGGGTACGATGTCATGCATGTCTAATGATAAGTGTTATCATTTTCCCATGTGTGTGAACTTCACACATTATATATTTTTTCGTCCAAACATGGGAAAAGAAGAAGTCGACATGATTTTCACGTTTCGTATGTGCATGGGCCAGAACCTATGGAGAAAGGGAGCCGAGTCCCGGTTGAAGAAGAGAAGAACTTTGGGAAAATTGTCAAAAAACTATTCTTCAGAGGATGCTTCCTCGAGGATATGGAAATATCAAAACTTGACAAGTAGAGGACATCAATTTAAGCAGCCAAATGTGAGTTTTCCCCGTTGGTTGGGAGACGATTTTGTCATCACCTTTTACCAAGACTGGATGATAACTTTTCAGGACATCTTGTCTTTAGAACCCGTCAAGCACGTTAGAATTGAGATACTTGTCCCTTTCCTTACAAACTTAAATTGTTTCCTACACGCGCTAGATCTTCTCAATTTTGCCTAGACCAAAGATAATATGAGCTCTTCGTCTTCCACATTAGATTATATATTATTCGACGTATTTGCTCATTCCCACAAAAATTCCCATTCTATCGCCAATCTTTTTAACTTTTCCTTGTATTTTATGATTTGTTAAAATCTTTCACATTAGTTTCCTTAGACTTCGACAATGTTTCACAATGAGTGGATAGCTGCACATATCTCCTATTCCAAGGGGGAAGGAAATGACAACGTTCCCTTAGTGATTCTGGAATTCGAAAGGAAACCTAGGATCGAAAAGATCCACATACGGGGCCACAAGATAGCTACAAATATTATTGTGTTAGTCGAGTTTTCAGACCAACGAGAGAACGGGCATGCAGAAATTGGTATCAATCAGGACTTAGATAAAAGATGCGAGACATGAGAAGCTGTTGACCAACCATTCTCGAGCGAAAACTTTGTCTGATCAATGTACCAAAAATAATATAAATTCTCTGATGTAATTTGTGGCCGCACATTCGGCACGGTTCTTATTGTTCCATGAGCTGCAATTCCCATTTCTTTTCCCTCAACAGTTGTTTCCATGCAAAATGATTTTTGTAAGCTGTTTTACAAGCCAATGCAATTCGTGAATTTTCCTAATTCTGTTTGCGAGGATTGTCCCTTCAAAGATTTCAGAAATTTTAGGAATCACGTGAGTATCCTACATTATATAGCTCATGCGGAATTACGAGATCACAAGTTCTGGTGTTGTCCAGGAGAACGAGATCACAAGCTCTCCCTACTTGTCAGGAAATGTGGACATGCTCGAGGAACGAACGTTAGGCGCACTTACTTGTGCGCCTTCTTCTTCTGTGGTCGTCGGCCCTACTATGCTCGAGGATGCGGCCGAGGGCAGAATTGTCAAAGCTTCATGTCCTTCTATCAGATTGGCTTTGATTGCAACTGACGACGCACCTAGGAGAGGGGTTGAATTGGTTGTTTTCAAACTTCAAAGGGTAAATGTCAAAAAAGGGCCCCAACTACCATTTCTTTTCTCAGTTAAGGGCCTCAACTTCATATTGTTTCAATCAAGGGCCTGGATTGCATTTTTTAGTTCAAAAAAAGGTCCAACAGAAGGGTGTTTCTGTCTTTTGCTTTTTTACAATTTGATTTTTTTTTTGCTTCTCTTTTCTTTTCATCTTTAACTTCCCTTTTTTTTTTTTCTTTTTGTTTCCCTCCCCCAACACCTGCTCGATGCCCTCCTGCGCATCCCCACCACTCTGTTCATCTTCCACTCCTTAAAAATCTCTAGCTCCACGCCATGACTTCCTTCAAATCTGCATCTTTCTTTTAGGCATTTCCGCGAACACCTCGCGAGCAAACTTATTTCACCGATAATTGCGACTGGCGACCAGAACGAGACGCCCAAATCCGGATCCGAAGCCAACTGCAAAGCCTCGCCGCCACAGCACCTCAAGGTGGCCAGGCCAAGACGGGTCATACCTCATCGAGTTCTTGCTCGACAAGGGGTACGAGGTCCATAGCCTGATCCACCGCTCCTCCAACTTTAACGCCCAACGGATCAACCACATCTACATCGACCCACGCAACGCCCACAAGGCCCGGATGAAGCTCCATCCGATCTCTCCGATGCCTCCTCTCTCCGCCGCTGGATCGACACGATCTCCCCCGACGAGGTCTACAATCTCGCTGCCCAGTCCAACGTGGCGGTCTCCTTCGAGATACCCGATTACACCATCGACGCTGTCGCCACCGGCGCCCTCCACCTCCTCGAGGCCGTGCGCTCACACGTCTCCGCCATCGGCCGTGCGCTCACCAGATGGAAGCCGTCGCTTCACCGCTCCTCCCCGACCGTCCGCTCCTCCATCCACAGCCTTTCCTCCGTCCACTTCCTCTCCACGAACCTCGCCTACTGCTTCCCGAAGCGCCGATTCCACTCATGCGACTGGTAGCGACTTGTGAGGGAGGGGGGAAGGGGGTCGCCGGCCCTCGCCCGGGACTTGGCAGAGGTCGCCGGCCCTCGCCCTGAGCAGGCGGGGGTGCGCAGGATAAGCAGAGGAGGGCGCGAGCAGGTGCCTGGGGGAGGGGGAGGGAAATAAAGAAAAAAAAAGAGAAAAGTTAAAAAAGAAAAGAAAAGAAGAGCATAAAAAAAGGAAAAATATCAAAAAAAGGCCTCAAGTGTCCCTCTTTTTTCAAATAAGGGCCTATACTCGACTTTGTTTCAATCAAGGGCCTAAACTACCAATTTTGTTTCAAAAAAGGGCCTCATCAAGGGCATTTTTGTCCTTTTACACTTTTTGATTTTCTTTCCCTTTTTTCCTTTACTTTTCTTCGACCCGAACGTTTGCCCGACCGTTTCTTCCATGCTTCGTGATCTGGGTGTTGCAATAAACAAGGAAGCTACTCGATCTTGTTCTCCAGTAACTCCTCCACCGCGTCGAGCACGAGCCGTGGCGGGTCAACCGCCTCTGCGGTTGTTTCTGCGGGTAATGATGAATGGCTGGAAGCTTTGATCATCTATAGTCATGCTCGAGAACGTTTGGAGTCCGTGCCGGAGTCGTTGAAGCTGGGGACGCAAGTAAGGATGACAGAGAAGAGAGCTTCCGCTCGTCCAACTTCGGACGTATACACCCCTCTTCTGTTCTTTAGTTTCTTTTTCTACCCCCCAATTCTGGCTTGCGACAGGCTTAACGGTCGTCAGAGAGGTGTCGACGGCTGAGGTCACGTCGCCTGTTGATACTGGCAACGGACATGGTGGTCGGGCGCGGGTGCGGCGGTAGCGTAGCTGCGGGGGTTAGTCGATGCTTGGGGACGAGGCTGGCACGTCGCACAGCGGCTGGATATCGAGCTGTGGTGTCGCGGAGGACTGTGGTAGTGTGACGGCGAGTAAAAATGGAAGCGACTTGGACAACCCGCTCGGGCTGGGGTTGTCGAGGTCGGCAGCCTTGTGCTCCTCAACGAGCACGACGGCGGAGGTTCGCAATTTGGGAGCGAGGCCACTTGGCGGAAGAGGGAATCCAGTGCTCGGTGGGACGAAGAGACGAGGGATTGGTAGCCGAATTCGACAGAGTGGGACTTGTCGGTGGTCGGAGAGGGTGGCGAAGAGGCGAGTGCAGGCAGAGAGGGCGTTCATCTGGGACTCGAGGTCGCCGACGAACTTCTGGACCTTGTCCGTGTTGACCACCAGCTCGTCCACCATGGTCTCTCTCCGTTCTTGTTCACGAGCTTTCTGCTACTCTGCCTGCAAAACTCTCTCTCTCTCTCTCTCTCTCTCTCTCTCTCTCTCTCTCTTGTTTCTCTCTCTATGCAGAAGGAAGGAGAAGATAACAAGAAAAGAAAGGTGAAAAAAGATTAAATTGTAAAAAAAGTTAAAAGACAGATATGCCCTTTGACCGGACCCTTTATTGAAACAAACAAAGCACTCCGGGCCCTTGATTGAAACAAAGTCAAGCAGAGGCCTTTATTTGAGAAAATAGTGACACTTGATGCCTTTTTTGATATTTTTCCTAAAAAAAAGATTACATTGCAAAAAAATTAAAAGACCGAAATGTCCTCTGTCCAGACCCTTTGAACCAAAAAAATGCACCACAGGCCCTCCTTTGAAACAATACGTAGTTGGGCCCTTGATTGAGAAAGGAAAGGAAGGCTAGTTGGGGCCCCTCTTTGGCATTTTCCCAACTTCAAATGAGTTCTTCTGTAGAACAATAAACAACAGTTTGACAATGATTGGTGGCAGGTAACTGACAAACACAGTTAATAATGAAGAGAGAGAAGACTCCGCGTGGATTTGTAAAGATTCGATTTTATTCGAAAGGCTGCATCTTCTTTCCTAGATAATAGCCTCAGGACTAGTTGGACCATTAGTAATTTTCAAGTCAGGTTACAATCAACACGTATTGTTCCTATCAAATGATAGATTGCACTGTCAAGTTACAAATATTGCTATCACCCTTGTACACTTGCTTATGACTTGATTATAAAATAGCAAGAACACTACACAGAATACTTTTAGATGTACAAATGTACAGTATTATCGGAGAGAAAATGATGAACAACGCGGGTAAAATGATGAATACGCTAGTATTACTCTATTTTTCGCATGATCCTCTCAAGCTCTGTGGTCATTTTTATATAGATATCACCAATCCATCCGTAGGAGACCATTTTGGTAAGTAAGCAGCCGTGAAGGGTTGATTGGATCATTACCATAGTGGATACCTTTCAGAACCTTTCATCTTCTACATGTTAAGCACATTAGAATTTAGCTAGAAAGAAAGATTGTGCTTAGACAATTTCTAACACATGGAAGGAGAGTTATCAGTTTGATAATTATCGCTTGGTCAACACGAACACAAAATCCACATCAGCATAAGAAACGAAATATCTTGTGATGCTCTCGTGTTTCTATTCATTATTTGTCCTTTCTGGGAAACCAAAACCATTTTCCACAATAAGAATCTTTTGTGTGCAGAAAAATCACCCGACAAACTTATTCCATGATAATCAACATTTTTGTTCATGACGAATGAAATGACTTTGGACATCTTGTCAATCCAAAAAGTAGAAAGCAGAACTCACTTTTATTAAAGCAAAAGTGATTTTGCTTTTAATGTCTTTAATCGTGATGCAATGTAAGAGTGACGTGATCTCTTTCATTATCGGAGAAGAAGCTATTTTTTTTTGCTTTTTTATCGTCCTCGAGCGTGGGTCAAGGGTAACGATAACTATCAAAGCCTGATAGATTTTTCGTCCTAATACTTTTCTTGCTGAAGCCATCAGTAGAAGTACTTTGGAATTTTGTGGCCTACCCAAAAAAGGGGAAAAGAGGTACGTGAACCACGTGAATGGCTGCAATTCAGATAACGTCGTCACATCCAGGTCCACACAAGAAGACTTGCTAACTCATTGAAATATCAAAGCCTGAGGACGTTAAATCATCACTGACTTGACTTTTCCAATATGGTGGCAATTTTTTTTTTTTTTTTTTTTTGGTTTGGGGGGGTCAGATTAGATGATTTCCACACCAATTGCATCTTTAGGACCCGGTTATGGTTTACCCGAAAAGACAAGTATTGTTCTTTTGCTAGCTTGAATTCTTAGTTATCACAACAAAACATTCATATCTACACCCAAAAAAAAAAAAAATTAAAGATACGGTAATTTTTCACTAATTATCTTTATACACCTGTGAGTCTCTTTCTAGTTTGAATTTTTCAGTCATCAATACAAAGCAATCACAAATACATAAGAGATGGAGTAGTACCACGCAAACCTATTGCATGACATGCAGAATGATTGCGCCCATGAATCACATCAGTGAGAAGTGATTTTTTTTTCTTCTTTTCAAAACGTTCTGAAATCACTTTTAAGCATGTGCGAGTAACAAGCTAATTGAATGGTTAATGCTGGCACAATAAAAATGCAATTTCCGCAGCAATTAGATCCACGGCAAGTATACGTAGATCACAAGATGAAGTAGAATCGCTACATCATGCTCGAGCTAGATTATGAGTACTGCCAAATTGGAACAGTACGAGAATTCCTAGCTAATCACATGACCTGAATAACTTTTGGGATAGGTACAACTTAACTGTTTATTGATCCCAAACCCAAGAATAATAAGTTCATAACCCATAAAATAACCACCAAATCCCCCAATCGGTAACCTAACAAATTTTCCTCCTCCTTCCTTTTTTTCTTTCTTTTGCCTTGAAGACCAATTTCCATTGGATTAGAGCAATATGACACGTAGCAGATAGTCACCATGTCTCACTGGGCAAGAGTGGCTGCACATCCGACAATGTAATGACATCCATCTCAACATTTGCCTTGCTAGATGTAAAAGCAGCATCATAAGAACCAGTTGCCTCTCGCTTCTCTTGATTTTGCACCGCGCCCGAAGGATTCGGGAGCTTTCTTATTCCGTCCAACTCCATTGCCACTCCTCTCATGGTAGGCCGGTTCCTCCCATTCAAGTGTAAGCACCTTTTCGCAAGGTTAGCAACTGATTCGATCTCTTCCTTCTTATCTTTCAAAACTTGAGGATCGACAATGTCGAACAAGCGGTTCTCCTCCATCAAGATTATGAAATAGGTTGAGAGGCTTCTTCCTTCTTGTTCCCTCAGCGACGAGATCGGCTTTTGTCCCGTCAATAGCTCGACAAGTACAACTCCAAAGCTGTACACATCGCTTTTGTCTGTGAACTGACTGGATTGGAAGTACTCGGGATCTAGGTAGCCAAAAGTCCCCTGCACCAATGTAGTCACGTGAGTTTGATCGAGGGAAACGGACCTGGAAGTACCGAAATCCGCCACTTTTGCCCGATATTTCTCGTCCAAGAGGATATTGGTGGACTTGATGTCTCGATGATAAATGGGAATGGAGGCTGCGGAATGCAAGTAGAATAAGGCTCCAGCGATTTCGGTGGCAATTCGCAGGCGCGTGTCCCACGATACATGAAACTCTTCTTTTGGGTCATGCAGATATTGGTATAAAGTCCCATTTGGTATGAACTCATATACTAAAAGCGGGACTTCCGTCTCCAAGCAACACCCCAATAACTTAACCACATTCCTGTGGTTGATTTGTGATAGAATGAGGACTTCGTTTATGAATTGTTCTACTTTTCCTTCATCTATTACTTTCGATTTCTTAATTGCAACTATTTTTCCATCTGTTAACATTCCCTTGTAAACAGTACCCTGCCCACCTTGCCCGAGTATCCTATCCTCGTTGAAATTGTCGGTGGCCTTCTCTAAATCCTTGGAGCTGAACAATTTGCTTTTCTCAACATTGCCTTCTGGCGAAGACAGCTCACTTTCCAACAAAAGACCACCATTGCGTTTGAAGTGCTTCTCTTTGAGCTTGATTTCTTTTCTCTTCTTGACGTACTTGTACAACCTCCAGAACGCAAGACACAAAAGTAGTGCCCCAAGGCCTGCCCCAAACCCTGCATTACAAGAATTTAAGGGTAAAAAATTTCACAAATCGTACCCTGCTCGTCGAGAATCTATAGAGGCACTTATCATCAATAATTTAGGTGAATCTGATTAGAAGCAAAACAAATAGGAGCGATTAATCCGATTAGAAAAGTTCCATTGTTCTCATATCTACATAATATAAGTATTAGTCCGAAAAGAAAGTTTTGAGGTTGTTTCGATTGAAACTTATAATCATCACAAAGTCAAATGGACGATCAAATGTAAGGTAAAACTTATTTCTATAATCTCTTCTAAACATAATTTATGCTATGCGAAATTCTAAGTTAAAAAAGATACACTTACCAATAAGAAGGGCTGTCCTTTTACCAGCTACACATTCAAAACTGCCCTGTTTGTTCACACAAGTCCCGTGGCAAAGATGTGGATCTTCACATTCGTTAATATCTGATGACAAATGTGAAGCAATATATCTTGTTAATTCCTAGGTTAAATTATTATGCTTGCAATGAACGCACTATCTTGATCCCCTTTATTACTACAGAGTTTTGACATAAAGTTTCGATGATTTCGCGATGAAATTTAACTAGTTTTACCTTCGCATCCACCTTCAATATAGGGGTTACCGGTGAAGCCACGCAGGCAATAACACTGCAAAAACGGCATCTCCCCGAAATAGTCTGAATCCAAGTTATAGTTGCTGCAGTAATAGGAATTGCCGCGTCTGTAGACGTAGTTCTTGTAAACCTCTGATGCAGCTTCTGAGGTATTAGCTATCCCCCATTCTAGCACCGCCGGGAAACGCCCGCTCACCTTCAACTCGTTGAAGTCCGTAGTCGAAGACACAAATTGTGACCTATCTCCCAAGAAGGCATAGTTGCATTCATTGTTTCCTCCTGTTCCATTTTCAGCCTGGAAATCGACGCTGAAAGCCTGAAGATCTGAGGTAATCGTGGTTTGGCAGCATCCGTCTCTGCCCGAACAACTTGCGTTCCTAACAATAACGTCCTCTGCTCCACAACTGGACTCGCATCCTATTATAGCAGACTGCGTGTTTTGCAACAGAGCACTTACGTTGCAACCGACGGCAACAAAGACGTTCCTTGAGTCAGAGAAGACAAACTGGCTTCCTTCCAGGCTCACAGGCGTGAAGCTTCCATTTCCGCAGCTCCCATTCGATGAGTAGATTATAGGAAGACTCACGTTGATCATGCCGTTCTTATCGTCATACGCATCAGGTAGCGAAAAGTTGAGCACTCTCAAGTTGGTCTTGTTCAGTACTGGGAAGGCGCCGTTGCTGCTTTCCCGGCAGATGATCTTGTACCACTCGTCGAGGAAACACCCGGTTCCAATCCCGAAGGGGTAGGGAATGGTGATGTCCCCACACTTTTGGGCGCATTTACCCTTCGCCAAAGGAGCTGCTAGTGATTGTTGTTCACGAAGTAGAAGTGATCCTAGAAGGAGAAGAATCTGCAACATTCTTGTTCCTGATTCTTTTCTCGGGAATCACGGACCTGTTCGAGGATTGAACAGATGACGCGCTCGCTTATACGCCTTTGTCTCGTGCCTGAGGATGCTTCCTAGAGCAGAATAGTTGAAGCTTCAGATCCTTCCTGGAGTAGAAAATTCTCTACTGAAGTGGTCGCCTAGTTTCGCAGCCAAAAGGAGAAGAATGCGATCGATCAGGTTTCCTATCGCAACGTGCTATTTTTCAGTCTCAGCTGGAAATATGAGAACGAAACTAGTTGAGAAAAACACAAGACATTATCATGATGAGATTTGAAGATATTTCCCCTAAAATCAATTTCAGATTCGAGGACTATGAAGAGTCAGTCAGTCTTTTGGTCTGGACAGCCACATTAGGACAACTCTTGGAAGGTACTGAGAAATGGGACATTTCGGAAATTTAGCTTTCGGAGTAAAGAAAAGTCGGAAAGCTCAAGACGACTGAACCGCAGAGGTGATCTTCGACCCGCACTCTGGCATTAAGGCCATTGGAGTTGTGGGATTAGCGGAAAGTTCCAAGTAAATTGTCGCGGGTCTATTCTTTTAATAATATATGGTTCACAATTTTCACGGTCACTCAAAAATTATTATGTTAGCAAAGCCCAATTTTTTGATCGAGAGAAGCAGAAAAAGTCTTTTTCTTTTTTACTTCTTCTTTTTTTTGTCAGACTCGTTTTTTACTTGGTTCGATGCAGATTTAGCGGAAAGATCCGATTAAATTGCTTTTTCCGATTTAGTCACGGAGATGAGCATAATTTAGCTACGGATATCTTGCGGAGCTTGTTATTATGTTATATATGTTGTTGTACCTGTTTTCATATAATTCAGTTCGGGCTTTTTCCAAACCAATTTCAACCAAAACTGAAGACAAGTCAGCCTTTTTCCGAACCAATTTGGCTGAGGAAACCACGACTATTCTAAGGCTTCGTTTGTCTCACGAAAAACAACTTTGTGGAAAAAAGCAATCACAAATACATAAGAGATGAAGTAGTACCACGCAAACCTATTGCATGACATGCAGAATGATTGCGCCCATGAATCACGTCGGTGAGAAGTGATTTTTTTTTCTTCTTTTCAAAACGTTCTGAAATCACTTTTAAGCATGTGCGAGTAACAAGCTAATTGAATGGTTAATGCTGGCACAATAAAAATGCAATTTCCGCAGCAATTAGATCCACGGCAAGTATACGTAGATCACAAGATGAAGTAGAATCGCTACATCATGCTCGAGCTAGATTATGAGTACTGCCAAATTGGAACAGTACGAGAATTCCTAGCTAATCACATGACCTGAATAACTTTTGGGATAGGTACTGTTGGGGTGTAGTTCATATTCCCCTGCGACATGAAAGCACGTGGGTCCCGCTCCACGCTAAGCGGGCGGAGATCCGGGGGAGTCGCCCCGGCGAGGGTTTCAAGGGGGCAGCGCCCCTTGGACACCAGAGGGCTTTTATAATTTAAGCCCGTAAATTTTCATTAGCAGTTTGGGCTTGGGCTCATGAATAACTACTGATATATATACTCTTGTTCGCTTGTAATTGAGTGATGTAACGAGAGGTGTGAGGTGCTGACATAGTAGAATCCTCTGCTGGACGTAGCCCTAGTTTAAGGGTGAACCAGGATAAATCTCGTATCTCGATTTTTCTCTTTCTCTCTACTTTTTTACTTTATTGCGGTTGTGTGCCGATCCTAACAGGTACAACTTAACTGTTTATTGATCCCAAACCCCGAGAATAATAAGTTCATAACCCATAAAATAACCACCAAATCCTCCAATCGGTAACCTAACAAATTTTCCTCCTCCTTCCTTTTTTTTCTTTCTTTTTCCTTGAAGACCAATTTCCATTGGATTAGAGCAATATGACACGTAGCAGATAGTCACCATGTCTCACTGGGCAAGAGTGGCTGCACATCCGACAATGTAATGACATCCATCTCAACGTTTGCCTTGCTAGATGTAAAAGCAGCACCATAAGATCCAGTACTTGCCTCTCGCTTCTCTTGATTTTGCGCCGCGCCCGAAGGATTCGGGAGCTTTCTTATTCCGTCCAACTCCATTGCCACTTCTCTCATGGTAGGCCGGTTCCTCCCATTCAAGTGCAAGCACCTTTTCGCAAGGTTAGCAACTGATTCGATCTCTTCCTTCTTATCTTCTTTCAAAACTTGAGGATCGACCATTTCGAACAAGCGGTTCTCCTCCATCAAGATTATGAAATAGGTTGCAAGGCTTCTTCCTTCCTGTTCCCTCAGCGACGAGATTGGCTTTTGTCCCGTCAATAACTCGACAAGTACCACTCCGAAGCTGTACACATCACTTTTGTCTGTGAACTGACTTGATTGGAAGTACTCGGGATCTAGGTAGCCAAAAGTCCCCTGCACTAATGTGGTCACATGAGTTTGATCGAGGGAAACGGACCTGGAAGTACCGAAATCCGCCACCTTCGCCCGATATTTCTCATCCAATAAGATATTGGTGGACTTGATGTCTCGATGATAAATGGGAATAGAGGCTGCTGAATGCAAGTAAAATAAGGCTCCTGCGATTTCAGTTGCAATTCGTAGGCGTGTGTCCCACGATACACGAAGCTCCTCATTTGGGTCATGTAGATATTGGTATAGAGTCCCATTGGGTATGAACTCATATACTAAAAGCGGGACTTCCGTCTCCAAGCAGCATCCCAATAATTTAACCACATTCCTATGATTGATTTGTGAGAGAATGAGGACTTCATTTATAAATTGTTCGACTTTTCCCTCGTCTATCACTTTCGATTTCTTGATCGCGACAATTTTTCCATCTGTTAACATTCCCTTGTAAATAGTACCTTGCCCGCCTTGCCCAAGTATCCTATCCTCGTTGAAATTGTTGGTGGCCTTCTCTAAATCCTTGGAGTTGAACAATTTGCTTTTCTCGACATTGCCTTCTGGTGAAGACAGCTCACTTTCCAACAAAAGACCACCATTGCGTTTGAAGTGCTTCTCTTTGAGCTTGATTTCTTTTCTCTTCTTGACGTATTTGTACAATCTCCATAGGAAAAGACACAGAAGTAGTGCCCCAAGGCCTGCCCCAAACCCTGCATTACAAGAATTTAATGGGCAAACAGTCCTCAAATCGTACCCTGCTTGTCAAGAATCTACAGAGGCACTTATCATCAATAATTTAGGTGAATCTGATTAGAAGCAAAACAAATAGGAGCGATTAATCCGATTAGAAAAGTTTTGATGTTGGTTTGATTGTTACTTTTGATTGACACTTGAAATCATCACAAGGCGAATTGACAATCATGCTAGAACCAAGGTAAGGTAAAACTTATTTGTGTACCTTTTCTGAATATAATTTATGCTATGCTGTTCTTTCTCGAGAATGAAGCGGTCTAAAATTCTAAGTTAAAAAGATACACTTACCAATAAGAATGGCTGTCCTTCTACCAGCTACACACTTAAAACTGCCCCGTTTGTTCACACAAGTCCCGTGGCACAAATGTGGATCTTCACATTCGTTAATATCTGATGACAAATATGAAGCAATATATCTTGTTAATTCCTTGGTTAAATTGTTATGCTTGTAACGAACGGGCTATCCTGATCCCCTTTGTTACTACAGAGTTTTGACATAAAGTTTTCGATGATTTTGTGATGAAAGTTAACTGGTTTTACCTTCGCATCCATCTTTAATATAGGGGTTACCGGTGAAGCCATGCCGGCAATAACACTGCAAAAACGGCATCTCCACAAAATAGTCTGAATCCAAGCTATATGTGCGGCAGTTATAGGAATTGCTGGGTTTGAAGACGTAGTTCTTGTAAACCTCTAATGCAACTTTTGAGGTATTAGCTATCCCCCATTCTAGCACCGCCACGTAACGCCCTCTCGCCTTCAACTCATTGAAGTCCGTAGTCGAAGCCACAAATTGCGACCTGTCTCCCAAGAAGGCGTAGCTGCATTCATTGTTTCCTCCTGTTCCACTGTCGGGCTGGAAATCGACGCTGAAAGCCTGAAGATCTGAGATAATCGTGGTTTGGCAGCATCCATCTTTGCCCGAACAACTTGCGTTCCGAACAATGGCGTTCTCTGCTCCACAACTGGACTCGCATCCTATTATAGCAGACTGCGTGTTTTGCAACAGAGCACGTACGTTGCAACCGACGGCAACAAAGACGTTCCTTGAGTCAGAGAAGACGAACTGGCTTCCTTCCAAGTTCACAGGCGTGAAGCTTCCATTCACCCCGCAGCTCGCATTCGAAGAGTAGATTATAGGAAGACTCACGTTGATCATGCCGTTCTTGTTGTCCCAGTAATCAGGTAGCGAAATGTTGAGCACTCTCAAGTTGGCTTTGTTCAGTACTGGGAAGCTGCCGTTGCTGCTTTCCCGGCATACAATCTCGTACCACTCATCGAGGAAACACCCGGTTCCAATCCCGAAGGGGTAGGGAATGGTGATGTTCCCACACTTTTGGGTGCAATTACCCTTCACCAAAGGAGCTGCTAGTGATGCTTGTTCACTAAGTAGAAGTGATCCTAGAAGGAGAAGAATCTGAAACATTCTTGTTCCTGCTTCTTTTCTCAGGAATCACGGACCTGTTCGAGGGTTGAACAGATGACGCGCTCGTTTATACGCCTTTTTCTCGTGCCTGATGATTCTTCCGAGAGCAGAATTGTCAAAGCTTCAGATCCTTCCTGGGGCAGAAAATTCTCTACTGAAGTGGTCGCCTAGGAGAAGAATGCGATCGATCAGGTTTCCTATCGCAACGTGATATTTTTAAGTCTCAGTTGGAAATATGAGAAAGAAACTAGTTGAGAAAAACACGAGACATTATCATGATGAAATTTGAAGATATTTCCCCTAAAGTCATTTTCAGATTCGAGGACAATGAGGAGTCAAGACTTTTTGGTCTGGGCACCCACATTAGGACAACTCTTGGAAGGTACTGAGAAATGGGACATTTCGGACATCTTTAGCTTTCGGAGTGAGAAATGTCGGAAAGTCCAAGACGACTGAACCTCAGAGGTGATCTTTGACCCGCACTCAGGCATTAAGGCCATTGGAGCAGTGGGATTAGCGGAAAGTTCCAAGTAAATTGTCGTGGGTCTATTCTTTTAATATTATGTGGTTCACAATTTTCACGGTCACTCAAAAACTTAATTTGCCAACTATATGAAACCAACTTGCACGGAAACGAACTTGGAAAGACCGGCATGGTGCGAATTAATGGACGATTTGGAAAGACAGACCATCGACCTAGCCTTCAACAGTGACAGGACGACTTGGAAGAATTTTCATGTACGGTTTCCAACTCTGTTACTCCCTAGTCCCTTCTGAGGATGGAAATATCAGAACATGATAAGTGGAGGACATCAATTTAAGCAGCCAAGTGTGACGTTTCCCCGTTGTTCGGGAGACAATTTAGTCATCATCTTTTACCAAGCTGGACGATGACTTGTCCTGGACCACCCCATCAAGCACGTGAACCCTTTTGATTACCAAGTTCGGGAAACCTAACCTGCTCAGTCCTGTTTATGAATCTCGTGAACCCTTTTGATTAAGACAGGACAATAATTTACCTCACTACATCTTGGATCATGTTAACGTTAGCTTAAGCCGCCAATAATTGCACATTTTGTCTAATCTTTGCTCACGGATGGCGACATTAAAAACGGGTTTCGCGAGTTTTCTACTAAATGTCATGGTGGCTTATGTACAGTTGTCGTCGGATGGACCGAACCAAAACGAGTTCGACTTCAAGTTCCTGGGACAACACCACGGGGGAGCCATACCTGGTGCAGACCAACGTGTACGAGAACGAGGTGGGCAAAACAAGGGAAAAGGAGGGGGGAAAAAAAGAAAAGGGAAAGAAAGGGGAAGTAGCATTGCCGTCATCTGCAGTTGTGCTGACTGTTTTTGAAATTCTTTTATTACTCTGGCTTGTTTTGCAGGAACCATTTGCTGGAAGGTACAAGTAGGAGATTTCAATACTGGTCCAACAAGTAGGCATGTGCTTTTTGTGTTTTGAGGTGCAAAGATTAAATGACCAAACAATGTCCGATAAAAAAAAAAAATTGGCACCTTGTCATCATGACTAGTCTCTCTCACAAGCCAGCGACAATGCGAGTTCAGTATTTCGACATACTATTTTGATACGCGTGTAGTCAATTTTAACCATTTTCAATAAAATATGAGTCAAAATATGTATATATTTATATATACACGCGCGCGCGCGCACACACATGTACGTCATATATCCAGCAACTCCAAAATTAATATGCTCGGCCAACCCAAAAAAAAATAATAATCATGAATCCCTAACTGAAGATAATAAAAATAAGAAGAAGAAAAAAAAACTCACCACTTATATGTGTGTGCGCGCGCGTGTGATATTTATCATGTATGTATAATAATATACGTTTAATATACAACGTGTCAATTTTATAAGAATCATGTGTCAGCGTGTCCTAACGTGTCATGTCCTGTCGTGTTATGCGGTGACGTGTCTCACGTGTCGTGTCGGTACTATATAGCTCACAAGGAGAGACACTATCAATGGGGTACGATGTCATGCATGTCTAATGATAAGTGTTATCATTTTCCCATGTGTGTGAACTTCACACATTATATATTTTTTCGTCCAAACATGGGAAAAGAAGAAGTCGACATGATTTTCACGTTTCGTATGTGCATGGGCCAGAACCTATGGAGAAAGGGAGCCGAGTCCCGGTTGAAGAAGAGAAGAACTTTGGGAAAATTGTCAAAAAACTATTCTTCAGAGGATGCTTCCTCGAGGATATGGAAATATCAAAACTTGACAAGTAGAGGACATCAATTTAAGCAGCCAAATGTGAGTTTTCCCCGTTGGTTGGGAGACGATTTTGTCATCACCTTTTACCAAGACTGGATGATAACTTTTCAGGACATCTTGTCTTTAGAACCCGTCAAGCACGTTAGAATTGAGATACTTGTCCCTTTCCTTACAAACTTAAATTGTTTCCTACACGCGCTAGATCTTCTCAATTTTGCCTAGACCAAAGATAATATGAGCTCTTCGTCTTCCACATTAGATTATATATTATTCGACGTATTTGCTCATTCCCACAAAAATTCCCATTCTATCGCCAATCTTTTTAACTTTTCCTTGTATTTTATGATTTGTTAAAATCTTTCACATTAGTTTCCTTAGACTTCGACAATGTTTCACAATGAGTGGATAGCTGCACATATCTCCTATTCCAAGGGGGAAGGAAATGACAACGTTCCCTTAGTGATTCTGGAATTCGAAAGGAAACCTAGGATCGAAAAGATCCACATACGGGGCCACAAGATAGCTACAAATATTATTGTGTTAGTCGAGTTTTCAGACCAACGAGAGAACGGGCATGCAGAAATTGGTATCAATCAGGACTTAGATAAAAGATGCGAGACATGAGAAGCTGTTGACCAACCATTCTCGAGCGAAAACTTTGTCTGATCAATGTACCAAAAATAATATAAATTCTCTGATGTAATTTGTGGCCGCACATTCGGCACGGTTCTTATTGTTCCATGAGCTGCAATTCCCATTTCTTTTCCCTCAACAGTTGTTTCCATGCAAAATGATTTTTGTAAGCTGTTTTACAAGCCAATGCAATTCGTGAATTTTCCTAATTCTGTTTGCGAGGATTGTCCCTTCAAAGATTTCAGAAATTTTAGGAATCACGTGAGTATCCTACATTATATAGCTCATGCGGAATTACGAGATCACAAGTTCTGGTGTTGTCCAGGAGAACGAGATCACAAGCTCTCCCTACTTGTCAGGAAATGTGGACATGCTCGAGGAACGAACGTTAGGCGCACTTACTTGTGCGCCTTCTTCTTCTGTGGTCGTCGGCCCTACTATGCTCGAGGATGCGGCCGAGGGCAGAATTGTCAAAGCTTCATGTCCTTCTATCAGATTGGCTTTGATTGCAACTGACGACGCACCTAGGAGAGGGGTTGAATTGGTTGTTTTCAAACTTCAAAGGGTAAATGTCAAAAAAGGGCCCCAACTACCATTCCTTTTCTCAGTTAAGGGCCTCAACTTCATATTGTTTCAATCAAGGGCCTGGATTGCATTTTTTAGTTCAAAAAAAGGTCCAACAGAAGGGTGTTTCTGTCTTTTGCTTTTTTACAATTTGATTTTTTTTTTGCTTCTCTTTTCTTTTCATCTTTAACTTCCCTTTTTTTTTTTTCTTTTTGTTTCCCTCCCCCAACACCTGCTCGATGCCCTCCTGCGCATCCCCACCACTCTGTTCATCTTCCACTCCTTAAAAATCTCTAGCTCCACGCCATGACTTCCTTCAAATCTGCATCTTTCTTTTAGGCATTTCCGCGAACACCTCGCGAGCAAACTTATTTCACCGATAATTGCGACTGGCGACCAGAACGAGACGCCCAAATCCGGATCCGAAGCCAACTGCAAAGCCTCGCCGCCACAGCACCTCAAGGTGGCCAGGCCAAGACGGGTCATACCTCATCGAGTTCTTGCTCGACAAGGGGTACGAGGTCCATAGCCTGATCCACCGCTCCTCCAACTTTAACGCCCAACGGATCAACCACATCTACATCGACCCACGCAACGCCCACAAGGCCCGGATGAAGCTCCATCCGATCTCTCCGATGCCTCCTCTCTCCGCCGCTGGATCGACACGATCTCCCCCGACGAGGTCTACAATCTCGCTGCCCAGTCCAACGTGGCGGTCTCCTTCGAGATACCCGATTACACCATCGACGCTGTCGCCACCGGCGCCCTCCACCTCCTCGAGGCCGTGCGCTCACACGTCTCCGCCATCGGCCGTGCGCTCACCAGATGGAAGCCGTCGCTTCACCGCTCCTCCCCGACCGTCCGCTCCTCCATCCACAGCCTTTCCTCCGTCCACTTCCTCTCCACGAACCTCGCCTACTGCTTCCCGAAGCGCCGATTCCACTCATGCGACTGGTAGCGACTTGTGAGGGAGGGGGGAAGGGGGTCGCCGGCCCTCGCCCGGGACTTGGCAGAGGTCGCCGGCCCTCGCCCTGAGCAGGCGGGGGTGCGCAGGATAAGCAGAGGAGGGCGCGAGCAGGTGCCTGGGGGAGGGGGAGGGAAATAAAGAAAAAAAAAAGAGAAAAGTTAAAAAAGAAAAGAAAAGAAGAGCATAAAAAAAGGAAAAATATCAAAAAAAGGCCTCAAGTGTCCCTCTTTTTTCAAATAAGGGCCTATACTCGACTTTGTTTCAATCAAGGGCCTAAACTACCAATTTTGTTTCAAAAAAGGGCCTCATCAAGGGCATTTTTGTCCTTTTACACTTTTTGATTTTCTTTCCCTTTTTTCCTTTACTTTTCTTCGACCCGAACGTTTGCCCGACCGTTTCTTCCATGCTTCGTGATCTGGGTGTTGCAATAAACAAGGAAGCTACTCGATCTTGTTCTCCAGTAACTCCTCCACCGCGTCGAGCACGAGCCGTGGCGGGTCAACCGCCTCTGCGGTTGTTTCTGCGGGTAATGATGAATGGCTGGAAGCTTTGATCATCTATAGTCATGCTCGAGAACGTTTGGAGTCCGTGCCGGAGTCGTTGAAGCTGGGGACGCAAGTAAGGATGACAGAGAAGAGAGCTTCCGCTCGTCCAACTTCGGACGTATACACCCCTCTTCTGTTCTTTAGTTTCTTTTTCTACCCCCCAATTCTGGCTTGCGACAGGCTTAACGGTCGTCAGAGAGGTGTCGACGGCTGAGGTCACGTCGCCTGTTGATACTGGCAACGGACATGGTGGTCGGGCGCGGGTGCGGCGGTAGCGTAGCTGCGGGGGTTAGTCGATGCTTGGGGACGAGGCTGGCACGTCGCACAGCGGCTGGATATCGAGCTGTGGTGTCGCGGAGGACTGTGGTAGTGTGACGGCGAGTAAAAATGGAAGCGACTTGGACAACCCGCTCGGGCTGGGGTTGTCGAGGTCGGCAGCCTTGTGCTCCTCAACGAGCACGACGGCGGAGGTTCGCAATTTGGGAGCGAGGCCACTTGGCGGAAGAGGGAATCCAGTGCTCGGTGGGACGAAGAGACGAGGGATTGGTAGCCGAATTCGACAGAGTGGGACTTGTCGGTGGTCGGAGAGGGTGGCGAAGAGGCGAGTGCAGGCAGAGAGGGCGTTCATCTGGGACTCGAGGTCGCCGACGAACTTCTGGACCTTGTCCGTGTTGACCACCAGCTCGTCCACCATGGTCTCTCTCCGTTCTTGTTCACGAGCTTTCTGCTACTCTGCCTGCAAAACTCTCTCTCTCTCTCTCTCTCTCTCTCTCTCTCTCTCTCTCTCTCTCTCTTGTTTCTCTCTCTATGCAGAAGGAAGGAGAAGATAACAAGAAAAGAAAGGTGAAAAAAGATTAAATTGTAAAAAAAGTTAAAAGACAGATATGCCCTTTGACCGGACCCTTTATTGAAACAAACAAAGCACTCCGGGCCCTTGATTGAAACAAAGTCAAGCAGAGGCCTTTATTTGAGAAAATAGTGACACTTGATGCCTTTTTTGATATTTTTCCTAAAAAAAAGATTACATTGCAAAAAAATTAAAAGACCGAAATGTCCTCTGTCCAGACCCTTTGAACCAAAAAAATGCACCACAGGCCCTCCTTTGAAACAATACGTAGTTGGGCCCTTGATTGAGAAAGGAAAGGAAGGCTAGTTGGGGCCCCTCTTTGGCATTTTCCCAACTTCAAATGAGTTCTTCTGTAGAACAATAAACAACAGTTTGACAATGATTGGTGGCAGGTAACTGACAAACACAGTTAATAATGAAGAGAGAGAAGACTCCGCGTGGATTTGTAAAGATTCGATTTTATTCGAAAGGCTGCATCTTCTTTCCTAGATAATAGCCTCAGGACTAGTTGGACCATTAGTAATTTTCAAGTCAGGTTACAATCAACACGTATTGTTCCTATCAAATGATAGATTGCACTGTCAAGTTACAAATATTGCTATCACCCTTGTACACTTGCTTATGACTTGATTATAAAATAGCAAGAACACTACACAGAATACTTTTAGATGTACAAATGTACAGTATTATCGGAGAGAAAATGATGAACAACGCGGGTAAAATGATGAATACGCTAGTATTACTCTATTTTTCGCATGATCCTCTCAAGCTCTGTGGTCATTTTTATATAGATATCACCAATCCATCCGTAGGAGACCATTTTGGTAAGTAAGCAGCCGTGAAGGGTTGATTGGATCATTACCATAGTGGATACCTTTCAGAACCTTTCATCTTCTACATGTTAAGCACATTAGAATTTAGCTAGAAAGAAAGATTGTGCTTAGACAATTTCTAACACATGGAAGGAGAGTTATCAGTTTGATAATTATCGCTTGGTCAACACGAACACAAAATCCACATCAGCATAAGAAACGAAATATCTTGTGATGCTCTCGTGTTTCTATTCATTATTTGTCCTTTCTGGGAAACCAAAACCATTTTCCACAATAAGAATCTTTTGTGTGCAGAAAAATCACCCGACAAACTTATTCCATGATAATCAACATTTTTGTTCATGACGAATGAAATGACTTTGGACATCTTGTCAATCCAAAAAGTAGAAAGCAGAACTCACTTTTATTAAAGCAAAAGTGATTTTGCTTTTAATGTCTTTAATCGTGATGCAATGTAAGAGTGACGTGATCTCTTTCATTATCGGAGAAGAAGCTATTTTTTTTTGCTTTTTTATCGTCCTCGAGCGTGGGTCAAGGGTAACGATAACTATCAAAGCCTGATAGATTTTTCGTCCTAATACTTTTCTTGCTGAAGCCATCAGTAGAAGTACTTTGGAATTTTGTGGCCTACCCAAAAAAGGGGAAAAGAGGTACGTGAACCACGTGAATGGCTGCAATTCAGATAACGTCGTCACATCCAGGTCCACACAAGAAGACTTGCTAACTCATTGAAATATCAAAGCCTGAGGACGTTAAATCATCACTGACTTGACTTTTCCAATATGGTGGCAATTTTTTTTTTTTTTTTTTTTTGGTTTGGGGGGGTCAGATTAGATGATTTCCACACCAATTGCATCTTTAGGACCCGGTTATGGTTTACCCGAAAAGACAAGTATTGTTCTTTTGCTAGCTTGAATTCTTAGTTATCACAACAAAACATTCATATCTACACCCAAAAAAAAAAAAATTAAAGATACGGTAATTTTTCACTAATTATCTTTATACACCTGTGAGTCTCTTTCTAGTTTGAATTTTTCAGTCATCAATACAAAGCAATCACAAATACATAAGAGATGGAGTAGTACCACGCAAACCTATTGCATGACATGCAGAATGATTGCGCCCATGAATCACATCAGTGAGAAGTGATTTTTTTTTCTTCTTTTCAAAACGTTCTGAAATCACTTTTAAGCATGTGCGAGTAACAAGCTAATTGAATGGTTAATGCTGGCACAATAAAAATGCAATTTCCGCAGCAATTAGATCCACGGCAAGTATACGTAGATCACAAGATGAAGTAGAATCGCTACATCATGCTCGAGCTAGATTATGAGTACTGCCAAATTGGAACAGTACGAGAATTCCTAGCTAATCACATGACCTGAATAACTTTTGGGATAGGTACAACTTAACTGTTTATTGATCCCAAACCCAAGAATAATAAGTTCATAACCCATAAAATAACCACCAAATCCCCCAATCGGTAACCTAACAAATTTTCCTCCTCCTTCCTTTTTTTCTTTCTTTTGCCTTGAAGACCAATTTCCATTGGATTAGAGCAATATGACACGTAGCAGATAGTCACCATGTCTCACTGGGCAAGAGTGGCTGCACATCCGACAATGTAATGACATCCATCTCAACATTTGCCTTGCTAGATGTAAAAGCAGCATCATAAGAACCAGTTGCCTCTCGCTTCTCTTGATTTTGCACCGCGCCCGAAGGATTCGGGAGCTTTCTTATTCCGTCCAACTCCATTGCCACTCCTCTCATGGTAGGCCGGTTCCTCCCATTCAAGTGTAAGCACCTTTTCGCAAGGTTAGCAACTGATTCGATCTCTTCCTTCTTATCTTTCAAAACTTGAGGATCGACAATGTCGAACAAGCGGTTCTCCTCCATCAAGATTATGAAATAGGTTGAGAGGCTTCTTCCTTCTTGTTCCCTCAGCGACGAGATCGGCTTTTGTCCCGTCAATAGCTCGACAAGTACAACTCCAAAGCTGTACACATCGCTTTTGTCTGTGAACTGACTGGATTGGAAGTACTCGGGATCTAGGTAGCCAAAAGTCCCCTGCACCAATGTAGTCACGTGAGTTTGATCGAGGGAAACGGACCTGGAAGTACCGAAATCCGCCACTTTTGCCCGATATTTCTCGTCCAAGAGGATATTGGTGGACTTGATGTCTCGATGATAAATGGGAATGGAGGCTGCGGAATGCAAGTAGAATAAGGCTCCAGCGATTTCGGTGGCAATTCGCAGGCGCGTGTCCCACGATACATGAAACTCTTCTTTTGGGTCATGCAGATATTGGTATAAAGTCCCATTTGGTATGAACTCATATACTAAAAGCGGGACTTCCGTCTCCAAGCAACACCCCAATAACTTAACCACATTCCTGTGGTTGATTTGTGATAGAATGAGGACTTCGTTTATGAATTGTTCTACTTTTCCTTCATCTATTACTTTCGATTTCTTAATTGCAACTATTTTTCCATCTGTTAACATTCCCTTGTAAACAGTACCCTGCCCACCTTGCCCGAGTATCCTATCCTCGTTGAAATTGTCGGTGGCCTTCTCTAAATCCTTGGAGCTGAACAATTTGCTTTTCTCAACATTGCCTTCTGGCGAAGACAGCTCACTTTCCAACAAAAGACCACCATTGCGTTTGAAGTGCTTCTCTTTGAGCTTGATTTCTTTTCTCTTCTTGACGTACTTGTACAACCTCCAGAACGCAAGACACAAAAGTAGTGCCCCAAGGCCTGCCCCAAACCCTGCATTACAAGAATTTAAGGGTAAAAAATTTCACAAATCGTACCCTGCTCGTCGAGAATCTATAGAGGCACTTATCATCAATAATTTAGGTGAATCTGATTAGAAGCAAAACAAATAGGAGCGATTAATCCGATTAGAAAAGTTCCATTGTTCTCATATCTACATAATATAAGTATTAGTCCGAAAAGAAAGTTTTGAGGTTGTTTCGATTGAAACTTATAATCATCACAAAGTCAAATGGACGATCAAATGTAAGGTAAAACTTATTTCTATAATCTCTTCTAAACATAATTTATGCTATGCGAAATTCTAAGTTAAAAAAGATACACTTACCAATAAGAAGGGCTGTCCTTTTACCAGCTACACATTCAAAACTGCCCTGTTTGTTCACACAAGTCCCGTGGCAAAGATGTGGATCTTCACATTCGTTAATATCTGATGACAAATGTGAAGCAATATATCTTGTTAATTCCTAGGTTAAATTATTATGCTTGCAATGAACGCACTATCTTGATCCCCTTTATTACTACAGAGTTTTGACATAAAGTTTCGATGATTTCGCGATGAAATTTAACTAGTTTTACCTTCGCATCCACCTTCAATATAGGGGTTACCGGTGAAGCCACGCAGGCAATAACACTGCAAAAACGGCATCTCCCCGAAATAGTCTGAATCCAAGTTATAGTTGCTGCAGTAATAGGAATTGCCGCGTCTGTAGACGTAGTTCTTGTAAACCTCTGATGCAGCTTCTGAGGTATTAGCTATCCCCCATTCTAGCACCGCCGGGAAACGCCCGCTCACCTTCAACTCGTTGAAGTCCGTAGTCGAAGACACAAATTGTGACCTATCTCCCAAGAAGGCATAGTTGCATTCATTGTTTCCTCCTGTTCCATTTTCAGCCTGGATATCGACGCTGAAAGCCTGAAGATCTGAGGTAATCGTGGTTTGGCAGCATCCGTCTCTGCCCGAACAACTTGCGTTCCTAACAATAACGTCCTCTGCTCCACAACTGGACTCGCATCCTATTATAGCAGACTGCGTGTTTTGCAACAGAGCACTTACGTTGCAACCGACGGCAACAAAGACGTTCCTTGAGTCAGAGAAGACAAACTGGCTTCCTTCCAGGCTCACAGGCGTGAAGCTTCCATTTCCGCAGCTCCCATTCGATGAGTAGATTATAGGAAGACTCACGTTGATCATGCCGTTCTTATCGTCATACGCATCAGGTAGCGAAAAGTTGAGCACTCTCAAGTTGGTCTTGTTCAGTACTGGGAAGGCGCCGTTGCTGCTTTCCCGGCAGATGATCTTGTACCACTCGTCGAGGAAACACCCGGTTCCAATCCCGAAGGGGTAGGGAATGGTGATGTCCCCACACTTTTGGGCGCATTTACCCTTCGCCAAAGGAGCTGCTAGTGATTGTTGTTCACGAAGTAGAAGTGATCCTAGAAGGAGAAGAATCTGCAACATTCTTGTTCCTGATTCTTTTCTCGGGAATCACGGACCTGTTCGAGGATTGAACAGATGACGCGCTCGCTTATACGCCTTTGTCTCGTGCCTGAGGATGCTTCCTAGAGCAGAATAGTTGAAGCTTCAGATCCTTCCTGGAGTAGAAAATTCTCTACTGAAGTGGTCGCCTAGTTTCGCAGCCAAAAGGAGAAGAATGCGATCGATCAGGTTTCCTATCGCAACGTGCTATTTTTCAGTCTCAGCTGGAAATATGAGAACGAAACTAGTTGAGAAAAACACAAGACATTATCATGATGAGATTTGAAGATATTTCCCCTAAAATCAATTTCAGATTCGAGGACTATGAAGAGTCAGTCAGTCTTTTGGTCTGGACAGCCACATTAGGACAACTCTTGGAAGGTACTGAGAAATGGGACATTTCGGAAATTTAGCTTTCGGAGTAAAGAAAAGTCGGAAAGCTCAAGACGACTGAACCGCAGAGGTGATCTTCGACCCGCACTCTGGCATTAAGGCCATTGGAGTTGTGGGATTAGCGGAAAGTTCCAAGTAAATTGTCGCGGGTCTATTCTTTTAATAATATATGGTTCACAATTTTCACGGTCACTCAAAAATTATTATGTTAGCAAAGCCCAATTTTTTGATCGAGAGAAGCAGAAAAAGTCTTTTTCTTTTTTACTTCTTCTTTTTTTTGTCAGACTCGTTTTTTACTTGGTTCGATGCAGATTTAGCGGAAAGATCCGATTAAATTGCTTTTTCCGATTTAGTCACGGAGATGAGCATAATTTAGCTACGGATATCTTGCGGAGCTTGTTATTATGTTATATATGTTGTTGTACCTGTTTTCATATAATTCAGTTCGGGCTTTTTCCAAACCAATTTCAACCAAAACTGAAGACAAGTCAGCCTTTTTCCGAACCAATTTGGCTGAGGAAACCACGACTATTCTAAGGCTTCGTTTGTCTCACGAAAAACAACTTTGTGGAAAAAAGCAATCACAAATACATAAGAGATGAAGTAGTACCACGCAAACCTATTGCATGACATGCAGAATGATTGCGCCCATGAATCACGTCGGTGAGAAGTGATTTTTTTTTCTTCTTTTCAAAACGTTCTGAAATCACTTTTAAGCATGTGCGAGTAACAAGCTAATTGAATGGTTAATGCTGGCACAATAAAAATGCAATTTCCGCAGCAATTAGATCCACGGCAAGTATACGTAGATCACAAGATGAAGTAGAATCGCTACATCATGCTCGAGCTAGATTATGAGTACTGCCAAATTGGAACAGTACGAGAATTCCTAGCTAATCACATGACCTGAATAACTTTTGGGATAGGTACTGTTGGGGTGTAGTTCATATTCCCCTGCGACATGAAAGCACGTGGGTCCCGCTCCACGCTAAGCGGGCGGAGATCCGGGGGAGTCGCCCCGGCGAGGGTTTCAAGGGGGCAGCGCCCCTTGGACACCAGAGGGCTTTTATAATTTAAGCCCGTAAATTTTCATTAGCAGTTTGGGCTTGGGCTCATGAATAACTACTGATATATATACTCTTGTTCGCTTGTAATTGAGTGATGTAACGAGAGGTGTGAGGTGCTGACATAGTAGAATCCTCTGCTGGACGTAGCCCTAGTTTAAGGGTGAACCAGGATAAATCTCGTATCTCGATTTTTCTCTTTCTCTCTACTTTTTTACTTTATTGCGGTTGTGTGCCGATCCTAACAGGTACAACTTAACTGTTTATTGATCCCAAACCCCGAGAATAATAAGTTCATAACCCATAAAATAACCACCAAATCCTCCAATCGGTAACCTAACAAATTTTCCTCCTCCTTCCTTTTTTTTCTTTCTTTTTCCTTGAAGACCAATTTCCATTGGATTAGAGCAATATGACACGTAGCAGATAGTCACCATGTCTCACTGGGCAAGAGTGGCTGCACATCCGACAATGTAATGACATCCATCTCAACGTTTGCCTTGCTAGATGTAAAAGCAGCACCATAAGATCCAGTACTTGCCTCTCGCTTCTCTTGATTTTGCGCCGCGCCCGAAGGATTCGGGAGCTTTCTTATTCCGTCCAACTCCATTGCCACTTCTCTCATGGTAGGCCGGTTCCTCCCATTCAAGTGCAAGCACCTTTTCGCAAGGTTAGCAACTGATTCGATCTCTTCCTTCTTATCTTCTTTCAAAACTTGAGGATCGACCATTTCGAACAAGCGGTTCTCCTCCATCAAGATTATGAAATAGGTTGCAAGGCTTCTTCCTTCCTGTTCCCTCAGCGACGAGATTGGCTTTTGTCCCGTCAATAACTCGACAAGTACCACTCCGAAGCTGTACACATCACTTTTGTCTGTGAACTGACTTGATTGGAAGTACTCGGGATCTAGGTAGCCAAAAGTCCCCTGCACTAATGTGGTCACATGAGTTTGATCGAGGGAAACGGACCTGGAAGTACCGAAATCCGCCACCTTCGCCCGATATTTCTCATCCAATAAGATATTGGTGGACTTGATGTCTCGATGATAAATGGGAATAGAGGCTGCTGAATGCAAGTAAAATAAGGCTCCTGCGATTTCAGTTGCAATTCGTAGGCGTGTGTCCCACGATACACGAAGCTCCTCATTTGGGTCATGTAGATATTGGTATAGAGTCCCATTGGGTATGAACTCATATACTAAAAGCGGGACTTCCGTCTCCAAGCAGCATCCCAATAATTTAACCACATTCCTATGATTGATTTGTGAGAGAATGAGGACTTCATTTATAAATTGTTCGACTTTTCCCTCGTCTATCACTTTCGATTTCTTGATCGCGACAATTTTTCCATCTGTTAACATTCCCTTGTAAATAGTACCTTGCCCGCCTTGCCCAAGTATCCTATCCTCGTTGAAATTGTTGGTGGCCTTCTCTAAATCCTTGGAGTTGAACAATTTGCTTTTCTCGACATTGCCTTCTGGTGAAGACAGCTCACTTTCCAACAAAAGACCACCATTGCGTTTGAAGTGCTTCTCTTTGAGCTTGATTTCTTTTCTCTTCTTGACGTATTTGTACAATCTCCATAGGAAAAGACACAGAAGTAGTGCCCCAAGGCCTGCCCCAAACCCTGCATTACAAGAATTTAATGGGCAAACAGTCCTCAAATCGTACCCTGCTTGTCAAGAATCTACAGAGGCACTTATCATCAATAATTTAGGTGAATCTGATTAGAAGCAAAACAAATAGGAGCGATTAATCCGATTAGAAAAGTTTTGATGTTGGTTTGATTGTTACTTTTGATTGACACTTGAAATCATCACAAGGCGAATTGACAATCATGCTAGAACCAAGGTAAGGTAAAACTTATTTGTGTACCTTTTCTGAATATAATTTATGCTATGCTGTTCTTTCTCGAGAATGAAGCGGTCTAAAATTCTAAGTTAAAAAGATACACTTACCAATAAGAATGGCTGTCCTTCTACCAGTTACACACTTAAAACTGCCCCGTTTGTTCACACAAGTCCCGTGGCACAAATGTGGATCTTCACATTCGTTAATATCTGATGACAAATATGAAGCAATATATCTTGTTAATTCCTTGGTTAAATTGTTATGCTTGTAACGAACGGGCTATCCTGATCCCCTTTGTTACTACAGAGTTTTGACATAAAGTTTTCGATGATTTTGTGATGAAAGTTAACTGGTTTTACCTTCGCATCCATCTTTAATATAGGGGTTACCGGTGAAGCCATGCCGGCAATAACACTGCAAAAACGGCATCTCCACAAAATAGTCTGAATCCAAGCTATATGTGCGGCAGTTATAGGAATTGCTGGGTTTGAAGACGTAGTTCTTGTAAACCTCTAATGCAACTTTTGAGGTATTAGCTATCCCCCATTCTAGCACCGCCACGTAACGCCCTCTCGCCTTCAACTCATTGAAGTCCGTAGTCGAAGCCACAAATTGCGACCTGTCTCCCAAGAAGGCGTAGCTGCATTCATTGTTTCCTCCTGTTCCACTGTCGGGCTGGAAATCGACGCTGAAAGCCTGAAGATCTGAGATAATCGTGGTTTGGCAGCATCCATCTTTGCCCGAACAACTTGCGTTCCGAACAATGGCGTTCTCTGCTCCACAACTGGACTCGCATCCTATTATAGCAGACTGCGTGTTTTGCAACAGAGCACGTACGTTGCAACCGACGGCAACAAAGACGTTCCTTGAGTCAGAGAAGACGAACTGGCTTCCTTCCAAGTTCACAGGCGTGAAGCTTCCATTCACCCCGCAGCTCGCATTCGAAGAGTAGATTATAGGAAGACTCACGTTGATCATGCCGTTCTTGTTGTCCCAGTAATCAGGTAGCGAAATGTTGAGCACTCTCAAGTTGGCTTTGTTCAGTACTGGGAAGCTGCCGTTGCTGCTTTCCCGGCATACAATCTCGTACCACTCATCGAGGAAACACCCGGTTCCAATCCCGAAGGGGTAGGGAATGGTGATGTTCCCACACTTTTGGGTGCAATTACCCTTCACCAAAGGAGCTGCTAGTGATGCTTGTTCACTAAGTAGAAGTGATCCTAGAAGGAGAAGAATCTGAAACATTCTTGTTCCTGCTTCTTTTCTCAGGAATCACGGACCTGTTCGAGGGTTGAACAGATGACGCGCTCGTTTATACGCCTTTTTCTCGTGCCTGATGATTCTTCCGAGAGCAGAATTGTCAAAGCTTCAGATCCTTCCTGGGGCAGAAAATTCTCTACTGAAGTGGTCGCCTAGGAGAAGAATGCGATCGATCAGGTTTCCTATCGCAACGTGATATTTTTAAGTCTCAGTTGGAAATATGAGAAAGAAACTAGTTGAGAAAAACACGAGACATTATCATGATGAAATTTGAAGATATTTCCCCTAAAGTCATTTTCAGATTCGAGGACAATGAGGAGTCAAGACTTTTTGGTCTGGGCACCCACATTAGGACAACTCTTGGAAGGTACTGAGAAATGGGACATTTCGGACATCTTTAGCTTTCGGAGTGAGAAATGTCGGAAAGTCCAAGACGACTGAACCTCAGAGGTGATCTTTGACCCGCACTCAGGCATTAAGGCCATTGGAGCAGTGGGATTAGCGGAAAGTTCCAAGTAAATTGTCGTGGGTCTATTCTTTTAATATTATGTGGTTCACAATTTTCACGGTCACTCAAAAATTAAATTGCTTTTCCACGTTTAGTCACGGAGAAGACCATAATTTAGCTACGGAAACCTTGCGTAGCTTGTTATCATGTTCTACATGATGTTGTGCTTGTTTTCATATAATTCAGTTCGGGCTTTTTCCGTACCAATTTCAACCAAAACAAAAGACAAGTCAGGCTTTTTGGTCAATCCATTTTTTAATTTCTTTTTCCCTTTTTTTATTTTTTCTTCTATGTGTTTCTCAGTTGTTTTTTGCTTTGTTTGAAGGCCAACGGCGATGCCGTGTTTCAGGCCGACGAGGGTCGCGACCTTGCCAGTCGCTGCGCGAGACAGGCGAGGGCTCTTCGGCCGCTAGCCCTCGCCGGCCACTAGCGACCCTGGCCCAAGCCCTCGCCGACTGTGGTGAGGCCGCCCTTGTCCAGATCTAATGAAGATACTGAAGCAACACCTCTGTATGAACTGAATGATCTAGAGCACATCAAACAAGAAAACCTGATGCACCTAGGATCAGCAGACAGAATCAGTCAACGACATCGGATTGGGCTCAAATTCGGTCGATTGAAGCGAAACGGTCGTCTGATCAATACTCAGTACCGTTGGCATTGAATTTTGGCAATTCGGGGTCGTTTAGATGGATTTTCAGGCATTTTTCTATTTTTAGGCAATTTTATAATTTAATGGTATTTTAGTAATTTTTACGTTATCTTTTGTCATTAGGGTTGACACCTATATAAGGTCGTCTTTAGGGTTTTGTGAGGAGATTATTGAATTTTGAGAATATTACGATTGATATCGTTTCTGAGAGAACATCGATTGTTTCTCGTTTATCGTTTCGATTCTTCCGTTTAGCCTTGCTTTCTATCGCGCTTCGACATCAAAACCTTAAGAGATCCTTCACAAGTCCTTGATGGCACCGAGCAACCACACCGTGTTTGACAATTTGCATGAGGTCAAGGTCATGGACGATGGCTCATGTTCTTTCTCCTAGACTCAAGCAGTGAAAGCACAGTCATTGTCGAGACTCGAGATCTTGAAATCCCATCACTTCTTGACCAGGCTTCTACTTTCAAATTGAAGAAATTAGATGCAGACCAGAGCAAGCGCGACTTCGATTTCTGTAATGGAAACTGTGTTCTGCTAAAGGTGGAAGAGTGGCCCTGGCCATTGATTGCAAAGGGAGACTGTGTTCTGCTAAAGGTGCATCTGCAGGTTCTGGTCGCTGCTCTGGTTGCACACCTCGCACACATATCAGTTCGACTCTAGTTTGTTTTTCGACTTGGGGGGCATCGACACCACCTCTCCCTATGGCTGTTGAGGTACGGCCGCCCTTAACGACGGTGAAGGACGGCTCGCCGAGCCCACGTCCCATACAGGCAAGGGCGGCCCTCGCCAGATTTGGGCGAGGGTGGCTTCGTCGCGGTCGATGAGGTCCTAGACTAGGGTCGTCAGCGGCTGGCGAGCCTCGCCAATCTGACCCATTGGCTCGCGAGGTTGCCACCATCGTCGGCCTAAAAGCTAAAACACGCCATCCCCATCAATCTCGAAACAAAGCGAAAACGAATGAGAAAATAGAAAAGAACAAAGAAAAAAGGGAAAAAGAAAATAAAAATGGAATGACCAAAAAGCCCTCAGTCGACCCCTTATTTGAAACAAAGAAATCACTTCAGGCCCCTATTTGATACAAAGTCCACTTGAGACCCTTCTTTGAGAAAAGAATGACAGCTGAGGCCCTTTTTTGAAATTTTTCCTCATTTAAACGATGGTATTTTTCTCCTTATATGACTAAACCCAACCCTATTGTACAAAAAAGACAAAATAGCCCTCCACATTCCTTTTTTTTTTGTCGATTTGTATTTGGAATATACTTTCGATAATAAAGCATTTCACATGTTTTATTCTTTTATTGTATTCCTAGATATTCCTATAGCATGTGTAAAGGGAAATTATCAAAAAAAGTACTAAACATATTGCAATTATGCCAATTCAGTCATAAGCCTTCTTTTTTTGCCGATTCAGTCCTAAATCTTTTGCAATTGTGACATTTTAGTCAATCCGTCAAATTTTGACCGACCAACACTGACGTGGATTCTGGCTATTTAGCCGACGATCGAATATTTTAATTGATTTTTTTTTTTATAATTTCATGTTTTTTTTTCTTTCCACCCCTCCCCTCCGCTCCTATGGCGACCGGCCAGATACGCTGCCAAAGAGGCCGGGTCGGCCATGGCGATCTTTTACATTTCGAGTAATATCACCTCGGTTGCTAGGAATTTCTGATTTAACGTAAATACACTCTTTTTAATCTTAGTTTAGCATTGTGCTATTTAATAAGTTAATTCAATTTAAACCCGTTTAGTGCTAAAGTTTTTTTTTTTTTTGGGTTCTTAGCATTGTTTGTTTATAAATTGTTCAAAGCTTTTAATTTTGTTAGTTAGACGCAACAGAACTTTGTGCCGTGTCATTTTGTCTTAGCATTTTCTACTTTCACCGAGTTCTTTTGGTGAAAATATGGCTAGAAGCCTAGAAAGTTTTATCCTTGATATCTTTTTTGGCTACTTAAGAGAATAGGAATGATAAAACTTTTCAATGTCGTTTTCCTTCCAAAGATTCTTTGCGTAAAATTGTTTAGAGTTTGTAGAAAGTTTAACAGTGAGACATGCATGTGTCACCAAGGAATAGGACCACATGCCAAGTTCTCCTTGACGTCTCCCAACAGTACATATGTTTTTTTATTAGATTTGGGTGTCGTTGTCCCACTCTCATATTTGTCTAAGAGCCTTCTTTGTACCAAACGAGATGTAACATGGTCAGTGCGGTTGGTCAATTTCGAAAATTTCCGGACCAATAGCATATTCCGGACTCAGTTATGGTTTTAGCAGAAAGGAAAATTAAAGACTTTGGTTGTTTCTAGTTAATAATGATCTTTGTGCTGCTTGCTATTCGTCTGTCACTAGCTTGAATTTTCAGTAATTATTAGAGAGCAATCACATGTACAAAACAGATGGAGCAGCACTACCAAAGCAAGTCGCGTGACAAAGGTGATCTTAACAAACAAGTTCTCCTCCCTTCTTTTATTTTCTCTTTCTTTTTTGCTTTGAAGACCGGTTTCCATTGCAAACAGAGCAATGTGAACCAGCGAAACAGATCTTCACCATGTCTATCACTAGGCAAGAGGGGCTGCACATCCGGAAGATGGTATGATATCTGCATCCACATTTGACTTGCTACAAATAGAAGCAGCGTCACATTTTTTTCCTCGCACTATCTTTCTTTGTTTACTTCGCTGTGCAGATCTGTCTATTGGTTATACCGATGAAAGAAGCGGCTACGATGGGAGCTCGACAAGGATCGCCATGTTGGCCGTGAGAAACTTTACCACGGCACTCCCCGGATCACCATAGCAGAGAATCGGATGCCGTACAGCGAAAGAGACGAGCTTGTGTACCTGTTTTGGATTCGCCGGTCTTTAGGCGGAACTCCGGCGATTCCTCGGCTTAGGCGCATCACCTCTATCACCCTCCGGAATCCTGGCGTCGATGAGACCACCACCCTCACCTTCACTTGACTTTATAGGAGGAAACAACCTCCTTAGTGAAGCAACTTCTCAAGGAAGTTGAGTGTGTGGAATTATGGAGAGTTAGGGTTAGAGGGGAGTTGCCTTAGCCTATTTATAGAGTCATTTGGCCGGGCCCTCTCATCACAGGCCGGGCCGAACTCGGCCCACACCAGCCAGGTCCATATTATGCTAATTAAGAATCCTTATATCTCACTTTATTAGACCAACTCCGTTAACGGTAAATTAATACCGTATAATGGTAATTATAATCTCAATTAATATAAGCCCACACTTAGGAAAACTCTAACATTCTCCCACTTGGGCGAATATTAATTGAAACTGTACTGTATATGCGCATCTCTATGTTGGTCTAGAGATTATTCTTAATAGCCAATCCGATCCCATAGAATCTTAAACACCGAATCATGGCAGTAACTGCATAAAAATGTACGCAGAGCCATCCATGGTCACGAATGTCCTTAACTCTACTGATATGGATTCAATATGGTAGTGTGGCAGTCGGATAACACCTCATATAATAGATGTTTAGACAAAAACTTTATGTGTTATCCCATTCTGTCAGGCAACATTCTCTATCCTTAAGTGTCACAAAACCTAATGTGCACTAGAGAATATCCTTATGGTTCCAATGAACCTACATATGTCTTATCTTTATAGTCGACTGTACTTTATGTGTAACAAGACATATCTTCAAGGCCAGTAACTCAATGCCCCCAGCCTTATATTCAAGGTTTACACATACCTTGAGATTTTCAATTGATCAACTCAACTCAAAAAAACTTTATTGCATGCAATAGAGTTGATCTATATCAAGATGTTACAAATGTAACAATCACAGATGCAAACTTTATTGGAGCAAAAATTGACAACAGCTCCCACTGAACAATCGCATCCAAAGATGCTGCTAGGCCCATCTTAATGGCCTCATTTCAAACACAAAAGGGCAAACAACTTTAGTCAGTGGAACTTCAACCATATCATCTGTGAAACTATGCTCCACTTTAATGCCACCATTTTGATCTGGTTCTTTATGGTCAAACACTTGACCGCCAGATGTTTAGACCCTTTAAAACCTCTGTTGTTGTATATAGTCAACAATGCAGAGCCATCATCATACTATAACTGTATGGGTCCATATAAAAATAAATACGATCAACTCCCTAGTGAGGTTCTGGAGCTAAATAACCTGAGTAGCAGCCCAAAAGCTTGCTATAAACTCCACTTGAATGCTAGAGGACAATACAGATCTGTGTTTTTCTCTATTATGCCGCACTGCCTGCTAATTCAAAGATGCATTATGTTGTCAACTTCTCGTCATCCAAATAGTTAGTAAGGTCTTAATCCGAATGCCTCACTAGCTGCAAGTAATCAATCTGTATGTGAATCAATATGTAGTCTTTTGTCCTCTTTATGTACCTTAAAACTTTCTTGACAGCAATCCAGTGATCGTTTTCTGGATTTTACAGATATCTGCCTCATGTTCTCAAAACAACATCTGGGTTCTCTCCACATCCGTATAAGGACATGACAATAGATTCAGTTTATTACCCTTAATGTCAGGATCAATTCCTGACTTATAGTGCTGTTTACTGAATCTTTCACAATACGATCAACACATGTCCTATGAGACAGGCACAATATGCAATAAGAACGATCCCAACAGATCTCAATGCCCACGACAAAAGACACCTTATCAAAGTCCTTTATGGCAATATGTGCTTTGCTTCATGCAGTAATTCAACATCACCACTTGTAACATATTATTCAAAAGAAGATAAAATTTCCTCCCACTGATCTTGTAGTATATACACTAATTCACTTCACTTTCAACATCACTGAATAAAGTGACAACATATATGAAACTCCTGATGTCATTATCTGAGAGCTGTTGCATGAGGCCTTAAGTAAACTATTTTAGTCTACTGATAAGTTTATCTGAATCACCAGCTATAAAACCTTCGGATTATACCATATAGACTCTCCTCATCAAGGTCTCTCTTTGAGAAGATAGATATCAATATCCAGCTGGCGTAACTCTAAAACAAGATGAGTTACAAATGTCATGATCACTCTGAAAGAACCTTTATGAGAGACTAGAGGAAAGAGTTACTTTATAGTCTTCACCTCCTCTCAGAGTGAAATCTTGGCAACCAGTCTAGCTTTAAACTTCTCTGACTTTTCTTTTAAAGACCTTTTGTCTTATTCATCCACTTGTAACTGATGAACTTATAACCCTCAACTATCCATTATGCTCTCAAAAACCATTATGTTTCATAGACCATGTCTCGTCTTTTATCACATCCAACTCCAGATCTCACTGATTACAAGAAACAGCATCTGTATAAGTTTCTGGATCAACCATATGGCCTATATTATAATGATGCTCTCCAAATAGACTATAAGTCTGGCAGTATAATTGGTCGTCTCTACCTTAGGGATCTTCCAAATGGAGCCTCGTTAACCTCATCATACACCTATGGGGCTTGAAGAGCTTCATCAGAATCTGTGTTAATAACACTGTCCTAAACCCCAATAGGCTTAGACTGTGATGTGGTAGGCTTCACGATCGTCTATATAGGCAGAGAAAACGACACAACACATGTATCGTACCTTTAACCTTAATAGCCTAAGCATCTTTTGGCCTCATTAAAATTCAGAAACTTCATTGTCTGTTATTCCATAATTCTCGTACTTCTGTTGGGATCATTAACCAAATATCCCTTCAAATGATCTGGACTTACCTAATGCTGGACAATACATCTTCACCTCTGCAGGATAACTTCAAATCTTTAGATGGTTTATCTAGATTTACGTCTAATCCATAACTCAAAAGGGTCAATAGAATAACCTTAGTGGAAACACCAATCAAAGTATGAAGACAACTCAAAGGCTATCCATACACAGAATCTTGTAGGTTCATTCCATTAATCATACTCCTCATTACAACTTTCAGGCATAGTAGACTTAACTACTATCCCAGAATCCTTTTTGGTATATGGTAAATGACCCTTAAAGCTTTCCAGCATGGTCATGTACACCATAATACTCACCATATTGGTCTGATCTGACAATCTTTATGACTTTTCCCAACTATTCCTTGACTTCAGCCTAAAGACCTTGAACTCGTCAAGAGAGTCAGACTTTTCCTTAATCAAGTACATATAACCATATGGGGAACAGTCGTTAGTAAATGTGTCGAAATAAAATTTTCAACACAGAGTTGTCATATAGGTCCATTGACACAAAACTGTATGACCTCCAAAAGGTCGAAACTTTGGACTATAATATTTCTTCTTTATCTCGGTCATCTTATTTCCACATCAGTTTACGCAATTCTCCAGGTCACATTTTAAGAGTACTTAGGATGTTAAGCTTTATCAGCCTCCCACTCTTTCCCTAGATAAGTGGCCAGATCTTTATGCCACAATGCGTAAAACTGTTCTTTAACTGGAAATTTCTTGGAAAACAACCTTTCACTGTATAAGTGATGTAGATATCATCGGGAGTTAAGCATAATCTAATTCATTTGACACATTGCAGCACTCATCCTTATTCGACTTGAGAACACAGAAATTCCGTTGTTCTTTCAGTTCAAAAGAGTAGCTGCTTACGTCCAAATATGATACGGAAATCAAGTTCCGTCTAAAGGTAGATACAAAAAATGCATTCCTTAATGTCAGATCAAAACCATAGAATGGAATTAAAATGACACATCTCCCACGAATTTAATGTCAACTTTATTGTTGTTTCCTGATGTGAGCTTTTGATTCATCTTGATTTGGTTTCTTGTGATTCATGAATCCTTGTACTGTGAACACAATATAATTGGTTACACCTTTATAAAGTCTCCATAAACTGGATGAGACTTCTGCTAGATTAGATTCGTGAATCAAAACCAAAGAATCATCACCTACATGCCCACACTTAGATGACCAAGCCTTATTACAATAGCAGTCCCACTTTATGTGACATTTCTTTATAAAAGAAGTCGTAGTCACAATCTTTATCAAAAGATGCCATTTTTGGACCCAAACTGTCTGAATGACCAGTGGTTTCAAGAGTTCCTTTATGAGTACGATCTTTAAACCTTTTGCTCAACGTGTCCACCATCCTTATGACGTAATCTCTAACTTCATAAAAACCATCAAACCTTATATTGAAGAGTTCTCGCTGATGTATCATAATACCAGCAGTGAACGAGACACAGACCCAGGCTACTTGGGCTTCCATCATCCATATAGCAGTGCAGTCAGCTGGCCATCTACTTTCACAGCAGTACTGAATGGATTACTTCAGAAATCACAAGCAAATCCAATTGCTCTTTAATCCAGGCAATAAAATGTCCCTTCTTGAATTCCATATGTTAACAACAAAATCTGTCAACTTATCCTCATAAAGAGCAATATAAACTTCTGCCAGCCATATCACAAAACTTAATATCCTCCAGCTATTTCACAAAGTCTGAACCAGTATGAACCTCAATCTTAATGGAGTTACCGTTTACTGGGAAGGTGACTACTTTAAAAAGCAATGTATAATAATAATGGCACCATGTGAGTACTGTGTAACTTGATCCATAAAAGTACACATCTTGAGGATCAGATGCACCATCATGTAATCACCTTTGGGCAGAATACATAATGTGCACTTTATATGTGACAGCCTATAAAGAGAATAAATCCAATCTTTATGAATCACCACCTTTGGGTGGATGAACCACTAGGATCAGTTACTTCTCAAACTTTATGCTGCACATGTGATACCTCATGAACCAATATTGTGTAACTTTAAAAACTGTTTGAGTACACATCCAGAGAGCTGCATACATCATCACAAAGTCACCTTTGGGCAGAAGATGTGACATGCAGTTGCAAACACTCCACATGATAGCGGCCATGAGAATCTGTTCCAATCTTCGCGAATCACCACCTTTGGGTGTACAATTCACTAGGATCGGTCAATCCCCAACCATATGCTATACATGTATCCCTCCATGAACCAATACACAATCACCTCCTTTGGGAGTATGACCATGCATCAAAACAGGAGACATCCTTCCACAATACGAGACTGATATTTCTCAAACCCAACCAAGTGTGCCACTTTGGCGGTCACTACCTGACTGAATCCTTGAAACTCTCTCATACCAGGGATATAAGCTTTATGCCTCACATTTACCATATCCAAATGATTTCAAATTTCACTATGGGGCACTTTATTCTGAAAACATAGGCGATGCCAATAACATTGCTGTATACATTGATGCATGTGGAACTTTATACATGCTAAAACTCTACACATCCTGTATGTGGTCATATACATGTAAGCTTGCCTTGATATTTCCGAAACCATATGGAAATGTATGAAAAATGCCCAATATACCCCTAAAAGTACACGTATATAAGGGTCTTTATGCATTTTTCATTATTTAAAAGCTTCAAACATGCAAATAAATATACCACAATGTAGAGAATTTCCATACGAGCACGCCGGTACCAAGATCCCCCCTAACGGACGTCTCACGCGCCCTCACGCGCCGGCCAAAGCCTCGGCGCGTGGGGCTCACGCGCCGCACGTGCTCCTCACGTGCGGGGCGTGCTCACCGGTCCAATGACCGGTCCGACCGGCGACCGGTCCGACTGTTCATCCGGTCCAACCGTTGACCGGTCCGACCGGTCAACGGTCAACGGTCAACTCGGGTCAGGGTCGGGTCGGGTTGACCCGGTCAAACCGGGTCAGTCAACGGGTCGACCCGGTCAATCCGGGTCGGGTTGACCCGAACCCGAATGCACTGGCCCGCTGACGTCAGCTGTCGGCAGCCGTCCTGGAGTCGCCACGTGTCGCCGCGTGATAGGCCGCGGCTGCGCTAGCGCGTGCAACGCGCGTGCCGCGCGTGTGAATCGCGCCGCAGCGGACGCCGGTGGCGCGTGGCGCGCGTGTGAGGCCGTCCGGCCTCCTATGGCGGCGATCCACCCATCAAAATGCTCGTCTCGACGAGCCCGTTCCAAATATATGATCGAAAATAATTTTCATCCGTAAAATTTTCCGAAAATAGGCAAACACAGTACGGTCCCGATCTTCGCTATGGCGGCTCTGATACCACATGTTGGCCGTGAGAAACTTTACCACGGCACTCCCCGGATCACCATAGCAGAGAATCGGATGCCGTACAGCGAAAGAGACGAGCTTGTGTACCTGTTTTGGATTCGCCGGTCTTTAGGCGGAACTCCGGCGATTCCTCGGCTTAGGCGCATCACCTCTATCACCCTCCGGAATCCTGGCGTCGATGAGACCACCACCCTCACCTTCACTTGACTTTATAGGAGGAAACAACCTCCTTAGTGAAGCAACTTCTCAAGGAAGTTGAGTGTGTGGAATTATGGAGAGTTAGGGTTAGAGGGGAGTTGCCTTAGCCTATTTATAGAGTCATTTGGCCGGGCCCTCTCATCACAGGCCGGGCCGAACTCGGCCCACACCAGCCAGGTCCATATTATGCTAATTAAGAATCCTTATATCTCACTTTATTAGACCAACTCCGTTAACGGTAAATTAATACCGTATAATGGTAATTATAATCTCAATTAATATAAGCCCACACTTAGGAAAACTCTAACACGCCACGCATCGATTTCGAGTATCTGCATATGTTGTAACAAATGCGAAAAAATAAACACAGAACACAAGAATTTATGTGGTTCGATCAAGGTGATCTACGTCCACGGGCGAAGCAAAACAAGATTCCACTATAATCAAAGAGTGCACAGGTTACAGAAGTCGGTCTTCGCGACTGAACAAAAAAGCACACAGCTCACAAGTCTCTCATATGACGAAAATCCTTCGTACAACAAAATAAACTCTAGCCGCAGCATAAATAGAGCACAAAATAACCCCCCATGGAGATCTGTTCGCACCCTATAGAGATTTGTTCGCTTGCTCCGAGTTGGGCCTATCGGCCCAACTCTCCGATTCAGAGCCAAATCTCAATTTTTTCTCCATTTTTGGGCCGCACAAAAAATATGTCGGGTCGGGTGATGAACCAGACCGAGTGCATAAAATTCAAGACATATTTACAAGCTAATTTAACGGCTAAGGCTGGTGCAATGAAGATGCTTGTTCTCAATAATCAAGTCGACAGCAAGCATTCATGGATCTCAAGATAAAGTAAAATCACCGCATCGTGAGCGAGCTACATGGTTGCAATTATGCCCACCTCATTCCCGGACTTGAATAAATATGGGATAGGTATGAGAGTATAGTTTATTGATCCGAAATACTGAGAAAAGTTCATAAACAATAAACAACTAACCAAACCAAAGTAACTAAACTATTTTTCCTTCCTCCTTTATTTTCTCTCTTTTGCTGTGGAGACCGATTTCCACGAGCAAGAGCGATATGACTTGTGAGAGTGAGAGAACAAGAAAGATCTTCACGACGACTCCCTAGGTAAGAGTGGTTGAACATCCGAAATTGTAATGACATCTGCAGCAATGTTTGACTTGCTAAACGCAAAAGCAGCATCATAAGATTGTATTGTCTCTTGGTTGTCTTGATTATGCTGAATACCTGACGAATTTGGGAGCGTCCTTGTCCCCTCCAACTCCATTGCCACTTCTCCCATTGTAGGTTGGTTCTTCCAATTCAAGTTTAAGCACCTTTTCGCAAGGTTAGCAACTGTGGCAACCTCTTCCTTGTTACCTTCTTTCAACACCTGAGCATCGACGATGTTGAACAAGTAATTCTCCTCCATCGAAATTATGAAATAGGCCGCGAGATTTTTTCCTTCTTTTTCCTTCAGCGACATGATTGGCTTTTGTCCTGTTAAGAGTTCAACAAGGACAACTCCAAACCTGTATACATCTCTTTTGTCTATAAATTGACTTGATTGGAAATACTCTGGATCTAGGTAGCCGAAAGTCCCTTGCACCAATGTGGTTATATGAGTTTGATCGAGGGAAACAAACTTGGAAGTACCGAAATCGGCCACTTTTACCTGATATTTCTCATCCAAGAGAATATTGGTGGACTTGATGTATCTATGATAAATGGGAATAGAGGCTGCTGATTGCAAGTAGAATAAGGCTCCTGCGCTTTATGTTGCAATTCGTAGGCATGTGTCCCACGATACACAGAACTCTTCATTTGGGTCATGCAGATATTGATATAGAGTCCCGTTTGGTATAAACTCGTACACTAGAATTGGGAGTTCCGTCTCCAAGCAACACCCCAAAATCTTAGCCATATTGCTGCGGTTGATTTGTGACAGAATGATGACTTCATTTATGAACTATTCGACTTTTCCCTCGTCTATTACTTTCGATTTCTTAATTACAACTATTTTTTCATTTGTTAACATACACTTGTAAACAGTATCCTGCCTATCTTTCCCGAGTACCCTATCCTCGCTGAAATTGTCGGTGGCCTTCTCTAAATCCTTGGAGTTGGACAATTTGCTTTTCTCGACATTGCCTTCTGGTGAAGATTGATCACTTTCCAACAAATGACCACCATTGCGTTTGAAGTAGTACTCCTTGAGCTTGGTTTCTTTTCTCTTCTTAATATATTTGTACAGCCTCCAAAGGAAAAGACACAAAAGTAATGCCGCAAGGCCTGCCCCAACCCCTGCATTGCAAAAATATTAAGGGGCAAAAGTCAGAAAAGTGTACACAGCTTGTCAAGAATCTACGAAGGCACTCAATGTGAGATTTGGTGGGGCCACTTGCCAAGTGCTCTAAAAGCTTAAGCTATTAGAAGAAGGCATGATTTAATATTTATATATTCCAACACTCCCTCTCACGCTTAGTCTGGTCTTTTGCCAGTACTAAGCGTGGACAAATTCATTGGGGAGGCAAATAGGGGCCTGAAAAATTTGAACTCAGGACCTCCTGCTCTGATACCATATAAGATTTGGTGGGACCACTTGTCAGCCAACTGCTCTAAAAGCTTAAACTGTTAGAAGAAGATGTTGTTTAATAGTTAAATATTTCGACACTCTCCCTCACTCTTAGTCTGGTCTTTTGCCTTGTACTAAGCGTGGACAAATTAATTGTGGAGGCAAATAGGGGCCTGGAAAGATTTGAACTCAGGACCTCATGCTCTGATACCATGAAAGATTTGGAGGGACCACTTGTCAAGTGCTCTAAAAGTTTAAGTTATTAGAAGAAGACATGATTTAATATTTATATATTCCATTGGGTGGTCTTGGGTCTCTCTCAACCCAAAAACTAGCTCAAAAGTTGAGGCTTTCCCTCACACTTATAAACCAACCACCAACTCCTTCCACAACCGATGTGGGAGAACCCACACAATCTCCCCTTCACACATCGGGCCATGGGTTGAAGGCCGCGACAACCCGTATCTCTCCTTTGTGACTGTTGGGTCCAGACTTGTTGATAACCTGAGCTCTGATATCAATGTTGGGTGGTTTTGAGCCTTTCTCAACCCAAAAGTTAGTTCAAAGATTGAGGCTTTCCCTCACACTTATAAACCGACCACCAGCCCCTTCCACAACCGATGTGGTACAACCCACACAATACTCAACATCAAGAATTTAATTGAATCTAATTAAAAAGAAAACATTTTAGAGTGATTAACCCGAGTTCTCCTTTCATGTGGATTTATCTTAACAACCATGAAAAACCAACTTGCCTTTTAAGTTCGATCCAGTGAAATTTTTATATCCGTACATTTGCACAGTACGATTGATCTTCCTTTTAAGAAATTCAGAAAACCATTGATGAAAGTGAAAATGTTACCAGCATTCATCTTCATTATGATTGTAGTTTTCCATATGACGAGAATATGATTTATTGGATAATGCAACAGGGCCTACGGGAGTTACGGTGTGCGCCCATGCGGGCAACCACACCCCCCTTGGCAGTTATCCAAGTTAAACGTGAAAGATCACGTTGGTTGAAAAGACGTAAAAACGTCGTCTTCTTCGTCAGTTTTCTAACGACACTTCCAGTACTCCCAAAAAGAAAAACACACAGAGAACGCTCCTCCCCACAGAACGCTCGTTGATTTGGCGTTGACGAAAGAAGAAATTCAAGAACGCAAAGGGCATTTAATCTGTGACAATTAAGATATGTCCTCGTGATATACTTTTGATGATCAGTGATTCAAGTGATTGAATTGGGCATACTTCCGCAGTTTATAGATTAGGGTTTGGTATCAGAGCCTTAGTTGCTTGTTTCTTGATTGATTTCGTGATAATTGTAAACAAATTAGCCCTAATTGCGTGTACTGTTCATGCGTGATATTCTGAGTTTGATTTGTCAAAAATGTGTTTTGAACATACCATAAGAACGGGCTCGTCGAGACGATGAATTTGAGTGGTCGACGGCCCCGAGGAGACGCCGGGAACCACCGCACGCGCGACACGCGCCACGGCGGGGCGGAGTCTCTCAAGGCCAAATCTGTTCATCACTTTTTAGCAAGTTTTTGTTTGTCAAAATTGAAGTGTGAATATACCATTGTGTTCGTCTCGAAGAGACGAGAATTTTGATGGGTGGTTGGCCGCCGGAGGATGCCGGACGGCCCCTCACGCGCCAGCACGCGTCTTCGGGGCGAAACCGTCGCCGCCCCACGCGCCACGTGCCGGGCACGTGACGGACGCGCGGGCCGGGCCACGCCACGTGCAACGCACGTGGTGCTCGGCCCGGGCGCAAGTTGGGCCTGGGCCGGCCCGAAATAAAAAAAAAATTGAAGGGGCCTGGCCCGTTTAATAATCAAGCCTGAACCGGATTAGTTCCGGATTTGACCCGACCAGGTTTGATCCGTTGACCCGATCCGTTGACCGTGACCGAGAGTTGACCGTTGACCGTTAACCGAGAGTTGACCGTTGACCAAAAAAAAAAAGAGGTCTTTCAATCTTGGGGTTTGTATTATGTCTTGTATTTATTTGTCCTTATTTACGATATGTTCGTAAATTTTATATAATTGATGGATTTTAGTAATTCACTTTGTACTGCATTCGTTGCAGGTACAATGCCGTCAACAAAATACATCGGGACAAATGGAAGGTGCTAGAAGACAAGAAACCTCCAAAACTAAGAAGACAGAGCGAGATACAAGCCCTTAATGAAAAGATTGAAATATTGAACAATTATGAATGAGATAATGTATGTGACATTATAACCCATGTAACAAAGGTCAACAATATGATCCAAGAGATCATTTGGGGTGGACGTATAGTGCAAGATCGAGAAGCGTTTAACGCACTTAAAAATTCAATGCCTGAGGATTGGCATGATCAGCTCGACCGCACTTGGGATGAACAATGGTCATATAAGACGTTTGTACTGCATTTTTTACAAAAGGTTGTAAGAGTCGGGGCAGCAAAGACGTCGTCACTTGGGATGAATGGATCGCACAAGCATAGTGTACCCTGGCTAAAGACCAAGGGCCCTCAGAGGATTTTTGCTAAGGCAGCGATATGGGCTCCTGATTTTGTCAAAAATTCCCCTAGAGAACTTGCGGATTCCCTACCTTATATAAGGGATATTACCTGGATCAATCGTCAAACCTCAGAAAGGGTTACAACTCTTGATTATCTTTAGATTTTTTTTTTCTAAGTATGTATAGGCAATTTTTTTTAGGAATATGTTGTTATTGAATTCATGATTATCTGTTGTTGATAATGTGTGATATATGTTATTGTATATATATAATTTAGTGGGAGTGTTCATAAGTTTTTTAGTAACTGTATGATGAACACGTTTGAATGATTGTATTGATATATGTTTTAGATTAGAATATCTAGATGATGATGGGGAACTTAGTGAACCGTTGATTTTAGAATCTTTTCTGAAATAATATATCAATATAATCTAAATGCATAAATAGAGTTGCATTTGTTGCATATAAATAGACTTAAAATTCGTGCAAATGTCTAATAATCAGATACCATGGCAACGGCTTCAAAGAACATTGTTGCTGAACTCAACAAGGGTGAAAAATTGAATGGAGAGAATTATGAAATCTGGAGTATGAAAATCCAGTATGTGCTAGAGGAACTTGAGGCATTGGAAGCTCTTAACCTGATCATGGCTGAACCAGAGGATGGTAACACTGCACATCATAGAAGGGACAAGGAAGCCTTCACTGCCTGGAAGAAAAAGAACTCAACTGCTCGCATTACATTGCTGAGCAGTATGGATAATGACATCATGCGAGAGTTCAGGCAACACGAGAATGCTAAAGACATGTGGGACGCCTTGAAGGCTCGATTTGGACAAACTTCTGTCACTAAGCTGAGGCAGCTTACAATCAGGTTCGATACATATAAGATACCACATGAGCAGAATATGAAACAACATCTGAGGAAGATGTCGAACATGATTAGCGAGCTGAAGGATGCTGGTCACACATTGTCTGATGAACAGCAAGTGCAGGCTGTGATCCGCTCTTTGCCTAACAATTGGGAACACATGAAGGTTAACTTGACCCATAATGTGAATGTCACGACCTTCGAGGATGCTATGCGACATCTTGAGCTGGAAGAGGACCGCCTTTTAGCGGCTAAAATACAAACTGATGTGTATTTTGCTGGTTCTAGCTCACATGGAGCTTCGGGCTCCAAGCGCAAGCACCCTAGTAGTTTCAAAAAGTGGAAAGGCAAAGGAGTGGAACCATCTGGAAAGAAACCGAAGTTTGAAAAGCATGGTAAAGGGAAGCGTCCCGCGAAGAAAAACATTTCAAGGATGAAATGTTACAATTGTGGAAAGAAGGGTCACTTCGCTCGCGACTGTGGCGAGCCGAAGAAGGTAGAAACCCTTAACACATTTAAAAATACTTGTTATGTATCAAGTTCTGTATTTTTAACTGAATCTCATCCTTTGTGGACTGTAGACTCAGGTGCCACAGACCATGTAGCCAGAGATAGAAGTGCATTTGTGGAATTTCGACGAATTCCAAGTGGAGTGAGATGGATCTATGTAGGAAATAATTCCAGAGTGGAAGTGAAAGGAATTGGAACTTGCCAACTGATCATGCGTGGTAGACGCACTTTATTCCTACACGATGTCTTGTATGCTCCTGAGATTCGTCGAAATCTTATCTCTGTGCTGGTTTTAATCAAACTCGGTTTTAGTATGAATTTTCATAGCAATGGAGTGGATTTGTTGTTAGATACAACTTATTATGGTTCTGGCTATTTCGTGGATGGTTTTGTTGTATTAGACATTGAACATACCAGTGTTAATGTATGTTATTCCCTATTTGCATCTTCCAATTCTAGTGAAAATGATGTGAATGTATGGCATGCAAGACTTGGTCATATTGGCCAACAACGAATGAATAGATTGGCCAAATATGGCTTATTGGGCAATATTGAGAAAGTAGAATGGCCTGTATGTGAGCATTGCCTAGCTGGGAAAACCACGCGAAAGCCATTTGGAAAGGGCACTAGAGCTGAATTTCCTTTGCAATTAGTCCATACTGACATCTGTGGTCCAATGAATGTGAAAGCAAGGCACGGTGCTGTTTATTTCATCACATTTATTGACGATTATACTCGATATGGATATGTCTATCTGATTTCTCATAAATCTGAAGCATTAAGTTGTTTCAAGAAATTTATGACATTAGTGGAAAATCAGTTAGATAAGAATATAAAAGCTTTAAGATCTGATCGAGGTCGAGAGTATTTATCTGATCAGTTTAGATACTTATGTGATGAAAAGGGAATAGATAGACAGTTATCCATTCCATACACTCCTCAACAAAATGGAGTAGCTGAAAGAAGAAACAGAACCTTACTAGAAATGGTTAGGTCCATGATGGCGCAAGCTAATTTACCAATCACTTTTTGGGGTGATGCTTTATTAACTGCTGCCTATGTGCTTAACCGAGTGCCTTCTAAATCAGTCTCTTCAACCCCATATGAGTTATGGACAGGTCGAAAACCTGATTTGAGCTTTCTTAAACCTTTTGGTTGTGCTGCTTATACTCATGAGTCCTCTCATAAATATGGAAAATTGGGACCAAGAGGTAGAAAGAGTATCTTCATAAGATACTTGGAACACTCTAAAGGATATGTGTTCATAGGTGAACAGGAAAGCGGAAGCGTGACTGAATTTGAATCAAGAGATGTCACATTCTTAGAGAATGATTTTCCAAGAAAGGGCGAAATAGGTGAAGATTGTTCCCTATTTGAGATCTTAGATCAGGATAATGGAACTGCAATATATAATGATCCAAGTGGGAGCAATGTGAGAAGTGGGGAATTGTGTACGAACCAGTCTCAATTGCAACCACTTGATGAATCAATACCGTTATCTGGTCTAAGTGGGGGCATAATGGAGAATGAAGTACCTTTGGTGGTGCAATCTTCTCCACGGCGAACAAGTCGCAAAAGCATTCCTCGACGACGTTTTGAAATTGAAGGGGAAGCTTTCATGATTACTCCACTAGAAGAAGATGAGCCAAGAAATATTAATGAGGTTTTATCTTGCCCTGATAAAGAAAAATGGAATGGATGAAAGCAATGGAAGAAGAAATGGAGTCAATGAGATCAAACCAAGTTTGGGAACTGGTTGATCTTCCGAAAGGACGAAGAGCCATTGGGAACAAATGGGTTCTCAAAATAAAGCGTAAGGCTAATGGTTCAATTGAAAGGCATAAGGCTCGCCTTGTCGCGAAAGGATACAACCAACAGGAAGGAATTGATTATGAGGAAACTTTTTCTCCTGTGGTTCGAATTACTTATGTTCGCCTTATTCTGGCAATAGTGGCTAGTTTGGATCTAGAGTTACATCAAATGGATGTAAAGACTGCTTTCCTCAATGGGGAATTAGAAGAAGAAATTTATATGGAACAACCCGTTGGGTTTGTTAAAGAAGGCCAAGAACAAAAGGTATGTCGAGTTCTGAGGTCGATATATGGCCTTAAGCAGTCTTCTAGACAATGGAATATACGCTTTCATAATGCCATAGTGGCATATGATTTTGAGATGATCAATGAAGATAATTGTGTGTATATCAAAAGATTCAAAGGTCACTTTGTGATTTTGTCATTATATGTTGATGACATACTGATTGTTGGAAGCAATATGGAGTTTGTCAAGACAGTCAAAAGTTGGCTATCTTCAAATTTTGAAATGAAAGATATGGGCGAGGCTACGTACATTCTCGGAGTTAAGATTTCGAGAGATCGTTCAAAAAGGTTACTGTCTCTTTCGCAAGAGACTTATATTAATAAAGTCCTTGAACAATTTCGTATGCAAGATTGTAAACCCATTAATACTCCTATTGCAAAAGGTGAAGGACTGAGTCAAAGAATGTGTCCTAAGACTCCACAAGAGCAAGAACGTATGAAAAACGTTCCATATGCCAGTGCTATTGGAAGTCTCATGTATGCTATGATGTGTACAAGACCTGATATTTGTTACGCAGTTGGACTGGTCAGTAGATACCAATCCAATCCAGGTCAAGCACATTGGACTGCCGTTAAAAGAATTTTGAGGTATCTGAAAGCAACTGCTGATTACTCACTGAAGTACCAAGGAAGTGATCTGCACCTTGAGGGCTACACCGATGCTGACTGGGGAGGAGATTTGGATGAGAGGAAATCCACTTCTGGAAATGTATTCTTACTGAATAATGGCGCCATATCATGGAGCAGTAAGAAACAGCAGTGTATAGCGTTATCCACCATGGAAGCCGAGTTCGTGGCTTTATCAGCAGCAGCACAAGAAGGTGTTTGGCTTAGAAGATTTCTGGATCATTTGAGTGTTACTAGAGATGCTGCAAACCCAGTGAAGGTTTATTGTGATAGTCAGGCAGCAATAGCTTACACTAAGGATCCTAAGTTCCATGGCAAGACCAAACACATAGACATTAAGTATAACTATGTCAAGGACATGGTGGCACGAAAGGAAGTAAACTTACAGTACATATCTACGCATAAAATGTTAGCAGATCCTATGACGAAGCCAATTCCTAGAGATGTCTTTTTTCGTCATATAAAGACTCTAGGACTGCGTAGAGATTGATGTACTAAATATTTGTATTTTCCCTTAACAATTAATAATTGATGATGTTGTTTGTCAATATGGAAGTCCATTTGATATTTACGCATGTTAATGCTTGCTGCATTATATTGAAAAAGGTATGTCGGACAGATAAGAGATTAGCCCACTCACACGGGTAATCGCCTCTGTTCACTGTGTGATGAATAGAGATGAGGCAATTTTAAGCTTATTATCCAAGTGATAATTGAGAGCTCAAGCTTAAAATATTTATGCCGCATTAACAAAATATTAAGATGAGGACTTAAAATTTATAATGTCCGAAAATGAAATAGGCCACATATTTCATTTTACCTGTCTTTATTGCCAGATGAGAGTTCTGATGGAAATTCTTGGCTGGAGTTATTACGTGAACTCAAGTTAGACACTGAGTGTGTCAAAATAATTATCTGTACGGTATTAAGTTGGAAAGACATACGCTCCATGGGGAAGGAGAAAATACCGTAATACGCATTTCATATTACGTATGCATAAACGACCAATGAGAGTTGGCAAAAGTTATGATCTCAACTTTCTTAAGCCGTGTGAGACTCTCGAGGATAAAATTCCTCAATTTTTAGTACCCTTATGACTTTTCGTTATTCTCGAGATTTCTATTTAGTGTTCGCTATCTTAGAGTGTTGCCTATGGTCATGAAATTGATTCGATCTAAAGGGACATTTCTAGAAAAGCGAGCTGAACTGAAATTAAGAGGTCTGATGAAAGAGGAAGATTGATTTGGAATTCAAGTCACATTATGGATTATATTCACAGACCGGTCAATTATGGTTATTTAGTATAATCATAATTGTGAATATAATGTATCTAATTATTAAATGAGATCTAGTGAGATGTACAAATGTGACTGATCGATCTAGGGTACAGCATACTAAAATATATATTTGAATATATCCAATTTTAGAGCTGTCATGTACTCCCAACGGATTTATGACAACGAGCTCTCAGAGTATGCTGGTCGCACGGGTTATTTGCCTATATGAACTTTGCGAAAATATTAAGAGTTGAATTTTGTCCTATGTGGACAAGTGGGAGTTGTTTGCCCTACATGGGCGAGTGGGAGATATTGGATAATGCAACAGGGCCTACGGGAGTTACGGTGTGCGCCCATGCGGGCAACCACACCCCCCTTGGCAGTTATCAAAGTTAAACGTGAAAGATCACGTTGGTTGAAAAGACGTAAAAACGTCGTCTTCTTCGTCAGTTTTCTAACGACACTTCCAGTACTCCCAAAAAGAAAAACACACAGAGAACGCTCCTCCCCACAGAACGCTCGTTGATTTGGCGTTGACGAAAGAAGAAATTCAAGAACGCAAAGGGCATTTAATCTGTGACAATTAAGGTATGTCCTCGTGATATACTTTTGATGATCAGTGATTCAAGTGATTGAATTGGGCATACTTCCGCAGTTTATAGATTAGGGTTTAGAACCCTACATGATTGAAACTTGAATATCTTTTTATAGATATTAAGCGGAGACAAAAGAAACGTTAAAGTGTTTCGTTGTCTATCAAATATTAGTGTATGAAATTTTTTTTGAGGTTCTTTTGATACTTAAAACTTATTTATAATAAAAAACCAAGGGAATAGACGATGACTTATTTCTCTACCATTTTCTAACATAATTATGAGGAAAAAATGTCCAAAAAAGTCATAAATCCATTGTATAATAGCCAATTCAGTCCTAAACTTTTCAATTTGATCAATTTAGTCCTAAATATTTTGATTATTTTTCAATGTAGTCCTTTCGACTAGTTTTGGCTAGAAATCGCTAACACGGCAGGCCAGTTAGTACCAGCCGTCTCACATGGCACGGTGGTCACTCGCATGGATGATTTTTGTAATTATCCATGTTAATGCCGATCGTGTCACATAAGATAGCCAGCATTCACGTCAGCTATTTCAGTGATTGCGTTGATGTAACTCGTTGATTTTCATATTTAGTTTTTTTTTTTTTTTGCTTTTTACTTTTTGATCTTTGATCATATGATTTTGTATCCCAGCCGCACAGCCCTCAGTTTTCTTTGCATTTGTACCAAAATTCGTTTTGTAGCAAAAATAATAGTGTGGTTAGAATTGGTACGTCACTTTTGGAGGTCAACGGTACCGGCCTCTTATCATTTTCTATAAAGGGATTGCGTCCCATGCTCTTGGATTGAAGAAAACTAACCAGAGAATTTTGTTTTAACATAGTCCAATTAATTCTTTAATGCTCTGGATCATGTTGTGACAGGTATTCTGAACTCTTGGCATTGTTCTATTTTTAAAATTTTTTACTAGATTTATAGCAATGGTACCGACGACCGGGGAGAGAGACTACAGAGCCTTTTTTTTTGGGGGGGGGGGGGGGGGGGGGTCAATTATATATAAGGCCTTTCAGTAATTATACCATGAGAAATTGAGGTAATGACACAAATAGACGCTAAACTTTGGCCCAATATGGAATGCGATATTGAATATATTCATATAGTTCAAAAACTACATTGAAGATACACCAAAAGAAAGTCGGCAAAAGTACGCTTTTAGTGCCAAAAGTTGTGTACGGAGATCACTTTAGTGCTAAAAGTTTCAACGGACAACTTTAGTGCCAGCTTTTTTTAAAAACGATCACTTTTAGTGCCAATTTATCTTAAAAACGATCACTTTTAGTGTTAGAGCTGACGTGGCTTGTCAAAAATTCGACACTTGTTATTTTTATTATTATTTTTAGCTGACGTAGCATATCAGAGTTGGCACTAAAAGTTATCGTTTTTAAAAGAAGTTGGCACTAAAAGTGATCGTTTTTAAAAAAAAAAAGTTGGCATTAAAGTTGTCCGTTTGAAACTTTTGGCACTAAAGTGATCTCCGTGCACAACTTTTGGCATCAAAGTGGTCTGTTTGAAACTTTTGACACTAAAGTGATCTCCGTACACATCTTTTGGCACTAAAAGTGTACTTATGCCCCAAAAGTCCAAGGACCATATTAAGCAAATCCAAAGTTTATGGGCCACATCGTGCATTGGACCATAATTCAAGGTCCTATTGAATAAATTAAAAGTTTATGGACCACATTGCACATCGGAATAATGTCCAAAAAATGTCCAGTCACAAAAAATTGCAGCTTTTTCATCTTGAGTAGTCTTTCTCACAAGGAAAGACGTTATCAATTGGGTACAATGCCTTGCACATCTAGTAAACAGTGTTTTCTCATTTAGGATTTTTGTTCTTTCGCTGGTTTAACTTCAAACACAGGAAAAGAATTTGAAACACCGAGCTCGACATAATTTTTCATGTTTGAATGTGCATGGACCAGAACCTACGGAGAAAAAGGGGAGAATTTTCATGTACCGCTTTCGACCGTTACTTCCTAGTCTCTTCCTCGAGGACGGTATCATCAAGACTTCATAAGTAGAGGACATCGATTTAAGCAGCCAAGTGTGACTTTTCCCCGTTGTTTGGGAAACAATTTAATTTGTCATCATTTTTTACCAAGATTGGATGACGACTTTTCAAGAACTTTCTCTTCGGACCCGTCAAGCACGTTAGAATTGAGATACTTGTCCCTTTCCTTACCAACTTATTTCCTACACGCGTTAGTTCTTTTCGATTTTTCCTAGACCTAGATCATATGAGTTTTTCTTCTATCGCATTCAATTGCATATCGCTCAACGTACTCGCTCATTGCCACAAAATTTCTCATTCTATCGAAAGTCTTCTATTTGTTAGCTCCACCACTTGCAGTTTCTGACCCAGCATGAATATGGTCTTTCTTTGAATTCTGATTGGGGGTTAGTAATCTGTTAAAAGCTTTCAAATTTGCGAGGTAAACGATGTTTAGTGGCCTCGATCTTGACCATGTTTCACAATGGGTGGTTGGCTACACATATCTGTGTCTCCAGAGGGGAGTGAAATGTTTAGCACTTGTGATCCAATCTAACTAAGTTTCTCCTGAGGAAGGGAATGACAATATTTCCTTACGATTCTTGAACACCGAAGGATCCTAGGGATCGAAAATATCTGCTGACGGGGGCACCGGATAGCTACAAATATGACTGTGCCGGTCAAGTTTCCGGACCAACGAGAGAACGGGCATGCAAAAATTGGTATCATTCAGGACTTTGGTAAAAGTGACGAGACATGTGAAGCTGTGGGCCGATCATTCTCCTGCGAAATTTTACCCAATCATTGTACCAGAGATGAGATAATTTCTCTGACGTAATTTGTGGCCACACATTCGACCCGATTCTTATTGTGCATGTTCTACCCTTCCTATTTCTTTTCCCCCAACAGATGTTTCTATGCAAAATGATATTTGTAAGTTGTTTTACAAGCCAATCCACTTTGTGATTTTCCCATTTCTGTTGGCTGGGATAGTCCCTCTAAAAATTTGAGAAGTTCTCGCCGAATTAACGAGATCACAAGTTCTCATGCTTGCTTATTTTCCACCATACCACAAGTTCTCCCTACTTGTCAGAAAATGTGGACATGTTGGAGGAACGAACATTACGCGCAATTACTTGTGCGCCTTCTTCTTCTGTGCTCGTCGGCCCTACCATACCCGGGGAGTAAAGCATAACTGTCAAAGCTTCAGATCCTTCCCCGAGTAGAAAATTCACCGCTTAAGTGGTCGCCCATTTTAGCAGTCAAAATGAAAGGGATGCTTCGATCAGATTGGCTTTGATGGCAACGGCAACTTACGTAGAAGATGGGGTGAATAAGCTGTTTTCAAACTTCAATAGAGTTTTGTTGTTGAAGAACAAATAATAGTTTGACAATGATCAGTGACAGATCAATGGTAAAATGGGCAAGTGTTACTGACAAGCATAGTTAATAATGACCTGATAAAGATATCTAATAATGAAAAGATAGTGAATATTCCACAGCGATTTAAAAAGGTTCGGCTTTATCCAAAGCCTACGTTTTCTTTTCTAGGTAATAGCCTCAACACTGAATGGGACCATTAGTAATTTTCAAGCCAAGTTACAATCACCATGTATTCTTCCTATCGAATGATAAATTACACCATCAGGATACAAGTATTGCTATCACCCTTGTATAATTCCTTATAAATTGATTATAAAGCAGCAAGAAAACTGCACATAGAATTTTTAGATGGACAAATGTACAATATTATTAGAGAGAAAATGATAAGCAATGCTAGTATTTTTCCATTTTCCGTCGAACCCTTTCGAGTTTCAGTATCTTTCTACATAGATATCTCCAGTGCATCTGTTGGAGGCTATTTAGGCAAGTAAGGAGCCGTTAGGGGTTGATCGGATCATTACCATAATGGATGACCTTTCAGAATCCTTTATCATGGACCACGTACACTATGCATGACACAATTACCCCTAACTTTTTTTGTGGCATCAAAAACTCCAAACTTGTATCAAAGTGATATTTACTCTCTGTTATGGCTCCATAAAAAATCTCCGTTAAAATCTAAGCTGGCACTGATGTGAAAATTAAAAAGAAAAAGAAAAATTAAGTTAATGTTGATTGCGATTTACTCTTCATAGTCACTATTTATAGTCTTCGACCTCACCATCTCTCGGCCGAAGCTCTTCCGGAGCTAGTCCATTGCTACCCACTAGGCTCGGGAGCTTCACCATAGCTGCTGGCCATGACGGCTACGAGCTTCGAACCACATTAATAGATGATATTTTCTCCACCACATAAATATGCTATCAAAGTCAATATCCTTTCTCTGATCGAATCTATTAACAATCAATCTAGCTTTGTATCGTGGATGTAAGTATGTTCATCTTGCTTAAACTTGTATATCCACTGGTTCTTCATAACTCTATTTGCCTTTAGGCAACTTCGCTAGCTCAAAAGTTTGATTACCATAAAGTGACTGTATTTCATTGTGCGTGGCATCAAACCATTTGCTTTTACCATATAGTGCAAGGTTGTCGATCTCCGGGCTTCCTCTAGATTTATCAAAAGCCAAAGGTAACTTTTGCCTTTTTCATCAAATCTAGAATATTATGTTAATGGATTACAAGAATTTTACAAGCCAATATTCACGTCAAAATTTGTCTGTTATGGCAAATTGATTACCCGCCAATCTTTGATTTCTCTCTTCTTCTTCTTCTTCTTCTTTTCCTTCTCTTTTGTTTCGACCTTACATAATTGACAAAAGTAGTAAATTAATTTGCCTAATGAGATATACAAAGAAATAATACTAATGTATTTGGAAAAGATATTCACAGTACCGTCCAAAAAAATAGTGTGGTTAAAGCAATAAATATATTTCTCGGCCACCATGACACGCTATTAGTACTATCAGGCTGGAGTGGAATAATAGTGGGGTTAGAATTGGCCCGTCGTCTTATCAAATTTCCATAAAGAGAGTGCGTCCCATCCACTTAGATTGATGAAAACTTACCAGAGATTTTCACTGTTGCATGTATTCGGAACTCTTGGCACCTAGATTGGGGGAAAAAATATATTTTTTAGGCCTTCTCGAACATTTTTACCAAAAGAAATTTTTTGACCAATGTCCGAAGAATGTCGAGCCATCAAAAAATGCACGTTGTCATCACCTTTTACCAAGATTGGATGATGGCTTTTCAAGGCCCATTGTCTTTGGAACCCGTCACGTACCCACTGTCCACAGATTAAGTGTCGCATTCGCAGTCTCGAAAGTCCTTTTTGTGTCGAACGTAAATCAACAGTGAGGAGGAGAGATTTGTTGTCAGTCTTTTCTATTGAGCGATAGACTGACGTTCTGTCGATAAGGGAGAGCGTCAGTTCCTTTTTTATGCTTATTGAACAAATGTGACTTTTCACGTTTGTTTTATACAAACTGCAGATAACTGCCTTTGCAGTTATCTCTAAGGGCGGGTGTGATTGTCCACATGGGCGCACACCGTAAGTCCTATAGTCTTTCATCTCCCACTCGCCCATGTAAGGCATACAGTTTACACATGTCCACGGAGGACCAACTCCCACTCGTCCACGAAAGACAAAGTATAACTCTCTTTATATCTGCAAAGTTCATATTGACAAATAATCCGTACGACCAGCATACACTGAGAGCTCGTTGTCACACATTCGTTGGGAGTATATGACAGCTCAAATGGACATAATCAAAAGTATATTTCCGTATGCTTATACCCTAGATCAATCAGTCAAATACATATCTCTCTCTGGATCTCATTTCAGCATGATATGTTATATTCACAATTATGATCACACTAAATAATCATAACCGGCCGGTCTATGAACATAAATCTATTACGTGACTAAAAAAAAAAAACTTGAAATCGATCTTCCTCTTCCATTAGACCTCTCAATCTCAGTTCAGCTCGCTTTTCTAGAAGTATCCCTTTAGATCGAATCAATTTCATGACCATAGGCAACACCCTAAGATAGCAAACACTAAATAGAAATCTTGAGAATAACAAAGAGTCATGAGGGCACCAAATGAGGAATTTTTATCCTCGAGAGTCTCACACGGCATAGAAAAAGTTAAGATCATAACTTTTGCCAACTCTCATTGGTCGACAATGCATACGTAATATGAAGTAAGTATTACGATATTTTCTCCTTCCCCATGGAGCGTATGTCTTTCTATTTTAATACCGTACAGATGATCACTTAGACATACTTAATGTCTAACCAGAGTTCACGTAACAACTCCAACCAAGAGTTTCCATCAGAACTCTCATATGGCAATAAAGACAGATAAAGTGAAATACGTGGGAGGACTAATAATAATAAAAAATCTCTTTATTTCACTTTCGGACATTATAAATAATAAGTCATCATCTTAACATTTTGTTAAGGCGGCATAAATATTTTAAGCTTCAGCTCTCAATTATCATCTAGATAACAAGCTTAAATTTGCCTCATCTCTATTCATCACACAGTGAATAGAGGCGATTACCCGTGTGAGTGGGCCAATCTCTCATCTGTTTGACATACCTTCTCAAACTAATGTACTGAATATTAATAAGCATAAATGTTACACAAAATCATAGACAATAATAATGATAACAAATATCATTAAAGTATTAATTGTCATAGGCATCAGTAATGATAACTAATATCATTAATTCATTAACAATGAACTTTAGGGAACAGAAGCATCCAATACTCTAATTTCTACGCCATTCTAGAGATTCTAATTCAAAGAACTCATCTTTCTATCAATAAATGACCAAGTCAAGACATCTCTAGAAATTCATTTCATGGTAGGATTTGCTTTCATTCTATGCGTAGATGCACTATATGTTCACATCTTTTCATACAAACATGTCTTCCACAACATCATATTCCGAGTCAATATGTTTGGTCTTGCAATGGATCCTCAGTGTAAGCACTTGCTACTTAACCATCACAATTAACTAATAATTGGACTTATAGCATTCTTAGCAATACTTTATTGATCCAAACATCTCTCAAGTCAAAGACCATTTTATACTACTGCTGATAACACCACGAGAACATCTTCCATCGTGGATAAGGTCATGCACATTTACTTCTTACTTTTCCATGATATGGCGCCATTACTCAGTAAGAACACAAATCCAGAGGTAAAATTCCTCTTATCTATATCTCCCCCTCAATCAATATCAATATTCTTTCAAGGTGCAGATCTTTACCTTGAATATTAGTAAATTGATCAGCAGTACTTTCACATACCTCAGAAGTCAGAATTCTATTGACGGCAATTCAGTACACTTCACCTCTATTGGATTGGTACCTTCTTACCATTCCAACTTAATAACAAATATCAAGTCTCGAACATATCACAGCGTACATTGAGCTACTAACAGCACTAGCATATGGATCACTTTCCATTTCTTTATTTCCTTATGGAGTCTCAGGACACATGTTTCGGCTCAAACCTTTACCATTTGTAATAAGAGTATATCATCAACATATAATGATAAAATCACAAATTGATTTTAGGATCTTTTGATATATACACATTGGCCTTTATCAATTGTTACAAAATCATATGCCACTAAGACATCATGAAAAACGTATATATCAATTTCTCAAAGACTGCTCAGGGCCATATTCTTGGCCTTCATTCACAACTCTTGTAGGTTGTACCACATAGGTTTCTTTCATTAATTCTCCATTGAGAATCGCAGTCTTTACACTTTTGATGTAATACAAGATCCATACTCATTACTATTACCAAAATAAGGTGAATTGATTATCACGATTCACCATAAAGCCAGCCTAAAATTGCTCAAACAAGCCATTAGCTTTACGCTTTCTTTTGAGAACATACTTGCTCTCAATGGCTTTGCGTCCATTCAAAAGATCAATAAGTTCTCAAAACTTCGTTTGATCTCATTAACTCCATCTCTTTTTCCATTGTTCGTATCCACTTTTCCTTATCAGGGCAAATCGGAGCCTCATTTTATACTCCTTGACTTATTTTCTTATTATGGAGCAATTATGAAAGCTTATAAAGCTTCTTGCGGCTTATTCGCCAGATTGGAGATCGTACACGTAGTACATCATTGAGATCGTACACTTAGTACATCATTCTCCATTAAGCTCACACTCGGATCAGACAATGACGACATCTTTTACACATCAAGTGGTTGCAATTGAGACTAATTTGAAATAAATTCCAAACTTCTCACATTGCTCCCACTTGGATAAGATGCCCATAAGCAATCATTGTCACTTTCGTAAAATTCAAATAGAGAATAGTCTTAAATTATCTCGCCCTTTAGAAATTCATTCACTAAGAATGTGACATTTTGTGATTCGAATTCAGTTACACTCCCCACTTTCTTGCTCACCCATAGCACTTACCCTTTCGAGTGCTCTTAGTATTTTACGAAAATATTCTTTTTTCCTCTAGGGCCCAATTTCCCAAACTTGTGGGAGAACGCGTGTGCATAGAAAGCATATCAAGGTCTGAGAAAACTCAAATTTCATTGTCGACCTGTCCACAACTCATATGAAGTTGTGGTAACTGATTTATAAGGCACACAGTTAAGTATCTAGATAGTCATCAACAAAAATATCATCACAAAAGACGATATTGTGCTATCATAGACTTAACCATATTTATTATGATCTGTTTCTTCTCTCTGTAACTCCATTATTCAGAGAAATTGATGGAATAACAACTATTATTCTATTCCTTTTCATCACATAAACATCCGAACTGATTAGATAGATTTTTTCAACCTTGATCGGATTTCAAATAAAATTTTATCGAAGCAACTTATGCCTCAAATTTATGAAAAATCATAAAATAATAAACCCGAATCGAGTGTAATTATACAAATGTGATGAAACAAACAGTCTCATGCCTTGCTATCACATTCACTGAACCACATATGTCTGAATGGATATCAACAAAGGAAACTCAGCTCTTGTTCCTTTTCTAAATGGTTTCCTTATTGTTTTTCCTATTAGGGAATGCTCATAAATAGAAGATATTTTCAATATTGTCCAATAAACCCTATTTGGCTTATTCAAATATCTACTATTGGCCAATATGACCAAATTTAGCATGCCACATATTCTTATCATCACAAAGATGAAAAATTAGGAAGAACATTTCATCACTGTACTCAACAATCGGCACAATGAAACCATTCAGAACCTAATAACTTGTTACCTATAACAAGTCAATAGCATCGTTATGAAAGTTCAACTGAAACCAAGTTTAACCCAAATAGATACAGAAAATAAATTTCGTCGAGTTTTGGAGCATATAACATTTTATGTAGGAATAAAATGCGACCATTACACATATTCAATTTGGCTAATGCTAATTCTTTTAACTTTCACTAAGAAATTATTTTCCACATTTACTCACTTTGCTCCATGTGAAACTCGTTGAAATTCCACTAAGGCATTTCTATCTTTCAGTTACATGATCTGTGGCCCCTAAGTCTACAATCCACTAAGGATGAGATTCAGCCTCAAAGACTGAACTGTAGACATAAGTAACACTTTTAAGTGCTCAAGGATTTCTAACTTCTTTAACTTACCACAATCATGAATAGAATGACTTTTATTTTCATAGTGAAAACACTTCATTTTGAAATGTTTTCCTTGAAAGGACGTTTTCCTTTCTTATGTCGGTTAAACTTCAACTTCTATCATGAATTGTTCTTTCAACTACTTAAATCCACCTTGACGCTTATCTCTAGAGCGCAAAACTCATTAGAACTAGAATCAACATTACAAATGTCGATTTTAGGTTTTGCCACCATAAGGCAATCCATCTCTAGTTTAAGGCATCGCATAATATCCCTAAAGGTCTTTACTCATAATGTGGATCTAGTAATTTTCATATGCACATAGTTATGAAATAAAGAACGGACTACTGCTTGCACTTGCTATTCATCAGTCAAAACGGAGTCTGCATCTTACAGTTCACTTATTTGTTTGATATATGTGTCGCGACCCGTCCGAAGCGGACGCGGCTAATGGATTACCGATCGCGGGCCTTCCCCCGCACAAGGGTGCAGATCGCGGGCTTTGGATCGGCGCGGGCCCTCCCAGGCCCATACCAAATCGCGGCGGGAGTATTTTTCAAAGGGATTCGACGATAACAGTCGATCGCTTTCGACCTTAGTGTGGTCGTGGTGGCATGTGCAACTTGTGCATGCATTTGGAGTCGCCACCGGTCTTTCTTGGAGGGTAGACCGGAAACCTTATTGACCGATTGGGAGAGATCGATCAATTCTGCGGAACCAGAGATTTTGAGTTCGGGGACTTGGTTACGTTGATGTCATTACCAACGCCCTTTCGGTACCTAACGCGAGTGATTTTCCCTAACTAGGATTTCATGCAGGCGCAATTTTGGGTGAGGTAAGTCTGACTTTGCACATTAACCAGTTTAACATGCTCACGTAATCATAATAAATAAATAGATGCCAATCACATAAACATCTATCCTACGTGGTGATCATGGAATTATGATTTAATGGGTCTCGAGCCAATGAGACCACATTTAATCATTTTAATATTTTAATAACGGAGAGCCGCTCTTCGCTTCTTCTTGGTTTCTTGAACTCTTCAAGAATCGGGCCCCAAAGAGCTCGCCGACTTAAAAGGCTCCTCCACGTAATCCTCGTAGCATTTACATCAACAATTGACTATGCTAAAAATAAAGATTACATGAAAAATAAAAGGAGTACGCAGCCTCCATTTAATAATTACAACCCCAAATATATAAGTAATCACCATACATTCATACATACATCAATCACATTGATTAGGGATTTTTCCATGATCACCACCCTTCCACGTAAGTAATAAATTCACAATTTAAAACTTAGGAAGGCACAATAAAAATTCTACGTTGAATCATATTCAGAATTTTTACGTAAAATAAGATAGCCATAAATTTTCGATTCAAAATTGATTTAGTCTCAATTTTTGCTACGTTGATTAATTTATCATATAAAATAATCAACCTCCATTAGCCATATAAGACGAACAATTCGTTAATACATATTGGCCATAGTATTGCAAAAATTGCAAAAAATCAATTAAATGCACGAAAACACCTAAGGATCGGCTCTGATACCACTGTTGGGATCCACGTAACACGTAGCGGAAATAAATAACAACCCATACATGTATCTCCAGAGGCGTACTTCGTGCATTTCAATCGAAAAAAAAATCACAAAGCCTCAAAGGGAGTAAATGGATTACCTCTCGTAGCGTGCTTGAACGGAGGTGTCGGTTCGATGTTCTTCGATCTCAGCCTCCACAAGTGTTAGGCATCTAGTTCGGACGCACCACCAATTGACGAACGGGGAGACGACTAATAACTTCACAACAATTGTGCTAGCAATATGCGGAATCAATATTCCGAACTTAATATATTTTGCTTACTCAAGATTATGAGAATATAGAGAGTGTTTGTGTTCTTCTCTCTAAGCTCTCAAAAATTTGCACACTCTACAAAATGTCTCTCCCTTCAACCTCAAAACACTTGCCATCCTTTTATAGCCAAAAATACCTTCCAATAAATTGTATTTAAAAATAGCACTAACAATTATAAATTCTATCTAAAAATAGCACTCACAAATAAATGACATTTAAAAATAGCACTAACAATAGCACTCACAATTTATAATACAAAAATGCTATTTAAAAATAGCACTAACAATAGCACTCACAATTTATAATACAAAAATGCTATTTAAAAATAGCACTAACAATTATAAATTCTATCTAATAATAGCACTCACAATTTATGATAAATAAATGCCATTTAAAAATAGCACTAACAATAGCACTCACAATTTATGATAAATAAATGTCATTTAAAAATAGCACTAACAATAGCACTCACAATTTATAATACAAAAATGCTATTTAAAAATAGCACTAGCAATAGCACTCACAATACAAAAATGCTAAAAAAAAGGCACTAACAAAGGTGTTAAAAATAATAACCATTATTATTATTACAAGAGTTAAAGAGGTTACCAAACAGTACAAATATGCATAACGTATAAATATGTATGACGTATAAATACGTAGAGCATACGTATACATCCGTGAAACCGGGGACTAATTGAAAGAAAAATGTGCAATTAAGCCCTTTTGGTAAAAATTGATTAAATTGGAGGGCAAATTGACCTAATTGCACTTTAAGACTTTAGAATTCAATGTCATAGCTTATAAAAAGTGAGAATTGAAAACAAAAAGACTCGAAAATGATTTTTTTTAGGCTCGGTTCGGGTTTATGTTTGTGAAGGAACATAGTGACCCGAGCCGAATTTTTGAGATTTAAAGTGACACACTTGAAGAGGAAATTAAAAAAAAATTATCGAATATTTTTGGGTATTTTTCTGACCACGAATGGTATTTTTCTGATTTTTTGGGTATTTTATAATTAAATAAACTCGAAAAATATTAAAAATACCGAAAAATATTTTTTGTTCAAAATTGGTTCCTAAGGCTAAACCAAGGCTTCCAAAGTTGATTTTGTGATTTTATGACCTTTTTTGATATTTTTAATTAATTGTAAAGAATAAAAATCACAATAATAAATTGTCAAAAATCAGGTGTCAACAGCTGCCCCTCTTTGAGAGGAATCTCGTCAGAGGTTTCTCTCAAAGATAAGATGGCACCTGATTCCTAACCGACTCAACTGGGAAAATGAGAGAAGAAATGCTATGACAATGAATCCTTAAGGCCCTTTGATGAAAACTCAAATTAATCCCTGGTTTGCTCTAACGATTTGAACATGGGCCGGAGTGAGATAGGCTTACCTGAAGCTCACCTGTCGGATGCTGCCGGTTGCGACAACTTTCAAGTAGATACCTAGGACTCATCATTCAGGATATCCTAGGGAGATTAAGCTCTGACCTGTATGGTAGGTCATACCATCATGGGATTCCTAACTGGTAGGAACCTAAGGAAGGTGCATCCCACGCTTTGGGATTTGCCAAGGATTTTGATCCGTATGGTGGATCGGACCAGAAATGGTTCGCCTACTGTGAGGTTTACCTAGGGAAACGACTTTTTCCGTGTCTGGAATTCGTCAAGGTTTTGATCCGTATGGTGGATCGGACCATTAGGCTGATCCTTCAGACGGTTTCTACCATGAGTTGACCCTTATGGCGGTTTCTACCTTGGTTTGACCCTTCAGGCGGTTTCTACCTTTGATTGACCCTTCAGGCGGTTTCTACCTTTGAGTTGACCTTTCAGGCGGTATCTACCTTGAGTTGACCCTTCAGGCGGTATCTACCTTTGATTGACCCTTCAGGCGGTTTCTACCTTTGAATTGACCCTTCAGGCGGTATCTACCTTGAGTTGACCCTTCAGGCGGTTTCTACCTTGGTTTGACCCTTCAGGCGGTTTCTACCTTTGATTGACCCTTCAGGCGGTTTCTACCTTTGAGTTGACCCTTCAGGCGGTATCTACCTTGAGTTATCTACCTTGAGTTGACCCTTCAGGCGGTATCTACCTTTGATTGACCCTTCAGGCGGTTTCTACCTTTGAGTTGACCCTTCAGGCGGTATCTACCTTGTGTTGACCCTTCAGGCGGTTTCTACCATGTGTTGACCCTTCAGGCGGTATCTACCTTGTGTTGACCCTTCAGGCGGTTTCTACCATGAGTTGATCCTTCAGGCGGTATCTACCTTGTGTTGACTTTGAAAAGGGGTCTCATGACGAGGGTTCTCCACGTCCGATGAGATTTCCTGAATTTTGAAAAGGGGGTCTCATGACGAGGGTTCTCCACGTCCGATGAGACTGTTTGAATTTTGAAAAGGGGTCTCATGACGAGGGTTCTCCACGTCCGATGAGACTGTTTGATATTTGAAAAGGGGTCTCATGACGAGGGTTCTCCACGTCCGATGAGACTGCCTAAATTTTGAAAAGGGGTCTCATGACGAGGGTTCTCCACGCCCGATGAGACTTCCTAAATTTTGAAAATGGGTCTCATGACGAGGGTTCTCCACGTCCGATGAGACTGCCTAAATTTTGAAAAGGGGTCTCATGACGAGGGTTCTCCACGTCCGATGAGACTGCCTAAGTTTTGAAAAATGGGTCTCATGACGAGGGTTCTCCACGTCCGATGAGACTGTTTGATATTTTGAAAATGGGTCCTGGGACGAGAGTTCTCCACGTCTGATAGGACTTTTTCTTTTAAAAGGGTTTTTCTTCCCCCTTTCTTTTGGAGACCCCGAAGTTTGTCGGGAATTCAGTTTTTTGAAGCAGTGAAAGATTTTATTTTGACAAAACTTCACTTGAGTCTGTTGAGGCGACATTCTGGGAGCTGGGTTCTCCAGGTATCTTGCAGAAGTTTGAGCCTGAAAGATTTTTCTTCACCAAGAAAACGTTAGTAATCTTTGGGAAGACCACGGCTGTCCATTTTGACAAAACCGTATGATTTAAGTTTTAATCATGAAATGTGCATTTTGATGCTGGAGGTTATCCAAAGCATTCTTGCAACATGCAAATGTGATCACAAATCCCTTGCACGGAAAATCTGGATCAACAGTTTGAAAATTCCAAAAAGAGTTTGTTCAAAACATCAATTGGAATATTTCTCGACAAGGAGGCCATCTCACATGTTTGGAGGTAATGATTTTTATAAGGGACGCACTCAATTCCATACTAACATGTGCCTAGGTTTTAGGCTCATTCGCAGCGCATACATTTTGATCGGTCGGGAGGTCTTCCACGGGACCGTAATGTTAGGCTTGGATATTGGCTTTCAAGGGGGACTCGCTTTGGAGTCGAGGCCATTGAATGAAAGTCTTCACCATCTGCTCCGGGTTTACAAGTCAAGAACCCTGCAAAATGAGAAAGAAATAGTCTTGCTCGTACTTCTTCGAGCTAAGCTATATGTTAACCCAAGTGTCTTAGTCAGAGAAGACTGTTTCGGGGTTGTAACATTGGTAGGATTGGGGACCGAAAAAGGCTTATTTTTGGCCCAGAATTCGTGGCGGGTTTGACATTGGTGATCATTGTTGATTTGCCACCTGTCCTTTCTTTTCTGCATCTTTAGCCTTTGAGGCGCGCAACCTATCTTGCGGTGTGCACCAGCTCTTTAAAGAGCGTCTCTTGTTGCATTCAGAGACCGACTCTCTCTATGTCTTCGTTCTGTGCTTAATAGCATTCGGGGAGCAGCCTTTTGGATTTGGCTCATTTAGAGGTTTTTCTCTTTCCCCACGAGGCTTCATTAGAGGTCAATTTAACAATTTTCACGAGCATCGACCTTGCTTTTATCAGGCACTTTGCTTTTTCTTTTCTGATGTTGGGGATTTCTTTAATCCCTTGTCGCAAGTGAGATGCTTTGGCAATTGTGCTAGATATATGATTTGGCTCTTAGCACGCTTGAGTATTGACTTAGTAGCTTTTTCGTAAACCCTAGGTCTTGAACTCCCTCTTTTCTGAAGTGATCTGCCTTTATCTTGGAATTTGCAATGATCACCAACGGGTTTATGAAATGAATTTGCAGGTTCAACTTGGCTGTGCAAATGATAAACGTGTGTGGGATAGAGAAATGAACGCTTCTCGTCATCCTATGGCACTTGGATTACCATATAAACAACACACAAAGATTGATGTTAGTCCGAGCAAGAAAATTTCTAACCATTTCCTCCTGATGCTGCTGGACTTACTCCTGTTTTGCCCCGATGTGGGGTGGTTCTTGACAGGGTTGAGAATGAAAACCGCCGTTCAAAGGGGTTATCAACGGTCACCTGTAGTGTTTGGGGGATATGAAACGAATGCCTCCGTCGTCCCAATCCAAGTAATTTCTGCGAATAATCCCTACTTCCGTAGGTCCAGATTTTGCTATCTGATCCGCTCCACTCATCTCTCAAGTGTGTAGAGGACGTGTTTGGATTTAGGCTTTGCCTTTCGCCTTTGAGGAAGCGCCCTTTTGATTGTTTTGAACAATTTTTTATTGGAAAAATCTCTTTCATTTTCTCCAGAAATTTTACCCGTCAAAGGGGATTTTATGATGCCCCATGCATGTTCTTATTCATGTTCAGACAACCTCCTGTTTCAAAACATGAATGCTAATGAAATTTGAATTCTATGTCTTTTCTAGACACTAGATTCTGAAAGCTTTTCTTTTCTTCTCTATTTTTTATTCCACATCTTCAAGGGATTTTGGGAGAGGGATACTTACCTGTTCCTCGTGGCTGGAGATCCCTGAAAATGCAGAAGAAACATGTTATTGTTCGTTCATGAATTTTTCAAAAAAATTAGAACGATACATTTTACCCTTGGTCATGTATTCCAACGGGTAATACATGGGATGTGAAAACCTGTTTCGCCTTGATGGCGATCCCCTGTCAAAGACGGGAATTATGTGTCAGTTTGCGTTCCAAAATTCAAGGCGAATTGGAACGATACAGCCTTGTTCTTGCTTTGTGTTTCCATTCGAACACAAACGCGCGGCTTGCAGAAATTGGCCATCTATATTGTGGCCACGATCCCTCCGTTTGGTTGGCGATGAATCATTCTCGAGGATTTGCCCCAGAGGAGATCCATTTGTGTTTTTGGGCGCATTCCAGCGCCATTCTTCATAGTTCCATCCACTAGGTCTTATGATCAAAGACCATCTCCTGGAATTCTGACTTCTAGGGCCATTGATTCAATTCGCCTCCCTGTTAGCGCGCTCTTTTCATTTGGGGCTTTCAGCGCCAACGACTTCCTGCAAAATGAGTAAAAACTCATGTTAGGCATGTGGTCTTCGAAGACCAAATTGGAACGATACAAGGTTACCGTTCACCCAAATTCGTATCTTGGGGTTTGATTCGGATGCGGACGACTCTGTTATTGCGTCCATTGATTTTGCCAGAGGAGAAACGTCCGGCGTACAAATGATTCACTTGCCCCAGTTAGGCATGGTTTTGCTGTTTGTCATCTCTGGATTCGATGACCCTGGTTTGATGCGCTTTCATGGGGGATCATGAGAGTTTGCCCCCGGTTTGGCTCCTCAAAGTAAATGGGGGGGGGGAACCTGCTCCCATTGATTTTTGGCAGATTCTGATCATCCGTCTCGATTGTCAGAGTCCTTGATCAATTTTATCTGTCTCGAGATAGCCTGATATTCTTGGGGTTCGTCATGTGGCGGTTTGGTGATTCTCTCGATCACAGTCGCCGTTTGAGGTATTTGATATTCCCTGTTTGTTATTTGAAAGCATTACATCCTGCGTCCTCTGCTCTTGATCATCATCTGAGAGGGAAAAGAAAGGAAGCATTATTCCCATATCAAGGAAATAATTGTTTTGGAACGATACGTCCTTTTACACTTGATTTGCATTCCGTTTTGATGTTGCATATTGATATGAACAACATCTATCGAATTCCTCAATCCGTGTTTGAAGGTATTTGCAATGCCTACGGTTCATTTGCCCCAGCTGGGCGACGTCTGTTTTGTCATTTGAATGTATGAGCTTTTGGGTGCATTGTCTCTTTTATCAGCTGAGATAAAAAAAATGGAAAAGAACTTATCCTCAGATCTGATTAAAAATCAATTAGGAACGATACGTCCTTTCACCAAACGGGTGGCTCTGCGGCCAAATGCATTTTGCACTGAAGGGACGAATTCCACTATGCTCCACAGGTTTGGGGAATTTGCCCCTATTTTCGATAGAAATGAGCCTTATCGAGATGTATACAATACAAATAGATCCCTAATACAATCAATCTAAGGGACGAGATAGAGAAGACCTCAGCAAAATTAGTCTTATATAAGAGAATTAAAAGTGCCAAACCAATCAAAGGAATGTGGTCCGGACACTTGGAGATGCCCCAGTTCCAGTCTTCGAGATGTGACTCCAGGCTCACCGATTTTTTTTAGGTGGTTTTAGATATATCAACCATCCATATACATGCGCACGAGACAAGTGAGGCTTGACTCTAACAGTCCAAAAGGGTTTGGAACCTAAGGCCGAGGTTCCCATCTTGAGTTCTAGAAAGAGCAGATTCCATTGCACAACTATCGTTGCATTGGGGCTCGATCCATAGTTCAAAATGAGCAGAATTGAAAAGTGGATTACCCCGTGTTTTTCCTCACGGAGATTCCATTTTCAATCCCTTCTATTATTTCCTATAGACGGCACCCGAGGTTTTAGGCGCGGTTGTGTGTGTTTTTGGTGTCGTGCTAAAGCGATAAACATGCATCTTATTTAACAATCACCGCTTCAATATAAAACATACACACAATCATTCATTCCTACGCCAACCTGCATAAGACAATGTTAATCACAGACTACCCCCCTTATCGCTCCAATCTGCAAAAACATATAACACCTATCATAAGCGGACTTACCTCACCTTCAAGAGCGCCTGCATGGTTAGAAAAATCACTCAGCGTTTTAATTACGGCCTAAGTCCACTTGAGGTCTAGAACCATAGGTTCTAGAACAAAGTCCCCAGCGGAGTCGCCAGCTGTCGCGACCCGTCCGAAGCGGACGCGGCTAATGGATTACCGATCGCGGGCCTTCCCCCGCATAAGGGTGCAGATCGCGGGCTTTGGATCGGCGCGGGCCCTCCCAGGCCCATACCAAATCGCGGCGGGAGTATTTTTCAAAGGGATTCGACGATAACAGTCGATCGCTTTCGACCTTAGTGTGGTCGTGGTGGCATGTGCAACTTGTGCATGCATTTGGAGTCGCCACCGGTCTTTCTTGGAGGGTAGACCGGAAACCTTATTGACCGATTGGGAGAGATCGATCAATTCTGCGGAACCAGAGATTTTGAGTTCGGGGACTTGGTTACGTTGATGTCATTACCAACGCCCTTTCGGTACCTAACGCGAGTGATTTTCCCTAACTAGGATTTCATGCAGGCGCAATTTTGGGTGAGGTAAGTCTGACTTTGCACATTAACCAGTTTAACATGCTCACGTAATCATAATAAATAAATAGATGCCAATCACATAAACATCTATCCTACGTGGTGATCATGGAATTATGATTTAATGGGTCTCGAGCCAATGAGACCACATTTAATCATTTTAATATTTTAATAACGGAGAGCCGCTCTTCGCTTCTTCTTGGTTTCTTGAACTCTTCAAGAATCGGGCCCCAAAGAGCTCGCCGACTTAAAAGGCTCCTCCACGTAATCCTCGTAGCATTTACATCAACAATTGACTATGCTAAAAATAAAGATTACATGAAAAATAAAAGGAGTACGCAGCCTCCATTTAATAATTACAACCCCAAATATATAAGTAATCACCATACATTCATACATACATCAATCACATTGATTAGGGATTTTTCCATGATCACCACCCTTCCACGTAAGTAATAAATTCACAATTTAAAACTTAGGAAGGCACAATAAAAATTCTACGTTGAATCATATTCAGAATTTTTACGTAAAATAAGATAGCCATAAATTTTCGATTCAAAATTGATTTAGTCTCAATTTTTGCTACGTTGATTAATTTATCATATAAAATAATCAACCTCCATTAGCCATATAAGACGAACAATTCGTTAATACATATTGGCCATAGTATTGCAAAAATTGCAAAAAATCAATTAAATGCACGAAAACACCTAAGGATCGGCTCTGATACCACTGTTGGGATCCACGTAACACGTAGCGGAAATAAATAACAACCCATACATGTATCTCCAGAGGCGTACTTCGTGCATTTCAATCGAAAAAAAAATCACAAAGCCTCAAAGGGAGTAAATGGATTACCTCTCGTAGCGTGCTTGAACGGAGGTGTCGGTTCGATGTTCTTCGATCTCAGCCTCCACAAGTGTTAGGCATCTAGTTCGGACGCACCACCAATTGACGAACGGGGAGACGACTAATAACTTCACAACAATTGTGCTAGCAATATGCGGAATCAATATTCCGAACTTAGTATATTTTGCTTACTCAAGATTATGAGAATATAGAGAGTGTTTGTGTTCTTCTCTCTAAGCTCTCAAAAATTTGCACACTCTACAAAATGTCTCTCCCTTCAACCTCAAAACTCTTGCCATCCTTTTATAGCCAAAAATACCTTCCAATAAATTGTATTTAAAAATAGCACTAACAATTATAAATTCTATCTAAAAATAGCACTCACAAATAAATGACATTTAAAAATAGCACTAACAATAGCACTCACAATTTATAATACAAAAATGCTATTTAAAAATAGCACTAACAATAGCACTCACAATTTATAATACAAAAATGCTATTTAAAAATAGCACTAACAATTATAAATTCTATCTAATAATAGCACTCACAATTTATGATAAATAAATGCCATTTAAAAATAGAACTCACAATTTATGATAAATAAATGTCATTTAAAAATAGCACTAACAATAGCACTCACAATTTATAATACAAAAATGCTATTTAAAAATAGCACTGGCAATAACACTCACAATACAAAAATGCTAAAAAAAAGGCACTAACAAAGGTGTTAAAAATAATAACCATTATTATTATTACAAGAGTTAAAGAGGTTACCAAACAGTACAAATATGCATAACGTATAAATATGTATGACGTATAAATACGTAGAGCATACGTATACATCCGTGAAACCGGGGACTAATTGAAAGAAAAATGTGCAATTAAGCCCTTTTGGTAAAAATTGATTAAATTGGAGGGCAAATTGACCTAATTGCACTTTAAGACTTTAGAATCCAATGTCATAGCTTATAAAAAGTGAGAATTGAAAACAAAAAGACTCGAAAATGATTTTTTTTAGGCTCGGTTCGGGTTTATGTTTGTGAAGGAACATAGTGACCCGAGCCGAATTTTTGAGATTTAAAGTGACACACTTGAAGAGGAAATTAAAACAAAATTATCGAATATTTTTGGGTATTTTTCTGACCACGAATGGTATTTTTCTGATTTTTTGGGTATTTTATAATTAAATAAACTCGAAAAATATTAAAAATACCGAAAAATATTTTTTGTTCAAAATTGGTTCCTAAGGCTAAACCAAGGCTTCCAAAGTTGATTTTGTGATTTTATGACCTTTTTTGATATTTTTAATTAATTGTAAAGAATAAAAATCACAATAATAAATTGTCAAAAATCAGGTGTCAACAATATGCCACATAGGTCATTTAATATTCTGCCCACAAGGCATTATATACGTATCAAACCTTAAAGTGATTTGTTTCAAATTGGAGACTAATGTCTCATCAAACTAAGTTTTGTTAATGCCTTCCATTTGACTTTAGCATTTACAAAAAAAAAAAAATGCTTGAACTCAGGAATAAAAATATTTCCATGCTTCAGCAATATAATGTGAGCAACAGAGTTCAACTTGTTTCTCGTTGCAAGTATCTCTTTGTACTTTCTTAACAATGCAGTAATCTTATCTTCAGTTTCTTCCATAACTAGGTCAAGAGCTCATAGTGCATCTTGCTCTTTTTACACACATTGGATCATATTCCAATTTTCATAATTTAGCCATCTTAATTCTATCCTCAATTAAGCTTAACTATAAGCTCAAACTGTTGTATCTGAACACAAAATTCAATAGACATGTACTCATTCAATTATTGATGCCTATACATTTATGCATCTATTTTACACTAACTAATTATATTAATGAATAATTTCACACAAGGTCTCAAAGTCGAAAGTTCACTATGTTCCCAATCATCGTCTGAGAATTCTTGCTTGAAATTACCATTAATACAATCTTTTATGTAAAATCGAGTTCGTGAAGTCACTAAAACCTTTTAGAACTCCCTACTTATCCATATACCACCAAGGCATCACATTACAACAAAAAAAATTCACACCTAAAAATTTCATTTAACATAAACGATAGTATTTACATCTATAGACATACATCAATAAGATGCAAAATTCCAATACAACAGCATCATGTGACATAATGTATGCCAAGAACGGGAAAAGATTCAATAAACTCTTTAAGGAACTTCTTGACCCTAGAAGGCGTCCCTATAGTGGCTCTTGCGAAACTCTCTAGTCTCAACCAAGGGAACAAATCTCTTCGCCAAGGCGCATTTTGCCAACACCAAGACCCATTCATAGCAAGGGTCGATGTCTTCCTTGCCCCGACCTCTAAGAACTCTATCAGGAATCTTATTCCAAGGTCCTTAAAAGAAAAGTAGTAGACATTTTTCCACAAGCGGTCCAAGACTTCATGCCAATCAGGAAGAGTAGTTTTTAAGGCAACAACCCTCAGATAGTTTGGCATGACATAACCATTACAAATGATTTCTAATATCATTTTGTTCATTGTTATGATGTGAGTCATCATGTCAACTCTGCCATCCCATCGATAAAGTGCCAACTCATTCCTCAGCTTAAGGAGTCTCTCATGTTCCTCGTCTGTCCACAGGAATATTGAGATTCGCACTGCACTCTGTTCCATAGTTCCTGCAACGAATGCAAAATAATAAAAGGGATTACACATAATCCATAGTGCATAAAAATGGTAAAACAAATATACCACATTGTAGGAAATTTCAATACGAACACATCGGCATCAAAATCACCTCAATCGGACTCCACACGTGCCATCACGCGCCTCTAGAAGCCTCTGTGTATGGGCTTCATGCGCCTCACGCGCAGGGCACGCATGAGTCAGCCCGATCAACGGTCAGCGTTGACGAGTCAATGATCAGCGTTGATCGGTCAACAGTCAACGGTTGACCGTTGACCCGAGTCGGGTCATGGGTCAAGTCGGGTCGACCAGCCATGTCATCGGACACGTGTCCGCCACGTCAGTTGCCACGCAAGCGCCACGTGAACAGACCGTTTCAGCGGTTCTGGCACGCGCGATGCACGTGGGCGCTTTAGGTCCACGGGCAGAGCTCCCTGGCGGCACGTGCGGTGTCGTCCGGTGTCCGTTGGTGGTGTTCCGCCCCTCAAAATGCTCGTATTGACGAGACGATTCGGATGGTATAGTTATTTTCCATTTCACCGAGCAAAAGTGTACGAAATCGCGTCGCTTCGCCGCTACCCTGGGAACCCTATCCCGTGGCGGCGTGGGCATGCGACCATTCCAAATTCTCGTCTCGCCGAGCCCGTTCCAATGATGTGTTTAAAATAAATTTTCGATGGCCATAACAGAATCTGTCGCTTATGAACAGTACGCTCGAGTCCCGGGTTTTCTCGTTAAAAAATTGTCGATTAAAACACGAATTCAGGAAACAAGAACTGGCTCTGATACCAATGTGGGAAACATATTCCAAATATGTATACGAAATACATGCGGAAAACTCTTGATTAAAGCCCAGAATTAACTTACTTGGATCACTGATCAGAGAACGATTACACGAGGAACCGTACCCACTGTCCACAGATTAAGTGTCGCCTTCGCAGTCTCGAGAGTCCTTTTTGTGTCGAACGTAAATCAACAGTGAGGAGGAGAGATTCGTCGTCAGTCTTCTCTATTGAGCGACAGACTGATGTTCTGTCGATAAGGGAGAGCGTCAGTTCCTTTTTGACACTTATTGAACAAACGTGACTTTTCACGTTTGTTTGATACAAACTGCAGATAACTGCTTTTGCAGTTATCTCTAAGGGCGGGTGTGATTGCCCGCATGGGCGCACACCGTAAGTCCTATAGTCCGTCATTATCAAATAATCTTTATACATGTATTGGTCTTTTACTATCTTGAATTCTTAGTGATCACAACAACATTCATATATACGCCCACAAAACAAAAAAAATTAAATACTCGCGGTAATTTTTCACTAATTATATTTATACTCCTATGAGTCTCTTTCTAATTTAAATATTTCAGTCATCAACACAAAGTATTCACAAATACATAAGAGATGGAATAGTACCATGCAAACCTATAGCGTGACATAAATAAATGATTGTTCACACAAATCATATAGTGAGAAGTGTTTTATTTCAAAATGTGCTGAAATTCACTTTTAAGCATGTGCGAATAGCAAGCTAATTGAATGGTCAAGGCTGGTGCAACAAAGATGTTTGCTCCACTGATGTAATTTCTGCAATAATTAGATCCGCACACCATGTATTATTCGTAGATCACAAGATGAAGTAGAATCACTACATCATGCTCGAGCTAGATTATGAGTATTGCCAAATTGTAACAGTACGAGAATTCCTAGCTAATTACAGGACCTGAATATATTTTGGGATCGGTGCGACTTAACTATTTTTTGATCCCAAACCCCGGGAATAATAAGTTCATAACGGATAAAATAACCACCAAATCCTCCCATCAGCAACCCAACAATTTTTCCTCCTCCTTTTTTTTTTCTTTCTTTTGCTTTGAAGACCGATTTCTTTTAGATTTGTAAGTCACCATGTCCCACTGGGCAAGAGTGGCTGCACATCCGACAATGTAATGACATCCATCTCAACGTTTGCCTTGCAAGATGTAAAAGCAGCATCATAAGATCCAGCTGCCTCTCGGTTCTCTTGATTTTGCTCCACGGCGGAAGGATTCGGGAGCTTTCTTATTCCCTCCAACTCCATTGCCACTTCTCTCATGGTAGGCCGGTTCCTCCCATTCAAGTGCAAGCACCTTTTCGCAAGGTTAGCAACCGATTCGATCTCTTCCTTCTTATCTTCTTTCGAAACTTGAGGATCGACGATGTCAAACAAGCGGTCCTCCTCCATCGAGATTATGAAATAGGTCGCAAGGCTTCTTCCTTCTTGTTCCCTCAGCGACGATATCGGCTTTTGTCTTGTCAATAGCTCGACAAGTACAACTCCGAAGCTGTACACATCACTTTTGTCTGTGAACTGACTTGATTGGAAATACTCAGGATCTAGGTAGCCAAAAGTCCCCTGCACCAATGTGGTCACGTGAGTTTGATCGAGGGAAACGGATATGGAAGTACCGACATCTGCCACTTTCGCCCGATATTTCTCATCCAATAAGATATTGGTGGACTTGATGTCTCGATGATAAATGGGAATAGAGGCTGTTGAATGCAAGTAAAATAAGGCTCCTGCGATTTCAGTTGCAATTCGTAAGCGTGTATCCCACGATACACGAAACTCTTCATTTGGGTTATGCAAATATTGGTATAGAGTCCCGTTGGGTATGAACTCATATACTAAAAGCGGGACTTCCGTCTCCAAGCAACACCCCAATAACTTAACCACATTTCTATGATTGATTTGCGAGAGAATGAGGACTTCATTTATAAACTGTTCGACTTTTCCCTCGTCTATCACTTTCGATTTCTTGATCGCAACTATTTTTCCATCTGTTAACATTCCCTTATAAACAGTACCTTGCCCGCCTTGGCCGAGTATCCTATCCTCGTTGAAATTGTCGATGGCCTTCTCTAAATCCGTGGAGTTGAACAATTTGCTTTTCTCGACCTTGCCTTTTGGTGAAGATAGCTCACTTTCCAACAACAGACCACCATTGCGCCTGAAGTGCTTCTCTTTGAGCTTGATTTCTTTTCTCTTCTTGAGATAGCTCACTTTCCAACAACAGACCACAATTTGCTTATGTTTATGATGTGTAATGACTTAATATCTTCTTTATTTGTATTATAATTTGCATTGCGTTGCGTCCTATAAAAATAAAAACGCTAGATCGGACGACTGCAGATGAGCCACGTGTCGTGATCCAGTTAGTTTTAGAATAAAAAAAAATATTTTTAACATTAAAAGAAATGAATTTCGAATTTTATAAAAATTAAAATGATTCGATTGTCACCTAGACGCCAGGTGGCGAGTTAGGGACCGTCAGTTGGGATTTATTTTCAGAAATTTATATAAAAAAAATCAAATAAAAAAATTTCCAAAAAAATGAATTATTAAAGAAAAATTTAAAAAAATTGCAGAAAATTCCAAAAAAAATTCTAGAAAATTCCCAAGGCTGAAAATGACCAAGACAACTGATTTGTTGTCATTTTTGGGATTTTCTCACGTTTAATCCAAAATGACCATTTTATCCCTCAAAGGGTAAATCGCCTTTGATACTCCGATGACTTGTGGGAATTGCTTAGAATTCGGCGATGGGCCAGATGGGTGGCCAAACCTTATGTCTAAGTTTTTCACATTTCATTTCCTTTTTTAGAAAATGACAATTTTACCCTTCGAGAGGTAAATTAGTTTCTAAAAATTTCAGAAAATTCTGAAAATTATCGAAAAATAGGAAATGGTTCAATTGACAGCCAAATCTATTTTTGACATTGTTTTACTCCGGATTCATTCCGAAATGACGATCTTGCCTTTTTTTGGGCAAATCGTCCCTTTGATCTCAAAATGACGACTTTACCCATGATGGGTAAAATCATGTCTAAATTATTCCTATGCTTGATTGATGCTACTCTAGGCCAATAGGGCCTTATTAGGAATGCCATGTGATTTATTTGCGTATCTAGATTCTATTTGATTGCGCACTGTATTATTGATTGTGATTGCTAGGATAGTTACTCCTATCTGCATGAACTCCTAGATTTAGGATTTGTACCCACTCATCTGCATGAAATCTTAGGTCAGAAAATTCAGCCAACTTAGATACCGAGAGGGCGCCAACTCTGATAATTGACGTAACTAAGTCTCCGAACCCATTTCTCTGGTTATCGCAGAATTGAATAGAAACTCCCGACTATTCAACAGGGTGGTCCAATCATACCCTCCAAAAAATGATTGGTGGCGACTCCATGGCATGCACACTTAGCACATGTCACTAGATCACACTGAAAGTCGACACGCATACCTCCGTTGCGATTTGGGTAATGGGCCTTGGGAGATGTCCGCGTCCAACCACACAGGACGGCCCATTAGCCCTCGAGAGCCCATGGCAACCTCGAGAGGGTCGCGACAACCTACTGCCGTATTACAGAAGAACTTGTGCATTTTGTAGTTTTCGTCCTACCTCTATTGATCATTTGTTTTTTTATGCCGGGTCACGAATGCATTTGCATTGTTTTGGTTGTCCAAATGCAACCGGGCTTGGTATAACATGTCTTGGCAAGACAACCTTTGGTGGGCGATGGCACACTTTTGTGGCCACCCCTTTTGTCAATGTATAGCTAGATTCTCTTTTGGTGACTTGTGCTATGTGATTTGGACGGAGATGAACCATATTCTCTTCTGCAACAAGCAACTCAAGTTGTCATCCCTCAAGGAGCATCTTCAGAAGGTTGTCAAGGACAAGGCTCTCCCTTTTCGCCATGTGGATGACAATATCAGAAACCGTAGGATGCAAGTTTCTTGGGGTATCTCTACAACGATTTTTTATTGATGTTGTATGGAGGTTTTACCTCCTTTTCCCTATTTGGCGGCCTTGTTGGCTTTTGGGTTTTTATAGCTCCTTGTATAGGTTATACAGGCTAACTTTTCCTATTTTAGTTGCCACTTTTCGTGGCCTTTTGTGCTTTGATGTTACCCGAGCTGTCCTTACGCTTTAGGCAACACTTTCGTGGTGTGTGGCGGAGGTCTATAAGTTTTTGTGCTTAGTCAACACATTTCTTACTTTTACCAAAAAAAAAAAAAATAACTCCTTAATTGGATATAATAAACTCACAAACACAAATCACCGTGGAAAAAAGGCTTCGTGCAATCGAAGTGGGCATCGATGTGCATGCCGTGTTTGTCTTCGTCGTTCTCGTTCATAGACTACATGCACGGCGACGGCTGCGGCTTCGGTCTTGTCTTCATACCGTTAGTGCTGACTCACTCAAAACAAAAGAAAACCATTTTGTTTTCTTTTTACCAAGGGCCCCACACGCTTTCTTATATAGACAAAATGACACAAATAGTCCCTAAACTTTGACAGAATGTGCAATCTGGTCCACGAACTTTTAATTTGTTCAATTTAGTCCCTAAACTTTGGCAGAATGTGCAATTTGATCCTTAAACTTTTGACTTGTTCAATTCAGTCCCTAAACTTTTAGTAAATGTTCAATTTAGTCCATAGACTATATGAAAATATTCAAAGTTATCATTGATCTTAAATTAACAAAAAGACTATATTGAACATTTTCCTATAATTCAGGGACTAGATTGAACATGCACTAAGAGTTTATGGACTAAATTGAACAAGTCAAAAGTTTAGGGACCAAATTGCACATTTTGCCAAAATTCAGGGACTAACTTAAAATAAATTAAAAGTTCAGGGACCAGATTGCACATTCTGCCAAAGTTTAGGGACCATTTATGTAATTATCCCTATAATACGACCAAAAGGCCAACTCTGCCTTTCCTTTGAAAGAGTTCTGACAATGCATTTAGATATGTTTGTATATATGTGTTGATGCATATGTATACGTTCCCTTCTTTGTCTTGTAGTGGTAAATATTCTTTTATTTTCTTTTCTGGGCATATCAAAGAAACATGCTTCCAGGTCCTTTGATCAGTCCTTTTGTCCGGAAATTATTTGGCCGAGATTCGCGTATAACTCAAAAATGAATTGATGAAGATAATAATGAAGAGATACTGAAGATGGATTTATAAATGTTTGGCTTGATCATAAAGCTTACATCTTATTTTCTAGGTAATAGCCTCAGCACTGGCCTGAACCACTAGTAATTTTCAATCCAAGTTACAATTAACACGTATTGTTTTTATCAAATGATAGATTACATCATCGGGATATAGATATTGCTATCATCCTTGTACACTTGCTTGTAACTTGATTATAATAACGCATCAGAGAACTTTTAGATGGGTAGATATACAATATTATCGGAGAGAAAATGAGGAGCAACGCTGGTATTGCTCTATTTTCCGTCCAACCCTTTAAAGCTTTTTTTTTTAATCATTTTCAGATAGTTATATCCAACACATCCATTAGAGACTATTTTGGTAAGTAAGGAGCCGTTACGGGTTGATCGGATCATTTTACCATAAGGGATAGTCTTTCAGAATCCTTTATCATGCCCCTTGTTAAGCACATTAGAATTGAGCTAGAAAGTAATACTGTACTTGACAATTTTAAACAGATGGAACGAGAGTAGTATCCCTTAAATAATTATTACTCAGTCAAGGCGAACACCAAAATCACATCAGTATATGAAACGAACTACCTTGTGATGGGCCCACGTACCCATTCATTTTTTTGTCCTTTTGGTGAGCCAAGGGCCGTTCTGCTCCGACAAACTTATACCACGATAACAAAGATTTTTGTTCTTGACGAATGAAATGATTTGTGGCATCTTGTCAATCCAAAAATTAAAAAGCAAAAGTCACTTTTATTAAAGCAAAAAATGTCTTTAGTCGTGATGCAACGTGCGAGTGCCGCGATCTCTTCCATTATTGAAGCAGAAGCCATTTTTATTGTCCTCTAGTATGGTCCACATGCTTTTTAGGCTCAAGCCATCAATAAAAGCACTTTGGAATCGTCAGGCCCACCCAAAAAGTGGAAAAAGATGTACGTGACACGTTAATGGCTTCAAGCCCGGAAACGTTGTCACATGCAGGTCCTCATTGACTTGACTTCTCCCATGAGCACCGCAATACGTATATTTTATTAGATATGCTAGTCGTTGCTCGGCCATTTTGGATGATTTCCACACCAATTCCGTGTTTTGGACCCCGTTATGGTTTAGCCCAAAAGACAATTAAAGACTTGATCTTTTCTTATCAAGTAATCTTTATACTGATATCGGTCTCTTACTAGCTTGAACTCTCAGTTGATCACCACAAAACACTCACATATACACCAAGAAAAAAAGGGAAAATAGAGACCCAGTGATTTCTCACTAATTATCTTTATACTTCTATGAGTCTTACTAGTTTTAATTTTTCAGTTATCAACACAAAGCAATCATAACTACATAAGAGATGGAGCAGTACCATGCAATCCTATGGCATGACATAAGTAAATGATCGTGCACAAATCATATTAGTGGAAAGTGATTTTTAAAAAAAAATGTGCTGAAATCACTTTTAAGCATCTGCAAGCAACAAGCTAGGAAGTATTCGTGGACCACAACATGAAGTAGAATCACTACATCATGCTCGACTTGAGTATTGCCAAATTGGAACAGTACAGTAATTCCTAGCTAATTACAGGACCTGACTAGATTTTGTGATAGGTATGACTTGTCTGCTTATTGATCCCAAACACCGAGAAGCAGTTCATAACCAATAAATAACTACCAAATCCTCCCATAAGTAACCTAACAAGTTTTTGTCCTCCTTCCTTTTTTCTTTCTTTCGCTTCGAAGACCGATTTCCATTGGTTTAGAGCAATATGACCAATAGCAGATATTCACCATGCCTCACTAGGCAAGAGTGGCTGCACATCCGACATTGTAATGACATCCCTCTCAACATTTGCCTTGCTATTTTCTAAAAGCATCATCATAAGATCCAGTTTGGATTCGGGAGCTTCCTTATCACCACCCCCCAGCCCCCGCCCCGACAACACCTTCCCTCCCCCCCACCCCACACCCCCCCCCCCCCCCCCGGGCGACTCCATTTCCACTTCTTTCTTTGTAGGCCGGTTCCTCCCACTTTAAGCACCTTTTCGCAAAATTAGCAACTGATTTAATCTCTTCCTTCTTATCTTCTTTCAAAACTTGAGGATTGATGATGTCGAACAAGCAGTTCTCCCCCATCGAAATTATGAAATAGGTTGCTAGGCTTCTTCTGCACTTTGGTTGTCACAAAACATCATATACATTTTTTGTTTGAACCCAAGTTCTTCGACGAACTTCTTTAGCCATAGCAACTCTTTACTAGCTTTAGTCATCGCAATAAATTTAGCTTTGGTTGTAGAAATTGCAACAAGCTTTTGCAACATTGACTTCCACAACACAACCCCACCGGCAAAGGAAATCAAATAACTAGATGTAGATATACGTGTGTCAATATCTCCAGCCAAGTTAGAGTTTGTGTATCCAACTAACTCAAGTTTTCCGATCCCAAAACTAAGCTTCAAACCAGATGTTCCTGAAGATTTCTCATTATCAACACAAAGCAAGAGAATAATAAAGTCATCATCATAAAATTTTTGGACAAATACACAGTTACCCGAAGTCTTCTTATGGCCATACTCCCCCATAATTGACATAAACTTTTCGCATGGCTGTTTCAGTGATTGTTTTAGGCCATAGAGAATCTTCTTTAGCTTGCACATAGTCCTTTTTTCCTTTTCTTTTGTTTAGACCTTACATAATTGACACAAGTAGTAAATTAATTTGCATAATTGACCTTACCATGTCAAAGAAATAATTTACATAATTGGAAAAGATATTCACGGTACCGTCCAAAAAAATAGTGTGGTTAAAGAAATAAATATCTTTTCGGGCCAACCTGACATACTATTAGTACTATCTGGTTGCTGTGGGATAATAGTGGGAGAATTGACCCGTCACTTTTGAGATTAACGGTACCGTCCTCTTATCAATTTCCACAAAGAGAGTGCGTCCCACGTAGACGTGAGCGGTTCGACGGAACCGCCGGTTCTGATTTAGGAACCAACAGTTCCGATTCCACGAAAAGATGGAATCAGAACCGGCTCTTGAGGAGCTGGTTCCGGTTCCGGTTTGGAACCGGCGGTTTCGGGCCGGTTTAAGGAACCGCCGGTTTCGCCTGTTCAATTTGTCCATACCTTTTTTTTTATAATTTATTTGCAATGTTAACAATTAAATTGAAGATATTTGAGTGGTTTAGAGCACTTGCTTCAACCAAAAAATCAAGGGTTCGAATCCCACTTCAAGCAAGTACCATTTTTTCAATTTTTTTCTTTTATTTTTTTTTAAATGGCGGTCCGAAACCGGCGGTTTCGGGCCGGTTCCGAAAAATGTGGTCAGAACCGTGGGCCTGGTCAACGGACCGGTTCCGGGCCAGTCAATGGGCCGATTCCGGGCCCACGGTTTAATTTGGTCATGTCTATTCCCATGCACTTAGATTGATGAAAATTAACCAGATATTTTCGCTGTTATAGGTATTCTGAACTCTTGGCACTGTTTTTCCCTTTTTTTTCTATTCTTTTTTTTTTATTGTTTTACCAAAAGGAATTTTTTGACCAATGTCCAAAGCATGTCCAGTCACCAAATATCTCACATGTCATCATGATTAGTCTTTCTCACAAGGAAAGGCGTTGTTTATGGGGTACAATGTCTTGCATATCTAGTAATCAGTGTTATCATTTAGGATGTCATTCTTTCCCTGGTTTAGCTTCACACATAGGAATTTTTTTATCTTTATTTTTTGTTGTCGGTCAGAACATAGAAAAGAATTTGATACGCCAAATTCGACATGATTTTCACGGTTCGCATGTGCATGGGCCTGAACCTATGGAGAAAGAGGAAAGGGGCCGAGTCCCGGTGGAAGAAGGAAAGAACCATCATGTACATTTTCCAACTCTGTTTCTTCCCAAGTCTCTTCAGAGGTTTGCTTCCTCCAGGATGGAAATATCAAAACTTGATAAGTAAGAGGCCATCAATTTAAGCAGCTAATGGTGACTTTTCCCCGTTGTTTGGGAGACGGTTTTTTCATCACCTTTTACCAAGATTGGATGATGGCTTTTCAAGGCCTATGGTCTTCGGAACCCGTCAAGCACGTTAGAGTTGAGATACTTGTCCATTTCCCTACCGAATTAAATTTTTCCCTATAGGCATTAGATCTTTCCAATTTTTCCTGGACCACAATAATATTAGCTCTTCCTCTTCTAGATTATATATTGTTCAACGTATTTGCTCATTGCCACAAAAATTCCCATTCTATCGCCAATCTTTTTAATTTTTCATTGTATTTTATGATTCATTAAAATCTTTCAATTTTGCGAGTTAAACGTTATTAGTGGCCTAGACCTTGACCATGTTTCACAATGTGTGGATGGCTGCACATATCTCCTATTCCAAAGGGGAAGGGAATGACAACGTTCCATTAGTGATTCTTGAATTCTAAAGGAACCTAGGATCGAAATGATCTGCAGTCGGGGCCACCGGATAGCTACAAATATCAATGTGTTAGTCAAGTTTTGAGACAACGAGAGAACGGGCATGCAGAAATTGGTATCAATCAGAACTTAGGTAAAAGAGACGAGACATGAGAAGCTGTTGGCCGATCATTCTCCAGCGAGACTTTGTCTGATCAATGTACCAAAAATGAGATAAATTCTCTGATGTAATTTGTGGCCACGTTTGACGCGGTTCTTATTGTTCCATGAGATACAATTCCCATTTCTTTTCCCAAACAGTTGTTTCCATGCAAAATGGTACTTGTAAGTTGTCTTACAAGTCAGTGCAATTCATGAATTTTCCTAATTCCGTTTGCGGGGATTGTCCCTTCAAAGATTTCAGAAATTTTAGGAATCGCAAGAGTATCGTATATTATATAGCTCATGCTGAATTGACGGGATCACAAGTTCTCATGCTCGCTTATTGTCCAAGAGAACGAGATCGCAAGTTCTCCCTACTTGTCAAGAAATGTGGACATGTTCGAGGAACGAACATTAGGCTCACTTACTTGTGCGCCTTCTTCTTCTGTGGTCGTCGACTCTACCATACCGAGAATGCATCCGAGAGCAGAATTGTCACTTCTATCCTTCCATCAGATTGCTTTGATTGCACCGACAAAAAATGAAGTGGGAGATGAATTGGTTGTTTTCAAACTTCAAATGAGTTTTGCTGTGGAAGAATAAACAACAGTTGGCAGATCAGTGGTAAAAGGTGAAAGTGTTACTGACGAGCATAGTTAATAATGAATTGTCGAAGATAATAATGAAGAGAAAGAGAAGATTCCACGGGTATTTCTTTCCTAGGTCATAGCCTCAGCACTGGTTGGACCACTAGTAATTTACAAGCCAAGTAACAATCAACACGCATTGTTCCTATCAAATGATAGACTACATCATCAGGATACAAGTATTGCTAGCACTTTTGTACAGTTGCTTATAACTTGATTATAAAACAGCAAGAACACTACATCAGATGCAATTCGTGAATTTTCCTAATTCAGTTTGTGGGGATTGTCTCTTCAAAGATTTCAGAAATTTTAGGAATCGGAAGAGTATCGTATATTATATAGCTCATGCTGAATTGACGGGATCACAAGTTCTCATGCTCGCTTATTGTCCAAGAGAACGAGATCGCAAGTTCTCCCTACTTGTCAAGAAATGTGGACATGTTCCAGGAACAAACATTAGGCGCACTTACTTGTGCGCCTTCTTCTTCTGTGGTCGTCGGCTCTATCATACCGAGGATGCATCCGAGAGCAGAATTGTCAAAGCTTCTATCCTTCCATCAGATTGGCTTTGACTGCAACCGACAAAAAATGAAGTGGGGGATGAATTGGTTGTTTTCAAACTTTAAATGAGTTTTTCTGTGGAAAAATAAAAAACACTTTGACAATGATTAGTGGCATATCGGTGGTAAAAGGTGAAAGTGTTACTGACGAGCATAGTTAATAATGAATTGTCGAAGATATTAATGAAGAGATAGAGAGGGTTCCACAGGTATTTCTTTCCTAGGTCATAGCCTCAGCACTGGTTGGACCACTAGTAATTTACAAGCCAAGTAACAATCAACACGTATTGTTCCTATCAAATGATAGACTACATCATCAGGATACATGTATTCCTAGCACTTTTGTACACTTGCTTATAACTTGATTATAAAACAGCAAGAACACTACACAGAGAACTTTTAGATGTACAAATGTACAGTATTATCGAAGAGAAAACGATGAACGACGCTAGTATTACTCTATTTTCCGTCTAACCCCTCGCAAGCTTCTTTGATCATTTTTATATAGATATCACCAATCCATCTGTTGCAGACCATTTTGGTAAGTAAGCAGCCACGAGGGGTTGATTGGATCATTACCATAGTGGATGATCTTTCATAACCCTTTATGTTATGTTATACATCGTTAAGCACATTAGAATTGAGCTAGAAAGAAAGATTGTACCTGATAGTTTTTTTAACAAATGTTAGGAGAGTTATCCGTTTGATAATTATCACCCGGTCAAGCCGAACACAAAAATCACATCAGCATAAGAAACGAAGTATCTTGTGATGCTCTCATGCTTCCCTTCATTTTTTGTCCTTTTTTGGAAACCAAAACCATTTTCGACAATAAGAATCTCCTCCATCCGACAAACTTATGCCATGATAACTAAGATTTTTGTTCTTGAGGAATGAAATGATTTTGGACATCTTGGGTCTGTTTGGCATTGTTCCCGTTTCTCTATTTTTGTTCTCGGAAACAGTAAAGAACAGAAACATGTTTGATAATGCAAATAATTATAATTCTGATTCTGTGTTCCGGAACACTTTTGGATCACTTTTCAGAACAAAAAAAAGTTGGTTTTTGTGTTCCGAAACACTTTTGCAAATCACTATTTTCCACGATATACTTCTATGAATTTTTCCTTGATACTTTCAATTCTTGTTGAAACATGATTTGAAATTATAATTATAATTATAATTATAATTATTTTTATTTTTAAAATTAATTTAAAAATAACAGAAAATCATAAAAATTACAAAATCAACTTTGAAAGCCTTGGCTGAGCCTTAGGAACCAATTTTGAATTAAAAATAGTTTTCATATTTTTTTAATTTTTAAAATTTATTTAATTATAAAATACCCAAAACAATTAGAAAAATATCATTCGTGGTCAGAAAAATACACAAATATAGTTGATATTTTTATTTCAATTTCTTCTTCAAGATGGTATTTTTAAATCTAAAAAATATTAACTTTCTTTTTCGCAACTCTTTTTTATTTTTTCGTTTCTTTTTCTTAATCACTATTTGATTTAATTATTTTCTCTTTTCTTTGTCATAAAATATAATTATTTAATTTAAATGCAAATTGGGAACAAAAATTTTAAGCAGTTACTAAACGCGTTTTTGTTCCTGGAACAAAAATTTTAGCAGTTACCAAACGCGTTCTGATTCTCAAAAATCATCCGGGAACAGAAACAAGAAACGGGAACGTTGCCAAACAGATCCCTTGTCAACCCAAAAAGTAGAAAGCAAAACTCACTTTTGTTAAATGTCTTTAATTGGGGTGCAATGTGCAAGCGACGCGGTCTCTTTCATTATTGAAGAAGCCTTCTTTTTATTGTTCAGACGCGAATGATAATTATTTATTTTTTAAATGAATTTCTTGTAAGAAATAGATTTCTCGGGCCCTAATACTTTTCTTGCTAAAGCCATCAATAAAAGTACTTCAGAATTTTCTGAGCTACCCAAAAAATGGAAAAAGATTTACTTGAACCTCTTGAATGGCTGCAAATCAGGTAACGTTATCACATCCACGTCCACATAAGAAGACTTGCTAATTCATCGAAATATCAAAGCCTGAGGATGGAAATCCTCATTGACTTGACTTTTCCGATATGGTAGTTTATGTCTTTCTCCTCTTATTCCAAGAACCTTCTTTATAGTCATTTTTTTGGTAGAAACTTTATGGTCAGTTTGATTTGGCCATTTTTAGATTTCTACACCAATTGCATGTTTAGGACCCACTTATGGTTTAGCCAAACAGACAATTAAAGACAAAAGTGTCAAAAAAAATCATAAACTTATTGCATTGGTGTTAATGTCCTAATTTTTTTTATCCAATTCAGTTCTAAAACTTTTGCATTTGTGCCAATTCAATCATAAACCTTTTATTAGTGCCAATTCAATACTTAATCTTTTGCATTAGTGCTAATTGAGTTCTAATCTTTTCCAATGTTGATTGTCCTACGTGTCACGGCCAGAACTGATGTAAATATTTTTTTTTTTATATTTTTCTAATATTTTTAAGCATTTTTTTGGGTTTTTTAAAAATATTTTTAAAATTTATTAAACCATGTTAGCACCAGTTATGCCGCGTTAGACAAATGATTTCCACGCTAGCGATTTCCTGCTAAAATTGTCCGAATTGACTCAATTGGTATCAATGCAAAAGATTTATGACTGAATTGGCACTAATACAAAAGATTTAGGAATGAATCGGCATCAATAAAAGGTTCAAGACTGAATTGGCACCAATGTAAAAAGTTTAGGACTAAATTGACAAAAAAAAAAGATTTATGATTGCTTTGGAACCGACGTAATATGTTAAGGACTTTTTTGACACTTTTCCCAACAATAAAAGACTTGATCGTTTTTTTATCAATGACCTTTCCACTGGTATTGTTCTTTTACTAGCTTGAATTCTCAATCATCGCCATAAAACAATCACATATAGACTTGATCATTTCTCATTAATTATCATAGCTCTTACTCTGAATCTATTGCTAGTTTGAATTTTTCGGTCATCAACACAAAGCAACCATATATGCAAAATAGATGGCGATAGCAAACCTCTGACTTGATCCGGCACAAACAGATCATCATATTAGTGAAAAGTGAATTTTTTTCCAAAATGCGCTGAAATCACTTGTACCGCAAGGAATGCAAATGCAACATATGACCAAACTGATGTAATTTCTGCAACAATCAAATCCACATCAAGCATTCGTGGATCACAGGATGAAGTAAAATCTCTGCATCATGCACCAGCTAGATTATTGCAATTTGCAGAAACTTGCCAAGTTGGCACAGTACGATAACTAAATTACAAGGCCTGAAAAAACACTGGAATAGGTATGACTCAAGCCTTTATTGATCCCAAACACCAAGAATACGTTCATAACCAGTAAATAGCTAACCAAATCCTCTTATTTAGTAACCTAACTCTTTTCTTTTTTGTCGTCCTTCTGCGCGGAAGTCCGATTTCCATTGGGATGAGCAATATAACTCATGAGAGGCGAAAAAGATATTCACCATGTCCCACTGGGCAAGAGCGGTTGCACATCCGACAATGTAATGACATCCATCTCAACGTTTGCCATGATAGATGTAAAAGCAGCATCATAAGATCCAGTTGCCTCTCGGTTCTCCTGATTTTGACCCAAGCCCGAAGGATTCGGCAGCATCCTTATCCCCTCCAACTCCATCGCCATTTCTCTCATTGTAGGTCGGTTCCTCCCATTCAAGTTTAAGCACCTTTTCGCAAGGTTAGCAACTGTGGCAATCTCTTCCTTGTTACCTTCTTTCAACACCTGAGCATCGACGATGTCGAACAAGCGATTCTCCTCCATTGAAATTATGAAATAGGTGGCAAGGCTCCTTCCTTCCTTTTCCCTCAGCGTCATGATTGGCTTTTTTCCTGTTAAGAGTTCGACAAGGACAACTCCAAAGCTGTCACATCGCTTTTGTCTGTAAATTGACTTGATTGGAAATACTCTGGATCTAGGTAGCCGAAAGTCCCTTGACCCACTGTAGTTACATGAGTTTGATCGAGGGAAATGGACTTGGAAGTCCCAAAATCGGCGACTTTCGCCCGATATTTCTCATCCAAGAGTATATTGGTGGACTTAATGTCTCGATGATAAATGGGAATAGAGGCTGCTGAATGCAAGTAGAATAAGGCTCCTGCAATTTCTGTTGCAATTCATAGGCGCGTGTCCCAGGATATACGAAATTCTTCATTGGGGTCATGCAGATATTGATATAGAGTCCCGTTTGGTATAAACTCGTACACTAGAAGTGGGAGTTCTGTCTCCAAGCAACACCCCAAAATCTTAACCACATTCCTATGGTTGATTTGTGAGAGAATGAGGACTTCGTTTATGAACTGTTCGACTTTTCCTTCGTCTATCACTTTCGATTTCTTGATCGCAACTATTTGTCCATCTGTTAACATTCCCTTGTAAACAGTACCCTGCCCACCTTGCCCGAGTATCCTATCCTCGTTGAAATTGTCGGTGACCTTCTCTAAATCCTTGGAGTTGAACAATTTGCTTTTGTCGACATTGCCTTCTGGTGAAGATCGGTCACTTTCCAACAAATGACCGCCATTGCGTTTGAAGTAGTACTCCTTGAGCTTGGTTTCTTTTCTCTTCTTGATATATATGTACAACCTCCAGAGGAAAAGACACAAAAGTAGCGCCCCAAGGCCTGCCCCAACCCCTGCATTGCAAAAAATTTAAGGGGTAAAAGTGAAAAAAGTGTACCCTGCTTGTCAAGAATCTTTAAAGGCACTTATCGTGAATAACTTAGGTGAAGCTGATTAGAAGCAAAATATAAAAGAGTGACTCCTTTCATGTGCATTTATCTTAACAATCATGAAAACTTTATTGGTCCCCTGCTTAAATCTCATTAGGTGAAATTTGTACATACATCTTATGCACTGTACAACTCACCTCCCTGACTTCAACATCAACACCACATTTATCCCAAACTAGTTGGGGTCGACACTTCCCTGACTTCAGACCAGGAAAAAAAAGTGACCTTCCTGACAAGAAATTTAGCAAGCCATTGATGGCATTGAAAAAGTTCCTACCAGCATTCATCTTGATTTTCCTTGTGATAGTGATAATATCAATAGGAACCTTGGATAACTTTCAAAAGATATGAAGCGGCGACATTAGAAAAGCAATCGAACTTGCCAATATAGTATAAGTTTTAGAGTGCAAAGAAGGTTGTGAAGTTGTTTTAATAGATACCATTGATTGAAATATATCTTTAATCAACATCAGTTGAATGGACAATCATGTTGGAACGAACAGTAAGGTAAAACTCATTTCTGTACCTTATCTGAACATAGTATATGCTACGCTGTTCTTTTTCTAACATTACTATTGTACATAAAGCGGTCTAAAATTCTAGTTTAAAAGATGTACTTACCAATAAGAATGAAATTAGCTGTCTTTCTACCAGCGACGCATCTATAGCTGCCCGGTAAGTTGACACAAGTTGCGTCGAAACAGAAAGAAGAATCTTCACATTCGTCAATATCTGATGACAAAGGAGAAACGAACATATTAGCAGAGAAACCCATGTCCTTGAGTAAAATTAGCAAGACTAGTAAGTTGCATTTCCTCATAAATTCTTAATCCCATGGCTAAAATACTGTGCTTGTAATGAAAAAGGACTGTCCCGTTCCCCTTCATTTCCAGTAAATTATATTCTGTCATTCGATTTTGTTTGAAAGTGCTTTCACTTTGTAGAGTATTGGGCAGGAAATATGGGAAAGAACAAGCCAATTTTGCGGTATGGGGCCCTTAAATACGGAAAGCGATAGGATGAAGTATGTTACCTTGGCACCCCGCAGGAAGATAGGGATTGCCGGTATATCCCCTTCCGCAGTAGCACTGTGTAAATGGCATCTGAGTTACACCCTGATACACGCTTCCAGTCTGATACCAGCCGTAGAGACTATATCTTCCACAGATGAAAGGATCACGAATGCTCGAGCTGTACATTGCGTAATCTTGCCCGATAAGCTCAACTGCATACCTGGTATTGTTTGCAATCCCCCATTCCAACACCACCGGAATCTCATCGTCATATCTCGCGTATATACCTATACCTGTCGAGTTCGTTTTAGCTCTCAGGTAAGCATAATTGCACCACCGCCGCGATCCATCTTCTTCTTCTTTGAAATCCGCTTTAAAGACCTGGAGGCCAAGCGGGGGCGTAGTTTGGCAAGAATCATACCCTTCGTCCGTGGTGTTAGCACATGTTAACCTGCAACCGACGACAGCTGATTCCGTACCAGCCACCGTCACCAGGGTGTCGCAACCGATCGATCTAAAGACATTCCACGTCTGTGAGTAGATAAATTGACTTCCACGTCGATCTAAAGACATTCCACGTCTGGGAATCCCAGCGGTCCCCCCCTTTTTATAGGGGGGGAGGTTTTAAAAAAGAAAAGAAAATGGCAATTGGATGGTGGAGATGAAGGAAGGGCAGGAGGTCAGGGGATTTGCAGGGCAGACGATCCGTGGGCTATCATGACTGTCAGCTTATCTTTTTGCCTTTTCCTTACACTTTAGCGGGATCCCATTAAGCATGTTAGAATTGAGATATTCATTCATTCGTTATTGGCTTGAATTGTTCCTTGTTCGCATAAGACTTTTTAATTTTTTCTAGACCAAAATCATATGAATTATTCCTCTTCCACGTTACATGAAGACTCCATTCGTTTCGCGGAAAATAACTTATAGGAAAATATTTTTCTGATTTTTCTGCGTTGGGTTTACGAAAAATAAATGAGTCAAAGAAAATATTTTTCACCCCTGCAAAAAAAGATTGAGGAAAATGCTTTCATTTTTTGAGAAGACAAAAAATTTTCTCTCATATTTTCTCAATCCACTCCTTCATATTTATTTTTTAAAATTCTTTGATTCTTTTTCTTTTTTTAAGATTTTTTTTTCTTTTATGTAATTTTTTAGTTTTCTTTTCTTTTACTCTTTTTATTTTCTTTCTTCCATTGCCGGTCGCCATCTGCGGCAACCGCTGGCAGCCGGCGGAAGAATAAGGGAAAAGAAGAAGAAATAAAATAAAAAAAATAAACGAGGAAAAATATAAGATAAAAAAAATATAAATATAAATTCAATTTTTAAAAAAATAAAAAATGATTATATGGAGTTACGTAGAAAGCTGATTTTCCTTACTGAAGGAAAAAATATTTTTAAGTTTCAGCAGAACAAAGAATTTTTTTTTATTTTCCTAAAAAAATTCCTGAATAACATTTTCCAGAAACACTACATCAGAAATGAATGGAGCTAAACATTTGTTCCACATCTTTGTTTATGGTCACAAAGTTTCACATTTCATTGGAAATATTTTTTTTCCTTAGTATTGATTAGCTCGGTTGCTTATAGTTTCCCATGTAACATGCATACGGTATTTTTTTTTTTAAAAAATTCTGAATTTTAATATTACTTTAGCGTTGTTTAGATAATTTAAGAAATTAATTTGAATTTAACCCTCGTTTAGTGCCAGAGTTTAGTATCTTAGCATTGTGTGTTTACAATTTGTTAAAAGGCTATTAATTGTGTATGTTAGACGTATTCTAATGCCCTCAACCTTCACCATGTTTCACAACGTGTGAATGACTGCACATTGAGTAAATTACAGTAAGACTGATGCTAATCATCCCCATTAGTACCTCCAAATGGGAGTAATATGTTAAGCAATTGTAATTCAATCTTATTTAGCATAGGATTCGTCTCTCCGTGATTTTTCGCCGATTTTTTTTCGGAGAAGGGGGGGGGGGGGGGGGGATGTGTTGTTGGTTTCTTCAAATACTTTTCACTTTTCAATTTTTCCCCAAAAAAAAGGTGCCCTCAAGAAATTGACATGATGGGATTTGAAGATATTTTCCTTTGTTCCCATTAGAGCTTCTCCTTTCAGATTGGAGGACTTTGAAGACGCGTTTTTATTTTGGTCCAGACAGCCACATTAACACAAGGCTTGAGAGGTACTGAGAAATGGGGCCTGCAGCATTAAGGCCAAGACAACTGAACCGCACAGCTGACCTTTGACCCGGACTGAGGCATTAAGGCCATTGGAGTTGCGGGAATAGCGAAAAGTCGAAAGTAAATTGCTTTACAGAATCATATTCTTGACTGAGACAAGCAGAAGAAGTCTTGTTTTGACTTGCTTGCATGCCGATTCAAACTATCATATCATGTCTTGAGCTTGACAAATTTTGTGGAGTTAGTCGGATTTGGATCCCCTACCCCATGCCCTAAGAGATTAGGGCCGTCCGTTCTTTTTTGTTAAGAGATCAGGGCCGTCCGTTGTTGAACAGACGGCCCTGATCTGTCAGGGCACCCCCTTCCCCGATTGCAGTGGGGCAGGGGATCCGGTTCCGAGTTAGTCACCCCAATGAAACCATGCAAACTTGGTACCCGATTTATTTGTTTATTCAGTTTATTATTCTGTTTGATTTTTTTATTGTTGCAACAATTGCTAGTCAAGTTCAACTGAGTTGAAGAAGATCGATTGCAACAGAAGAAGAAAAGGTGAAAAAATTAACAGATTTGACGAGAAGGACTTTGGAATTTGGAAGATGCTGTCACGCCCCGCGTCCTTTATAGCTCCGAACATCCCTTCCTACTCATCCTTCGCGAGGAGTCCCAAGGATCGAATTGTCTATCGATATACTCGCGGAATGAAATGCACATGCGGAAGCGACAAATAAACTCCATACATAAAACTCGACAAGATGACTTAGAAAACACGCCACACAAGGTCTTACAATATCAATACTTCAAACATAACAAAACTGGGTAACCCCTAAATTCCTAGCTGCCTATCTCAAGGAACATCCGAAGAGTGGTAATATAACTATCCCTAAGCATCCGGTTTGAAAACATCCGTCGACTTGAGTTCAGGCTCTTCATCTTCAAGCCCAACATTGGGATCCTCCAGTATATCATCGGGAATCTCATAGGGATCAGCAACCCACGGCGTGTCGACAGGTATGGCACTCTCTTCTAACGGTCCAACCAGGGAGTCTCCATCTCGAAACATCCAAGCCTCAAAAGTGTGGGGAAGCAAGTATTGGCCTCCTTCGTCAACCCAGACCACGCTCATCGTCTTAGTATACACCTTACCCTCGCTAATGGTAAACTTCGAATCCCAGGTCTCAATTTCCATTGGAACTCCAAAATGTCTCGACATGGTGATCGGAGTCAAGGACCGGGTTTGAAATGTGGTCCAACAACGGGGTGAGATAAATCTCAATAAGCTAATTCTAAACCTAAACTAGACTCTTAGTACCTCCAGACACTCCCTAACACATGCAATGACCAAATAATTGAGAACAAGGCAAATGGCACATAACAATTCAATTAAGGCAAAGTCTAAGTAGAAAATTCCAATTCTAGACTAAACTTTCTACTTTGGCACTTAATCACTCTTAGCATAAAGGATAGTACTTATACTTAATATGATTGCACTTTCCATGGCTAGGCCCGCGTAATAACGCCTCAGGCTTAATAAATCAATGAACTCGCGTTAGTACGCCTCAGGTTCCCAATGCCATATTTATGACTCATGTTAGTACGCCTCAAGTCAATCCCGCGATTATCGCCTTAGGATTAATAAGTTAATGAACCCGCGTTAGTACGCCTCAGGTTCCCAATGCCATATTTATGACTCGCGTTAGTACGCCTCAAGTCAATCCCGCGATTATCGCCTCAGGATGTATATAAACCTCGCGTTTAACGCATCAATGTATCATATGCACATAGGCTCATAATTCAAATAATTATAGCTAAATACCTTCAATTGTGCATCTCACCAATTCAAGGCATCATTCGGCCATCACAATCTCAATTCCATGCCATGGAATCACATCACAACGTTCAATCGAGTAAGGCCATTTCAATACTTCATGATCGAATATAATTCGATTTAGGAAATCATCATTCATTATCACCACAATTCGATCATCGTCAATAACAATGGAATCAATCAATCAATTAGATCACCCAATGTACTCATTTAGCATCCATGGCCGAATTCCATTAATTGAGTCATCAATTCAATCATTCCATCACACTCTAGTTCACGGCCAAGTAGCAATAGGATTCAATTATCATTTTAATGCGATGAAACGCCCCAATTCTCTCATGGCTGAATACTATAAGGGTCCATTCATCGATTCAATCAATCATTCTTGTATTCTTAGTCCATGGCCGAATAGTATTTGAGATCAATAGGTTGTTTTCAATGCATTAGCTCATCAAATCTCACCATGGACGAATTGTCATAAGCTCAAGCAAGAGTTGTCATCAAATCATTCAAGCTTAACGATTTCTAGTATTCTCAATGGCACATAATAACATTCGGTTCTCTCATAGACATGTCCCTTAGGCATTCGCAACCAAGGTTTCAACTTCTCAAGCGCCATAACTCAACATTTCACTTAGCACATAAAGCACAAGTTCGGGTTCCTTTGAAGATATTCCGTGAACATCCCACGAAATTCAATCTAACCATGACTAACTCGGTCCTTCAATAACCTAAGGTCCTAACAAAGGTTTATAACTAACTTACCAAAGTGTCAAGCAACCAAAAGCTCTCGGGATCCTCTTTGAAGCCGGCGGTTCGATTGGTCCGGGGAAGGAGCGGTTCGGTTCCCTTGAGGTTCACTCGAAAATGGCCAAATTTAGTCATCAATAATACTCCTAACTCAAGTTTCTAACCTTCTACATGCTACAAAGGGTAATGGGAGTTACTTACCTCAATCTAACCAAAAGAGCTCCCAAGAACAACCCCTAGTTCCTTCGGTTCAAGGTCGGTCGGCGGCAAGAGGGAAGATGGCGTCGTGGTGGTGGCGTCCAAGAGAGAGCTTGAGAGCTTTGAAGAAGAAGAAAGAAAATGAAAGTGAAGAGTGAGGGAGAGAGGAGTGTTCGGCCGAATATAGGGGAGAGGAAGAGTGATCTTGGTTCCTCCAATTTCAAATGCAAGAGGGAAAAGCTTAAGTGGGTGGTTAGTGGGGTTATGACATGAATAGTGGTGAGGAATGACTAGTTGGTGGGGAGTGGTTCATGGGGAAGGCATCAAGTCATTCAAGTCTAATCTTGTCATTTCCCTGTCATTATTTATCCTCAAATAAATCAAGAGCTAAATGACCAAAAGGTCCTCACATTTTCGGGCAAAGGGAGCCTACACCAAAAGGCTATTTTGCCATTGCTTAAATCTAAGAGAAAAGGTGTTAACCTAAGGGTAAAAAGGTAATCTCCAAGTGTCGATCTGAAATTCACTTTTCTAATTGATATGGAGCAAACCGTAACCTTAATGGTTCTTGATGAGGCGACATCAAATTTATTACCGTTGGAATTCTCGATTATCGGACGCTCAGTCCCGAAGTCCAATTCGTGGCTAAAATCCGTCAATGGTGATTTCAGTGTATCTCAAACTAACGGGCGGCTCTTAGGAGTTACGCGTATCGACCCGTGACTAATGTCACGTTTAAGAGTTATTCAAATCATGGCGACCTTGGTTGTCATGTAATTGCGAGGGTCAATTGCTAGTTACAAAGGACGCGATCATCAGGAAATGGTTTTGGTTATTTTGCAAATTGTACGATGGTCAAACGGAATCACCCGTGATCCATTTGTATAACACTAGCAAATCATTCCATAACCAATCTTAGACCGGCCTATACTGGCTCAAAATATTACCTCGACAATCCTTATGGTCAAGGTACCAATCCATGATCGAGTACTTTGGTCTACGTACTTAAATCCTACTTAGTCTTTCCCTATCGATTAGTCTTCTCAAGAGTGGCCAACTCTGAGCGAGATTTAACTGAAGCGCACTGACGAGAAGTCTCAATCATACTTCGAAAAGGGTCGGATTTCAGAATGTCACAGATGCAGATTGAGGATTATTTATACCAAAGGAATCTACACTTTCCATTGTCTATAGAGAAGGCATGATCTATGAAGCAAGTTAATTGGGGTTTTTCGGATAGATAGACGGTTAGAAGTTATTCAACTGACGTTTCACAACGTTGCTTTAAACATTGTATAAGATAACATCATTACCAGACCGATGAATGCCCTATGAAAAATGTATGAGAAACGCTATGAGATCAACAAAGTCTACTAGATGTGTTCATTACTGGATGGCGGAAGGTGCAGTGCTGCGGTTGTAGAGCATTTCTCTAAATTCGAGCAGGTGAAGATAGAGAAATAATCGGTGCTTTAGTTACTAGCAATAGTATGAACCTGAATAGATATAGTCAAATTAGAACCAGTTATGTTGTCTATTGTAACTATAATAAAATCAAGCAACTCATGAGCAATTGCCTTATGATGAATAACGAGAAGAGCAAGAGAATTAGTGTAGAGTTTATTGATGATATGTTGCAATAGTTGATAGTAACTCGTCATTCGAAGAATGTGTTATACATTCTGGTTGTTCCTTTGAAAATACACCAAATAAGAACGTGGTTACCACTTATTAGTGCAAGTACAGTAATAAAGTGCAGTTGGAGAACAATGATGAATGCAATGCTGTAGGCAATATCAAAATTAGAATGAATGACAATATCTCGGGGATATTGACTAGAGTGAGGCAATTACTAAAGTTAAAGAAGAACCAGATTTCTTCCAGTGCCTAGATCCAGCTAGGTGTAGGTATACTTCGGAATGACCATTTTTAAAGGCCGTTCGAGGTGCCCTAGTGATTATGAGAGGAACCAAGCGCACTGGCCTAGATGAGGTTCAAGGGGAGGTAGTGATGGATTTTGCCATGTAGATGTTGAATGCTTTGTTGGAGTGTTTGAATTGTGTGTGGTGTATACGTTCAAGTCACACTGGGAAGCGAAGCTCAAACTTCATAATGAAAAAATTCTGCTATATGATTATGTGGCTGAGGAAATGAATATATGGAGGGGGGGTGTTTTTTTTTTTTTCAGAGAGTTGGTGGAGTTGATATTCACTTGAATGTTCGCAGAATACTGTGCTTTCCTTCAAGGAAGAATGTCAAATTTATGCAACAATTGTTGACGACTACTCGAAGGAAAGCGTGATGCTCTGCAAATGACACTACTCAAAGGTGACCTGTGCTAAAGCACAAGGTTGATGCTGTTGTCGGTATTCTATAGTTGAGAGCATTGATTATAAAGGATATCGATAAAATGATCAAGCATGTGTAAACTAGCTGTATTATGGAGTCTTGTTGCAAATTGTGGGATGAATTCTACAAGGTATAGGGTATAGTGACACAATGCAATGCACCAGTGCTAGTGAACCACAATAAGTAAAGTTGACGAGCAAAACATTAATAGAGACTGTGCATAAAATAATCGCTAATGCTGGTATGGCTCGGAAATTCTTTGCGGATACGCTTAATACAGCAAACTACCTAGTGAAAAGATCCCATCGGTTGTGATAAATATTTGATGAGGAAGCGTGATTAAATAATTTGTTTGCTCGTGTTATATTTGGTGAGTATAGTACACTTGATGGGAGGGCAAGAAAGTGCAAAATCTTGTAAGGTTGGTAAACTCATAGTGGTTTGACAAAAAAAAGCTCATAGGGGTTCATAAGAAAGATAAGTAAAGGTGGTGAGTCTAGGGACAACAGCAAAAGTTGATAAAAATAAACGGTGGCGGATAAATTAAACGAGGGATCGTAACTCAAAAACCATTGAGTAATTTAATTGAAAAAAATTGGTAAATTCATATAACATAACAATTGGTAAATTTAAGACTTTGGTATGATTGGCAAATAAAAAGTTGGTAATTATCCATGTTAGTACCGATCGTGTCACATAGGATAACCAGCGTTCACGTAAGCTATTTCAAAGATTGCGTTGATGTAAATCGTTGATTTTCGTATTTAGTTTTTTTTTCCTTTCTACTTTTTGATCTTTGATCATATGATTTTGTATCCCAGCCGCACAGCCCCCCAGTTTTCTTTGCATTTGTACCAAAATTCGTTTTGTAGCAAAAATAATAGTGTGGTTAGAATTGGTACGTCGCTTTTGGAGATCAACGGTACCGGCCTCTTATCATTTTCTATAAAGGGATTGCGTCCCATGCTCTTGGATTGAAGAAAACTAATCAGAGATTTTTGCTTTAACATAGTCCAATTAATTCTTTAATGCTCTGGATCATGTTGTGACAGGTGTTCTGAACTCTTGGCATTGTTTTATTTTTAAATTTTTTCACTAGACTTATAACAATAGTAACGACGACCGAGGAGAGAGAGACTACAGAGCCCTTTTTTTTGGGGGAGGGGGGGGGGGGTATATATATCAGGCCTTTCAATAATTATACCATGAGAAATTGAGGTAATGACACAAATAGACGCTAAATTTTGGCCTAAATTAAGCAAATCCAAAGTTTAGGGGCCACATCGTGCATTGACCCATAATTCACAAGCCCAATTGAACAAATTGAAAGTTCATGGACTATATTGCATATCGGACTAATGTCCAAAAAATGTCAGGTCACAAAAAATTGCAGCTTTTTCATCTTGAGTAGTCTTTCTCACAAGGAAAGACGTTATCAATTGGGTACAATGCCTTGCACATCTAGTAAACGGTGTTTTCTCATTTAGGATTTTTGTTCTTTCGCTGGTTTAACTTCAAACACAGGAAAAGAATTTGAAACACCGAGTTCGACATGATTTTTCACGTTTGAATGTGAATGGACCTGAACCTACGGAGAAAAAGGGGAGAATTTTCATGTACCGCTTCTAACCGTTACTTCCTAGTCTCTTCCTCGAGGATGGTATTATCAAGACTTCATAAGTAGAGGACATCAATTTAAGCAGCCAAGTGCGACTTTTCCCGTTGTTTGGGAAACAATTTTGTCATCATCTTTTACCAAGATTGGATGACGACTTTTCAAGAACCTTCTCTTCGGACCCCGTCAAGCACGTTAGAATTGAGATACTTGTTCCTTTCCTTACCAACTTATTTCCTACATGCGTTAGTTCTTTTCGATTTTTCCTAGACCTAGATCATATGAGTTTTTCCTCTTTCGCATTCGATTGCATATCGCTCAACGTATTCGCTCATTGCCACAAAATTTCTCATTCTATCGAAAATCTTTTATTTGTTAGCTCCACCACTTGCAGTTTCTGACCCAGCATGAATATGGTCTTTCTTTGAATTCTGATTGCGGGTTAATAATCTGTTAAAAGCTTTCAAATTTGCGAGGTAAACGTTGTTTAGTGGCCTCGATCTTGACCATGTTTCACAATGGGTGGTTGGCTACACATATCTGTGTCTCCAGAGGGGAGTGAAATGTTTAGCACTTGTGATCCAATCTTACTAAGTTTCTCCTGAGGAAGGGAATGACAATATTTCCTTACGATTCTTGGATACTGAAGGATCCTAGGGATCGAAAATATCCGCTGACGGGGGCACCAGATAGCTACAAATATGACTGTGTCGGTCAAGTTTCCGGACCAACGGGAGAACGGCATGCAAAAATTGGTATCATTCGGAACTTTGGTAAAAGTGACGGGACATGAGAAGCTGTTGGTCGATCATTCTCCTGCGAAATTTTACCTGATCAATGTACCAGAGATGAGATAATTTCTCTGACGTAATTTTTGGCCACACATTCGACCCGATACTTATTGTGCCATGTTCTACCCTTCCTATTTCTTTTCCCCCAACAGATGTTTCTATGCAAAATGATATTTGTAAGTTGTTTTACTAGCCAATCCACGTCGTGATTTTCCCATTTCTGTTGGCTGGGATAGTCCCTCCAAAGATTTGAGAAGTCCTTGCCGAATTAACGAGATCACAAGTTCTCATGCTTGCTTATTTTCCACCATATCACACAAGTTCTCCCACTTGTCAGGAAATGTGGACATGTTGGAGGAACGAACATTACGCGCAATTACTTGTGCGCCTTCTTCTGTGCTCGTCGGCCCTACCATACCCGGGGAGTAGAGCATAACTGTCAAAGCTTCAGATCCTTCCCCGAGTAGAAAATTCACCGCTTAAGTGGTCGTCCATTTTAGCAGTCAAAGTGAGAAGGACGCTTCGATCAGATTGGCTATGATGGCAACGGCGACTTACGTAGAAGATGGGGTGAATAAGCTTTTTTCAAACTTCAAAAGAGTTTTGTTGTTGAAGAACAAACAATAGTTTGACAATGATCAGAGACAGATCAATGGTAAAATATGCAACTGTTATTGACAAGCATAGTTAATAATGAACTGATGAAGATATATAATAATGAAAAGATAGTGAAGATTCCACAGCGATTTAAAAAGGTTCGGCTTTATCCAAAGCCTACGTTTTCTTTTCTAGGTAATAGCCTCAACACTGATTGGGACCACTAGTAATTTTCAAGCCAAGTTACAATCACCATGTATTCTTCCTATCGAATGATAAATTACACCATCAGGATACAAGTATTGCTATCACCCTTGTATAATTCCTTATAAATTGATTATAAAGCAGCAAGAAAACTGCACATAGAATTTTTAGATGGACAAATGTACAATATTATTAGAGAGAAAATGATGAGCAATACTAGTATTTTTTCCATTTTCCGTCGAACCCTTTCGAGTTTCAATATTCTTTCTACATAGATATCTCCAGTGCATCTGTTGGAGGCTATTTAGGCAAGTAAGGAGCGTTAGGGGTTGATCGGATCATTACCATAATGGATGACCTTTCACAATCCTTTATTGTGGACCGTGTTAAGCACATTAGAATTGAGCTAGAAAGAAATATTGTACTTGATCATTATATGGGAAATTGCCACTGAAAATCCTAAAGTATGTGTTCACTATGACATAATTACCCCAAACTTTTTTTGTGGCATCAAAAACTTCGAACTTGTATCAAAGTGATATATTTACTCTCTATTAGGGCTCCATTAAAAATCTCAGTTAAAATCTAAGCTAGCGCTGATGTGAAAATTAAAAAGAAAAGTAAAATTAAGTTACTGTTGATTGCGATTTGCTCTTCATAGTCACTGTTTATGGTCTTCGACCTCACCATCCCTCAGCCAAAGCTCTTCCATAGCTAGTCCATTGCTACCCACTACGGCCCAGGAGCTTCACCATAGCTATTGGCCGTGGCGGCTACGAGCTTCGAACCACATTAATAGATGATATTTTCTCCACCACAGAAAATATGCTATCAAAGTCAATACCCTTTCTCTGATTGAATCTATTAACAATCAATCTAGCTTTGTATCGTGGATGTAAGTATGTTCATCTTGCTTCAACTTGTATATCCACTGTTTCTTCATAACTGTATTTGCCTTTAGGCAACTTCACCAGCACAAAAGTATGATTACCATAAAGTGACTGCATTTCATCATGCGTGGCATCAAACCATCTGCTTTTACCATATAGTGCAAGGTTGTCGATCTCCGGGCTTCCTCTAGATTTATCAAAAGCCAAAGGTAACTTTTACTTTTTCATCAAATCTAAAATATTATGTTAATGGATTACAAGAAATTTACGAGTCAATATTCACGTCAAAATTTGTCTGCTATGGCAAATTGATTACCAGCCAATCTTTGATTTCTCTCTCTCTCTTTTTTTTTTCCTTTTCTTTTGTTTCGACCTTACATAATTGACACAAGTAGTAAATTAATTTGCCTAATGAGATATACTTACCGTGTCAAAGAAATAATACTAATTTTTTTGGAAAAGATATTCACCGTACCGTCCAAAAAAATAGTTTGGTTAAAGAAATAAATATATTTCTCGGCCAACATGACACGCTATTAGTACTATCAGGCTGGAGTGGAATAATAGTGGGGTTAGAATTGGTCCGTCGTCTTATCAATTTCCATAAAGAGAGTGCGTCCCATCCACTTAGATTGATGAAAACTTACCAGAGATTTTCGCTGTCGTAGGTATTCGGAACTCTTGGCACATAGATTGGGAGGAAAATATATATTTTAGTCCTTCTCGAACAACTTTACCAAAACAAATTTTTTGACCAATGTCCGAAGAATGTCCAGTCATAAAAAATTGCACGTTGCCATCCCCGTTTACCAAGATTGGATGATCGCTTTTCAGGGCCCATTGTCTTTGGAACCCGTCAGATACGTTAGAATTGAGATACTTGTCCCTTTTTCTTTACCGACTTAAATTGTTCCCTATACGCGTTAGATCTTTTCAATTTTTCTTAGACCAAGATAATGTGAGCTCTTCCTCTTCCACATTAGATTATATATAGCTCAACGGATTTGCTCATTGCCACAAAAATTCCCATTCTATTGCCAATCTTTTTAATTTTTCCTTGTACTTTAAGATTCGTTAAAATCTTTCAATTTTGTTAGGTAAACGTCATCAGTGGCTTAGACCTTGACCATGTTTCACAATGTGAACGCGCATGCAGAAATTGGTATCAATTAGAACTTATTCTTTTTTCTCCCCTCCCCCCCCCCCCCCCCCCCCGGCGTTTTGATGAAGAGAATCAATCAGAATTTAGCTGAAAGAGATGAGACATGAGAAGTCATTGGCCGATCATTCTCCAGCGAAACTTTGTCTGATCATTGTGCCAAAAATGAGATAAATTCTCTGATGTAAATTGTGGCCGGACGTTCGACACGGTTCTTACTGTGCCATGTGCTACACTTGCTATTTCTTTTTCTCCAACAGGATGTTTCCATGCAAAATGATATTGGTTAGTTGTTTTAGAAGATAGAAAGAAAGATTGTACTTGATAATTTTTAATCCCTGGAAGGAGAGTTATCCGGTTGATAATTATCACTCGGTCAAGACGAACACAAAAATCACATCAGCACAAGAAACGAAGTACCTTGTGATGTTCTCATGTTCCCCTTCATTGTTTGTCCTTTTTTTAAAACAAAAAAAACCATTTTCGACAATAAAAATCTCTTCATGAACGGAAAAATCATCCGACAAACTTTTACCATGATAACCAAGGATATTTGTTATTGACGAATGAAATGGTTTTGGGCTTCTTGTCAATCCAAAAGGCAGAAAGCAAAACTTACTCTTATTAAAGAAGTGGTTTCTTTTTAATATCTTTAATCGTGCTGCGATGTACAACTACACAAGTGACGAGGTCCCTTTCATTATTAAAGAAGAAGCCATTTTGTTTTATGGATCTTGAGCGTGGGACGTCATGTAATTAATCTAACGGCAATGGTAACTATTTTGTTTCTGAAATAAATAATCAATCCGAGATAAATTTTTTGCGAGCTAATAGTTTTCTTGCTGAAGCCATAAATAGAAGTGCTTTGGAATTTTCTGGCCGCACCCAAAAAAGGGCAAAAGATCTTCATGAACCACGTGAATGGCTGCAATTCAGTTGACGTTGTCACGTCCAGGTCCACACAAGAAGACTTGCTAATTCATCAAAATATCAAAAGCCTCACCGACTTGACTTTTCCAATATGGTAGCAGTTTGATTTGGCCATTTTATATGATTTCCACACCAATTGCATCTTTAGGAACCGGTTATGGTTTTACCCGAAAAGACAATCAAAGACTTGATCTTTTCTTATCAAATAATCTTTATACAGGTATTGGTCTTTTACTATCTTGAATTCTTAGTGATCACAACAAACATTCATATATACGCCCACCAAAAAAATAAAAATTAAAGACTCGGTAATTTTCACTAATTATATTTATACTCCAATGAGTCTCTTTCTAATTTAAATATTTCAGTCATCAACACAAAGTATTCACAAATACATAAGAGATGGAATAGTACCATGCAAACCTATAGCGTGACATAAATAAATGACTATTCACACAAATCATATAGTGAGAAGTGTTTTATTTCAAAATGTGCTGAAATTCACTTTTAAGCATGTGCGAGTAACAAGCTAATTGAATGGTCAAGGCTGGTGCAACAAAGATGTTTGCTCCACTGAAGTACTTTATGCAATAATTAGATCCGCGCACCAAGTATTATTCGTAGATCACAAGATGAAGTAGAATCACTACATCATGCTCGAGCTAGATTATGAGTATTGCCAAATTGTAACAGTACGAGAATTCCTAGCTAATTACAGGACCTGAATAAATTTTGGGATCGGTGCGACTTAACTGTTTATTGATCCCAAACCCCGAGAATAATAAGTTCATAACGGATAAAATAACCACCAAATCCTCCTATCAGCAACCCAACAATTTTTCCTCCTCCTTTCTTTTTTCTTTCTTTTGCTTTGAAGACCGATTTCTTTTAGATTTGTAAGTCACCATGCCCCACTGGGCAAGAGTGGCTGCACATCCGACAATGTAATGACATCCATCTCAACGTTTGCCTTGCTAGATGTAAAAGCAGCATCATAAGATCCAGTTGCCTCTCGGTTCTCTTGATTTTGCTCCGCGCCCGAAGGATTCGGGAGCTTTCTTATTCCCTCCAACTCCAATGCCACTTCTCTCATGGTAGGCCGGTTCCTCCCATTCAAGTGCAAGCACCTTTTCGCAAGGTTATCAACCGATTCGATCTCTTCCGTCTTATCTTCTTTCGAAACTTGAGGATCGACTATGTCAAACAAGCGGTCCTCCTCCATCGAGATTATGAAATAGGTCGCAAGGCTTCTTCCTTCTTGTTCCCTCAGCGACGAGATCGGCTTTTGTCCTGTCAATAGCTCGACAAGTACAACTCCGAAGCTGTACACATCACTTTTGTCTGTGAACTGACTTGATTGGAAATACTCAGGATCTAGGTAGCCAAAAGTCCCCTGCACCAATGTGGTCACGTGAGTTTGATCGAGGGAAACGGATCTGGAAGTACCGAAATCCGCCACTTTCGCCCGATATTTCTCATCCAATAAGATATTGGTGGACTTGATGTCTCGATGATAAATGGGAATAGAGGCTGCTGAATGCAAGTAAAATAAGGCTCCTGCGATTTCAATTGCAATTCGTAAGCGTGTATCCCACGATACACGAAACTCTTCATTTGGGTTATGCAAATATTGGTATAGAGTCCCGTTGGGTATGAACTCATATACTAAAAGCGGGACTTCCGTCTCCAAGCAACACCCCAATAACTTAACCACATTTCTATGATTGATTTGCGAGAGAATGAGGACTTCATTGATAAACTGTTCGACTTTTCCCTCGTCTATCACTTTCGATTTCTTGATCGCAACTATTTTTCCATCTGTTAACATTCCCTTATAAACAGTACCTTGCCCGCCTTGCCCGAGTATCCTATCCTCGTTGAAATTGTCGGTGGCCTTCTCTAAATCCGTGGAGTTGAACAATTTGCTTTTCTCGACATTGCCTTCTGGTGAAGATAGCTCACTTTCCAACAACAGACCACCATTGCGCCTGAAGTGCTTCTCTTTGAGCTTGATTTCTTTTCTCTTCTTGACGTATTTGTACAATCTCCATAGGAAAAGACACAGCAGTAGTGCCCCAAGGCCTGCCCCCACCCCTGCATTACAGAATTTAAGGGACGAAAAGTCCAGAAAGCATACCCTGCTTGTCAGGCATCTGTGAAGACACTTATCATCAATAACTTAGGTGAATACGATTAGAAGAAAAACCAATAGGATCGATTAATCCGATTAGAAAAGTTCTAGTATTTTCATACCTATCAAATATAAGTATTAGTGCGAAAAGGAAGCTTAGAGGTTGTTTCGATTGAAACTTACAATCATCACAAGGTGAATAGACAATGATGTTAGAATGAAGGTAAGGCAAAACTTATTTCTGTACATTTTCTAACATAATTCACGCTTATTCTGTTCTTTGTCGAGCAGGAAGCAATCTGAAATTCTAAGTTAAAAAGATACACTTACCAATAAGAATGGCTGTCCTTTTACCAGCTACACACTCAAAACTGCCCCGTTTGTTCACACAAGTCCCGTTGCACCAATGTGGATCTTCACATTCATTGATATCTGAGGACAATATAAAAAATGTATATATTAGCAGCTAAAACCCATGTTTGATATATGTTGTTAATTCCATGGCTAAAATATTATGCTTGTGGCGAACAGACTTTCCCGTTCCCCTTTATTTCCAATATATTATTATTGATGTAATTCATTCAATTTTATTTGAAATGCATTCTATTTGGATAATCTTGGGCAGGGGAGAAAAAAAAAAGGCAGAAAGCATGAATGTGATTGCATGAAGTAGGTAAAGCTGCTTCAGTCTCCAAAAAGCTGCTACTCTTTATTACTAGAGAGTTTTGACATATAGTTTTAGATGATTTTGTGATAAAATTTAACTGGTTTTACCTTCGCATCCACCTTTAATATAGGGGTTACCGGTGAAGCCATCCCAGCAAGAACACTGCAAAAATGGCATCTCCAAGAAATAGTCTAAATTGAAGCTATAATTGCTGCAGTAATAGGAATCGCCATGTCTGTAGCCGTGGTAAACCTCTAATGCAGCTTCTGAGGTATTGGCTATCCCCCATTCCAGCACTGCCGCGAAATGTCCGCTCGCCTGCAACTCATTGAAGTCCGTAGTCGAAGCCACAAATTGCGACCTATCTCCCAAGAAGGCATAGTTACATACTGTTCGATTTTCGTCCTGGAAATCAACAACGAAAGCCTGAAGGTCTGAGGTAATCGTGGTTTGGCAGCATCCGTCCCTGCCCGAACAAGTCCTGTTCCTGACTACGCTGTCGTCTTCTCCACAACTGGACTCGCATCCTATTATAGCAGACTTCGGGTTTTCCAACAGAGCACGAATGTTGCAACCGACGGCAACAAAGACGTTTCTTGAGTCAGAGAAGACGAACTGACTTCCTTCCAAGCTCACAGGCGTGAAGCTTCCATTTCCCACGCAGCTCGCATTTTGCGAGTAGATTATAGGAAGACTGACGTTGATCATGCCATTTTTTCCGTGAAAGTATTCAGGTAGCGAAATGTTGAGCACTCTCAAGTTGGCCTTTTTCAGTACTGGGAAGGTGCCGTTGCTGCTTTCCTGGCAGATGATCTCGTACCACTCGCCGAGGAAACACCCGGTTCCAATCCCGAAGGGGTAGGGAATGGTGATGTCCTCACACGTTTGGGTGCAATTACCCTTTACCAAAGGAGCTGCTAGTGATGTTTGTTTATGAAGTAAAAGTGATCCTAGAAGGAGAAAAATCTGAAACATTCTTGTTCCTTGTTCTTTTCTCAAGAATCACGGACCTGTCTGAGGAATGAACAGATGGTGTGGTCGTTTATACGCCTTTTCCTCATACCTGAAGATGATTCCTAGGGCAGAATATTCAAAGCTTCAGATCCTTCCTGAGGTAGAAAATTCTCCTCTAGAGGGCTCGCCTAGTTGAGCAGCTAAAAGGAGGAGAATGTGATCGATCAGTTTTCCTTGGATGATCGCAACGTATTATTTTTTTGTTCTCAGTTGGAAATATCAGATTTGAAGATATTTCCCCTTAAGTCATTGGCGGATTCGAACTTTGAAGAGTCAGTCTTTTGTTCAGGACAGCCACATTAGGACAACCTTGAAAGGTAGCGAGTAACGGGACATTTCAGAAATTTAGCTTTCGGAGTAAAGAAAAGTCAGAAAGTTCTAGACGACTGAACCGCAGAGGTGATCTTTGACCAGCACTCTGGCATTAAGGCCATTGTAGTTGTGGATTAGCGGAAAGTTCCAAGTAAATTGTCGTGGGTCCAATATTTTAATAGTTTATGGTTCACAATTCTCAATCAGCCAAAAGACTATTATGCTAACAAAGCCCAATCCTGAGAGAAGCAGAAAGAGTCTCCCTTCTCCCTTTTTACTTGGTCGGATGCAGATTTAGCAGAAAGTTCCTAGTAAATTACTTTTCCAGATTTAGTCACCGAGATGACCATCATTTAGCTGTGGAAATCTTGCGGAGCATGTTATTATGTTCTACATGCAGTTGTACGTGTTTTCATATAATTCAGTTCGGGCTTTTTCCGAAACAAGTTCAGCCAAAACTGAAAAGACAAGTCGGGTTCGGAATTTTTTTTTTTTTTACGGCATTACAGTAACCGAAAGAACAAATACATACACTTCTAGTACATGCTTAATGAACTTTTGAAGATTGGTTACTATTCACTGTTTCAGTTGTGAGTTTGGTTTCTTGAATTCTTTTGAGTTAACAAATTTGATCATTACTTACCAAAAAAAAACAAATTTGATCATTGAAACCAAAACAATCAGAAATGATCGAATGTGCTGGTTTCGTCGTGTAAACAAGGGATCTAACATAATAATAAATAGAACAAGAAAATAAATCGAATATTTGATTCACACGCTCGGTCGGTGGCCTGCATCCACGGGAAGAGCGTTTTTTTAGTATAGATTAAACGGTCACTCCAAGTCATTTAAACGCCCTCAATGCTTTTCAATCCCTAATTACACCAAAAACTCACGTGCTTATCCCCCCAAATTCTCACAAAGAAATTCACAAATCTTGCCTTAAGATTTATCCGGCTCTATTCCACCTCCTTCCCTAGGAAGCCACTTCAACTTGGAAATCTATTCGAATTAATAAAGTTTCCTTTTCTAGTATCAGATTCGAGGCATATTTTTAACGGGTTCAAACCTAAGAAAGGCCACCATACGTGCCCGTGTTTGCATGGTTACACAACTCAACAAACAGTTGAGTGTCGAGGCAGCCTATCAAGTGCGACACAGACAACAAATGAAGTTTCTTTTTTATCAGAGATATAAGCATCAAAAGTTCAATTTCCTCTCCAGACAGGCTGATAGAAACATAAGTTGTATGCTAAGAGCACAATCCACTTTAACGAAGCTTTTAATGCTCCCAAGAAGAGGAACGAAGTGTTAGGAAAAACAGACAGCGGATATAACTTTCCCCCGTTGACTAAATCTGTGAGAAACCGATTCGAGCACAACCAATGGAAATATGCGAATTGAAAAAAAAAAAAAACAACACCAGAATTTTTACGTGGAAAACCCCTTCAATGCGAAGGATAAAAACCACGAGACCGCTCACGGAGTCCACCCGAATCTTCACTATATATTAATCGTTTGGGTACACAACTCGCTAAATAGAACGACAATAAAATCCCAAGCTATAAGTAAAGATAAAGCAACAACAACACCGTAAACGAGATAACCGGATGAAAATCACCCCCAAAATATGCAGTCTCGAAATACCCATGAACAGCTATAGTAAATACCTCCAAATCACGATCCAACCGTACAGAATCAAGAACAACGAGTCTTGAAGATGCTGTCAAAATTTCAGCTCAATCGGACCACGGGAAGACCTCCGATCGTCGATTTGATCTCAGTTGAACGCCCAGAAAAACTGCTGCTGCGCCCCTATTGTTTGCTGCGTTTTTTCTGTTCTCTCGATGGCTACTGTTCTCTTTTTCGCTGCACACGCTCTCATGGTGGATGATGTTCTCTTAAAGAAGTGTCGCACCCACATTGCCCTAGTATAGGCCTATTTTAAATAAAACAAAGAGTGGGCTGGACTGGGCTTTTAAAAGCCCAACAAATCTCCCCCTCCAGCCCATTGAGGGAGATCACGACACAAAAGAATTCAAGAGAAATCTATGCCGGCTTGACGCAGACAAAACTCATACTTCTCTCTAGTGAGAGCCTTCGTCATCATATCTGAAGCATTATCTTCTGTGTGTACTTTCTCAAGTTCTAACCCTTTGGATTCCAGAGTTTCTCGTATCCAGTGATATCTCACATCAATATGCTTTGACCTGACATGAAAAGTGGAATTCTTTGCAAGATGTATAGCACTTTGATTATCACAAAGTAAAACATACCTCTCTTGACTAAAACCAAGTTCCTGCGTGAACTCTTTCATCCAAAGCAATTCCTTACATGCTTCAGTTGCTGCGATGAACTCTGCCTCTGTCGTCGACAAGGCAACACATTTTTGCAACCTTGACTACCAAACCACAGCTCCCCCTGAGAAAGTAATTAGATAACCCGAAGTAGATTTCCTTGTGTCAATATCACCTGCCATGTCAGAATCAGTATATCCAATAAGAATCGACTTATCACTTCCAAATGAAAGTCTCAAACTAGAAGTGCCTAGGAGATATCTCAATTTCCACTTCAATGCATTCTAGTGCTCTCTACTTGGATTTGACATAAAACGGCTAACCACTCCAACTGCATGAGCTATATCTGGTCTTGTGCAAACCATTGCATATATCAGACTACCCACTGCAGAAGCATAAGGAACTTTTTCCATCTATTTCAGATCTTTCTCAGTTGACGGACATTGTTTATGACTAAGCTTAAAGTGTGTAACAAGAGGTGTACTTACAACTTTAGCTTTGTCCATTTTGAACCTTTGAAATACTTTCTCTATGTACTTCTCTTGAGATAACCATAATCTCTTCGCATGTCTGTCGCGAGTGATCCTCATACCAAGAATCTGCTTAGCCGACCCCAAGTCTTTCATTGAAAAGGACTTGCTCAAATCTTGCTTTAACCTGTCAATCCTAGAAGCATTCTGACCAACAATCAACATGTCATCAACATAGAGCAATAAGATAATAAAATCACCTTCAGAGAATTTCTGCACAAATACACAATGATCAGAAGTAGTCTTCTTATAGGATTGCTCCCCTATAAAAGACTCAAATTTTCTATACCATTGCCTCGGCGCCTGCTTTAAGCCATACAAGCTTTTCTTCCGTTTGCAAACATAATTCTCTTTACCTTTTACTTGAAAGCCTTCAGGTTGCTCCATGTATATGTCTTCCTCCAAATCACCGTGAAGGAAAGCGGTCTTCACGTCCATCTGCTCAACCTCAAGATCAAGGCTAGCTGCTAAACTCAAAACAACTCGAATTGAAGACATTTTTACAACTGGTGAGAAGATCTCATCATAGTCAATTCCTTTTTTCTGATTGATGCCTTTAACAACCAATCTGGCTTTATATCGAGGACGTGAAGTCATCTCATCTTGCTTCAATCTGTAAACCCATCGGTTCTTCAAAGCTCTTTTACCCTTAGGTAATGTCACCAACTCAAAAGTGTGATTGTCATGCAATGACTTCATCTCATCATGCATTGTATCAAACCACCATTATCTGAACGAATGCATTTCAACTTCTTTCCAGTCTGTCTTTCAACTGAAACTTGAAACTACTTGAATGCATCTAACACTTGATCCTTCGTCTTCAAGAAATAAACCCATAATTTTCTTGAATGGTCATCGATGAAGGTTACAAAGTAAGCTGCACCACCAAGTGTTAGTGGTTTTATTGGACCGCAAACATCTGAATGCACTAGTTCTAGCAACTCTGATTTTCTTGAAGGCGGATGACTCTTGAAAGAAACTCTTAGTTGTTTTCCTGCTAAACAATGTGCACACTTCTCAAGTCTTGCACTCTTTACTCCAGAGAGTAAACACTTTTTAGCTAATAAGCCAATTCATTTCTCACTAATGTAACTAAGCCTCTTGTGTCATAATGCAGTTGCATTCTCATCTTCCACAACATTACACATGTCCTTGCAAATTTTAGCCTGAAATAAATATAAGGAAGATTGTTTCATAACTCTAGCCACAATTAATGAGTCTCTGGTGAGTTTCCACTGACTATTGTCAAAAGTACTGCAGAATCCTGCATCATCAAGCTTTCCAGTTGAAATCAGATTCAGACGAATATCAAGAACATGTCTAACATCTTTCAAAATTAGTTTTGTTCCGGTACTAGTCTCCAAGCATACATCTCCTATGCCAACAACAGTAGCCAAACCGTCATTACCCATCCTTAAGGTACCAAAATTTTCCGACCTGTAGGATGTAAAGAACTCTTTCCTAAAGGTAATATGAAGAGAAGCTCCACTATCAATAACACAGTTTGAATCATCACATGCAACATTAACATTATCATCATAGCAAACAATAACAAGTTCATCAGTAGCAGTTGCCACCCGATCATCACTACCATTATTTCTTCTCTCGTTATTTTCATTGTCATTTTTCTTCTCATTCATAATCTCATTTTTTAGCTGGAAGCAATTTTTCTTCATATGACCCATCTTACCACAGTGATGACACTCAATAGTCTTCTTCCATGATATTGACTTGCTTCGGCTCTTGTATCTACCTTTTGGACCTCTACTCTGACTTATGCCCCTGTTTTCAACAACTAGAGCTTCCGAATGAGAGGAAGAACCATGTGTTTTTCTTCGCATCTCTTCATTCAGAACACCACTTTTTGCAAAATCCATGGTAACAATACCATCAGGTGCATCATTAATTAAAACATACGAAATGTCTCCCAAGAATCCGGTAAGGTACATAGCAGCCAAAGTCCCTGCACTTCATCATCAAATTTAATATTTATGGCAGAAAGTTGATCTATCACTCCCTGAAACTCATTCAAGTGATCTGATATAGATTGGTCATCTCTATAATGCAACTTCATAAATTGTTTAATCAAACATATTTTGTTGTTGCCAGTCTTCCGTCCATATAATGACTCCAGCTTATTCCACAATGTCCTAGCATGCGATTCTTTGCTGATGTGATTCAAAACATTATCATCGACAAATTGTCGAATAAATCCACACGCAATTTTGTGCTCAAGATTCCAATCGGCATCGCTCATATTATCAGGTTTAGTATCAGCAAACACTGATAAATGCCACCGTTTCACATATAGTAGATCTTCCATCTTTCCTCTCCGTACATGATAATTATTTCCATTCAAACTAACCATTCTGCTCACGTTCGGTTCCATCGTTCAGTCAAAAAATAATGCTCTGATACCACTATGTTAGGAAAAACAGACAGTGGATATAACTTTCCCCCCTTTGACTAAACCTATGAGAAATCGATTCGAGCACAACCAATGGAAATATGCAAATTGAAAGAAAAAACAACACCATAATTTTTACGTGGAAAACCCCTTCATTGCGAAGGATAAAAACCACGAGACCGCTCACGGAGTCCACCCGAATATTCACTATATATTAATCGTTTTGGTACACAACTCGCTAAATACAACGACAATAAAATCCCAAAGCTATAAGTAAAGATCAAGCAACAACAACACCGTAAACGAGAGAACCGGATGAAAATCACCCCCAAAATATGCAGTCTCGAAATACCCACGAACAGCTACAGTAAATACCTCCAAATCACGATCCAACCGTACAAAATCAAGAACAACGAGTCTTGAAGATGCTGTCAAAATTTCAGCCCAATCGGACCACGGGAAGACCTCCGATCGTTGATTTGATCTCAGTTGAACGCCCAGAAAAACTGTTGTTGCGCCCCTACTGCTTGCTGCGTTTTTTCTGTTCTCTCGATGGCTACTGTTCTCTTTTTCACTGCACACACTCTCACGGTGGATGATGTTCTCTTAAAGAAGTGTCGCACCCACGTTGCCCTAGTATAGACCTATTTCTAATAAAACAAAGAGTGGGCTGGACTGGGCTTTTAAAAGCCCAACAGGAAGCCACGGCTACTCTAGGCTTTGTTCATTTCATGAAAAACAACTTTCAGGGAAAAAAAAAATTCAGATTTCTGGCATTTAGTTCATAGAAAATAAACTACTCAAGGAAGATATTTTTCTCCAATGGAAAAACGAATTCAAAAGTGGGGAAAATAATTTCTTCTTTTCAAAAAGAATAAATCATTTAGACGGCGCTATTTCCATTCCTTATATGACTAAATCCACTCCTATTTATACTAAAAAGACAAAATAGCCCTCCCCATTTCTTTTTTTTTCTTTTTTTATTTGGATTCTACTTGCCATAAGAAAGCATTTCACGTGTTTTATTCTTTTCTTGTATTCCTCGATATTCTTATAACGTTTTACGTGCTGTCTGTAAAAGTATCTCGCCAATAGTAAGGAAAAAGATAAATTATTTGATATCATAAAAAAAAAATTAAAAATCTCTTTTTCGTCATTGCTCTTATTTTAACTTATCTATTCTTTGTCTCTCTCATCTCAAAATCACACGTTAGTGGTGAATTTTAAATTTTTAATTTGATTAGTCTAAACTATATACCCAAGTCTCTTCACTAAATTTATAAAAGAATTTATCTTTTTTCCCTTATTATTTTGCTAGATATTTTTACACAAAGTATGTAAGATGTTATGAAAATATCTAGAAATACACTGAACTACGCGATAAGACATCTTGATATTTTTTTCATTAGCACTTTATAGACTATATCAAATTTCACGGTTGGGAAATAATGAGATTTCACTGGCATTTTAACAAAATTTTGATTTTTTATACAATTTATTATTTAATTAAAATTTCATATTTAAAGTTTCATGTTTGAGTGTATAATCGTGGTTTCATTTTGAAAAATCTTCAAAGAGTTTTTTTTTTTCAAAATGAAAACTTTATCGACAAAAAAAAATGAAAATTTATAAAGCAAATGATTGTGCTAAAAAATTGTCTACATTAATTTCTTTTAAGATTCTACTCGACAATTTATCCAAATTTGACTGACAACATAGAAAAGAATTAGGGTTCTTCGATATTTCTCTTTTTGGAAAAAACTCATTTTTATGGAAATAAAACATAATAATATAGCTCCTTAATACACACACACACACACACACACACACACACACACACACAAGTTTGTCTTTTTGGTAACTAAATCCTACATGAAAATAGAAAAAAAAAAAGCAAAGTAAATAAATTTAAGGCCACCACCGTAAATGTCAATTGAATGATTGAGGACTATTTTGTGTTTTGGTAAATAGTCATATACGTGTGGAAATAGTGGGGGCCAATCATTTCATTTCTTTTTCTTTTTATTTTTGAACTTTTATCAATTTTTTATTGGTTCTTTTTTTTCTTCCTCTGTTGAGCACCAGCGACAGGCGAGGTCAAGCTCGCTCAAAGCCAGTGCTCTAGCCTCGCTAGATTAAGCGAGGTCGAGCTCACCCGTGGCCAGTGAGCTCAACCTCGTTTGAGGCCAAGTCTCTCTAGATTAGCCTCGCCTAAGGCCAGCAGGGCTCGAGCTTGCCGGTCATGAGAGAGCTCCACCTAGCCGGGTTTGATGAGGTGGAGCCTGTCCGCCTTGGGCAAGCTGCTCGTCATGAAGACTGACCGAAGAAGAAACAAAAGTAAAAATAAAAATATCTATTACAAAAATTATCCACGTTAGCACTGACCGTGCCATACAGGACGGCTAGATGCACGCCAGCAATTTCTGACTAAATGATGATGCAAAGATTTTCCTTACCAAACGATGAAAAATATTTTCAGTTAATTTCCAAGTCTTAGTTAAATACCAGCAAATATCGTCATTTTCCTAAAAAATGTCACATATTTTTTGCGAAACAAATGGAGTCAAACAAAGTAAGAATCAGTGGGAGGTCCCTAACTATCAAACTGACTTTCAACTGTTCCACCGTACAATATGAAAGACTGGACCTGTGAACGGAGATCCTATGCCTTAATGCTCTGCTAACGAAACACCCATACATTGCGAGGAATACTCTGACGATATCTCATTTTCAAGACTGTTATGTGTCTCTGAGGATGCTTCCCTGAGGATAGAAATATCAAAGCTTGATATTTAGAGGACACCAATTTAAGCAGCCCAGCGTACTTGTCCCATCGCTTGGCTACATAGCTATATCATCATCTTTCTCCCCACAAAGATGTGGAGCATTATCAAGATGGATGACTTTTCAATGCCTCTATCACGGATCATGTTAAACACATTAGAATTCAGATATTAATTGCTTCCCTTACCAACTTGAATTGTTCCTTGTACTTATGGATCTTCTTAATATTTTTTTTTTTGGTTGAAGATTTGATTAATTTTAAATAGACCAAAAATCATGTGAATTCTTCCTCTTACATATTGGACTAAATAATTGTTCCATATCTTTGCTTATTGCCATTAAATTTCACATTCATTGCCAATCTTTTTATTTCGAGTATTATCACCTCGGTTGCTCGGAATTTCCGATCTAACGTAAGTACAATCTTTTTAATCTTAGTTAAGCATTGTGTTATTTAATCAATTAATTCGAGTTAAACCCATTTAGTGCTAGAGTTTTACGTTATTAGCATTGTTTGTTTATAAATTGTTAAAAGCTTTTAATTTTGTTATTTAGACGCAATATAACTTTGTGCCGTGTCATTTTACCTTAGTATTTTTTTACTGTTCACCGAATTCTTTTGGTGAACATGTGGCTATGATCCTACAAATTTTTTTGTTGATCTCTTTTTGGCTACTCGTGAGAATAGCAATGATGAAACTAACGTCATTTTCCTTCCAAAGATTCTTTGGTAAAATTGTTTAGAGTTTGTAGAAAGTTTAACAGTGGGACATGTGTCAACAATGAATAGGACCACATGCCAAGTTCTCCTTGACGTCTCCAAACACTACATATGTTTTTTGGATTTTTTTTTTTAAGATTTGGGTGTAGTTGTCCTACTCTCATATTTGTCTAAGAGACTTCTTTGTGCCAGACGAGATGTATCATGGCCAGTGCGGTTGGTCAATTTCGAAGATTTCTGGACCAATAGCATATTCCGGACTCAGTTATGGTTTTAGCTTGAAGGAAAATTAAATATTATGGTTTCATTCCCCAGCTGAGCATCTGTGATTTAAATCGGGGGCTATAGCGGTGAGTTGTTGTCTCCCTCAAGAAATAGTCGAGGTGCGTGCATGCTGGCCCGGACACCTCGGTTATTAAAACAAATTAAAGACTATGATTGTTTCTAGTTAATAATGTTCTTTGTATTGCCATTCGTCTGTCACTAGCTTGAATTTTCAGTAATTATTAGAGAGCAATCCCATGCACAAAAGAGATGGAGCAGCACTACCAAGTCAAGTCGCGTGACAAAGGTGATCATAACAAACAAGTTCTCCTCCCTCTTCTATTTTCTCTTTCTTTTTTGCTTTGAAGACAGGTTTCCATTGGAAAGAGAGCAATGTGACCCAGCAAAACAGATCTTCACCATGTCTCTCACTAGGCAAGAGGGGCTGCATAATGCACATGATGCGGATAAGGATTGCGATTTACATGATATTATCTACGTAATATTACGTAATCTTTATTTTTATGAAATTTGTTAATTTTAGTGGTATTTTGTAATTTTGAATTTTACTATTTAGAATTCTAGTAGGGTTAGGATTAGGGTTAGCACCTTATAAAAGGGTGTCTTAGGGTTTTTAGACATGATGATTCAGACTTTTCAAATATCATTTACAATTTCGAGATTTCTCTCTTGTAAGCATGGATGTGCTTGTGTTCTATCGCTGAACGCTGCGTCAGGTGGTATCAGAGCTTATGGCGACTGGCAGTGGTCTTCGCGACGATGCTCGGAAGACTGGAGCCCCAATCCTTGGGGACGGCGCGCTGCAACGTTTGGAGCAGCATTTAATGGAACGTGTAGATCGTTTCGAAGCACGATTTGACAAATTGGCGGATTGATTCGACGGTCTTGGCGTTGATGTGAACCGGAATCGACAGAAGGCCGGGTGCAAACCTTGCTCGCAGTGACCTTGTCAGGCATGTTCCTGTCCGCAGGCAGAATAACCATTTGTTTTCAGAGAGTTCAGAAGAAGTGGAGGAATTAAATTGTGTGGTGCGTAGGATGATGTTGGCCTCAAAACAGGAGGATGATTCACAGCGCCATCAGCTATTCCGAACTAGATGCGCTATTCTGGGGAAGATATTTTCTGTGGTCATTAATAGTGGAAGCATGAAAAATATCATTGGGAAGGAGGTAGTGAAGAAGCTGGGGATACCTGTGGAGAAACATCGTAACCCCTATAAGTTAGGATGGATTAAATCTGGAGCAAAAAGCATTCAGGTAACTGAACGATACAAAATTCCATCCTCCATTGGTAAGTATCACGATGAACTGTATTGTGATGTCGTATATATGGACATATGTCATGTGTTGATTGGGAGGCCGTGGCAATTTGATGTAGATGCTCAGTATTCGGGGAGGAACAATCAGTACACTCTCGTGAAGGATGGAGTGAAGTGTATATTGATGCCCCTGAAGAACAAAGCAAAGCAGGCAGCGAAGCTGCCCATGGCCGCACCCACAATTGATGATTCGCTGGATTGCAGGTACCCGAACGAGTTGAAGGATGACGTGAGATCGGTGATGAACGACATCGATAAGAAGAGTTCATGAACAATTATAAAGTCTAGAACTTTGGCATTGGTCGAGAAAATGCGGACGAGTAGAAATCTCTACCGTGTTGATCATTTTATCACAAAGAATGCAACTTTGACAAATGAGAAAGAAGTCGATGCCCATCCGATCCGTGCCATGAAATTCACCATCTCTTCAGTCATGCGCATTGCTGTTTAGTGCAAGGTGGCTTCTGACCTTCCCAAGCTCGTTGAAGGACTTAAGCAATTGGCTAAATCGGATCCTATGGTGGCATGTAGTAATGAGAAAAAAGAGGCGTGGTCATCTAATCCGGTAGCTCTCTCGATCATGCCAATTGTTGATGCAAAAGTTCGTGGGGTAAGTGGCGGGGAAAAGAAAACATTATCCCTTGAATGTGAACTAATTGAAAGTCCATCTGTAATATTTGCAAACGAGCCCACCACAGGAGTTGATGCCTTTTGAGCAGAGAAGGTTTCGAAGACTGGGGGTAGTACCGTTTCTAATGAGTTTGTGAGCAGAGAATGGGACTTCAAAGAAGACAAGGGCAGTGCGGAAGAAAATTTGCGGGACTGGTTCAGGTACATGAAGAGAAAACGGAAGAGGCAATAGAAGTATCAGAGGAAAATTCATGTCAACGAAGACGAACCAGATTCGAGGATGAATCTTTTTTTCTAGCAGGGGAAAATGATGCGGATAAGGATTGCGATCTACATAATATTGAGTAATATTACGTAATCTTTATTTTTAGGCAATTTGTTAATTTTAGTGGTATTTTGTAATTTTGGATTTTACTATTTAGAATTCAACTAGGGTTAGGATTAGGGTTAGCTCCTTATAAAAAGGGTGTCTTATGGTTTTCAGACATGATGATTCAGACTTTTCATATATCAATTACAATTTCGAGATTTCTCTCTTGTAAGCATAGATTTGCTTGTGTTCTATCGCTGAACGCTACGTCAGCACATCAAGAAGATGGCATGATGTCTGCTTCCACATTTGACTTGCTACAAATAGAAGCAGAGTCGCATTTTTTTCCTCGCAGTTTCTTTCTTTGTTTACTTCGCTGTGTAGATCTGTCTATTGGTTATACCCACAAAAGAAGCGGCTACGATGGGAGCTCGACAAGGATCGCTACACATCGATTTCGAGCATCTGCATAACAAGCTAATTTAATGGCTAAGACTGGTGCAATGAAGATGCCTGTTCGCAATAATCAAGTCAACAACAAGCATTCATGGATCTCAAGATAAAGTAAAATCACCACATCGTGACCGAACTACATGGTTGCAATTCTGTCCACCTCATTCCTGGACCTGAATAAATATGGGATAGGTATGATATTACAGTTTATTGATCCGGAATACTGAGAATAAGTTCATAAACAATAAACAGCTAACCAAACCAAAGCAACTGAACCAGTTTTCATTCCTCCTTTCTTTTCTTTCTTTTGCTGTGGAGACCGATTTCCACGAGCAAGAGCGATATGACTCGGGAGAGTGAGAGAACAAGAAAGATCTTCATCACGACACACTAGGTAAGAGAGGTTGAACATCCGAAATTGTAATGACATCTGCAGGAATGTTTGACTTGCTAAATGCAAAAGCAGCATCATAAGATTGTATTGCCTCTTGGTTGTCATGATTATGCTGAATACCTGACAGATTTGGGAGCTTCCTTGTCCCCTCCAACTCCATCGCCACTTCTCTCATTGTAGGCCGGTTCCTCCCGTTCAAGTTTAAGCACCTTTTCGCAAGGTTAGCAACTGTGGCAATCTCTTCCTTGTTACCCTCTTTCAACACCTGAGCATCGACGATGTCGAACAAGCGATTCTCCTCCATCGAAATTATGAAATAGGTGGCAAGGCTCCTTCCTTTTCCCTCAGCGTCAGGATTGGCTTTTGTCCTGTTAAGAGTTCGACAAGGACAACTCCAAAATTGTACACATCGCTTTTGTCTGTAAATTGACTTGATTGGAAATACTCCGGATCTAGGTAGCCGAAAGTCCCTTGAACCACTGTAGTTACATGAGTTTGATCAAGGGAAACGGACTTGGAAGTGCCAAAATCAGCGACTTTCGCCCGATATTTCTCATCCAAGAGGATATTAGTAGACTTGATGTCTCGATGATAAATGGGAATAGAGGCTGATGAATGCAAGTAGAATAAGGCTCCTGCGATTTCTGTTGCAATTCGTAGGCGTGTGTCCCAGGATATACGAAACTCTTCATTTGGGTCATGCAGATATTGATATAGAGTCCCGTTTGGTATAAACTTGTACACTAGAAGTGGGAGTTCTGTCTCCAAGAAACACCTCAAAATCTTAACCACATTCCTATGGTTGATTTGTGAGAGAATGAGGACTTCGTTTATGAACTGTTCGACTTTTCCTTCGTCTATCACTTTCGATTTCTTGATCGCAACTATTTGTCCATCTGTTAACATTCCCTTGTAAACAGTACCCTACCCACCTTGCCCGAGTATTCTATCCTCATTGAAATTGTCGGTGGCCTTCTCTAAATCATTGGATTTGAACAATTTGCTTTTGTCGACATTGCCTTCTGGTGAAGATCGGTCACTTTCCAACAAGTGACCGCCATTGCGTTTGAAGTAGTACTCCTTGAGCTTGGTTTCTTTTCTCTTCTTCATATATTTGCACAACCTCCAAAGGAAAAGACACAGAAGTAGTGCCCCAAGGCCTGCCCCAACCCCTGAAATATATAGTTACCATTGATTGAAATATATCTTTAATCAACACCAGTTGAATGGACAATCATGTTAGAACGAACAGCAAGGTAAAACTCATTTCTGTACCTATATCTGAACATAATATATGCTATGCTGTTCTTTTTCTAACATTACTCTTGTACATAAAGCGGTCTAAAGAGTTTAAAAGATGTACATACCAATAAGAATGGAGTTGGCTGTCTTTCCACCGACGACGCATTTAAAGCCGCCCGGTATGTTGACACAAGTCCCAGGGAACCTTTTTGAATCTTCACATTCATCAATATCTGATAACAAATGAGAAACCAACATATTAGCAGAGAAACCCTTGTCCTTGAGTAAAATTAGCAAGACTAGTAATTGTTGACACCTGATTTTTGACCATCTTTTATTTTAGTCTTTATTTCTAAAATTAATTAAAAATATCAAAAAATGTCAAAAAATTACAAAACCAACTTTGGAAGCCTTAGCCTAGCCTTAGGAACCAATTTTGAACAAAAAATATTTTTTGAATTTTTTAATATTTTTTGGAATTTATTTATTTATAAAAATACCCAAAAAATTGGAAAAATACCATTCGTGGTCAGGAAATTACACAAAAAAATTCAGTAATTTTATTTTAATTTCCCCTTTAATATTTTCACTTTTTATTAGGGAAATTCGGCTTGGTTCATTGGGTTCCTTCACAAACCTAATCCCGAACCGGGCCTAAAAAATCCTTTTCGAGTCTTTTAATTTTCAATTCTCGATTTTTATAAGCTATGACATTGGAATCTAAAGTATTGAAATGCAATTGGGTCAATTTGCCCTCCAATTTGATCAATTTTAGTCAAAAGGGCTTAATTGCATAAAAATCTTTCAATTTAGTCCCCGGTTTTACAATTTGTGAAATTAAATTTCACACGGGCACACCCATTAAAATTAAACACCTCTGCCCAACATTTTTCATCATGCTGAATCCATTGGTGGGCTCAATTTTGGCTAATTCGATCGTTTAGGCCTTCGATTTGGCGAAATTAAATTTCGGATCCTAGGGATAATTTGGGGTTTTCACAGAATTTCAATAAATTGATTCACGAAAATACCCATATTTCATGGAAAACATGTCAAGGAATCCGATTTTGCCATCAATTTCATGAAAAGATGTCACTTGGGGGGTCAATTTGGCGATTTGGACAATTTGGCCGAACCGGGTCGGTCGTGTCAGACCCGACCCGACCCGGGTCTGCAGCAATGCACAGAATGTGCAGCAGAACGTGCAGAATGCAGAAAAACAGAGAAAAAAAAGAGCAACGTGGGGTGCGATTTTCGGGAAGAAAAAAAAGAAGAACGGGCGTGGGGGGACACTTCGGGCAGAGACCCATGTTCGGCGTGGCGAAGGCGTGGTCGTCGAGGCGGGCGGTCGGCCACACGGAACCGGGAGATTCTCGGATAAAAACCGAACTCGGCAAAAAGGAAAAGGGGATTTTTTTGGAAAAGACCGGACGAGACGAGCTTCGGCGGAGCTTCAAGCATCTTCACGGATCATCACCGGGTACTCAGTGGCCGTCGGCGAGCTCCAAGCAGGTCGGTATTCTCCTCCGATCACCGTTTCTCATACGCACGCCATGTGTTCGAAGAAATGCCGATGGATGTCTCGGCTCGGTTTTGTCTCGGCCGTGTCTTCCCGAGCTTCATTTAGCACGAATATTGCCTTGAGTCTCCACTAGAACTATCCCTAAACCCGACTTGCTGTTTATTTTGCATTAAAACTAGACAAAAACCGAGGGCCGGAGTTTCGCCGGCCATGGTTCGGACGGGAGCTTGACGAGGGATTTCCGGCGGCCGTCGACCATCAAGGGACCCCAGGTAAGTCCTCAAACCTCCCTTGGATGCTATGTGAATGAAAGAAACCGAGTTTGAGCGACAAAAAAAAATTCTGCAAATCGGCTCGCCGGAGCCTGTTCGGTGGTCGGTCGTTTAGGTGTTTTCCGACGTTAGATCTTTCATGTTAGTGATATATGGTGATGCTGGTAGTATAGAGAGTCTAATGCCGAAAAAAGGAACGAAAAACACCAAGTTTGGGACCGGTTCGCGATTTTCCGGCGAAAATTCCGGCGAGGGTCGCCGGAATTTTCACTGTTCATCGTCTTCTCCGGCGACCCTCCGGCCGGTCAACGGTCAACGGCTGACGTGGCGGTCCCGATTGCGACACGTGTCGCGATCCTAGAATTTTGGAAAATAAAATAAACGATTTTCGGATAATTAAATAAAGTCAATCCGACGGCCAAGAATGTTCCAAGTGGCCTTCTGTGGATCGTCCGATCTTGTCCAAGATCGGACGCACCACGATTGGACACGTGGTTCACTTCTGATCGTCCGATCCGTTGGTTTTCTAAAAAAGAAAAATAAATTAATTTTTGATCCGACGGCTATTTATTGAGCCACGTAGCTCTCTGTAGGTCGTCCGATCTAGTGGAAGATCGGAAGCACAGGATGAGGCCACGTGGCACAATGAGAGCCGCCCGATCCGGGGAATTTTCGGATAATTAAATAAAATAGATAAAAAATCAAAAAAATTGTTAAAAAATAGAAAAAATATTTAAAAATATAAAACGGTGTCGTTTTAGGCCGGTTTCAACCCTTAGGGTCGGGCCGGGCGCCCGAGAGGCGCGGGCCGGGTTTGACCCGGCCCGGAAAATATTTTTAAACATTGAAAAATCCAAAAATAATAATAAAATAATAAAAAAAAATCAATAAAAAATGAAAAATCATGAAAAATTCAAAAAAATTCGGAAAATTCAGAAAAACTCTAAAAAAATTCCAAAAAATAGGAAATTGCCACATTCAACTAGCCACGATCTATTCCGGGTCATTTGACCCCCGATCTTTTCAAAAATGACGGTTTTGCCCTTTCGGCAAACCGTCTTCCAAACAAATTCTAAAAAATCCAGGAAAATCCCAAAAAATAGGAAATGGCCACAAAAAACTGGCCAAGACTCATTCCGGGTGTTTTGAACCCCGGCCCATCTTAAAATGACGATTCCGCCCTTTGGGCGAATCGTCTTCCAAAAATTGAAGAAAAAAATCAAGAAATTCCAAAAAATTCTCAAAAACGGGAAATGGCCACCATCAACTGGCCATGGAATATTTTGGGTAATTCGGTATCCAAACCTTCCAAAAATGACAATTTTGCCCTTCGGGATAATTGTCCCCGAATCTTCCCATTTTACCCCTAGTCCTAAATCGCATATTCGCTAAGCCCTTATGGCTATACTAGGAGGCCCATGATTGAAATTGATGTGCATTGACATGATTTATTTATGCACTTGACTTGCGCTTTCATTATATTGACTGTGATTTGATAGGACCAGTCTTCCAATCTGCATGAAACCCTGACTCATACCTATCTCACCTAAAATTGCGCCTGCATGAAATCTTGAATAGGAAAATCACTCGCGTTAGGTACCGAAAGGGCGTCGGTAATGACACCGACGTAACCAAGTCCCCGAACCCAAAATCTCTGGTTCCGCAGAACTGATCGATCTCTCCCAATCGGTCAGTAAGGTTTCCGGTCTACCCTCCAAGAAAGACCGGTGGCGACTCCAAATGCATGCACAAGTTGCACATGCCACCACGACCACACTAAGGTCAAAAGCGATCGACTCTTATCGTCGAATCACTCAAAAGAAAACTCCCGTCGCGATTTGGTATGAGCCTGGGAGGGCCCGCGCCGATCCAAGACCTCGCGATCGGTAATCCATTAGCCGCGTCCGTTGATTTCGGACGGGTCGCGACAGCTGGCGACTCCGCTGGGGACATTGTTCTAGAACACTTGGTTCTGGACCTCAAGTGGACTTAGGCCGTAATTAAAACGCTGAGTGATTTTTCTAACCCTGCAGGCGCTCTTGAAGGTGAGGTAAGTCCGCTCACGATAGGTGTTATATGTTTTTGCAGATTGGAGTGATAAGGGGTGTAGTCTGTGATTAACATTGTCTTATGCAGGATGGGCGTAGGAATGTATGTTATATGGATAATTTGAAGCGCTGATTGATATATAAATTGTTGCGCATGATTCACTGCATATTTGAGGATCACGACACTTTGCACAAAGCGCCCAAACCCAGGCCGCGAAATCACCTTTTCAGGTAGCCATAGATCAGGGATCGATATGCAACGCTCTAGCGTGGATTGCGCTGGGGTCGACCATATTCGATCCCACTCACTATCCAAGTCGAGACTTTTATCCATTTGTTGTGGATTGCGCTCATGGACGAATTTATCGACTCGGATAGAGGGAAGCCTCTAGGTTCCTCACCTAAGCCATTCTTTTTTTCTAGAGTCAACCCTCACTTGTCTCATGCGCATGTATATGGATGGTTGGTATACCTAAAACCAAAAAATCATTGGGTACCTCTCATGGTAAGGTCCTGCCGTTTCTATTTAAATTCACTTGCAGCCTTTCATTTTGCACAACATGTTGCATTCATCAAGTTCGATGGTTGAGTCCAATTCCATTTTAAAGTATAGATAAAAGAGATGATCTCTCCAAGTCGGTCCCACGTCCCGGACGTATTCAAGTATGAGCGACGCGTCATCCGCCATCAGACGGCCCGGACATTCAACGGAGTCTACCCTTTTCGAGCTGTCCGAGGAATGATCCAGTAACCTTACCGGAAATTGAAGGATAGGCGATAACAGCAAATCCGAGACACCTGCCGGACATTATCAAAAGGGTATCTGATGAAAACGAAGACCCAAAATAGCCAGACCGAAGACATCAAGCGTCGTCCCCCGAAGACCCGACTTGGGGCACCTCTTTAGGTTGTTAAGGGTCACGTTCCAGTCGTCCCTTTTCTTTTATCAAGATCATCGAGTCTGTAAGGAGCACCCGTCTGTGGGTCTCCCATCTATCTTTTACACCTCGATTCCTAAGTCTTGTCTAAGTGTCTTGACATTGGAATGTGACACTGGAATTTCTCTCAACCATTCGGATTTTTCGGTTCAATTGCATGTCTCGCCCAGATGAAATTTTCGTTAGAACTCACACTTGGCATGTTTAACCCAAGTACGAGAATCTACCATTCATTTCATGGTGCGCCGGACATGAAATTGAACCGGTCTATAGCATGCATCCTTGGTAATCCTTGGTAATTAACTAAAGTCGTCCATGTTTCCTGAATTCAAGAGGAGACATGATATCCAAATTACCTTCGGGAAATCATCTCAATTTGGATGTCCTATTTCCCACCGAATTTAGGACACATCGAAATTGCATTTTTATCTTCTTGGACATTCCACAGATTTTCTGGGGATTGGCCAAAAGTGATAACCATGGATTACGCTCCTTTTAGTTTTATGTTTTCTCTTGAAAAACATTGATAAGAATTTTTCACATGAGGTTAAGGCTTGTGTAAAAGTCCTTATCTTCGTTAATCTCAAGAAAGCATAAAATTGAAAAGATTTATGCTTTACTTCCCTTTCTGACATATTCCTGTCATTCGAACATGTAATTTCCAGAATCAAAATCCGAGGACTTGTGTGAAGAATCAGTCACAAGTTAAAATGGACCAGGATGGCATAGAAAAGCGCTGTCGCGACCCGTCCGAAATTTTTCCCCCGATCCGACGGTGCGAGGGATTGAATTTCGTTAGTGTGACGGGCGAATGGATTACCGATCGCGGCCCCCCACTCTGAAGTGTGGATCGCGAGCTTTGGATCGGCGCGGGCCCTCCCAGGCCCATACCAAATCGCGGCGGGAGTATTTTTCAAAGGACTCGGCGATAAGAGCCGATCGATTTCGACCTTAGTGTGGTCGTGGTGGCATGTGCAACTTGTGCATGCATTTGGAGTCGCCACCCGGTCTTTCTTGGAGGGTAGACCGGAAACCTTACTGACCGATTGGGAGAGATCGATCAGTTCTGCGGAACCAGAGATTTTTGGGTTCGGGGACTTGGTTACGTTGGTGTCATTACCAACGCCCTTTCGGTACCTAACGCGATTGATTTTCCTAACTAAGAGTTCATGCAGACGCAATTTTGGGTGATATAGGTATGAGTCAGGGTCTCATGCAGATTGGAAGACTGGTCCTACCACATCACAGTCAATATAATGAAAGCGCAAGTCAAGTGCATAAATAAATCATGTCAATGCACATCAATTTCAATCATTGGCCTCCTAGTATAGCCATAAGGGCTTAGGGAAGATGTGATTTAGGGCTAGGGGTAAAATGGGAAGATTCTGGGACAATTAGCCCGAAGGGAAAGATTGTCATTTTTTGGAAGGTTTGGATACCGAATTACCCAAAATACTCCATGGCCAGTTGTTCGTGGCCATTTCCCATTTTTGAGAATTTTTTTGAATTTCTTGATTTTTCTTCAATTTTTGGAAGACGATTCGCCAAAAGGGCGAAATCGTCATTTTTAAGACGGTTCGGGGTTCAAAACACCCGGGATGAGTCTTGGCCAGTTGTTCGTGGCCATTTCCTATTTTTGAGGATTTTCTTGGATTTTTTAGAATTTTTTTTGGAAGACGGTTTCCCGGAAGGGCAAAACCGTCATTTCGAAAAAGATCGGGGGTCGAAAGACCTGGAACAAGTCATGGCCAGTTGAATGTGGCCATTTCCTATTTTCTGGAATTTTTTAGAATTTTTCCGAATTTTTTTGAATTTTTTATGATTTTCTATTTTTTTATTGATTTTTTGATTATTTTATTATTTATTATTATTTTTTAATATTTAAAAATAATTTCCGGGCCGGGTCAGACCCGGCCCACGCCTCTCGGGCGCCCGGCCCGACCCTAGGGGTCGACACCGGTCTAAAACGACACCGTTTCATATTTTTAAATATATTTTTATATTTTTTAACAATTTTTTTGATTTTTTATCCATTTTATTTAATTATCCGAAAATTCCCCGGATCGGACGGTCCTCATTGTGCCACGTGGCCTGTTCTCGTGTGTCCGATCTCTCACTCGATCGGAAGACCCACAGAGAGCCACGTGGCTCAATTATGGCCGTCGGATCAAAAATTAATTTATTTTCCTTTTTTAGAAAACCATTCAAATCGGACGCTCCAGATTGTGCCACGTGGCCACCTTCGGCGCGTCCGATCTAACCTTAGATCGGACGTTCCACAGCCTGCCACTTGGCACAATCTCGTCCGCCGGATTTATTTTAATTTATTTATTTTCCAAAATTCTAGGATCGCGACACGTGTCGCGATCGTGGCCGTCCGTTTGTTTTATTTGAAAATACATGGATCGGACCCCACCCGGCTGACATGGCTGCCTACGTGGCACGCCACGTCGGCCGTTGACCGTTGACCGGCCGGAGGGTTGCCGGAGAAGACGATGAACAGTGAAAATTCCGGCGGGAATAGTAAAAATTCCGGCGAGGTCGCCGGAAAATTGCGAAACGGGCCCGAAACTTGGTATTTTTCGCCCGTTCTTGCGGCATTCGACTCCTTAGACACTCAGCATCAATATGCAACCAAAAAGGGACAAAAATCGCATCGGTAATCGCCCCAAAAATCCGGCGACCGAACCGGCTCCGGCGAAGAATTCACAAAAAAAAATTTATTTGTTTAAACTCGATTCTAGGCATTCACATGGCATCTAAGGAAGGTTTAGAAGCTTACCTATAGTCCTTTGATGGTCGGTGGCCGTGGGCTTCGCCGGTGTGAGCTTTAGGTTCGGCCCGAGCACATCGAACTCCGGCCACCGCTCCCAGCATGGTTTCAATGCAAAATAAACACGTAAACAAGCTTAGAGTCGGTTCTAGGATTAACTTAGGGCCCTAACCGAACATATGCCACTCGAATCACGCACGGCCGGGGACGAAACCGAGTTGAAACATGCATCGGCATTTCACCGAACACATGGCGTGCATAAGAAAATATGGAGATCCGGCGAGATACCGACCTGTTCGAGAGTTGTCAACGGCAACCCCAGCTCTCGGGATGATTGATGTTGCGTTATGAAGGCTGTGGAACCGTCGTCTCTGCTCCGGAGTTCGCCAAAAAATCCCCCCTTCTCTCTTGGCCGAACCCCCCTTTAACCGAACTTCCCCTTTTATTTTCATGGCCGACCAGCGATTTTTTTATGCCCACGAGCCTCTGCCGGCGAGCATGGAGCTCTATCAATGTCCACCCACGCTCGTTTGCCTTTTGTTTCTCCCCAAAACGCGTCGCCCATGCCCCCTGTTTTTTTTCTGCCATTCTGCACGTTCTGCTGCACATTCTGTGCATTGTTGCAGACCCGGGTCGGGTCGGGCCGGACCCAACCGACCCGGTTCGGCCAAATCGACAAATTGACCCCCCAAATGACCTCTTTTCATGAAATTGATGGCAAAATCGGATTCCTTGACATGTTTTCCATCAAATATGAGTATTTTCATGAATCAATTTATTGAAATTCTGTGAAAACCCCAAATTGTCCCTAGGATCCGAAATTCAATTTCGCCAAATCGAAGGCCTAAACGATCGAATTAGCCAAAATTGAGCCCACCAATGGATTCAGCATGATGAAAACTGTTGGGTAGAGGTGTTCAATTTTAATGGGTGTGCCCGTGTGAAATTTAATTTCAAAAATTGTGAAACCGGGGACTAAATTGAAAGATTTTTATGCAATTAAGCCCTTTTGGTTAAAATTGATCAAATTGGAGGGCAAATTGACCCAATTACATTTCAATACTTTTGAGTCCAATGTCGTAGCTTATAAAAAGCGAGAATTGAAAATTAGAAGACTCGAAAAGGATTTTTTAGGCCCGGTTCGGGATTAGGTTTGTGAAGGAACCCAATGAACCAAGCCGAATTTCCCTAATAAAAAGTGAAAATATTAAAGAGAGAATTAAAATAAAATTTCTGAATATTTTTGTGTAATTTTCTAACCACGGATGGTATTTCTTTCTAAATGTTTGGGTATTTTTATAATTAAATAAATTACAAAAAATATTAAAAAATTCAAAAAATATTTTTGTTCAAAATTGGTTCCTAAGGCTAGGATAAGGCTTCCAAAGTTGATTTTGTAATTTTTTGACCTTTTTGATATTTTTAATTAATTTTAGAAATAAAAACTAAGATAAAAGATGGTCAAAAATCAGGTGTCAACAGCTGCCCCTCTTTGAGAGTGAGCTCGTCAGAGGTTGCTTTCAAAGACAAAATGACACCTGAATCCTAACCGACTCGACTGGGGAAAAGAAATGCTATGACATCGAACCCTTAAGTCCTTTGATGAATGTTCAAATTAATCCCCGATTTGCTCTTGTAATTTGAACATGGGCCGGAGCGAGAGAGGCTTACCTGACGTTTACCTGCCTGTTGAATGCTGCGCCGCGGAGTCTGAGGAGGTTTTTTTTTTTTTTTTTGTGGCGTCTAGTTCGCCATGCTGGGTTTTTATTACTCCCTCCGTGGCTCCTGATTTGCTACTTTGGGGTCTTGAAATTCTTTTCCACGGCTACCGGTTGCAATCCATTCCGAAGGATGAGAGCTTCGAGGCGTGGTTATCCGGCGCGTGCTTCGTGGAAAAGGCGGTCACCGTATCTCTAGGCGGCAAGTCGCGAGCGTTATGGGCTCTGATCTTGAACTGTGCTTTGAGACACCTCTGTCGTGAATCCCTGTATGGTGGGATTTTGGGTGGAATAAATGTCTTTCCCGCGGCTACCGGCTGCAATTCATTCCGAAGGGTGAGAGCTTCGAGGCGTGGCTATCCGGCGCGTGCTTCGTGGAAAAGGCGGTCACCGTATCTCTAGGCAGCAAGTCGCGAGCGTTATGGGCTCCGATCTTGAACTGTGCTTTGAGACACCTCTGTCGTGAATCCCTGTGTAGTGGGACTTTGGGGAAAGAAATCTTCTGAAGCTGAAAATTGGCGATCCGGTCCGGAAGATGACAGATCCGCGGCTACCAACCTGTGAACACTTACAGAGAGATTTATCTAGTCATCGTGCTTTCGAAGCGGCAAGCGAGCCTTTTGGGCTTCAGTCTTGGGTCGACTTCTAGGCACCTATTTGCTTTAGAGGATCCCATGACGCTGACTAGCGGGGCCAGAGGGGATTTTTCAAGTTTTGAAGAGGGTTCCCAATACGGAGGTTTTCCACGTCCGATAGGATCGCCTGATTTTTTGAAAATGGGGTCCTAAGTCGGAGGTTTTCCACGTCCGCTGGGACTGTTTGGTTTCCTTGAAAAGGGGTCCCAAGTCGAAGGTTTTCCACGTCCGCCGGGATTGTTTGTTTTTGAAAAGGGGTCCTAGGACGAGGGTTCTCCACGTCATGCTAAGACTGTATGATTTTTTTTGAAAAGGGGTCTCATGACGAGATTTCTCCACGTCCGATGAGATTACCTATTTTTCTGAGAAGGGGTCTCATGACGAGGTTTCTCCATGCCTGATGAGATTACCTGAATTTTGAAAAGGGGTCCCATGTCGAGGTTTCTCCACGCCTGATGAGATTACCTGTTTTTCTGGGAAGGGGTCTCATGACGAGGTTTCTCCACGCCTGATGAGATCACCTGTTTTTCTGGGAAGGGGTCTCATGACGAGGTTTCTCCACGCCTGATGAGATTACCTGTTTTTCTGAAAGGGGTCTCATGACGAGGTTTCTCCACGTCTGATGAGATTACCTGTTTTTCTGGGAAGGGGTCTCATGACGAGGTTTCTCCACGCCTGATGAGATCACCTGTTTTTCTGGGAATGGGTCTCATGACGAGGTTTCTCCACGCCTGATGAGATTACCTGTTTTTCTGAAAGGGGTCTCATGACGAGGTTTCTCCACGTCTGATGAGATTACCTGTTTTTCTGGGAAGGGGTCTCATGACGAGGTTTCTCCACGCCTGATGAGATTACCTGAATTTTGAAAAGGGGTCCCATGTCGAGGTTTCTCCACGCCTGATGAGATTACCTGTTTTTCTGGGAAGGGGTCTCATGACGAGGTTTCTCCACGCCTGATGAGATCACCTGTTTTTCTGGGAAGGGGTCTCATGACGAGGTTTCTCCACGCCTGATGAGATTACCTGTTTTTCTGAAAGGGGTCTCATGACGAGGTTTCTCCACGTCTGATGAGATTACCTGTTTTTCTGGGAAGGGGTCTCATGACGAGGTTTCTCCACGCCTGATGAGATCACATGTTTTTCTGGGAATGGGTCTCATGACGAGGTTTCTCCACGCCTGATGAGATTACCTGTTTTTCTGAAAGGGGTTTCATGACGAGGTTTCTCCACGTCTGATGAGATTACCTGTATTTTGAAAAGGGGTCCCATGACGAGGTTTCTCCACGCCTGATGAGATCATCTGTTTTTCTGGGAAGGGGTCCCATGACGAGGTTTCTTCACGCCTGATGAGATTACCTGTTTTTTTGAAAGGGGTCTCATGACGAGGTTTCTCCACGTCCGATGAGATTACCTGTTTTTCTGGGAAGGGGTCTCATGACGAGGTTTCTCCACGCCTGATGAGATCACCTGTTTTTCTGGGAAGGGGTCTCATGACGAGGTTTCTCCACGCCTGATGAGATTACCTGTTTTTCTGAAAGGGGTCTCATGACGAGGTTTCTCCACGTCTGATGAGATTACCTGTTTTTCTGGGAAGGGGTCTCATGACGAGGTTTCTCCACGCCTGATGAGATCACCTGTTTTTCTGGGAAGGGGTCTCATGACGAGGTTTCTCCACGCCTGATGAGATTACCTGTTTTTCAGAAATGGGTCTCATGACGAGGTTTCTCAACGTCTGATGAGATTACCTGTATTTTGAAAAGGGGTCCCATGACGAGGTTTCTCCACGCCTGATGAGATCACCTGTTTTTCTGGGAAGGGGTCCCATGACGAGGTTTCTCCACGCCTGATGAGATTACCTGTTTTTCTGAAAAGGGTCTCATGACGAGGTTTCTCCACGTCTGATGAGATTACCTGTTTTTCTGAGAAGGGGTCTCATGACGAGGTTTCTCCACGCCTGATGAGATTACCTGGATTTTGAAAATGGGTCTCATGACGAGGTTTCTCCACGCCTGATGAGATTACCTGTTTTTCTGAGAAGGGGTCTCATGACGAGGTTTCTCCACGTCCGATGAGATTACCTAAATTTTGAAAAGGTTCCCAAAAACGGAGGTTTTCCATGTCCGATGGGAATGTTTGGTTCTTCAAAAGGTTCCCAAGTCGGAGGTTTTCTACGTCCGGTGGGATTGTTTGGTCTTCTGAAAGAGGAGTTCTTCTTTCCCCTTTTTTGAAAAAGATACCCATGGCGTGATTTCTACCATTGAGTTGACCCTTCAGGCGGTTTCTACCATGGTTTGACCCTTCAGGCGGTTTCTACCATGATTTGACCCTTCAGGCGGTTTCTACCATAAGTTGACCCTTCAGGCGGTATCTACCATGATTTGACCCTTCAGGCGGTTTCTACCATAATTTGACCCTTCATGCGGTAACTACCATAAGTTGACCCTTCAGGCGGTATCTACCATGATTTGACCCTTCAGGCGGTTTCTACCATAAGTTGACCCTTCAGGCGGTATCTACCATAAGTTGACCCTTTAGGCGGTTTCTACCTTGAGTTGACCCTTCAGGCGGTTTCTACCTTGAGTTGACCCTTCAGGCGGTATCTACCTTTGATTTGACCCTTCAGGCGGTTCCTACCTTGAGTTGACCCTTGAGGCGGTTTCTACCATTGGTTTGACCCTTTAGGCGGTATCTACCTTTGCTTTGACCCTTTAGGCGGTATCTACCTTGATTTGACCCTTCCGGCGGTATCTACCTTGAGTTGACCCTTCAGGCGGTTTCTACCTTGATTTGACCCTTCAGGCGGTTTCTACCTTAATTTGACCATTGAGGCGGTTTCTACCATTGGTTTGACCCTTTAGGCGGTATCTACCTTTGCTTTGACCCTTCAGGCGGTATCTACCTTGATTTGACCCTTCAGGCGGTATCTACCTTGATTTGACCCTTCAGGCGGTTTCTACCTTAATTTGACCCTTCAGGCGGTTTCTACCTTAAGTTGACCCTTGAGGCGGTTTCTACCATTGGTTTGACCCTTGAGGCGGTTTCTACCATTGGTTTGACCCTTTAGGCGGTATCTACCTTGATTTGACCCTTTAGGCGGTATCTACCTTGATTTGACCCTTCCGGCGGTTTCTACCTTGATTTGACCCTTCAGGCGGTTTCTACCTTAATTTGACCCTTCATGCGGTTTCTACCTTAAGTTGACCCTTGAGGCGGTTTCTACCATTGGTTTGACCCTTTAGGCGGTATCTACCTTTGCTTTGACCCTTCAGGCGGTATCTACCTTGATTTGACCCTTCAGGCGGTATCTACCTTGATTTGACCCTTCAGGCGGTTTCTACCTTGATTTGACCTTTCAGGCGGTTTCTACCTTAATTTGACCCTTCAGGCGGTTTCTACCTTGAGTTGACCCTTCAGGCGGTTTCTACCTTGAGTTGACCCTTCAGGCGGTTTCTACCATGATTTGACCCTTCAGGCGGTATCTACCTTGAGTTGACCCTTCAGGCGGTTTCTACCTTAATTTGACCCTTCAGGCGGTATCTACCATGATTTGGTTGAGGCGACATTCTGGGAGCTGGGTTCTCCAGGTATCCTGCAGAAGTTTGAGCCTGAAATATTTTTCTTCACCAAGAAAATGTTAGTAATCTTTGGGAAGACGATGGCTGGCCACTTGCCGAAGCCGCATGACTTTGGTTTAATCATGAAGTGTGCATTTTGATGCTGGAGATTATCCAAAGCATTCTTGCAACATGCAAATGTGATCACAAATCCCAGGCACGGAAAATCTGGATCAATGGTTTGAAAATTCCAAAAAGAGTTTGTTCAAAACATCAGTTGTAATATTTCTGGTTCAAGAGGTCTTCTCACCTGTTTTGAGATAATGGTTTTTATAGGGGATGCACTCAATTCCCTACTAACCTGTGCCTAGGTTTTAGGCTCATTCGCAGCGCATACATTTTGATCGGTCGGGAGGTCTTCCACGGGACCGTAATGTTGGGCTTGGGTATCGGTCTTCAATGGGGACCCGCTTTCGAGTCAAGACCATTCAATGAAAGCTTTCACCATCTGCTCCGGGTTTACAAGTCAAGGACCCTGCAAAATGAGAAAGAAATAGTCTTGCTCGTACCTCTTCGAGCTAAGCCATATGTTAACCCAAGTGTCTTAATCAGAGAAGACTGTTTCAGGGTCGTAACTTTGGTAGGATTGGGGACCGAAAAAAAGGCTTGTTTTTGGCCCAGAATTTGTGAAGGGATTGACATCGGTGATCATTGCAAATTTGCCACCTGTCCTTTCCATTTTGCATCTTCAATTTTTGAGGTACACGACCGCTTTTGAGGTGTGCACAAATTCTTGTGAAAGCGCCTCTGGCTGCATTAAGAGAGTAACAACTCTATCTGTGTCTTTGCTCCGTGCTTGACACCATTCGAGGAGTAGTCTTTTTGAACCTGACTCCTTTTGGATTTCTCTTCTCCCCTTTTCAAACAGGTTTCGCTAGGGGATTGATACAAATTGTTCACCCAAGCATCGGCCTTACTTTTACCAGGCACTTTGCTTTTTCTTGATGCTGGGGATTTTTCTCATCATCTTTTCCTTTTCATTTTTTTTGAAATCCCGCTTTTTCTCATCTTCGAGAGATCGTGTTAGACATGTGACCAAAGGTCTAACAACTTTAAGCATTAACTTAGGAATTTCTTCGCAAACCCTAAGTCTTGAACTCTTCCGTTTCTGAAGTGATGATGCATCTGTCTTGGAATGTGCAATGATCACCAACGGGTTTATGAAATGATCTTGCAGGCTCAACTTGGCTATGCAAAGGATTCGGTGTGTGGGATAGAGAAATGAATGCTTCTCATCATCCTATGGCACTTGGATTACCATATAAACAACACACGAAGATTAATGTTAGTTCGAGCAAGAAAATTTCTAACCATTTTCTCCTTATGCTGCTGGACTGACCTCCATTTTGCCCCGATGTGGGGTGGTTCTTGACAGGGTTGAGAATGAAAACCGCCGTTCAAAGGGGTTGTCAATAGTCACCTGTAGTGTTTGGGGATATGAAACGAATGCCTCCGTCGTCCCAATCCATGTAATTGCTGCGAATAATCCCTACTCCCGTAGGTTCAGATTTTGCTATCTGATTCGCTCCACTTCTCTCTCAAGTGTGTATAGGACGTGTTTGGATTAGGCTTTGCCTCTCGTCTTTTGAGAAAACGTCCTTTTGAAAGTTTTGAACAACTTTTGATTGGAAAAAATCTCTTTCATCTTCTCCAAAAATTTTACCCGTCAAGGGGATTTTATGCTGCACCATGCATGTTCTAATCATGTTTAGACAACCTCCTGTTTTCAAAACATGATTGTTAATAGAGTTAGAACTCTATGTCTTTTCTAGACATCAGATTCTGAAAACTTTTCTTTTTCTCTTTTTTCTCTTTTTTGTTTTGGGTTGGGGAAAGGGGTACTTACCTGTCCACCGTGGCTGGAGGTCCCTGAAAATGTAGAAGAAACATGTCATTGTATGTTCACGGATTTTTCAAGAATCGGAACGATACTGCTTTACCCTTGGTCATGTGCTCCAACTAGTAATACATGGGATGTCAGAATCCTGTTTTGCCTTGTTGGCGAGCCCCTGTCAAGGACGGGAATTATGTGTCAGTTTGCGTTCCAAAATTCAAGACAAATTGGAACGATACCGCCTTGTTCTTGCTTTGTGTTTCCATTTGAACACAAACGCGCGGCTTGTAGAATTTGGCCCTCTATCTTGTGGCCATGATCTCTCCATCTGGTTGGCAATGGAACCTCCTCTAGGATTTGCACTAGAGGAGATCCTTTCATGCTTTTGTACGCATTCCAACGTCGTTCTTCGGAGTTCCTTTTATTCAAGGAAAAAGGAAATTTTTATCAGAATGCACGTCAAAGCATGTAATGTGGAAGCGATACTTTTTACCCTCCACTCAGTCTTATAATCAAAGACCATTACTTGGAGTCCTGACTTCTAAGGTCGATAATTCTATTTGCCTCCTTGTCGGCGAGTTCTTTTATTTTGTGGCTTTCTGGTGCCAACAATTTTCTGTCCATCTTGACGGTGAATCCTCTCGCTTCGCACCTCCATTTGAACGCAAATGTAAGGCTTGTTGAAGTCGGCCATCTAGCTCGTGACCATGATCTATCCATCTGTTTGGCAACGAAATCTTCCTCTAGGATTTGCACTAGATGAGATCAATTTGTGCTTTTGGACGTATTCTACGTCATTTCCTAGGGTTCCGTTTCCTGGCAACTTGCCTCTTGCAACGGATATTTCTTTTCGCCTCCACGTCGGGCGAGATCCTTTCTTTTGTGGCTTTTTGGTGCCACCAATTTTCTGCCAAATGAGAACAAACTCATGTTAAGCATGGGATCTTTGGGAGATCAATTTGGAACGATACAAAGTTACCGTTCACCCAGGTTTGTATCCTGGGGTTTACTTCCAATGAGGACGACTCTGTCATTGCGTCCATGGATTTTTCCAGAGAAGAAATGTCCTTCCTTTATCCGGCGCACAAATGATTCACTTGCCCCGGTTAGACGTGGTTCATCATGGCTAGGTGATGCCTGCCCCAGCTAAATTCATTCCTGCGTTTTGCTATAATCTCCATCCTTTTTGGGGATGTCTTCCCTCTTGGGATTCCTGATGACGCCTTACTGACGTATTCCTTTCCTTCGTCGATTATTGACGTTTCTCATTTGATGTGGATGATGGATGCTGCTTCATCTCGTCTGTATTTGTGGGTGTTGTTCGTGAGACGATCCTCAATCACGTCGACAACTGCTTTGCCCCAGTTGGGCGGTGTTCATCTTGGCAGCGTGCCTTGGCATTCCCATGCTCTTGGACGATTTTCAATCCGATTTGAAGACATTCATGCACCTGCATATGAAGAGACAGGTGTGGGGATTTATCTGGCTTCATTTGAAATTTCAGGAAGGAGGTACTCCCTTCGAAACTTCGTCCTTCCAACATTTGAAGGAGCAGTGTTTTCCAAGTATTTTGCCCCAGTGAGGCTTGTCTTGGTGTTTGTCATCTCTGGGTTTGATAACCCTAGTTCGATGCACTTTCATGGGGGGTCGTGAGAATTTGCCCCCGGCTTGGCTCCTCGAAGCAGGTGGGGGGAGCCCGCTCTCATGAATTTTTGTCGATTCTGGTCATCTATCTCGATTGCCAGATTCTTCGATTATTTTTTCTCTGTCCCTAGACAGCCTGACAATCTGGGGATTTGTCATGTGGCGGTTTGGTGATTCTCTCGATCACAGTCGCCATTTGAGATGTTCGATGTTCCCCTATTGAAAAGAAGAAATCTCATGAGTAAATGGCATGTATAATTGACTATTGGAGTCGATACAATTTACCCTTGAAATTTATCCTGCGGGAACCGGCATTTCTCCCTTTGGCTTCTCTGTGTGCAGGATGTGTGCATGATATGTATGATGCATGTTCTGTGTGCATGCAACGAAAAATGAGTTCGTGTTTTTCACTCTATTCAGAGAAAGCATTTTTATCAGATGTGTCAATCCGCAAAACTTGAATTTTTCTTTTTAAGTGTTCTTTTCACAAAGATTTCTAAATGATGAGAATTTTCTTTAGATTTTCTCGAAGGTTTTGTTCCCAAATTGAGCCATTTGAATGCTCTTGAAAATATTTAGCCAGAATGCATGTCTGAGATGCCATGAAAAGGATACTCATTGTTTGGTCATTTGAAGGCACTGCATCTTGGGTCCTCGGCTTTTGATCATCACCTTTCAAAGATCTCAGCAGATGATATGCTGTTAGATGATATGATCCTACGATCTTTCGAAGATCTCAGCGTTTGATATGCCGCCTTGTTTGACACTTTTCAGCTTTGCCGCTACGTTTCGATTTCTTCATGCATCTTTTGCCTTGCTATCATTTCATGACGTCCCTCGAGCATCTTGCTATTTGACATCAGCAAGCACGGGTTTACTTGTGGCTGAGTACTTCAACTTCCTGAAGTGTTACTTCTCAAGCAACAATTTTCTTCATTGTGTCTTGTCGCATTCACCTTACGTTTTAACAATCTTTTACTCCACCTGCGCGATGAAAGGAGAGAATGAGTTGATTAATGTACAAGGAGCTTTAATTGAAACGACTACGGGTTTACTATCCCCTCTCTAGTCACTTCGGGCATGCAAGAGGATGGAAATTCTTAGTGGTCCTGTTCATTTCCATCATCACCTGCAAGAATGAGAAACCATATCAACTCATGAACCAGTCAACCCAATTTGGAACAGATACAACCTTTTCGACTTAGGGAGAGCCAATCCCAATTAGGTTGCTTCTTCTTCATGCTGTCTACTTAGGTTTTATCAAAATTGATCCATCTTGTCTTTACCAACCCAATGGGGGTGACATCTGATGAAGGCACCTTCATCTTCCTTTTGTAGGGAATGCAAGTTTCTATTTGTTGGTCTTCAACCATCCTATCCATCGTTCCACCATCATCTTGCATGTGGTCAGATGAGGGCATTTTCGGCAAATGTCTGCCATGTAAAACCTGTCCCTCCTGTCTATCCGCAGATGGATTTTTTTCTTCTCGATCTGTTTTTCACCTGAGATGAAGAGATAGTAAATATTATGCCAATATCTGATTGGAAATCAATTAGGAACGACACGTCCTTATCCTTGATCCGATTGCCCCGGTCAGGTGACGTTTGCCCTGGCTAAGTGGGGTTTGCCCCAGTTGACTGCTTTGACCCCCTTCATTATTTTTGCAGTTCTTTTTTAATTTGGGGATATATGCCATTTGTAGTTTCTCGTCCCCTTTTCATCTCGATGGGCCTTTGCCTCGGTATGCTTTTTTTGTGAGAAGTCGACTCATTTGTCTGCCTTCAAATGTCCATCCCGGTGGCTCGAGTTGTCGACCAGCTTCAATCTTCCTGAAGCACCACTCCGTTTCTCTTGGGCGTTCTGTGCTTTGGGCGGCACACCAGTTGTCCGATCAGCCGGGTCGGCACGGTCATTGATGGGGTTGTCTTCGTACACCCTGTCCTCTTGTTGGTTTTGCCGCATGTTCTCCCATGACTCTTCCCTCATAGCCTCTATCGCATATCCTTCAGAGGTTAAGCTCAACTTTGCGAAGGAAGTTGTAAAAGCGGGGTCTTCAACCCTACCGATGATTCCCATACTACCCATCTCAGTTAAGCATGGCTCTTTCCGCCCCATCGAGGTGGTATGCTTCTCCGGATTTTGAGAAGATGTAGTCTGTACCTCACGTGATTCGGGTGCGTTGGTGATAAGCCTTAGATCGCTTTCCAGTCCAACCTCGGATACGTCACTGATTTTGCGATCCGACAAAAGGTCAGGCCGGACGTTGAGTCCTGTCCTATCGAACACTAGTATATCACAGTTGATGAGAGCCTGCACATCATATTGTAGAGTTCGGCAATTGTCAACATTATATCCCTTCTCCCCCATATGGTATGCACAGGTCTGATTCAGGTCGAACCCCTGGAATCTTGGCGGTTTCACCCTTGGTGGCCTCTTGGCTACCAACCTTTCCTCCAAAAGCCGATGGAGCAGTTCTGACATAGGAAGTGGGAGCGGTGTGAATAATGGGGGACTTCTCTTACTTGACTGGCCAGATTTCTCTATTTTAGGTGCTGGTTGTCTCTGGTGAGGAATGAAATCAGGCGGCTGATGTCTTGCCACGTGTTCAGAATTTTGACTCGTGAACGTCATTCTTCGATAGTCGTTCGTCGTTTCCCTGACCGGTTCTTTACTCCTTTGAGAAAGCTCTCCGCGACTTTCTTTGTTTCTGATCATACTATCGCGCTTAGCCCATTCCATCCTTTCACCGGCATGCACAAGTTGTGAAAATGATTGGTAATGAGCCGTACCCAACCGATTAAAGGAATCATAGGGAAGAGCTTTCAGATAGTGTTCTATTAACTCATCTTCGTCCAGCGGAGGTTGGACTTGTGTTGCTTTTACTCTCCACCTTTGTGTGAATGATCTAAAGCTTTCATTTCTCCTTTGCTTCATGTGCATCAGATCCATTCTGGTAGGGGTGGCCTTCCTGTTGAAATCGTATTGCTGGAGAAACTGATTAGCCAAATCACTCCATTCTCGGATGCCCTCGACATCAAGCCTCGTGAACCATTCTAACGCGGGACCGACCAGGCTATGCCGAAAATTTTGGACAAGAAGCGAATCGTCACTATCGAAATCGATCATCGCCTCCAAATAGTATTGGATATGAGTTCTTGGGCAACCGATACCACCATATCTCCTAGCAAGTCCCGGCCATTGGGGAATCTCAAGCATCCTCCCTTTGGGGCATGTAGAAGAGACATTGTATGGACGGGTTTCAGCGGGGATCGGGTTCGCACGACCTCCAACATCCTGCTGGTGACTATAGTTTTTCTCCCGAATCAGGTGTGTGACGAACAGATCCTCTCCAGTCATCTCATTTTCCTCCATAGCACCATACTTTTCTTTATGTTGTTCTTCCAGGTTAGTCATCATGGGTGTGCCTTTGGAGAAGTCTTCTACTTCCATGGCTCGATCAACATCTGGCACACCAGTTGAACTTGGTCGGGTGGTCAGATCAGGATTGAAGGTCGTCGGGGACGCCCCTTGTGTAGTGAGGAGGAATGTCCTCATCATTGCCAATGCTTGAGTCATCTGACTCTCCAGTGCGGCCAAGCGCTTCTCCAGGCCAATCTGATCCATTTTAACCTGTGACTGAAGTTTCGCACAAGTTCTTGGCTCTTGATTCGGGAAAACACCTGTTCGAATGACAGGACTATGTTAGAAAGGGGAGTAAAGCATAAATCCTTTCAATTTTATGCTTTCTTGTGATTAACGAAGATAAAAAATTTTACACAAGCCTTAGCCTCGTGTGAAAAATTCTTATCGATGTTTTTCAAGAGAAAACATAAAACTAAAAGGAGCGTAATCCATGGTTATCACTTTTGGCCAATCCCCAGAGAATCTGTGGAATGTCCAAGAAGATAAAAATGCAATTTCGATGTGTCCTAAATTCAGTGGGAAATAGGACATCCAAATTGAGATGATTTCCCAAAGGTAATTTGGATATCATGTCTCCTCTTGAATTCAGGAAACATGGACGACTTTAGTTAATTACCAAGGATTACCAAGGATGCATGCTATAAACCGGTTCAATTCCATGTCCGGCGTACCATGAAATGAATGTTAGACTCTCGTACTCGGGTTAGACATGCCAAGTGTGAGTTCTAACGAAAATTTCATCTGGGTAAGACATGCAATTGAACCGAACAATTCGAGTGGTTGAGAGAAATTCCAGTGCCGCATTCCAATGTCAAGACACTTAGACAAGACTTAGGAATCGAGGTGTAAAAAATAGATGGGAGACCCACAGACGGGTGCTCCTTACAGACTCGATGATCCTGATAAAAGAAAATGGGCGATTGGAATGTAGCCCTTAAGAACCTAAGGAGATGCCCCAAGTCGGGTCTCCAGAGGACGTCACTTGGTGTCTTTGGTTCGGCTATTTCGGGTCTTCATTTTCATCAGATGCCCTTTTGATGATGTCCGGTAGGTATCTCGAATTTGCTGTTATCGCCTGTCCTTCAACTTCCGGTATGGTCACTGGACCACTCCTTGGACAGCTTGAAAAGGGTAAACTCCGTCGAATGTCCGGGCGGTTTGATGGCGGATGACGCGTCGCTCATACTTGAATATGTCCGGGATGTGGGACCGACTTGGAGAGATCATCTCTTCTATCCCTACTCTAATATGGAATTGGACTCAACCATCGGACTTGATGAATGCAGCATGTTGTGCAAAATAAAAGGCTGCAAGTGAATTTAAATAGAAACGGCAGGACCTTACCATGAGAGGTACCCAATGATTTTTTGGTTTTAGGTATACCAACCATCCATATACATGCGCATGAGACAAGTGAGGCTTGACTCTAAAAATCAAAAGGGTTTGGAACCTAAGGCCAAGGCTCCCATCTCGAGTTCTAGAAAGAGCAGATTCCATTGCACAACTATCGTTGCATTGGGGCTCGATCCATAGTTCAAAATGAGCGGAATTGAAAAGTGGATTACCCCGTGTTTTTCCTCACGGAGATTCCATTTTCAATCCCTTATATTGTTTTCCTATAGGGGGCGCCCGGGGTTTTAGGCGCGGTTGTATGTGTCCATGTGTCGTGATCATCTCAATGTAAGTCATGCACAACAATTTATCAATCAGCACTTCAAATCATCCATACAGCATACATTCCTACGCCAACCTGCATAAGACAATGTTAATCACAGACTACCCCCCTTATCACTCCAATCTGCAAAAACATATAACACCTATCATGAGCGGACTTACCTCACCTTCAAGAGCGCCTGCAGGGTTAGAAATATCACTCAGCGTTTTAATTACGGCCTAAGTCCACTTGAGGTCCAGAACCAAGTGTTCTAGAACAACCTCCCCAGCGGAGTCGCCAGCTGTCGCGACCCGTCCGAAATTTTTCCCCCGATCCGACGGTGCGAGGGATTGAATTTCATTAGTGTGACGGGCGAATGGATTACCGATCGCGGCCCCCACTCTGAAGTGTGGATCGCGAGCTTTGGATCGGCGCGGGCCCTCCCAGGCCCATACCAAATCGCGGCGGGAGTATTTTTCAAAGGACTCGGCGATAAGAGCCGATCGATTTCGACCTTAGTGTGGTCGTGGTGGTATGTGCAACTTGTGCATGCATTTGGAGTCGCCACCGGTCTTTCTTGGAGGGTAGACCGGAAACCTTACTGACCGATTGGGAGAGATCGATCAGTTCTGCGGAACCAGAGATTTTTGGGTTCGGGGACTTGGTTACGTTGGTGTCATTACCAACGCCCTTTCGGTACCTAACGCGAGTGATTTTCCTAACTAAGAGTTCATGCAGACGCAATTTTGGGTGATATAGGTATGAGTCAGGGTCTCATGCAGATTGGAAGACTGGTCCTACCACATCACAGTCAATATAATGAAAGCGCAAGTCAAGTGCATAAATAAATCATGTCAATGCACATCAATTTCAATCATTGGCCTCCTAGTATAGCCATAAGGGCTTAGGGAAGATGTGATTTAGGGCTAGGGGTAAAATAGGAAGATTCTGGGACAATTAGCCCGAAGGGCAAGATTGTCATTTTTTGGAAGGTTTGGATACCGAATTACCCAAAATACTCCATGGCCAGTTGTTCGTGGCCATTTCCTATTTTTGGGGATTTTCTTGGATTTTTTTAAAAAAATTTTGGAAGACGGTTTCCCGGAAGGGCAAAACCGTCATTTCGAAAAAGATCGGGGGTCGAAAGACCCGGAACAAGTCATGGCCAGTTGAATGTGGCCATTTCCTATTTTCTGGAAATTTTTAGAATTTTTCCGAATTTTCCGAATTTTTTTGAATTTTTTATGATTTTCTATTTTTTATTGATTTTTTGATTATTTTATTATTTATTATTATTTTTTAATATTTAAAAATAATTTCCGGGCCGGGTCAGACCCGGCCCACGCCTCTCGGGCGCCCGGCCCGACCCTAGGGGACGACACCGGTCTAAAACGACACCGTTTCATATTTTTAAATATATTTTTATATTTTTTAACAATTTTTTTGATTTTTTATCCATTTTATTTAATTATCCGAAAATTCCCCGGATCGGACGGTCCTCATTGTGCCACGTGGCCTGTTCTCGTGCGTCCGATCTCTCACTCGATCGGAAGACCCACAGAGAGCCACGTGGCTCAATTATGGCCGTCGGATCAAAAATTAATTTATTTTCCTTTTTTAGAAAACCATTCAAATCGGACGCTCCAGATTGTGCCACGTGGCCACCTTCGGCGCGTCCGATCTAACCTTAGATCGGACGTTCCACAGCCTGCCACTTGGCACAATCTCGTCCGCCGGATTTATTTTAATTTATTTATTTTCCAAAATTCTAGGATCGCGACACGTGTCGCGATCGTGGCCGTCCGTTTGTTTTATTTGAAAATACATGGATCGGACCCCACCCGGCTGACGTGGCTGCCTACGTGGCACGCCACGTCGGCCGTTGACCGTTGACCGGCCGGAGGGTCGCCGGAGAAGACGATGAACAGTGAAAATTCCGGCGGGAATAGTAAAAATTCCGGCGAGGTCGCCGGAAAATTGCGAAACGGGCCCGAAAATTGGTATTTTTCGCCCGTTCTTGCGGCATTCGACTCCTTAGACACTCAGCATCAATATGCAACCAAAAAGGGACAAAAATCGCATCGGTAACCGCCCCAAAAATCCGGCGACCGAACCGGCTCCGGCGAAGAATTCACAAAAAAAAAATTATTTGTTTAAACTCGATTCTAGGCATTCACATGGCATCTAAGGAAGGTTTAGAAGCTTACCTATAGTCCTCTGATGGTCGGTGGCCGTGGGCTTCGCCAGTGTGAGCTTTAGGTTCGGCCCGAGCACATCGAACTCCGGCCACCGCTCCCGGCATGGTTTCAATGCAAAATAAACACGTAAACAAGCTTAGAGTCGGTTCTAGGATTAACTTAGGGCCCTAACCGAACATATGCCACTCGAATCACACACGGCCGGGGATGAAACCGAGTTGAAACATGCATCGGCATTTCACCGAACACATGGCGTGCATAAGAAAATATGGAGATCCGGCGAGATACCGACCTGTTCGAGAGTTGTCAACGGCAACCCCAGCTCTCGGGATGATTGATGTTGCGTTATGAAGGCTGTGGAACCGTCGTCTCTGCTCCGGAATTCGCCAAAAAATCCCCCCTTCTCTCTCGGCCGAACCCCCCTTTAACCGAACTTCCCCTTTTATTTTCATGGCCGACCAGCGATTTTTTTATGCCCACGAGCCTCTGCCGGCGAGCATGGAGCTCTGTCAATGTCCCCCCACGCTCGTTTGCCTTTTGTTTCTCCCCAAAACGCGTCGCCCATGCCCCATGTTTTTTTTCTGCCATTCTGCACGTTCTGCTGCACATTCTGTGCATTGTTGCAGACCCGGGTCGGACCGGGTCGGGTCGGGCCGGACCCGACCGACCCGGTTCGGCCAAATCGACCAAATCGCCAAATTGACCCCCCAAATGACCTCTTTTCATGAAATTGATGGAAAAATCGGATTCCTTGACATGTTTTCCATCAAATATGGGTATTTTCGTGAATCAATTTATTGAAATTCTGTGAAAACCCCAAATTGTCCCTAGGATCCGAAATTCAATTTCGCCAAATCGAAGGCCTAAACGATCGAATTAGCCAAAATTGAGCCCACCAATGGATTCATCATGATGAAAAATGTTGGGTAGAGGTGTTCAATTTTAATGGGTGTGCCCGTGTGAAATTTAATTTCAAAAATTGTGAAACCGGGGACTAAATTGAAAGATTTTTATGCAATTAAGCCCTTTTGGTTAAAATTGATCACATTGGAGGGCAAATTGACCCAATTGCATTTCAATACTTTTGAGTTCAATGTCATAGCTTATAAAAACCGAGAATTGAAAATTAGAAGACTCGAAAAGGATTTTTTAGGCCCGGTTCGGGATTAGGTTTGTGAAGGAACCCAATGAACCAAGCCGAATTTCCCTAATAAAAAGTGAAAATATTAAAGAGAGAATTAAAATAAAATTTCTGAATATTTTTGTGTAATTTTCTAACCACGGATGGTATTTTTTCTAAATTTTGGGTATTTTTATAATTAAATAAATTACAAAAAATATTAAAAAAATTCAAAAAATATTTTTTGTTCAAAATTGGTTCCTAAGGCTAGGCTAAGGCTTCCAAAGTTGATTTTGTAATTTTTTGACCTTTTTGATATTTTTAATTAATTTTAGAAATAAAAACTAAGATAAAAGATGGTAAAAAATCAGGTGTCAACAAGCGCTTGACCACCGTAGAGAGTCAACTGATGAGGTCATTTTGCCATCTTTCAAGACGTGGAGCAGCATGCAATCAAAGAAGCCACATGCGGAAGAGAATTAGCTGTAATCTAATCTCTTTAAATTTGAAAATTTGTTGATTGTGTTTTATTGATCCTCAGGAGTGGTCCTTCAAGAATATCGAAGCTAGTCGACAACTCGAGCCACTAGGATGGATGTTTGAAGACAGACAAAGGAGTCAACTTCTCACTAAGACGACATACTGGGGCAAAGCCCGCCAAGATGAAAAGAGACAGGAAGCTCCGAACGGCAGATATCCCCTAATTGAAAAGGGAACCGTAAAAATTGTGAAAGGATCAAAGCAGTCGACTGGGGCATATCCCACTCAACTAGGGCAGACGCCACCTGACCGGGGCAGCCGGATCAAGTGTAAAGACGCGTCGTTCCTAATTGATTTTCAATCAGATACCGGCATAATATTTCCTATATTTTCCTCTCAGGTGAAAAACAGGATAAGATGGTCGAAGACCAACGAAGGGGAACTTGCCTTCCCTACAAGATGAAAAGGTTGTTGAAGTACCCAATCACGAGTAAACCCATTCTCGCGGATGTCAAATAGCGTGAATGTGTCAATGCGGCAGGATCAAATTGCCTACGACTAAATCAGTCAGCCCCAGACAACGCATCCAGTTGCTGGGGGCAAATCACTCTCTACCCAGAAAGGGTACCGAATGTAGGATATGCCGAATTCACCATGGGGATACGTAGGGGAAGTCCCTGAAGCAGTTATCACCCATGAATCATGATGAAGTGGAATAATCAATCAAAGACAAAACACATCAAACCCTTCTAAATGAAAAGGAGAACGATACGGAGCCATCGATTCTGGTAAAAGGACGTATCGTTCCAAAATGATTATTTTCTTGATATGAGAATAATGTTTCATTTCTTTTTCCTTTCAGGTTGGGAACAGAAGCAAAGGGCCCAAGAAGCAATGCCTTCAAATGACAAACTGGGAGTACCCCTTTTCATGGCATCTCAGACATGCACTTTGGCTAAATATTTTTAAGAGCATTCTAATAGCTCAATTTGTGAACAAAACCTTTGAGAAAACTTGAAGAAGTTTATCATCATTTAGAAATCTCTGTGAAAAGAGCGCTTGGAAAGAAAATTTCAAGTTTTCCAGATTGACATATCTGATAAAAATGCTTTCTCTGAATAGAGTGAAAAGCACGAACTCATGTTTCGTTGCATGCACACAGAACATGCATCATACATATCATGCACACATCCTGCACACAGAGAACCCAAAGGGAGAAATGCCGGTTCCCGCAGGATAAATTTCAAGGGTAAATTGTATCGACTCCAATAGTCAATTATACATGCCCTTTACTCATGAGGTTTCTTCTTTTCAATAGGGGAACATCGAACATCTCAAATGGCGACCGTGATCGAGAGAATCATCAAACCGCCACATGACAAATCCCCAGATTGTCAGGCTGTCTAGGGACAGAGAAAAAATAATCGAAGAATCTGGCAATCGAGATAGATGACCAGAATCGACAAAAATTCATGAGAGCGGGCTCCCCCACCTGCTTCGAGGAGCCAAGCCGGGGGCAAATTCTCACGACCCCCCATGAAAGTGCATCGAACCAGGGTTATCAAACCCAGAGATGACAAACACCAAGACAAGCCTCACTGGGGAAAAATACTTGGAAAACACTGCTCCTTCAAATGTTGGAAGGACGAAGTCTCGAAGGGAGTACCTCCTTCTTGAAATTTCAAATGAAGCCAGATAAATCCCCACACCTGTCTCTTCATATGCAGGTGCATGAATGTCTTCAAATCGGATTGAAAATCGTCCAGGAGCATGGGAATGCCAAGGCACGCTGCCAAGATGAACACCGCCCAACTGGGGCAAAGCAGTTGTCGACGTGATTGAGGATCGTCTCACGAACAACACCCACAAATACAGACAAGATGAAGCAGCATCCATCACCCACATCAAATGAGAAGCGTCAATAATCGACGAAGGAAAGGAATACGTCAGTAAGGCGTCATCAGGAATCCTAAGAGGGAAGACATCCCCAAAGAGGATGGAGATTATAGCAAAACGCAGGAATGAATTTAGCTGGGGCAGGCATCACCTAGCCATGATGAACCACGTCTAACCGTGGCAAGTGAATCATTTGTGCGCCGGACAAAGGAATGACATTTCTTCTCTGGCAAAATCCAGGGACGCAATGACAGAGTCGTCCTCATCGGAAGTAAACCCTAGGATACAAACCTGGGTGAACGGTAACTTTGTATCGTTCCAAATTGATCTCCCAAAGATCCCATGCTTAACATGAGTTTGTTCTCATTTGGCAGAAAATTGGTGGCACCAAAAAGCCACAAAAGAAAGGATCTCGCCCAACGTGGAAGCGAAAAGAAATATCTGTTATAGGGGGCAAGCTGCCAGGAAATGGAACCCCGCAAAATGGCGTTAGAATACGTCCAAAAGCACAAATTGATCTCATCCGGTTCAAATCCTAGAGAAGGATTCATTGCCAACCAGACGGGTAGATCATGGCCACGAGCTAGATGGCCGACTTCAACAAGCCTTACATTTGCGTTCAAATGGAGACGCGAAACGAGAGTAAAGCAGTATCGTTTCGATTTGTCTTGAATTTCGAAACACGAACTTACACTTAATGTTTATCGTTGACAGGGATTCACTGTCAAGAAGGACAGAAAATTGTTGGCACCAGAAAGCCGCAAAATAAAAGAACTCGCCGACAAGGAGGCAAATAGAATTATCGACCTTAGAAGTCAGGACTCCAAGAAATGGTCTTTGATTATAAGACTGAGTGGAGGGTAAAAAGTATCGCTCCCAAATTACATGCTTTGACATGCATTCTGATAAAAAAAAATTCCTTGAATAAAAGGAACTCTGAAGAGTGGCGCGGGAATGCGTCCAAATTCACAAATGGATCTCCTCTAGGGCAAATCCTTGAGAAGGATTTATCGCCAACCAAACGGAGGAATCATGGCCACAAGATAGATGGCCAACTTCTGCAAGCCGCACGTTTGTGTTCAAACGGAAACACAAAACAGAATAAGGCGGTATCGTTCCAATCTATCTTGAATTTTGGAATACAAACTGACACCTAACTCCCGTCCTTGACAGGGGTTCGCCAACAAGGCGAAGTAGGATTCTGACATCCCATGTATTACTAGTTGGAGCACATAACCAAGGGTAAAGCAGTATCGTTCCGATTTTTGAAAAATCCGTGAACATACAATGACATGTTTCTTCTACATTTTCAGGGACCTCCAGCCACGGTGGACAGGTAAGTACCCCTTTCCCCAACCCAAAACAAAAAAGAGAAAAAAGAGAAAAAGAAGAGTTTTCAGAATCTAATGTCTAGAAAAGACATAGAGTTCTAACTCCATTAACAATCATGTTTTGAAAACAGGAGGTTGTCTAAACATGATTAGAACATGCATGGTGCAGCATAAAATCCCCTTGACGGGTAAAATTTTTGGAGAAGATGAAAGAGATTTTTTCCAATCAAAAGTTGTTCAAAACTTTCAAAAGGACGTTTTCTCAAAAGACGAGAGGCAAAACCTAATCCAAACACGTCCTATACACACTTGAGAGAGAAGTGGAGCGAATCAGATAGCAAAATCTGAACCTACGGGAGTAGGGACCATTCGCAGCGATTACATGGATTAGGACGACGGAGGCATCCGTTTCATATCCCCAAACACTACAGGTGACTATTGACAACCCCTTTGAACGGCGGTTTTCATTCTCAACCCTGTCAAGAACCACCCCACATTGGGGCAAAATGGAGGCGAGTCCAGCAACATCAGGAGAAAATAGTTAGAAATTTTCTTGCTCGGACTAACATTAATCTTCGTGTGTTGTTTATGTGGTAATCCAAGTGCCATAGGATGATGAGAAGCATTCATTTCTCTATCCCACACACCGAATCCTTTGCATAGCCAAGTTGAGCCTGCAAAATCATTTCATAAACCCGTTGGTGATCATTGCACATTCCAAGACGGATGCATCATCACTTCAGAAACGGAAGAGTTCAAGACTTAGGGCTTGCGAAGAAATTCCTAAGTTAATGCTTAAAGTTGTTAGACCTTTGGGCACATGTCTAACACGATCTCCCGAAGATGAGAAAAAGCGGGATTTCAAAAAAAAATGATGAGAAAAGCCCCCAGCATCAAGAAAAAGCAAAGTGCCTGGTAAAAGCAAGGCCGATGCTTGAATGAACAATCTGCATTGATCCCCAATGAAACATGAATGAAAAGGGGAGGAAAAATCCAAAAGGAGTCAGATTCAAAAGACTACTCCTCAAAAGGTGTCAAGCGCGGAGCAAAGACGCAGACAAAGTTGTCAGCCTCTTAATGCAGTCAGAGACGCTATCTAAAACTTGTGCATACCTCATAAATGGTCGTGCACCTCAAAAATTGAAGATGCAAAATGGAAAAGACATGTGGCAAATTTGCAATGATCACCAATGTCAATCCCTTCACAAATTCTGGGCCAAAAACAAGCCTTTTTCGGTCCCCCAATACTACCAAAGTTACGACCCTGAAACAGTCTTCTCTGATTAAGACACTTGGGTTAACATATGGCTTAGCTCGAAGAGGTACGAGCAAGACTATTTCTTCCTCATTTTGCAGGGTTCTTGACTTGTAAACCCGGAGCAGATGGTGAAGACTTTCATTCGATGACCTCGACTCCAAAGCGGGTCCCCCTTGAAAACCAATATCCAAGCCCAACATTACGGTCCCGTGGAAGACCTCCCGACCGATCAAAATGTATGCGCTGCGAATGAGCCTAAAACCTAGGCACAGGTCAGTAGGGAATTGAGTGCATCCCCTATAAAAATCATTACCTCAAAACAGGTGAGATGACCTCCTTGTCGAGAAATATTCCAATTGATGTTTTGAGCAAACTCTTTTTGGAATCTTCAAATTGTTGGATCCAGATTTTCCGTGTAAGGGATTTGTGATCACATTTGCATGTTGCAAGAATGCTTTGGATAACCTCCAGCATCAAAATGCACATTTCATGATTAAAGTAAAGTCATGCGGCTTCGGCAAGTGGCCAGCCATCGTCTTCCCAAAGATTACTAACATTTTCTTGGTGAAGAAACATATTTCAGGCTCAAACTTCTACAGGATACTTGGAGAACCCAGCTCCCAGAATGTCGCCTCAACAAATCAATGGTAGAAACCGCCTGAAGGGTCAAACAAAGGTAGAAACCGCCTGAAGGGTCAAATCATGGTAGATACCGCCTGAAGGGTCAATCAATGGTAGAAACCGCCTGAAGGGTCAACCAAAGGTAGAAACCGCCTGAAGGGTCACATGATGGTAGAAACCGCCTGAAGGGTCAACCAAAGGTAGAAACCGCCTGAAGGGTCACATGAAGGTAGAAACCGCCTGAAGGGTCAATTCAAGGTAGATACCGCCTGAAGGGTCAATTCATGGTAGATACCGTCTGAAGGGTCAAAACAATGGTAGAAACCGCCTGAAGGGTCAACCAAAGGTAGAAACCGCCTGAAGGGTCACATGAAAGGTAGAAACCGCCTGAAGGGTCAATTCATGGTAGATACCGCCTAAAGGGTCAAACAAAGGTAGAAACCGCCTGAAGGGTCAAATCATGGTAGATACCGCCTGAAGGGTCAATCAATGGTAGAAACCGCCTGAAGGGTCAACCAAAGGTAGAAACCGCCTGAAGGGTCAAATCAATGGTAGATACCGCCTGAAGGGTCAATCAATGGTAGAAACCGCCTGAAGGGTCAAATCATGGTAGATACCGCCTGAAGGGTCAATCAAAAGTTGGTTTTGTAATTTTTTGACATTTTTTTGATATTTTTAATTAATTTTAGAAATAAAGACTAAAATAAAAGATGGTCAAAAATCAGGTGTCAACAGTAATTCGCATTTCCTCATATATTCTTAATTCCATGGCTACAATATTGTGCTTGTAATGAAAAGGACTGTCCTGTTCCCCTTCATTTTCTTGGGCAGGAAATATGGGATAGAACACGAGCCGCTTTGCTGTATGGGGCCCTTAAATAGGGAATGCGATAGAATGGAGTATGTTACCTAGGCATCCCTCAGTAAGATACGGATTGCTGGTATATCCCCTTCCACAATAGCACTGCGCAAATGGCATCTCAATTGCGTCCTGATGCACGCTTACATTCTGATAGACTGTATCTTCCACAAGAGAAAGAATTAGCATTGCTCGAGTTGATAAGCTCAAGCGCTTAGTTGTTATCGTCTGCAATCCCCCATTCCAGCACCACCGGACCCGTATCATTATATCTCGGGTCTATACCGAAACCTGCCAAGTTAGATGTAGCTGCCAGGGAAGCGTAATTGCACCACTGCCGCGATCCATGTTCTTCTTCTTTGAAATCCACACGAAAGGCCCGAAGGTTAAACGGGAGCGTAGTTTGGCAAAAACCATACTGGCTGTCGGTGTCGTTAGCGGAACATGTCAACCTGCAACCGACAACAGATGATTCCGTACCAGCCATCGTCACCAGGGTGTCGCAACCGAACGATCTAAAGACATTCCACGTCTAGGAGAAGACGAACTGACTTCCCTCTAAGCTCACAACACGTCCTTGGCTCCCGCAGCTTGCATTTTGATAAATTCTAGGAAGAACAACGATAAGCATGCCGTTCATGTATGCACGGGAATTAGGGAGCGAAATGTTGAGGACTTGCAATCCAGTCTTATTCAGAATGAGAACCGACTTGTTTTCCTGGCAAGAGATCTGTTGCGCGGAACAAGCGATCGATCGATAAATATGGACAGAACGAGCAAAGTAAAATGGACACCAGATGTACGTGGTTCGGTCGTAAAGACCTACGTCCACGGAGAGAGTAGTAACGAATTCCACTATAGAACGAGCGATACACGGAGATTACAATCCACTTGAGTTACACAAACACACTCTTGGTGTTTCCCAACCCCAATTACATCCAAGAACGCACACAGTGTTTAGCCCTCAATTCCTAGCGAAATAATCTCTTAATCTCGCAAAGGAATTTAAAAACATAAATCTAACCTCAAGATTTAATCGGCTTCGACACTTGAATTCTTGATGTAATTCCGCGAACAAACGAAGACCCAATATCAAGCACTCGATGAACGGCGCTTCAAGGATCACGATCTTCGTGTCTTCTCTTCGGACGTGGACTGCACGGGAACCCTTCTATATCAAGCGCTCGGCAATTCGGCGCTTCAAGGATTATCTTCTGCCTAACGACAGCTTCCACGATCATCTTCTGGCCTTTGTTACTTACATATATATACACATGAAATTTGGCACACAAAAAAAAAAACGAATCCATGCGTGTCACCCTTTCACCGACTTCAAGCCAGGGAAAAAAAGATATCTGTGCAATAATCTTCAGAATATTTTATTGCCTTTTTCTTCTTTTGGCTTCCAAGTCTTCAATTCTCCTTTTCAGACTTCATGGTCTGATACAAAAACGTTGGAATATTTATTTTCTACACGCACACATCCATATCAAGAAAGAACCGAAGATCTTCTTCCACTTTTATTTCTTTATCCAACACTGAACAGGAAATCAATATTTCCACGGACGTTCACGTATATTCAATTTTAGATTTTTCGCTTTGGGCTCAAACTCGAGACATATTTTCAACAATCTCCACCTTGACTCGTGTTTGAGCCAATTCACAATCGCTTCTCTGATAATCCAAACATCATCTGCAACTCTCCCACAAACCCAATGGGCTCAACCGCTACATATATCATCCAACTCCAAGCCGCGCTTGAACTTCGCCATAACCGAGGACCTCATCAGAGCACCAACTCCACATGCACTTTTAACTGCTCCACAAGAACTTTCTGACACAAGCTCCTCAAGCACAGATAAAGCAAAACCACCGTTGCATCCATATCTGTCAGGAGATCGAAAACGTACTTTGTCAATTTTAGCAGTTACAGCAACTGTTGGCTCTATAGACTCCACCTCACTATAAGCACCATCTGTGTTGATTACCATGCTAGTACCTGCTACCTCAGGAGTTTCTGGTTGCAACTCCACCTCAAGTTGAACACCGTCCAAATCCGTATTAACACTGCCATAATCACTCCTAACCAAAAGTACTGGAGACTCGGCAAAGGTAACTTCTCTGCTGCAAAGAGGTGAATTTATACTCGGGCACCACAACTGATCGCCACACTCATCTCGTGCATAGCCATGGAATATGCACCTTACCTCCACATCGAGCTTACCATCACTTACTCGATAATAACACGGGCAATTAAGCATTCTAAAAATAGAATCATCAGCAACATTACCTGACCATACTTCTTCGGGAGTTCGATATCCAATCGCAGTCGATGGGGATCTATTCACCAAGTAGTTCGTCATGCTAAGCACATCTGCTGGAATTCTCCCAGCCATACCAGCACTAGAGATCTTTTCACGGGCCGTCTCTAGTAACTCTCTGCTCATCAATTCTGCACATTGTTGTGGTTTACTAGTACTAGTGCGTTGTTTCACTATTCCCTTTTTCATGTAGAATTTATTTGTCAGCTTCGAGCAGGATTCCATACTACTGTCAGTTCGCACATGCTTAATCAACTTACCAGTCTCTGTTCCGATCAAAGCTCTCGACCGCGTGTTCCTGACAACAGCATCAAACTTGTGCTTTCGCACAAACACCCAGGCCTTCCTCGAGTAGCCGTTAGACTCTCGAACAGATGTCGACGTCTCAGGGGCGAAACTTATCATTGTCTCACCTTGAAGTTCATACAGGCCGCCATGCTTGATTCCTTTCATTATCACCATGGCACCTCGAACAATCTTCAAGATTCCACCTCGTGAAGAATACCTACATCCAGCTGAATCTAGAGCACCCAAGGAAATTAAATTCTTTTTCAATTCTGGAACGTGTCGTACTCCAGTCAATGTCCTCACAATACCATCATGCATTCTGATTTTAACATCACCAATACCCACAACATCGCATTCAGCATTGTTTCCCAACTGCACTTTACTACTATCCATGCATTGATAAGAAGTAAACCAGTTCCTGTTTGGTGTAGCATGAAAACAACAACCATAATCCATAATACATCCGCCAAACGACGAATTCTCAGTGACAGACAAGACACAATCGACACCATCAGAATTTTCAGCTACAGCTGCAACATCATCCGCAGATTCAACTCCAATTCCCTTAACCCTTTCATTTTTCAGCTTAAAACAATTTCTTCTAAGATGCCCTCTCTTGCCACAGTTCCAACAGACACCACCGCCAGTCCTAGACTGACTGCGTCTATTCATGTTCATACTACTTCTGCTAACACGAGCACTAGTTCTTCCTCTTTCACCTACTAAAGCAGCAAATACAGATTCGCCAGATTCTCTTCTACGGATATCCTCACTCAGAATTAAATCTCGAATCCCATCAAACGTCAAACTAGTTGACCCAGAAGAATTACTAACAGTAGTAACAGTAGTATTCCAACTATCAAGCAATGAGGATAATAGAATCAAAGCACGTACCTCATCTTCAAAGTCAATCTCAACTGAACTCAATTGGCTAACGATCACATTGAATTCATTGATATGATTAGTAACTGATGTACCTTCGCTCATCTTCAAGTTAAACAGACGTCGCATCAAATAGACCTTGTTGATCGCAGAGGGCTTCTCGTACATGTCCGACAAGGCTTTCATCAAACCCGCAGTGGTCTTCTCCTTGACAATATTAAACGCGACGTTACGAGCCAACTCAGCCGAATAACACCCATCGCTCGCCTATCCAGCAATTCCCAATCGGGTTGCTTCATCGTTTCTGGTTTCTTCCCAGACAGGGGCTCATGCAGCTTCATCTGATATAAATAGTCTTCTATCTGTATCTTCCAGAAACCAAAGTCCTTCCCCTCAAATTTGTCAATTTTCACTTTAGTTTCTTCTGTCGCCATCGATTCGCTTCAACTCAAGCAAGCCTAGCTCTGATACCAATTATTGCGCGGAACAAGCGATCGATCGATAAATATGGACAGAACGAGCAAAGTAAAACGGACACCAGATGTACGTGGTTCGGTCGTAAAGACCTACGTCCACGGGGAGAGTAGTAACGAATTCCACTATAGAACGAGCGATACACGGAGATTACAATCCACTTGAGTTACACAAACACACTCTTGGTGTTTCCCAACCCCAATTACATCCAAGAACGCACACAATGTTTAGCCCTCAATTCCTAGCGAAATAATCTCTTAATCTCGCAAAGGAATTTAAAAACACAAATCTAACCTCAAGATTTAATCGGCTTCGACACTTGAATTCTTGATGTAATTCCGCGAACAAACGAAGACCTAATATCAAGCACTCGATGAACGGCGCTTCAAGGATCACGATCTTCGTGTCTTCTCTTCGGACGTGGACTGCACGGGAACCCTTCTATATCAAGCGCTCGGCAATTTGGCGCTTCAAGGATTATCTTCTGCCTAACGACAGCTTCCACGATCATCTTCTGGCCTTTGTTACTTACATATATATACACATGAAATTTGGCACACAAAAAAAACGAATCCATGCGTGCCACCCTTTCACCGACTTCAAGCCAGGGAAAAAAAGATATCTGTGCAATAATCTTCAGAATATTTTATTTCCTTTTTCTTCTTTTGGCTTCCAAGTCTTCAATTCTCCTTTTCAGACTTCATGGTCTGATACAAAAACGTTGGAATATTTATTTTCTACACGCACACATCCATATCAAGAAAGAACCGAAGATCTTCTTCCACTTTTATTTCTTTATCCAACACCGAACAGGAAATCAATATTTCCACGGACGTTCACGTATATTCAATTTTAGATTTTTCGCTTTGGGCTCAAACTCGAGACATATTTTCAACAAGATCTCGTACCAGTCGTCCAAAAAACACCCGGTTCCTATTCCAAAGGGGAAGGGAATGGTGATGTTCCCGCATGTCTCAACACAGCCAGGCTTTGCAAGTGAAGAAGCAGCTCCTGATACTGGTGCCGCGAGAAAAAACAGAAGCAAAAGAACTCGAAACACCGCGTTCGACATGAATTTCAGGTTTGGTATGTGCATGGACTTGGAACGTATGGAGAAAGGGGGGCTATGGCCCGAGTCCCTTGATACTGTTATTTAAGGGGACGAAGGGAAGAACTGGCATGTAATGTATGCATAAATCGTATTCAGCAAATGTTACTTGCTTGTATCTCTGACAAGGGGTGTGCAAACTGGACCAGACCGACCCGGACCGGGCTGGTTGGTCCGGTCCTTGAGGTGGATGGGTTGGTCCCCGGTCCCAATAAATGGGACCGGTGACTGGGCGATCCGGTCCTCGGGTTCTTGTGTTGGGACCGGATCGGCTCGGCCCGGACCGGACCGCTAATAATAGATAATTATTTTTATATATAAATATATATAATTACAAAAAGAATTGAAAACAAAACGGAATCCCCTTCGCTCTCAAGAGTAAGAAAAATCCCGGACCGGCCCAGCAATTTATATGTATAACTCTCGGACCGGCCCAGCATTCATATGGCATTCAGTATGCTATCCTAGTGATGTTTTGGCATTCAGGTGTTTTGGCATTCGGTGACTCAAGTTGTCGAGCCCCAATGTGGAATACAATAGTCGTTTAATATATTTTAATATTTTCTGGGATTTATTTTTCCTTTTTTTTCTCTTTTTGTTCTTTTATTTTCATCTTCTTCCAACCAAGATGAGGGCCAACGAAGCTCGCCCCCACCTCTAGTTGGTCGCTGGGCTTGGCGGTCAACTGGAGGAAGAATAAAATTATAGTAATAGGCTTTGTAGTGGTTGGGCCGGGACCGGATCGGACCGACTATCCTGGTCCTGTTCGGTCCCGATCTTGTCCATGGTCCCGAAAGTATGGAGACTGGACTATTGATCTGGTCATCGAGTTCATGCCGGAACCGGACCGGCCCGGACCAAGCACACCCCTATCTCTGACTCTGAGGAAGCACCCTTGAGCTTAGAGAATATCAAAGTTTGACAGGTAAAGGAGACCGATTAAAGCGGGCAAAGTGTGACTTTTCCTTTGACCAAGACCGGAAGCACTGCCTAAGGAGACGATTTTTCCTTACCCTTGGCCTTTAGCGGGATCCCGTTAAGCACGTTAGAATTGAGATATCCACTCGTTCGTTATCGGCTTGAGTTGTTCCCTGTTCGCATAAGACTTTTTAATTTTTTTCTAGACCAAAATCGCATGAATTCCTCCTCTTCACATTACATGAAGGTTCCATTCGTTTAGCGAAAAATCACTTCTAAGAAAATATTTTTCAGATTTTTCAGCGTTCGGTTCACGGAAAATAAATGAGTCGAGGAAGATACTTTTCCACCGTGCAAAAAAAAAAAAAGTGAGGAAAATGTTTTCATTTTTTGAGGATAGAAAAAAAATTTCCCTCGTATTTTCTCAATCCACTCCTTCATATTTTTTAATCCTTTATTCTTTTCTTTTCTTTTCTTTATTTTCTTTATTTGTAATTTTTTTTCTTTTCATTTCTTTTCTTTTCTTTCTTCCACTGCCAGTTGCCAACCACGGCAATGGCTGACGGCGGACCGAAGAATAAGGGAAAAGAACAAGAAATAAAATAAAAAATAAACAAAGAAAAATAAAAAATAAAAAATAAAAATAACTGTAAATTCAATTTTTTTAAAAAATAGAAAATGATAAAAAGGTGTTACGGAGAAAGGTGATTTTCCTTACTATTCATTTCATTATCAAGTTTCAACAGAACACCGAAAAATATTTTTATTTTCCTAAAAAAAATCCTAGATAACATTTTCCAGAAACACTACATTAGAGGAGCCTAAACATTTGTTCCAAGTCTTTGTTTATGGTCACAAAGTTCCACATTTCATTGGAAATTTCTTTTTTTTTTCCTTAGGATTGATTAGCTCGGTTGCTTATAGTTTCCCATGTAACACTCATACGGTATTTTTTAAAAAATTGTGAATTTTAAACTTACTTTATCGTTGTTTAGATAATTTAAGAAATTAATTTAACTTATCCCTCGTTTAGTGCCAGAGTTTAGTTTCTTGGCATTGTGTGTTTATAATTTGTTAAAAGGCTATTAACTGTGTATGTTAGACGTATTCTAATGCCCTCAATCTTCGTCATGTTTCACAACGTGTGACTCACGGCACATTGAGTAAATTACAGGAAGACTGATGCTAATCATACCCATCAACAAATTAACATGATGGGATTTGAAGATATGTTCCTTTGTTCTCACTAGAGCTTCTCCTTTCAGATTGGAGGACTTTGAAGACGCGTTTTTATTTTGTTCCAGATAGCCACATTAACACAAGGCTTGAGAGGTACTGAGAAATGGGGACTGAGACATTAAGGCCAAGACAACTGAACCGCACGGCTGATCTTTGACCCGGACTGAGGCATTAAGACCATTGGAGCTGCGGGATTAGCGAAAAATCGAAAGTAAATTGCTTTACAGAATCATATTCTTGACTGAGACAAGCAGAAGAAGTCTTGTTTTGACTTGCTTGCATGCGGATTCAAACTGTCATATTATGTCTTGAGCTTGACAAATTCTGTGGAGTTAGTCACACCAATGAAACCATGCAAATTCGGTATCCGATTTATTTCCTTATTTTGTTTATTATTATGTTTGATTTTTTATTGTTGCAACAATTGCTAGTCAGGTTAAACTGAGTTGAAGAAGATCGATGGCAACAGAAGAAGAAAAGGTGCAAGAAATTAACAAATTTGACGATAAGGACTTTGGAATTTGGAAGATGCAGATTGAGGATTATTTATACCAAAGGAATCTGCACTTTCCCTTGTCTATAGAGAAGGCAAGATCTATGAAGCAAGTTAACTGGGGTTTTTTCGGATAGATAGACGGTTAGAAGTTATTCAACTGACGTTTCACAACGTTGCCTTTAACGTTGTATAAGATAACATCATTACCAGACCGATGAATGCCCATGAAAAATGTATGAGAAACGCTATGAGATCAACAACGTCTACTAGATGTGTTCATTACTGGATGGCGGAAGGTGCAGTGCTGCAGTTGTAGAGCATTTCTCTAAATTCAAGCAGGTGAAGATAGAGAAATAATCGGTACTTTAGTTACTAGCAATAGTATGAACCTGAATAGATATAGTCAGTTTAGAACCCGTTATGTTGTCTATTGTAACTGTGGAAAAATCAAGCAACTCATAAGCAATTGCCTTATGATGAATAACGAGAAGAGTAAGAGAATTAGTGTAGAGTCTATTGATGATATGTTGCAATAGTTGATAGTAACTCGTCATTTGACGAATGTGTTATACATTCTGGTTGTTCCTTTGAAAGTACACCAAATAAGAATGGGATTACCACTTATTAGTGCAAGTATGGTAGTAAAGTGCAGTTGGAGAACAATGATGAATGCAATGTTGTATGTATAGGCAATATCAAAATTAGAATGAATGACAGTATCTAGGGGATATTGACTAGAGTGAGGCAATTACTAAAGTTAAAGAAGAACCAGATTTCTTTAAGTGCCCAGATCTATCTAGGTGTAGGTATACTTCGGAATGAGCATTTTGAAAGGCCGTTTGAGGTGCCTTAGTGATTATGAGAGGAACCAAGCGCACTGGCCTAGATGAGCTTCAAGGGGAGGTAGTGATGGATTTTGCCATGTAGATGTTGAATGCTTTGTTCAAGTGTTTGAATCACATTGGGAAGCGAAGCTCAAACTTCATAATGAAAAAATTCTGCTATATGGTTTTGTGGCTGAGGAAATGAATATAAACAGGTGCTCTAGCTCAAGCAAACAGCAAAAGTGCAGCTCAGTTTGACTGCCGGAGAAATCACGGAGTTAGTGGAGTTTTCTCTTTTCTTTTCTTTTTTTGTTCAAAGAGTCGGTGGAGTTGATTCACTTGAATGTTCGCAGAATACTGTGCTTTCCTTCAAGGAAGAATGTCAAATTTATGTAACAATTGCTGACGACTACTCGAAGGAAAGCGCGATGCTCTGCAAATGACTACTCAAAAAGGACCAGTGCTAAAGCACAAGGTTGATGTTGTCGATATCCTATAGTTGAGAGCATTCATTATAAAGGATATCGATAAAATGATCAAGCATGTGTAAACTAGCTGTATTATGGAGTCATGTTGCAAATTGTGGGATGAATTCTACATGGTATAGGGTATAGTGACACAATGCAATGCACTAGTGCTAGTGAACCACAATAAGCAAAGTTGACGAGCAGAACATTATTAGAGACTGTGCATAAAATAATCGCTAATGCTGTTATGGCAAGGAAATTATTCGCGGATACGCTTAGTACAGCAAACTACCTAGTGAAAAGATCCCATCGGTTGTGATAAATATTTGATGAGGGAGCGTGATTAAGTGATTTGTTTGCTCGTGTTATATTTGGTGAGTATAGTACACTTGATGGGAGGGCAAGAAAGTGCAAAATCTTTAAGGTTGGTAAACTCATAGGGGTTTGACAAAAAAAAAAGCTCATAGGGGTTCATAAGAAAGATAAGTAAAGGTGGTGAGTCTAGGGACAACAGCAAAAGTTGATAAATTAGAAAGACAAAATCCAAATAAACGGTGGCGGATAAATTAAACGAGGGATCGTAACTCAAAAACCATTGAGTAATTTATTTGAAAAAAAAAGTGGTAAATTCATAAAACAATTGGTAAATTTAAGACATTGGTATGATTGGCAAATAAAAAGTTGGTAATTTACAAATTGCTAATAAGTTATCCATATGTTACCGAAGAATAAAGTGACCGGTAATTTTTATTTACCATTTTCTTTTTCTTTTCTTTTTCCCTTTTGAAACTTACCAATTCTTTGAGAAATCTACTCCTTTGAAAAAAGAAACTCCTCTTTTTTGGGGAAAATGAAATATAGAATCGTCCCGATTTGCTAGCGGCGCCAACGCTTGTTAGTACTTTTAGAAAAGCCACAAATTGAACCCCTGAAATAATTAATCTCGGCCCAAAAGAGACCATGAAATTGTGGGCTTAACGGTTTTAAGGTTTTATAAAAATGGATTTCAAGCGCTATTTCTCTTAGTTGTAAAGTGTACGTGCCTCCATCATCTCCTCCAAAATGGCCTCCCTCCACGTCCAAGAGATAAGAGGCTCTTCAATGAGACATGTTAAGAGGGGTTGATATTTTGAAATTCCTCAGATGAAATACAATCATACCTTTTCTGTTCGCCTTGCCTGATTAGCAATGTTATTGCAAGTTTTCCTACGTGTACGATAGAGACTCGAACCCGATATGTCACATCACGAATCCATCAGGAATGAAGGACCGACATGACCGTCCTTTCACCCGAATGACAGTACATACATATAAACATACATGTACATACACAGCAGATTGGTTACCTGAGTATGATTTCTATAATCCATCAAGAAGGATATGTACATCTCTAACTAATAATTAAACGCAGCAAACTCATCCCATCATATAAAGCTCAAAAATAAACAACAACTAAGCTCATAACCGTAAATCCTTCTATCAGAATGCTCCGGCTATGATGCGAACGCTCTCGTCTTGTTTGCGTAAACCGAAGAACCTGAAAAACCTTAAGTCGAATGGTATGAGCGATCACAGCCTAGTGAGTAGCACATCTCTTCTAAGCAGATCGAACATCCACTATACCTATATAAAGCAATATTAAAAACTTGAAATCCAAACCTAAAATATAATATACACATTAAACTAAATATAAGTTATTTCATTTCAACAATGCTTAATATAAATAAATAAAAAATACGGATTTAATCCATCATGACAATTCAAACACCAATAGTCAAATCTATTGATCAATTTATATCAAATCCTATGTCGACGACGCATTTCATTAATCAATTATTACTCCATATCCTACCATGGTCACCACACAAATCCTGGTGACAAGGCAACCAAGATTTCTCTCTCGGTGGTTCGGCCTAGAAGAATATCATAATACTAGTATGCATACCCAGAAACCTCTAAACGGGTTCACAATGATATTGAGTATCGAATCATCGTCCTCCAATATCAGAAATCAAATCTAGAATCTAACTCATGAACCAGAACATAATTTATAAACTAAAACACATAACATCTTGCAACACAACACATCCGCCAGAAACACCTTACATAAAGCATTTCTCAAATCATTTTAAAATTCATTTCATAAACTAAAATCACAAAGCAATTCATATATGTAACCTTTAGGAATACATTTTCTTAAAATATTTATCAAACCATTCACGTATATTAAAAAGTAATAAATGCTCGATCCAAATTTTTATGCAACAAAAATGCCATTATATAACTCATACTATGTTAAATTCACATCGATTTCAAATTATGAGTTTAATAACTTGAAGAAGAGATAGCATCACTCTCCTATGAATGCCCAAAACCAAATAATGAAAGTTACTTGAACTGCTGAACTCATAATCCTATCAAATAAACAAGAAACAACGTCAAAATCGAGTAAAACTCTACCCCATCTACGAAATGGCTAAAAAAAAATTAATCGTTGTCTTCCATGATTCAACATATTGCTTGCCCGTACCAATTATTCAAAGTTGTCCCAAGGCGGAGCTGGAGTGCAAAGCTTTAGAATTTCATTCCAGCTAAACCGTTACTCCGTCGATTTTCGTTGAACCACACTGCTCCACAATTCCCTTTCCGTAATTTTCATATAATTCTCCATCCTAAAAACTCTGAGACCTCGCAATTCAAAATTCAAAATCGGACCTCATAATTCTTTAGTAGATATCCCAAAAGCATTGTTGGTAGTTTGAGATATTTGGCTTCTACTAGATCAGATAGTACCTATGGAGTGAATTTTTTAGCAGGTTCATGGAAAACTGTACCACTTATATTTGAAATCAGCAAAAAAAAAAAAATTTATGGTATGTCAATGGAACTCGTGCCTAGAGAATTCTACATTCTTGTACTGACAATTTCAGTCTAGTGAGATATGCAGACGGTGATTATGGAAGATGATACCAAAACTCGAAAAGTACTTCCATATATGCTTTCTTTCTTTGATCAGGAGTGATTTCTTGGTCCTCAAAAAAACAACAAGTTGTTGCATTCTCGATAGCTAAAGCAGGATACATGGTGTTAGTTGCTGATATTTTGACAAAAATATTAAAGGCAGACTTGTTCAAAAAATTAAAGATGATGCGTGTTTTCATTCTCGCACATTTAGTTCAAGTTTCTCAATAATTGAGGTTCTCTTTATGCATTCGTTTTCTTTTTTCTTTTTTGAACAGATAGGAAAACCTTAGGACCATAATAAAGCCTAAAAAACTATAGCATGAATACTTAGCTGCTTGAACGACCTCTAGGACTCATCATTGGTTAAGATCGTTTGATTACTTAAATGAATAACCAATCAAGTTAGATGTATTGAAAGGGTACTAATGGGAACTATTAATGCAATCAAGTCCCTAAACTTAGAAAACTCTGATTGCGTAGGAAGTGAGATATCCTTCCATGCCTCACTTGATTTCTAACCGATAGGCTAATGGTGACTTTGCAAGGCTTTCGCCATGGCTGGGCGAGGTTCGCCTCGCAAGATCTGGGTTGATCGTCGAGGTTTGGCGACCGGCTGGAGGTAGAACAGGGAAGGAAAGGGGAAGAAAAAAATTTAAAAAAAAAAGGAAAAATAATAAAATATTAGGTCGTTAGCCAGCCGGCTCCGGATGGACTAAATTAGCACAATTGTAAAATATTTAGGATTGAATTAGCACAATTACAAAATATTTAAGATTGAACTAGTAAAATTGCAATAACTTATTTGGTAATTTTTTCCTTAACCAAGTGAATGAGTGTGATAATATTGAAGATCTATAGCTCTTCACTTTTTATATCTTCAAATGTTGCATCTCTCCAAAAGGCCCAATAAAAAGTACTTATTGAGGACAAAGTTGTTCCTGTAAATTATACCATTTGGAACTAGATTGGTCATCACACCATTTCGTGCAACACTGGCAACATTTCATCTTCACAACCAATCGAGCCATCAGATTCAGTTTGACCAACCCATTTTTACTTTTATTTTTCCTTCTTTCTTTTTCTTATCAGCCACAAAATTCAAAGGAAATGCGCGTAAGAGCATACGAATGACATGGCTTCCCCTTGGCGATCAAGCAAGTAATCGAGACGTATTTGAGTGACCTAGGACGCGGGAAATACATCACTCCCATGTCAAAATGACAAAACGGTAAAGGGCCGTAATCCACGATCATAACAAAGGGACACTGATTAACATACGATATCAACCAATATGAGAAGAGAGGCCAAAAAAGAAGCTAAGATGAAAGGAAGAAGTTCATTTTGAAGAATATACGGGTTCAAGAATTTATCGAGAAGCAAACTAAATAACTGGAAGAGACGAGCCAGACCGTAAAACGATGAATTTAGGTCTGCTTAGTGCTTACATAGTGAAGGAGGAGGATAGAGGCCATAATGCATGGGACCAGGGTCTTAATTGATAGGGTCACAAGCGGGTGACCCTGAAAAGTACACCAGAACATGCCGTGTCCCAGGCCGGCCGGAACCGGTGGTTAATCCCGTGGTGTGTAAAGTTGATCGTGCCATTTCGGTGAATGATATGCGTGGGAACTTGTATTTTCTTCCGAGACCCTTTCACCATGACGTAGAAGTTAAATTCCCTCTGATGATTGCGATTCCTACGTAGAATGGGATTTCGGTGTGCAACCATCTTTGACCAAGTATTATTAACAGCTGAGCATCTGATGCTTTTGTTATATTGTATGTCTTATTCTGGGATTCAAACCATAGTTAAATAACCGAAAAAGTACTAAAAAAAATGCCGTAAACCTATTACATTGATACCACGTCAAACTTACGCCTTTCGATATTATCAATTTAGTCTTAAATCTTTTTGCATTTATGACAATTCAGTTCATTCAGCCAATTTTGATCGGAGATCGCTAACATGGACACCAACATCCTATGTGATACAAATTGAAAGGTTGAGAATTAAATTGGTCCAATTGAAAGGTTTAGAATTGAATTGATATTAATACAATAGGTCTATGACTTTTTTGGTATTTTCTCTATTAAAATAATGAGTGATCTAGGGTAATGTTTCCTATTTTAGGCTGCTCATTTCGTCATTGGTTATGTCTAAATTTGAATATTGTGTTGTACCAATTCCAATTGATTGACTCATGCATTCTTTCTTACTTATTAAATTAATTTTGAAAATTGCGCCCTGATGCGGCCAAAGTTCAAACTAGTATGGACATAAATTTTGATTACTTAGCTATGGTACTACTACTAACCGTGTGATATTTCGACTCTTCAATTATTTCGTTTTGTCTATAGCTTGGCCAAAAAAAAAAAAAAACCTATTAATCCAGAAATGGTCCTTACCAACCTGTAATCTTGACAATTGCTGTTGAGTTTTTACGTCCGATGGGAGGGAACATGAGATTTCATATACGATTTCTGTCAGGCGTTATTGTATAAGTCAATACAATGAGAAAGTAATTTCGCACAATAAAAATTCAAAACAGGTATCCATTGCACATTCACCCTTACTAAACTGTTGCTCATTACCCAAATCCACCCTTCACTGTCAGATTCCAAGCTGCTAGCACCGGGTGGATTTGGGATAAATGTGTTAGGATACCAGTTTGGAATTTGTCGTGAGACGAAAATTAGCTTTGGATAAATGTGCTACGGATATCGGTTTGGAATTTTTGTGAGATGAAAAATTAGTTTGGGGTATTTATTGTACTAAATCCTATTGTTGAAATGAATAACAAAATTTTGAATGGATTAGGAAGTTGGACTTATGAAAAGAAGCAATTTTTGGTAAGTTCAAACGGGTAATAATACGGGAACTAAATGGAGGGGCCATTTGCTTTTGTTTCACCATATGCATGATCCAAGAATATGAATATCTTCTTGTTCTCATTTCAACCTAGCTATCCATGATGAATTTCGTACATAAGAATTGTGATGAATGGACATGATTCTCTTCGTTATCGGGCCCCCCATTTTTACCTATTCACATCATACACAGTGTTCAACGAAAAGGTCACATCCAAATCCCCAAATACGGGCAAATCTTATAAAATAATCTTTTTTTGTGATCGAATTTTTCGCGTTTTAACGATTGACCATTACATTGAATAGACAATTTTGTCATGTCTTCACAATCTTTTGGACTTGATTCTCTTCACCGATTGTTATCGACGGCCTTAACTACATACAAATAAATTCACATCACAAACTTAGTTTGAAAATTTCAAAAGGATCGTATCGAAATCGCTAAACACCAGTAAATTTTATAAAATAAACTTTGTGACGATGGAATTTTCGGCTGCTTAACCATTGACCATTGCATTAAATAGACAATTTCGCCGTTCTTATGTTATTTTATATACGTGCTTATATATATAGTGACGTTATTTTGGCTTCTTTTGCAATTTTCCCCGCTCTTGCGTGGCTGAGAAAGGTGCATCGGAAAGACGAACAAGCGATGGACGACTTAGTCTTTGGGAACGTAAATAATTAAATTAATATAATCTTATCAATCGATTATCGTTCCCTTTTTTTTTATTATAATTGGTGCACGTGATAAAATTGAAGATGCGGATGGAGAAGCTGCGTCAACCTCGTATTTAGCGGAAATCATTAGTTAGTTTGAGTTTCAGATTGCATCACGGACGACGTTTTTGTAGTGAATAAATTATTGTAAAGCATGCCTGTTCGTTGACTTGCATGCCATAGACTTAAAGATAATTTCGAAAGAAATCTTAGGACGGATAATCACCAAGACGACAAGTACCAAAAGATTTGTTTGGATTATCATCATCTCTATAAATATATGTTTGCGCACACACACATCACAAGTTCATCAATTAACTATGTCTTAGTGCTTTTATTATATACAAGAATTATTCGATGCAATTCCTAATTTTCTATGAAATGCTGAGCAATCGAAATTGTCGACGTGACGGCCTTAGGTTATTGCGTTTTTCGTTTAGTGTCTAGGACTTGATTGAAAATTTCGATTAGGCTGCATATGGTAGCGTTTCTGTTCCTGTGAGCATTTTTTGAACAGAAACATTTTTTTGTATTTTTGTTCAAAACTACGATTTTTGGGGAAAAAACGCGTTTGGTAAGTAAAAAAAAACATTTTTTTCGGTTGCCGGCCGACGACGACGGCGGCTAGTGACCGGCGGCGGCGACTGCGGCAGACGATCGGCTGCGGCGGCGGCTGCGGCCGGCGACCGCTGCCGACGGCAGAGGCCGAGGCCGGCGACGGAGGCCGCGACGGCGGCGACCGGCGACGGGCTTCCGGCAACCGTAACCGGCGACAGGCATCCGGCGGCAGTGGCCAGCAACCGGCGGAGGCGGCCGGCTTTTAGCGAGGTAGCAGGCAGTAGCCGCGTCAGCGACGATGGATGGTGGTTTCAAAAGTGTTCCAAAAATCCAGAAGCAAGTTTTTTTTTGTTCATTCAAAAGTGTTCCCTGGCACAAAAGTGTTCCGCGGAACACTTTCGGAACATCTTTGAACCATACGTGTTTCTGTTCCAAAAGTGTTCCCGAAACACTTTTGGAACAGAAACACTTTCCCTGGTTACCATCCATACGCAGCCTTAAAGTCTAGAACTTTGTTTTACCAATTTAAAGGTTTCAAACTCGACAAGAGATGGCCTTTGTAAGATTGTGAATTTCTAAAATATTTCTTGTTAAGACCATAGACCCGGATGCCTCGATAAAAGCAGACCACAACACAAAATTTAGGACATGAAATCTCTAATTTACCAACGGGTTATGAAACTTTCCCCGCGATAAATGAAAAATAAAATAAATGAATAAAGAATTGGTATTGTCCATAATCTTGTGAACATGTGATTCAGTATGATCTTTTTCCGTTAACCTAAAGTCTCGCACTTAGGCAAGTCTTGATACGACCAGCACAAGACTTTACCACTTAAAGTTTAGTTGCCGACATCTTTATTGGTTCAAAGTCCAAAGTGAGCAACTTATGGATTCCCACTTGACATCACCACCAAAGCGTTGCACGATTGTGTCTTGATTACTTAATTAGGATTAAGCACAATCGGATTAGGCAGACGCTCTGAGTTAAAGATAGGCGGCTTGAGCTGATCCGATGATTATCTAAATCTTGAAAGAGGATGTGCCAGATTCGGTTTCTCTTGCAACGATTTGTCGTCCTAAAACAAAGAAATTCTCAGCCACCACCATTGTATCTCCCCGATCCATCCCCTCGTGGAAAGCAGGAATAAAATTATTCTCATAGCATTATCTACTTGAATTTTCTTCTTCTTTTCAGTATCTATGGAGACCCCCGCACAAAGTATCATAGCATGCGGTGTACCAAAAATGATATAATCAGGGTCTAGGCATATAGTTGAAGTCAATTTAGACGTGAGATGATGGATCCATTGGAAAAATGGACAAGTAGTTCGAATGCGTTCACAAATAACTGTGTGATGATCTCAATAATAAGTGTATTTGGACCTCTTAATGATGATACATTCACTGAAAGGATTAAGATCCTCTAAAGTCAAAGCACAGTTACTCCAATAGATTAAAACACGATTGTGCTTAGAAGAAATTTACCCCAAATACAATAACTCTAAATATCTCTCTCTAATAACTGGAGTTTGCCCTAGTGGCCACTCTTCTCACTTGAGAAGGGGGAGATGGACGGTTCGAACCTCACTTTCGAGAGGAGTTGGGGTGGAAATGCGTGAGGAGAGAGCAGGGTTTCACAACCTGCACGCACACAACACACACGATGACTTATAAAATAGAATAGAATAGGATCAGACAAAAAAAAAAATACCTCTCTCTCAAGTGAGGAGCTCGACACAACGCGACAGTGACTATCGAATGAAATGACGGCTCTCTCTCTTTAAATCAAGTGAGGAGCTCAACCATAGTGGTAGTGTGTTGACACCTAAATTTTGATTTTTGATATTATTATTTTATTTCTTTACTTTATTTTATTTTATTTTATTTTATTTTTATTTTTATCTTTATCTTTATTTCTTTTATTTTTATTTTTATTTATTTGTTTATTTATTTATTTATTTATTTTTATTTTTATTTAAAAAATTATTATTATTATTCGTGTAAGCATAAAAATGAGAATTAATGATTCTCACAAAAATAGTTTCGCATGCATGGTATATTTTCTAACATTCATTTGGCATTTAGGATAGAGTCGGTCAATTGAGTTTAAATTTGTCGGATAAGCAGACCAATTATGCGATGGCAAGATGAGCAGGTTCCTATGGTACAAGGATAGTTGATGAGGATGGTCAAAGATGCTTCGCGAGCTGAACGGCACAAAATAATCTGAGCGAGAAAGTGATAAAAAAATCCTACTCATTGTCCATCAAATAAAATAAGGGATTCATTCGCTCCACCATCTAAAAAGAAGAGGCATAAGGGAAGTGGGGGACAAGGATATTAAAAAAACAACAGAAAAGAAAAGAAAAAGGGGGAAGGGGATGCACGTTGGAGGCCATGCATGCTCGGCAGGAAGGAGGAGAGAGATCTGGAGGGGGGGACCGAGGATCGGGGGACGACGAAGGAGACCGGCGCTTCACTTTGGCCGGCCACCATTAACTGTCACCGGGCTCTTCTCCGACATCACCACGTCTCTCGGGCTCTCTCCTTTCCGCCGGTCCTCTCACGTCGCCTGCTTCTTTCGTCCTGCACCAAACCACATGGATCTCTCCCTCTCTGCGCGAGCTTTCCTTTCTCTCTCAGAGACGCACGTACGCGCTCACTCTCTGGTTGGAGTCTCTACCCTAACTCTTTCTCTGCGGCCATGGGAAAAGCTGTCGTCTCGGACGACGAAGACGAGCTCGAGGAAGATGAAGAGTGACAGGATGAATATGAGAAAGATGGATTTGCTGTAGATGATGTCGATGAAGAAAAACAGGATGAAGAAGAGGATAGGGCTGACAGTGATGAGGAGAGATCGATGGGGGAAAGAAAAAGAATGATTTCCATCCCGAGAGAGAAGGGATAGTTCGAAAAACGAGGTCTGGCATAGAGTTTTCTCAGGTTTCATCAAAGCATCCCGATCCACGTCGAGCCACACCATCGTTCGTCCAGCTTCATCTTGACAGTCACCTCAACCATGCGTGCGATCTGTGCTTGACTGCATGAACGTTCGTCGCCTACCTCTGTGAGCCCAACCTGTCATAGGCGAGTAAGTCGGCACTGACCGAGGAGCCTCGGTGACGTCGGCTTGGTAAGCATAGGTGATTCAGTTCATAAAAACGAGAAAAGGAAGGTGACCGATGGATCCCCCGGCGCTGCTGTCAGGGCCTGTGAGAGCCAATGTCCTCCCGTGTGGAATCAAGAACTCAGCGAGAAGGTCAAGGAGCTCGCCGTTCACCGCCGCCTCTGTCCTCGACGAGTCTGCTATGGAAGCAGGTTCATGGACTCGCAGCTTACTGACCTAGTCGCGATGAACAATATGATTATAGTCCGATGAGATGATGATACGATGACGTTAACCTGGTGAAGACCGACTGCTTCGTGGCTCATTACTGTTCGGTGGCGTTCATAGAACCATCGAGGAAGAGGATGTTGAGCAGTGGTTTATCATCTCCAGCTTGCTTGACTAGACGAAGACTCCTGGTCCGACAACCACCGTATGACGCCGGAAGCTGCAGGTCCCGTCAGGCTCAACAGGTTCGTAGTGGCGAGACAACCAGTCCGAGGCGATGCTAGCCGAACCAGGGAGTATCGTGAATGATGAGTCGGCTAGGCGTAGTCTGGACGAGCGAGTCTCGGCGGTCTGACGAGTGAGCCCCGGTGGAGCGTGGTGGTCATCGACGGGTGGTGACGGACGGGTTCAAACCGCGTGCGGAGGAAGAGTCGCGCTAGCTGAAGCACAACAGGGAAGTAAATGTCCTATGTTGAAGACGATGAACAGTGGGTAAGATCTATTTTACGTTGGGCTAGTTGTTTGTTTTATTTAGTCTTGTGGGCTTCTTTTGTTTTTAGAGCATGGGCCGACGTTAATGATGGCGGGGGAAGACTGGGCTCGGGCGTGGGTTCGGGCCGGGCGTCCGGGGTGGGGCTTGGGCCGGGTCTGACCCGGTCCAGATAATAATAAAAAAATTATTAGAATAATAATAATAATAAATTCAAAAATTCATTAAAAAATAGAAAATCATAAAAAAATTCAAAAAAATTCAAAAAATTCAGAGAAATTCCAAAAAATTCTCAAAAATGGGAAATGGCCACAATCAACTGGCCATGGAATATTTTGGGTAATTCGGTATCCAAGTCTTCCAAAAATTGACGATTTTGCCCTTCGGGCTAAATCGCCTCCGAATCTTCCCATTTTACCCCGGTCTGAAATCACACCTTTCATAAACCCTTATGGCTATGCTAGGAGGCCATTGACTGGAATTGATGTGCATCGATGAGATTTATTTATGTACTTGATTGCGTTTTCATTTAAATTGATTGTGATTGATAGGAACAGTTTTCCAATCTGCATGAAACCCTGAATCAAACCTACCTCACCCGAAATTGTGCCTGCATGAACTCTTAGCTAGGAAAATCACTCGCGTTAGGTACCGAAAGGGCGTTGGTAATGACACCGACGTAACCAAGTCCCCGAACCCAAAATCTCTAGTTCCGCAGAATTGATCGACCTCTCCCAATCGGTCAGTAAGGTTTCCGGTCTACCCTCCAAGAAAAACCGGTGGCGACTCCAAATGCATGCACAAGTTGCACATGCCACCACGACCACACTGAAGGTCGAAAGCGATCGACTCTTATCGTCGAATCCCTCAGAAAAATACTCCCGCCGCGATTTAGTATGGGCCTGGGAGGGCCCGCGCCGATCCAAGACCCGCGATCGGTAATCCATTAGCCGCGTCCGCTTTCGGACGGGTCGCGACATAGTGACCACAAAGACCTTGACCCTCGAGTGAAATGGTGGCCTTAGCCTCAGGCAACCCTAGATTTGAGACCGCTCTAGATTAAGATCATCATACCTCTTGTGATGAATTGCTTCGATGTTGACACCTATTGTACGTATGTACGTACGTGTGTTGAGGAGTTGAAAATTGTTGGGGTATGCTTAATACTCCCCGTCGACCAAAAAAACATATGGGTTCCACTCCACGATAAGCGGGTAAGGGTCGCGAGGGCACCGCTCCTGAGTTGCCAGAAGGCTTTTATAGTTTGATTCCATATTTTTTCATTAATAGTTTGGGCTTGGGCTATATATATATACTACTTTTTGCTCGTTATTTAGTGAAGTAACAAGAGATGCAATAAGTTAATTATAGTAAACTCATTTGCCGAACGTTGTCCTAGTTGAAGGGTGAATCAAGGTTTATCGTAAATTTATTTTCTCACTTTTACATTTTACTTTTTTGTGTTTTGTGCACCGAATTCTAACATCTGGCATCAGAGCTAATGGTTAATTGATAGCCCTCTTCCAATATGTATTAATGTTTGGTGAATATCTCAAGAAATGAATCTAGTGATCAACGCAATTTTCGGGCAGATGGACGTTGTGATGTAATAACGTGGGCCTGATATGCATTAATGGAGATTCAAGTTGAAATATGTTGATGTAGAATGATTACTTGGATTAAGGGAGAGCAAACCTAATATTGAGGCTTACACGTGAAGGAAAGATTGTTAGAATACACATGTGAGTTGCGTTAAAGAAGCCTCATATCGGAGAGTTAATGTGATCTTAAGTAGTTAATATATCCTAGTTGGCGTATAACTCATTAGCTTATTGAGTGAAGGTGAGTCCAACTGAATATATTAACGGGTTCTGACTTAGGCTCCCTCTTGACGATCTCCTTGGGCAAAGGTATTGAGCTTCTTTTGCGTGCTCTCAACAAATGAGAGCCTAGGTTACCAAGAACTTGATGGTCGAAGTTTATAAGTGTGAGAAAAAGTTTCATCCTTTTAGCTAGCTTTTGAAATAAAAAATACCAAAATCACCCAACCTGATATTAGAACCTAGATTACCAACAAGTCTGAACCTAATAGCCACATGAGAGAAATACGGGTTGTACTCATGGCTCGATGTGTGAGGAAAAGATTATTAGGATTGTTCCACATCGGTTGTGAAAGGGACTGGTAGTCGGTTTATAATTATAAAAGAAATTCTTGTCCTTTTAGCTAACTTTTAGGGTGAAAGACGGCCAAGACCATCCAACACTAGTATCAGAGCCTAATTACCAATAAGTCTGGACCCAACAATCACACATAAGAGATATGGATTGTCATTGTCTCCAGACCAAGACCCGATGTGTGAGAAGGAGATTATTGAGATAGCCTCACATCAGTGGTGGAAGGGACTATGGTCGATTTATAAGCTTGAAGGAAATATTCATCTTTGAGCTAGTTTTTGGGATGAGAAAGGCTCAATACCACCCAACACTAGTATCAAAGTCTAAGTTACCTATAAGTTTAGACCCAACAGTCACACAAGAGAGATACGGGTGTTGCGGCTCGACCCAGGCCCGATATATAGAGAGAAATTATTAGTGTTATCCCACATCACTGGTGATCGATTTATAAGTATGAGTGAAAGTCTCATCCTTTGAGCTAGCTTTTGAGATGAGAAATATGAGAAAGTCTCAAGATCATCCAATAAAAATAAAGCTAGATCCGAAAATTCCCGAACAAGAGGCGATGTAGAAAAAAAGAAAATCAACGTCTTGATAATGAGAGTAGAATTGCACTCGACTCTCCCCAAGGAAGGTCCTTTAAATTTTATAAATATCTTTAATAATTCCAGATGTTTCGATGAAGTATCAAATTTTATCGCCGCTTAATTAGTTATACTTCTTTTGACAAAAAAAAATTGTTTATATTTCTTACAAACATACAAATATTTTAACTGATATTTGGATAATGTATTTTAATTTTTTGAAAAAGCAAAACAAAAAGAAGATTCAGAAGGTTTAAATAAAAAAAATCCCAAAAAAAACATTATGGATATGCAATATGTATTCAATTTGTGGGACTGGGTGACCGCGACTTCAACGGTAGGGTGAGGAGTAAGTGAGGAGTGAGGACCAATGAGGACCAAGGAAAGAGGAGCACGTGTCTAGAGACTCTCCTCTGAAGAGGATGTAGTGGAATTTGACATGGGATTTCGGCCTCTTTCGTTCCCCTATACTGCCGCCATCTCCATTTCTCCTTCATTGATTCTACGTAGGACTGTGGGAATCTGAAAACGAGTCGCCCACGTCCGTGTGACCCTTTTCTTTTTTTTGTTTCTTCTTTCCCATAAGAAACATAAGTCCTAATTTCATGTTCTGTATTTTTTTATTATGACATGCTAAGATGAGAATATTTTTAGCATTCAATGATGTCTATGTGAATTATCGAGTACCCTTGGACATGAAAAGCCAAAAGGTACTATATTACTTTTCCGGCAAAATATAAAGATTATTCAAATTGTAAGAAAAATATGATTAATTGCATGTAAATCCACATAGCAACATGTACGTTTCTATGAAAGTTTCACGTATTTGCAGATTTTTGTATTTAAATTAAAAATAAGGTGTGTTAACCGCAAAATTTTCATTAAGAAAAAATTAAAAGGTAATAGCAGATATGGGTAGAAGGCACGAGAAATCCGCTCCCTGAGGACAAAAAAAAATATGGGGTAAATTTTCCTCGTTGAAAAAAAAAAAATTACCCCGCGGGACATGAGGCGAGACTATTGGCGACGCGACAGAGGGATAGTGCTAGCCTCGCCTTGCACGTTAGTCTAATAGAGTAGCTTGCCACGTCATCAACCATGTCAGCATTCGCGGTAATCCCGCCACATTGGCTTCACGCCGGGTGGCGAGGGGACGCTCTGTCTCATGAGGCAACGCATGTCTATCCCTATGTAAAAAGTCAACCCATTGTATAAATCTTTGGTCGACCGTGATATTATATAAGTAAATATCCTCTTTAGCTGAAAATAAGAGTTGATTAAGGCGATGGAGAAGAAGTCTGCACAACAATAATTAAACTTTTTAAGTTGATTTCTTCTCATCTCTTGTACTTTTTTTTTCCCATGTAAGGACAAGCTCCCACAACTATAAAAGGGGCCTCCTACCTTCCCCATCTCTCAAATAGAAAAATTAAACTTGTCTTTCTCCTGAGTAGGATTACAGCTGAACTTGTCCTGATCATTGACAAGTTTGACGTCTTTGCAATTGAGTTCTTAAGCTCCCAAGAAAGAAACCACCCAAGATTTTGGAATTTTGCTTCACCAAGAATGAAGAATTGCCTCCAGCCAAACCTCCCACCAGGTTTCAGGTTTCATCCGACAGATGAAGAACTCATCCTCCATTACCTCAGAAAGAAGATGACCTCCACTCCTCTTCCCGTCTCCATCATTGCTGAAGTTGATCTCTACAAGTTTGACCCATGGGAATTACCAGGTAGCTTTCTTTTTCCAATAATAACAACTTCAAAGGTCTTTTTCGGGTTATGCTTCGTATATGTACATGATAAAATGGCTCGAGTGGTGATGGTAGATATTTCTGAATGTTGTTAGGCAAGGCAGCGTTCGGGGAGACGGAATGGTACTTCTTCAGTCCTCGGGACCGGAAGTACCCAAACGGTGCGAGGCCGAACAGGGCAGCAGTGTCGGGGTACTGGAAGGCGACTGGGACCGACAAGATCGTGGTGGACTCATCCACTGGCGAGAATCTTGGCGTGAAGAAGGCGCTTGTGTTCTACAAGGGGAAACCTCCCAAAGGACTGAAGAGCCGGTGGATCATGCACGAGTATCGCTTGGCAAATTCTCCCGTTCCCGTCTATAGCGACAAAGCTGGCAAGCTTAAAGAGTTGTCCATGCGGGTATACACATCGATCCCTTGTATTGATATATACCTCACACAAGCTTAAGACCGATTCATAAATTTTTCAAGTTGCGAGAATCTTGCCGAAACTTAGGTGAATTTGAGATCGTGTCTGAACTATAAAGCGAATCGGATCCATTACAATATGTATCAGTTAAATAACTCTATGCCAAGTGTCGCTATTTTATTGGTCCCAACATGCATTATTGGAACAAAACCACCTCAGAACTAGGCATGAGAGTCTTGTCTTTGAAGAAAGGAATCACTTCAAAGGGGACAAAGACATGTCCCTTTTGTGGAAGCATTCCTTCTGATCCCTTCCACACGAAAGTATAATCATCATGCCAGTTAGATAACAATATTCTCAATTATTGGCTTACCTTACTTTATATGGGCAATGAGGAAATTAGCTAATGGACCCCCATTTTCTATTTCTAGAGACTTGCTTTCATCACGAGCACCTTCTGGGGACCATATAGATTAGTGCTAATCTCACTGCCTGGAGCTGACATGAGCCATCCTTATCCTAACTTTTTTTTTTTAGGAAATTATTGAAGTGATGATTGCTGTGATTCCTGTGAAATAATTGAGGGTTTTATAAGATTGAAATCCCCCACCCAATTTGCGTAAAAGCTCTTTTTCCACGTGAACTTTGATACTTAACATTAAATAAACACCACTAATCTCTCGCCTCAGTTGGACGAGTGGGTTCTCTGTCGCATCTACAAAAGATCCAGCGCAGCATATTCCCCAGCACCAATGGCGACAACCAGCGACGACGTAGGAGAAGAACAGCACTTGGCTCAAGAAAACATCAGTAACTACCCCAACAACGTGGGTTCGATCGAGCCCGCCACGACGAAGATGAACTGTTCCTCTTCCTTCTCCAACTTGTTCGACGCCGTGGACATCTCAATGCTGAGGAACATCCTGTCGGACGATTGTAATGGCCAGTGCAGCAACGCTGGTGATGTTGGCGACCTCCTGGTCTCGACTCAGGTTGCGAATGGAGTGAGTTCGGATCAGAAGATGTTCCAGAACCTTCCTCAGTTGACGAGCTACTCGGCTTCGCAGAATCCGCTCAAGCGCAAGTACTCGTGGAACGCAGATTCCGAAGCGGCGAGCTTGTCGAAGAGAAATTTGATGAGCCAGACGTTCTTGGATCAGCATGTGCTCTTGAGCCCACCACATATTTATCATCAGTTTCAAGGGTTTTGAATTGGAAGTTCTCTGTTGTTGCGAGGACACTTGTTGATTTAACTTAGCATTTGTGCACATTCCACCGTTAGTGAAAGATATGTTGTACGTCATATATATGAGATTTAATGATTATGATGTATGATCGCCCCAGCTCTGGAAATGGTATTGAAAGGAATTGGAAAATAAAGATACGTGTGTATAGGAAGCGATGGCATCGTCGTGCCTCGATCGTAACATCGTCGTGGCCAAGAAAATGAGCCCGATCCTGCCTCTGTCATGGCCTTGCCAAGTGATGGCGCGACCGTGCCTCGGTGGTGGCCAAGTTTGTTGAACGGGGCTCGGGCATGGCCCGGCTTGACCAAGCAAGTGGCCTACGCGCTCGATCATATAGTCGAGTGCATGGACCGTGACAAAGTCAATTTCACCATGAATAATTGTACAACCGTTTTCTCCAGTTTAGCTTTCATAAATACACAAGACACGTCTCTCTTCTTATTATAAATAAGGATAATGGCACGAATGATCCATGGACTTTGGCCAAATATGCAATATAATCCCTGAACTTTAGCCTAATATACAATATTATTTATGAATCTTTAATTTGTCCGATGTGGTCCCTAAATTTTATGTACATTGGTTAATTTAGTTACTAGACTATATGAAAATATTATATGTCTTCCCTGAGCTTAAAATTAATTGAAGGACAACATAGAACATTTTCATGTAGTCCAAAGCCTAAATTGTACATGCCCCAAAAGTTAAGGATCCAAATTGAACAAATTAAAAGTTTAGGGACCACGCTTCATAATGGACTAAATTTAAGAGACCGCATTAAACAAATCAAAAGCCCATGGATGACATTGCACATTTGTAAAGATTCGACAGAAAAATCACAAACAAAGTAAAGCGTAAAAGTAAGAAAAGAAAATCTCGACACTAGGTTTATCTCGGTTCACCCTTAAACCAGTGCTTCATCCATTAGAGGATTTCTTTATAATTAGCATCTCGCACTTCTATGTTATATTTCTTAATTACAAGATAAATAGATAATATATAGAAGTAGCGATTCATGGGCTAAGCCCAAAATGCCAATGAGAAATATAGGCTCAAAATATTAATAAAAAAAAATTGCGGCTCAGGAGCGCTACCCCTGCGACTCCCCTTCGCTCACCGGAGAGACAGGATCCCGTGTTTTCCTGTCGACGTGGAGTATAAATCGCACCCCAATAATATTTGGCTAAAATTCATGGATATTTTTGGCCGTTTCCCTTTGTAAATATCATACAAGGTACTCGACATGGGCCTAAGATGCTTAATGAAAGTAACGGACCTCACATGGATGACCCAGCATGGGCCAGAATTTCGGCCTCTTGACCTTTTTATCTTGTTTTGGGGATCCATAAAGCGACAACATCAGAATCTGTCTCCTATGAATTGATAAATCCAAAAAATAAGAAAGACGAAACTGCAGACAAACCTCAGAATCAGTCCAAAAAAATCATCTTTCGCATCCCGCAATGTCGACAGCGCAGAAGTCAATCATTTGTGCCAATTCGATTTCGTACATGATAAACCTCTTTCTCGTTACGTAACCTTCTGTGAACAAATAATTGTAGGAAAAGTGGTCCGTAAAAATGACCATGGCTCGTTTTGACCTCCCTTAGGCACAACGAATGTCCAGCGGATTCGTTGTATTTGAATGCAAGTTTTGGGCATCAAGGTGGAGACATCGACACTCTTCCCAGATCGTAAGCAACGCCTTGCCGTGGCATTTTCGGAGCTTATTTACGTAAGGCCCCGAGAGGAACCGAGGTGTTCGAAGCCGAATGATTCGCGGGACTTATCGTCGACGCAAGAAGAAGGCGAGCTGAATTCGCAGAAACACTCGCGCGATGCAGAACGGTGAGAGAAAACGCTAGTTTCCGATGGATTCTTAAGATTCGAAGCTCGACCCATACCAAGAGTGTCAAAGGAAACAAGGTTCTGTAAATATGCCATGATCAGAAGTTATGTCCATGAATGACAAGAATCTTGCTCCGAGCCTGTTATGAGTGTCTCTGTGTATATCTGAAAGCTTCAATTGAATGATAATTGAAAGAGAATAATTTTGAGAAGATCATAAATTGACGCGCTAATGAATTTGCATGGTTCGACCATTTGTCGACATGAGCAGGAGAACGAGAAGGAGTAAACCCACCAAGCAGTGCGGGAAGACTAATTTAATTACCAACTCCGTTTTCAAAATTAATCAGATCGTTGCAATTTGCAAAACCAATCCTGCGGCCAGCAAGGGCTTCGCCGCCCTTGCTAGGTCTGGGCGAGGGCTGGCCGACCCTCATCATAGCTTGCAGCCATTTACTAAACTCGAACAGCTTCATATAGTTCTTTTTTTTTTTGTCGTAAGGAAAATTTTCATTTCATATTAAAGGGTTGTACATAACTTCAAGACAAAAATAAACATCAAAAAATGCAAATCCCACAAACAAGTATAATCCGAAAAAAGAAAAAACTTGGTACAAACTGCAAAAACTCGCATGTTTCATAATAACAGATTTATTATAGCATCAAAGCACAACAGACAGTTTATTATTTTATTTCATATCACCATTAGTAATGAGTACACGTCGAGATTTCCCTCTCCAGTAGCTACAATTTTGTCAAAAGGCAACGCGCCTAGGTATCATCTTATAGAGACAACAACACCAACATATTGAAAGAGCATAGACATTATTGAGGAAAAAAAAAAAGTACTCAAATCTAGATCTAGCTCTAGCTCTAGATAGGGAGAGAAGCGCTACAAAAGATATACCACTTGATCATAGAATCACTTTCAGATAAGCTGACTACTTAAGGCAGCAACATAGGAGTTTGAAGACTTGTGAAGCACTCAACAATCTAGAGCAAGCATCCGAAAGCGAAGTGAGCAGATTTGGAGAGAGTCTGAGGCGCTCGCAGAGCCCATAGAGAAAAACCTATCCACTTTCCGTGAAGGATATCAACCGCATCATCCATGAAATCAACAAAGAAGTCTTGAAGATAGAAATAGAGAGGGATAGTGAGAGTGAGAAAGAGAAAGGTCCCTCTCTCCCTCAGGGATATAACTTCATGAAAGAGGGTCGAGCGACTTTAGAAGAGAAGAAACCCTAATAGAGAAACCGTAGATGGAGAATATGACTATAAACAGTTCAAAGTTCACAAATATTAACATCCACAGTTGTATATAAATCTCTATACTTCAAAATCGAGCTATTTTTCTCATGGAAAACTAAACAAGGTATGACGAATCTTTAATATCAAATGGTAGATGATGTGCAACCATCCCACTGTGTCAACACTACTAGTCTCTGCTATATCTCTAAACACTAAGAATGTGCCATAGCTAGCCCTTGATTTTCTTGAAGATGCCCTTTTTTTCCGTACCTCAGTGGTTGAGCTTTTTAACTTCGAAAACATGGGAGCTACAGACGTGAACCAATGCACAAAATCTCTTGTCCTTGTCTTCCCCCTAAACGAAAACAACCTCAGTCATCAGGGAAGATAACACATAGTACCCCATTTTTTTGTCGTTGCTTTCTCCTTTTGTTAGTCACTGTTAGTTGATGTCTGGTTAGGGTAGGTAGGTGCAGAATGAGAGAGAGAGAGAGAGAGAGAGAGAGAGAGAGAGAGAGAGAGTGAGTCTACCAACTGGAAAAAGAAAAGTCATGAATGATGACCTTTTCATGAAGTTTTCAAAGCTCCCCCATCTCCTAAAATTAATCAAGAAAGAGATAAGATTGGGAGAAGTGTACCAATCCCTTTTCTCAAAGTTGACATGTGACCAGCAAGCGAAAACTTTTCTTTAAATTATAACAAGTATTAAACAAACTGCTTTCTCAAGTCAATAATCCCATCTGTCCCCATTGCCGCCAACTGTCTCAAGTCTTGAAACAGTGGTGGTGGTGGAGGCGTGGAATTGGACTGTTTCCCCCCCAAAGGTTTTGAGAATATGTCAATCCCTTCATAATTTAATCAAACATCTGTTGTTACCACTTGGTTTGAGGATGTTCGAGGTTCTATCATTACCAGCTCGAATACAGACAGATGCCACGCATAAGATTGTGCTGATGATTGGGATTCTCTCTCCCCCCTCCTGCAAGTTGCCTTATTTATATTTCTTGATCCATATGTCACAACTCGAGTGATTATAATTAGTCAAATATTTTTAGTCAAACCCCTTTTTCCTAAAATGAAAAAATGAATTGTCAGGAAAAATTTAAATGCTAGAAAAATGGGCGAGGGGGGATATCGCGTATAAACGGGCTTTATATATGAGGTACAAGATTCAGATTTCATCACATCAAATAGGCAATCGAAGACGACCGAGGAAGAAGAAAAAAATACATGCAGAATAACATGAGCAACTCGACAAATATGATAAGGGGTGTCGATACCCTAACTCATGAGACAATCGTTATTATTATCGAAAGTTTAAGCTGCATTCGTCGGGACTTTCACTAGTCATAACTCATTGATTCTTATAGAAAAACAAATCCAAGCGGACGAAGATTACATGTATCTAAAAAGTATATAATCGATGAAAATATTTCAACACCCCCATATGTTTTAAAATTCCTGTAAAATAATTCTTGGATCTTCAAGAGAGAGGAAGAGAGAATAAGAGAGACTACATCTTTACTCAATCGGCTTAACATTACACTTTATTGGAGAAGGATATTTATACTCAAAAAAATATGCATATGAAAGGAAATAAGCTAATCTAACAGAATCGTATGAAATCACAAAATATCCAATAATATCCCTTAAGATCAAGAATTATCTCGGAGAATATTCTCTGATAGGGAAATCTCCAATATGCATGATTATTCTTCAACACACCCCCTCAAGCTGGAGCATCCAGCTTGTATAAGTGCAACTTTCATCCGAAGTCTGAGACTAAGCGCCGTGTAAGCCGAACCTTACATCTCTTGTTTAGTGTAAGGTCCGGCTTACACGACGCTTGGTCTTAGACTTCAATGAAAGTTGCACTTATGCAAGCTGAATGCTACAGCTTGAAGGGGAGTGTTGAAGAATAATCATGCATATTGGAGATTTCCCTATCAGAGAACATTCTCCGAGATAATTCTTGATCTTAAGGGACATTATTGGATATTTTTGTGATTTCCTACGATTCTGTTAGATTAGTTTATTTCCTTTCATATGCATATTATTTTGAGTATAAATATCATTCTCCAATAAAATGTAATGTTAAGCCGATTGAGTAAAGATGTAGTCTCTCTTATTCTCTCTTCCTCTCTCATGAAGATCCTAGAATTATTTTTCATGGTATCAGAACCAGTGTTATTCATTTTCGCATATGTGGGCACAGTCCCTATTAGTCAATTTTCATGTGTCGCATGTAATTCGGCTTGCACATGAGAGAGGGTGTTGAAGTTATTGTTGTTGTCTCATATCGATTGTGAAAAGGGTTGATGGTCGATTTATAAGTGTGAGGGAAAGTCTCAACTTTTGAGCTAACTTTTGGGTTGAGAGATGCCTAAGACCACCCAACACTGGTATCAGAGCCAGTGTTATTCATTTTCGCATATGTGTGCCCACTCCCCATTAGTTAACTTTCACGTATTGCTCGTAATTTGGCTTGCACATGAGAGATGATGTTGAAGTTATTGTTATTGTCTCACATTGCTTATAAATGTGTCTTGTATGCTCTTTATATTCATGTGGTCTCCTTCCACTTATCAGCTTTAGCTTTTAGGTTGGACTTTCTAACATGGTATTAGAGCCACCAAGAGAGGAGGAACCAAACCCTAGCACTTTACTTCTTTATTCATCTTGTCTTTAGTAAAATCTCTATTTTGTCAACACTCAACAACATTACCCTGTAATTCGTTGTGCTACTCTCTTTTAAATGCGAGCATCGCCGACGAGCGAAGTCGCCGTCAAATATCTAGGTAGCTATGAGCGCCGAAGTAGGCCACACCTTTATCGAATATCAAAGAGGAGCGTCGTAGGGTGATGTAGTTTAGTTTTCCGCAATTCAATTGCGTTTCCACACGATTCTATCAAGATTATATGAGAAAAATATGTCAACATTCTGATTGTGTGTTTCTTCAGCGCTTATCTAATTCGGTGACGATGTAGATTACATTTAATTTGTCGTGTAAGGTCCGGCTTACACAATTACCGCTATCTTGAATCAGGTTTAATGTGTCCACATCTCTTGTTTAGTTTAAGGTCCGGCTTACACGGCACTTGGTCACAGACTTCGGATGAAAGTTGCACTTATACAAGCTAGATGCTCCGGCTTTAGGGGGAGTGTTGAAGAATAATCATGCATATTGAAGATTTCTCTATCAGAGAATATCCTCGGAGATAATTCTTGATATTAGGGATATTATTGGATATTTTGTGATTTCTCATGATTCTGTTAGATTAGCTTATTTCCTTTCGTATGCATATTGTTTCGAGTATAAATATCATTCTCTAATAAAATGTAATCTCAAGTCAATTGAGTAAAGATGTAGTCTCTTATCAATTCTTTGCATCTCTCTTGAAGATCCTATGTTATTTTACATGATATCAGAGCCCAGGTTACCAATAAGCCTGGACCCAACAATCATACAAGAGAAATACGGATTGTTACTGCATCCAACCCAAGGCCCATTATGTGAGGGGGAGATTATTGAGGTTGCCCACATCGGTTGTGGAAGAGATTGGTGGTCGATTTATAAGTGTAAGGGAAAGTCTCAACCTTTGAGTTAGCTTTTCAATTGAGAGAGCCCCAAGACCACCTAACACTAGTATCAGAGCAGGATGTCTTGAGTTTAAATCTTTCCAAGCTCCTATTTGCCTCCCCAATGAATTTTTTCATGCTTAGTACTAGGAAAAAGACCAGACTAAACGTGAGGGGGGGTGTTGAAATATATAAATATTAAATCATGTCTTCTTTTAATAGCTTAAGCTTTTAGAGAAATTGGCAAGTGATCCTACCAAAATCTCATAGTTCCAAACATGCGAAATGAACTGCACCTCCTTTATTTTGACACAGCTAACGTAAAACTTGACTAATACCATATAAGAAAGTTCGACTCAAAAGATTAAACTAATAGGCGAAAAAAGATCGCATATATATAAAGAGCATACACAATCGAGAGATGAGTATGGTTTCATGGTAGAACCGAAAAATCGAAAAACAGGACCAATTCCCACAAGTTCGATTTCAGGTTTTGGGTATGCAAAGTAGATTTCACATTTCAAAAATTAGGGAATCGATTCCGACGGGCAGGTTCTAGGTTTTAGGTGCTTGAAACCTAAAATAAGTTTTTGTGTTTTTTTTTATATATATCTTCACGCAATCCTATGGTATATATTTCATGGCATCCGATGATGAGTGTGTAATTGGAAACTACTAATCCGAGCTTTTGTTTTCGACGATATCCATGACTGAGACTTTTACTTCATTAATATTTCATATTCTTCGTTGTGATAAGTGGATTGTAGCAGCAAATAATGGCAATTGGATGTGCTGATTCTTTACAATGATTCAATTAAGAATACAAATGAAACCTAGACAGACTTCGGAACCGTCCCCAGAACTTGTGACACGGTAGGTTTAAGGTTCTAAAGTTCAAGTTCTACAAATTAGAGAGCATATTCCAACAGATAAATTCAGGGTTCTAGGCGAAACTTGAACCGATACTAAAATCGCTCACCCCTAATAAAACCTGTGGATGAACAACATAAAAAATTTCAACAGACACGATAGAAAAGGAGAACAAAACTTTCGAGCTATAGGACAATCGACAAAAGAATAATTTTCTTCTCATGGTAACATAATATAATTCCCTTCGACATATTACATAATTTGCTGACTTAGTCCGAACCAGTTAAATGGGATTGAATCACTTAAACATGATTCCGACTCACGAATTACTAATTACCCCACCCATTCGTATGCCGAAATTGATTTCTCGAAGAAACATACAAATCTCGACTAGAGGGTCGAATGAGTTAATATTTCAGATTCAATTTCCCTGCCAACACTAGGGAGCAAAAATAATAATAATAAAATCACAATATGTAAATTCGAAGTAATCCAATCTTATAATATTAAATAATGTCGTCATCAAGTCGTCACCGCCGTGAGCCTAACTCCAAGTCCTTTTTTCTTTCATTAGCAGCTTTCGTCGGGGCAAAATCCGTCATGTGTGACGGACCTGACGGTGACGATTAAAGCATTATTTTGTTCTTTTTTCTCTGCCAATCCCGGCCCATGTTACGGGTCCACGCGATCTTATGGATTACGAAATTAAATAACACATCATATCCACATAAGTTTGGAAAACCCAAAACTCCTTATAATATAACAAATACTGACATGTATACAAAATGAACATTTACAAGTTTACTCCATGGTTGTACTTCAAAGACATTGATCATTTTGATTTTTTTTCGCCCATTAAAAAATTCGAACGTTTCCACACGTGTTTTCTCGGAAATTTAAAAAAAATTGGAAAGTTTTCACCTCCCTCGGTTTCTCCAATTTTCGAAAACGGGGCATAATCAGTAAGGAGACGGAGCGACCACTTGTATGTTGTATCTACTACATCCTTCGCACACCCTTTCTTGTACGAAAGCGGTTATTACACAAGGAAACACGAAGACGGCGACGTGTATAACCAAATCAAACGCGACCAACCTAATAGGAAAAACATGCAAAATGACAACAAATCGGGTAGCTAACAATTTGAGTCAATCAAAACTCCAATACGACTTTTGTTAGTCTCTTTTTTAAAAAACCTTTTTCCTTTCGAAACCTTAAGTCGCAAGCCGATCCTGCTAACGAGTGCCCTCGAGTCGAGGTACTTGTTGGATATACTATGCTCAGACAAAAAAGAAGAACTCTGCTTTTTTAAATTGCCGTTTACGCATTAGCGCGAGCATCAAAACCCGCAAAATTCTCTAATTAGCAGCTTAGCAAGTATGTCCGTGACGTTCGGGTCGACGTAATCTGCGTATTTAAAAAATAAAATAAGGAGGTAATTAGGTGGTGGGGGAGAAGGGGAGACGTGGGCTAGCTCTACCCTCCTCGGGAATTACAGAAAGCATATTCCTCCCTCCCAAGACTTTCGTCTCTCGAGTACAATCACACCACGTGTGATGGAATCGTGTGGGCCCCCACTTGATAATTTTTTAAAATTGTAGAGGGGGGGGAGGGATTTAGCTCCTAAACATGATTAGCTAATGGCTTACTCCACGAGGGAGGTGATTAGACGTCAGTCGAGGTGGATTAGACGTCAATCGAGGTGTTTCGGCTTTGATTTCTTTGAAGGTTGGTGTGGGGAAAGCCCGTTAAAAAATTACACAGAGCGCGAGGAGGTGGCGCTGGAACCGCATTTGGCGGCGCCGGAATGTTTACTTTTCGGGACTGTGTCACCACGTATGTTATTGTCTTCGTTGGCGAGGCGGCTCGTGGCCCGGCCCCGCGGCTCGAGCCGAGCCAGGTGACGCGGACGATGATGAGATGAACTGCGCACACGCACTTCGATCAACTTCTGCGGTCCCGCCTCCAGATTTTTCATTTCAATCTCCCAATATTTTGAGACTTCGGTTATCTTCCGACGAACTTTGATTGGAACTTCGGACCCGGAGAAGTGCTGATGCGTCGATCGCAACGGTAGCTTGTCGCGGAGCCGGAGGGTAGGACATAGGAGATGTTGCGTCGGCATGACGCGTGGACCACGAGACGGTCCCGAATCGGATCGAACGTCTTGAGTTAGACGGACTGCGTGTAGGATTTCGATGGCGCCAATCGTGGTCCCTGCCTCGGCACGATTGCGCAAGAGCGAAGGGTAAGATTCTTCTCCTATTTGCCATGTCTATACCATATCGAGTTGCTCACGTGCGAGGATGACACGTGGCGCATCGAAGATCCATTGCCCTGAAAGGGTCTTCCTTCTTCCTCTCCCCGGATCTAAGAGCAAAACTCGGACGCCGCCACGAATATAGTCCCTTGACTTTTGGTACAAGTTCAATATAATCCTTGGACTGTATGAAAAAAAAAATGTTACAGTCATCATTCCATTAATTCAAGGTCATGGACTAACTTTAACGTGTACCAAATGTCCAGTAACCGCATTGAACAAATTAAAAGCTTTTGGACCACATCACGCATTGCGCTAAAGTTCAGGAACGACATTGAACAAAACTACAAACTGTGGGATCATTTGTGCCATTTATATTTTTGTCTACTGGCAAAAGATTCTATGGTATCGCATAGGGCGGTTGGTCGAGTTAAAAAAAGTTTGAAATCCCCCATGTTACAAATCTGCTCGGCAGCCATTTATGCACGTTCATGTTTGACCAGTGCTCAGCTCATCGGGTTAAGTCATAAACTACAGCGGACACATCCCTTCTTTCTAGTCTCTCTTTGAGTTTTATTGCATGTGGACCAACCCATTAAGGTAGGCCAACCACAAAGAGCGTTAAATAAAAGTCGCACCCCGGAAATTCATCCCTTAGAAAAAGTGTAACATGGTCAAACCGAAATTCAAAGAGACCCACGAGAACTGCACTGGCAAAAATAATAATAATTATGATTATGTTGGTGTGCTGCATTGATACAGTCATAATGGAGTTGTTATTGGATTTGTTAATAGAGACTAAAGGAAATTAGTTGTTCTAATTAATGGTTTTGTTTTTCTACTTGGTTTCTTGGTGAAGGGATCGTCTGCCCTTTGAATCCGGATCATCCGTGTTATGAATGGATGGCCCAGATTATTACTATAAAAAATAAAAAATAAAAACCCAAAAAGTTACCCCCTAAAAATAGAAGATCTGAGCCGTCCGTTTAAAAACAGATGGCCCGGATCTCAAGGGCATGTGCCTGCCCTTTTAGGGGAAGGGCAGACGATCCGGATCCGATTTCTTGTCTAAAATGTTTGGTGAGTGATTTTCTCGACGTGGGCAATAAATGGGAATAAAATAAGCTTCTATAAGGAAGAGAAGACACAATCGATTTCATCTCTTATTGCAAGAGTAGAAACTCCAACCTCTTTCATTTTTGGTCGGTCCACCAGAAAAAAAGAATGGTTTGACTCTGCATGGGTTGGCCACGTAGATGGGGTCACGATAATCCAGATGAATCCGCTTGAAATTTCACGGCACTCATTGTAGTCATTAGCCATCTTCTGCAGAAATTATGGCATCATTGTTGAACAGGGGTTAGCGACCGAGCCGATTCAATCGGTAAACCCAAACCGGTCTCACTGACCAGTTCCGAGTTGGCCCAACGAGAGGACCGGTAGATTCCTAGGCGAAAGAATGGGGAACCGGCCTTAACCGGTTCGGTTCCTGTTGTATATAGAGAACAGAATTTCTACTCCATAACTGGCCTATTTGTTTTGAATCGGTTTTCAGTTTTTTTTTTTTTTTAGATTGCTTAAAATGGAGTTGGGTATTGGAATTGGGAATTCCATTACATAACTTTACCTATTATGTCACAAATTGTTCACATGTTAGGCCTAGTTCTTGGAAATTCCGGGTTCTTGATCCGGAGCTTACTCACCTCGAAAGCGGTCACCTCTACTGTTATTCGATGTAATGATTAGCTTAAATTTGTGAATTTGAGATTTGAAAAAATAATTTAGTATTCTAACATCCAACTAGCTCTGACACAATTTTTCTAAAAATTGATCTTGAGGTTCCTCTTCTGCGCATCAAGAAGTTCTTTAAGAAATTATCATGGACAGGTTTTATTTCCCTACACGGACTCGTCCATGCAAGCTAATTAAGCTATCTTGTTTAATCTTATAACACACGTGAAGTAAATAAGCTTGCCAAAAAAAAAAAAAAAAAGCCCGCTAGATATGGACACTTGTCACCACCGTCGTTGGACCAAGTGTCATCCTCAGCTTTTTAATATTCATGACAAGTTAACAACATACTCTTCAGCATAACATTACATTTAATGACACACTAAACCTCTCAATCCAAATTACACCGGAAACCAAGACAAATAGGGGCTAAAGCCAGAACCGTCCGAGAACCAGACCGAGCCGACTGGAAGAAAATTCCGTGTCTTTTCGAGTCGGGTCTTTTCCGTAACATTGAAAATGAAGCAAAATGAAACAAAACGCGAGCATATTTTGAGATCTCGAGTCGAATTTCCACACACCGAATTTGAATTTTTGGTAGATAAACATTACGTAACTACACATGTCACATTCGGTCCACATGAAAACAACCACTAAATAAACCTTTCTGGAGATAATCCCGTCCCCTCAAAACTTACCCACCCAACAAAGCTCACTTAGGCTGCGTATGGTAGCGTTTCTGTTCCAGGGAGCATTTTTTGAACAGAAACATTTTTTTGTGTTTCTGTTCAAAATTACGATTTTTAGGAAAAAAACGCGTTTGGTAATTTTTTTAAAAAAAGCACTTTTTTCAGTCGCCGACCGGAGGTGGGTGACGGCCGGCGGCGGCGACCGGCGGCGGGCGACCGGCGATCGGCAGCGGCGACCGGCGGAGGCGGGCGACCGGCGGCGGCGACCGGCGGCAGCGACCGGCGGCGGGGGGCCGGCGACGGCGGACGGCGACCGCGACGGCGGACGGCGACCGCGACGGCGGACGGCGACCGCGACGGCGTACGGCGGCCGGCGACGACGTACGGCGGCCGGCGACCGCGACGACGTACGGCGGCCGGCGACCGCGACGACGTACGGCGGCAGGCAACCGCGGCCGGTGACGGCGACGGCGGCCGGCGACCGTCGACGGTCGGCTTTTAGCGAGGCGGCGAGTGGTAATCGCGTCGGCGACGATGGATGGTGGTTTCAAAAGTGTTCCAAAAAGTGTTCCAAAAAGTGTTCCCAAATCCCAGAAGCAAGTTTTTTTTGTTCCTTCAAAAGTGTTCTTTGGCACAAAAGTGTTCCGCGGAACACTTTCGGAACATTTTTGAACCATACGCGTTTCTGCTCCAAAAGTGTTCCCGAAACACTTTTGGAACAGAAACAGTTTCCCCAGTCACCATCCATACGCAGCCTTAGCTGTCTAAATAAAACTACGATTCTCCCCCTTTTCAGACAAATCCATCCCTCGTGCGCGCCTGACGAGTCCCGCGCTCGCAGCTCGGTCAAGCCCAACCGACAGTCGGGGAGCCGAGCCGAGCCGAGCCGAGCTCCCCACACCTTAATCGTTGACCGCTGACATGTTTCCACAGGTTTGAACAGAGACCCGGTCGAAATTTAACTGCGCCCGGAGGAACGTGCAATGGGAAATTGGAAATTACAGCGCGAGGCGGTTAAATCTCGTCTCGGCTCGGTTGATTGGCTGGCGATCCGTAACCCTCCCCACAAAAAGAAAAAAAAAAGGGGTTAAAAATTATAAAGTGAAATTGCCATGTAATAATTTAATCCAATCTAGACAAAAGAGGGGCGATGACGAGGCGACTTTGATGTCAAAACAAGTGAAAAAGGAGTGGGTCCATTTCCACGAAGGAACATCTGCTTTTTTTTCCCCCCCACCATCTCCTTTTTAACGAAAAAAGTTCGTTTTGGTACTCGCTTTCAAACCATGGAGAATTGGATAGATAAGAAGCCACGAGAGATCAAAACATTCAATACCCCTTTTATTCCGTAATTACTGCGAGCATAGAATCTATCATTTTTGCCTCGAAGATATGACGTCAGGTGATCTCAGTATTGATTGAACGCGCGATTGATTCGGTCCACGAGTTTCACTGTTCTTTCGATAAGGGATCCGCTCGGTCGATGGAACGGCTTTGCATTAGGAGATTAGATGGTAATTAGTTAAATTAACAAATTGGAAATTCTCTCTCACCAAAAAAAAAAGGAAAAAAAAAAGAGAAAGGGGGATGAAGGAAGTACATAGGCTTCTTGAAGAAGATGCCTTGCAGGCTACGGAACTTCAAGAAGTGCGAGCTGTAAGAGAAGCTCCGTCTATTTATCCTCCCTCTCCTCCCTCCTTTTACATTTTCTTAACTTTGCTCCCCCATTTGCTTCTCTCTCCTCCCATAATCTTCTTCTTCACAGTTACTCACTTTAATTTGTGTTCGGATCACTTTGATCTCGTCCTTTCCCATATTGGGTGAGCTTCTGGGGGAGAATCTGTCAGAACTTCCAGCTGCCATGGAAGATGACATCGTGGACTTGCCTCCGGGCTTCAGATTCCACCCGACGGACGAGGAGATCATCACTCACTACCTCACCAAGAAGGTCCTCAACCCCAATTTCGCCGCCTGCGCCATTGGAGAGGCTGATCTCAACAAGTGTGAGCCCTGGGATTTGCCGAGTAAGTCCTCGTTCGTTTCCGATCTCTCTTCCGTTGATCGAAACGAATGCGTGGTCTAGTTGTTGTCCCTTACCCCGCCGGTTTTGCGAATTCGCGTTCCTTTGCAGAGAAAGCGCATATGGGAGAGAAGGAGCGGTACTTCTTCAACCAGAAGGACCGGAAGTACCCGACGGGGATGAGGACGAACCGGGCGACCGAGTCCGGCTACTGGAAGGCGACGGGCAAGGACAAGGAGATATACCGAGGAAAGAGCAACTTGGTCGGAATGAAGAAGACCCTCGTCTTCTACAAGGGAAGGGCTCCTAAGGGAGAGAAGTCCAACTGGGTCATGCACGAGTATCGCCTCGAGGGCAAATTCTCTTACTACAATCTCTCCAAGGTCTCAAAGGTGCTTGTTTCTTTTCATCAACTGCGCGCCGTCGCTTTTGATCGATCGCGTCCTTTTTCGATTCGTCGAAACTTTTTAATTTTATGTAGTTTGCTAAGATATAGAAGACGTTTAGAATTGGTTCTCATGGCGTTTACTCAACCCAGAAGCTTGCGAAATGAAACCTTATTGCTTCTTGCTTCTGGTGTTCCATTCTTTGGTGCATAGTGCTGATTTTGATCCAATCCCAGAAAAAAAAAACCTGAACTTTGTGATGTGTTTCCTCGTGCAGGATGAGTGGGTTGTGTCGAGGATTTTCCACAAGAGCACGGGGATCAAGAAGATCATGACCAGTCCGATGTCGGGCCTCTTCCCGATCGACCCTTCCGGCGATGACGAGCTGCTGGATCCTTCTTCTTCTTCGCTCCCTCCTCTCATGGACGACTCTTATTTCTCGAGGCCGAACTCGAGCTTCGCCAACAGCGAGAATGGATTCCCAGGCATGACTAGCGCGTCTGCCCCGAGATCAGCCGAGGGAAACTACGCCGACGAAATCAATCGATTCCAAAGACTCAACCCAAGCAATACCACCTACCAAATGGAACCTAGTAGCTCAGCGTTCAGCACGATGTTCTCCGGGCAAGCGTCGGTCCCCATCCCCTCGTTTCAAGGCCCCGCGGATCCGGACTACTTCTTCGGGTTCGGCTACGGAGGCGGCGGCAACAATCAGGCGATCATCCGAGGGATGGCGGCGAGCCAACACGAGACGTCTGGCCTGGAGAAGATGATGCTGATCAAGGGGGAGCAGTTCTCGGTATCGAACAACAAGTCTGTGGTCAGCCTCTCGCAGGACACCGGGCTGAGCACCGAAGCTAACGCCGAGATATCCTCGTCCGCCGTCTCAAAGCAAGAAGTCGGAAACTTCCCCGATTATTTCGAGTACACATGGGAATAGCAGACAGGCGCCGCTGGCAGCCGGTTTCACCAATCATATAGATATTGATTCACAGATCCTGTTAGTCTCTTTGTTTCGTTAGGAATCTTAGGTCAGATGATGAGTTGATTGGATTTGTAGTTTGTGTTGTACAGGTACAGATTGATGAAAATTTCTGGACATTCTTCAGATTCTCTTCCCACGCTAACAGATGATCGCACACAACAAAGGAAAAAAAAAGTAAAAAAGAAAAAAAAATTGTTAACCCGGATAAATTTTAACTGTTCTCATCTTTAAAATCGTGTTCACACTTAGCCAAAATCAATCTTAATTCCTCATTAGTCATTAGTAATCCTAATAAAGACTGTCTGCAATTGGACAGCTACTTTGATGAGCTATACACCCTACAGCTGATGTGGGTGTGTACAGAATCTTCTTGCATCGATCATTAATCACTAACCAACGTCGGATTAACATGAAATCAGGAGGCGGTACGAGACCGAGTTAATTAATGCCGGCGCATGAATTAGGCGCTGGAATCATCGGCAGACCTAATTGATTTAATGAACCCGGGTCATCATGACCACGAGTTATTCCCCGATTTTGTGCCGTATTAGACGCCACCTCTTGTTATTATTAATCCGGAATTGGCAAAATAATCAAGATCGTTCACCATACTTTGCAATTCTCCACCTTATTCTTGAATCTTGGGTCTTCGCACCCTAATTATCATTAACTATTTTCTTGAATAATATGCAGCTGGCTGGGTATAGAAGACTAAGCATATTACACGTCGTAAAAATTTATTATTTTCAGTCGACTATAAGGATCTCGAGAGTCTAAAAAATTTAACGTTTTCAAACCCGGATCTTGATCGATTTGGGTTAACCTAATTTTCCCGATCTTGAAAGTTCTTTTAACTTTCTTTGTGGGATCTTTTTTTTTTTTCTCTGGTTATAAATGCGAGTGTAGGTTCATTAATATTGCATAGGGAAATTCTTTCCTGAGTACTGTTAGTTATTTCTGGCTGTAGATCCACATATCATCACTGCGTGTTTTGCATAAATTACTCATTAATTGAAAAATCGCAGGGTCAGAAATATTGACAGTATTGTTAAATTGTCAGGTAACAGCTCTATATTTGCGTATGGTGATGCAAGTGGCTCCTTTTCAATTGAAATTCAGCTCAAGGCAAGAGAGCCTCTCATGGAAACATAGGAGATAGAGAGAGAAAATGAATTCTTGCAATTGCTTCCTTTCATGGAAATTTTTTTAAAAAAAATTTGCAAATTCTACGGGCCAAGCAAGGCGAAGAAGCAATCGAAACGGTATATTCCTCCCTCCTCCTCCTCCTTTGCTTATCTCGAGCGCCAAGAGACCCAGATTTGGTGCATGAAATTATGGGAGCTGAGGCAACCTCGCAAGCCAACCCCCCCCCCCCCCCCCCCCCCCCCCCCCCCGACGTACTAAATTAAGTACGAGTTCGTGTTGTATACACCTTCGATTGAGCAAAGCAATCTTTCTCGCCCCACCCGCGATCACGGCGAAAGATCCGGCATGCGCATCGTCGAGATCGTGTCCGTGGATGCCGTGGCGCGATACGAAACCTGATACAGGGGAGAACGGTCGAGCGTCCCCGGGCGAAATATCGCCATAATGCGTGCCTCGTGACCGCTAGAATACGTATCTCGTGACGGAGTCGGTGAAAGCCTTTAACCGTCGAGGGATAGCAGGCGGGGGTCCGGTAAAAGTCCTCGGGACTTATTGATAAGTATTGGAGCGCGAATGTGACGATAAATCGATGCGAATTGCAAATACGATTCCGGATACGTATGCAATGAGGGAAAAATAAAATCATGATTTGTTCTAGAAGTGAGTCGCATTTTTTTGCCCCTTACGAAAGGGAATGGGTGCTGCTTTCACAGCTTGCCTCATTCTTATGTCATCTCTTCTCCTTGACGGTTGACATCTCCACCAACGTTAAAGAAGATCATATGTTTGTCTTGGAGAAATCCCAATATATGGCCGATCCCTTTAGCATTAGGCTTGGTATTGGTTGGTTTTACACCATAATAACCTTCGATCCATGGTTGAATTTATGTTGATGAGGGAATAGTTTTTTTTTTTTTGATTAAGGACATTAATAGGAAGAATCTAGATCTACTTAAATTAAGGTTATCAAGAGTTTTTTTACAAACATTAATTCATAAATAATGTCTGAAGTAGACCTGATCATGGGTCTAACAGCCCCGTAAGCTCGCTCAGAGCACATGCGTCGGGAGGACAATTCTGAGCGAGCTTGAACAAGGCTATGTAGTCATAAAGTTTGACCTAATCTGATTGAGCCAATGGCGATCTGGCCCGACATCAAAGTTTTTTTTTTGTTATTTTATTTTAAAATCGAGATTTAGATTTAGTTTTTTTTTAAGGAAATCGAAATTTAGTTATGCCGAGCTTGGGTAACAAAAATAAACCCTACTTTAGGACCCTTTCGGGTTAGGTACATTCATCGATCACCTCGTTTAGGCTAGACATTTTCCGCAACAAGTTTCGATTGTGAATATGAGTAATACAACTTCGATAACATAAGTTATGCCTAGCAGATAATCGACATTTAAATAAGCTAACGAGTTATAACCCAAAAAAAAAAAGGAATTAGCGATCTTCCCTTGATAATTAACAAAAGAGAGATGCTTTTTTTTATGAGTGCCGCACACGATTCTTGAGTTGACGGATGATGCCACACTCTGGAAAATATAATTTGTTCCATGTTCTTTCGCACATTGGCTGAGGTGATCCTAAAAGCTTTTTTTTTTTTATCCCTTTTCTTTCAAATCAACATCACTTCTTCTTCTTCTTTTTCTCTCTATCTCTCAGCTGTGCTTTTATTCTTTTGGTGATCAATCGCATTCGTCCCATTCAATTCAATTCAATTAGTCCAAAAGGTACATATAAAGTTCCAAAAGGACGTCTTTCAACATGAAAAAAATTCATCATAGATACTTATTCTCGAAGATGCACATTAGCAAGATAGTGAATTACTTTCGAAGCCGCGATAAGAACGGCAATGTACGTCCGCTTTTGATCTTCACATTATCCCTCCGATGATCGTTGCCAGTAATACGCGAACAAGAGAAATGAAGAAGTGTGTAATTATGATGCGGGAAAAAAATTCCCGAAAAATCTTAAATCTTTGCATTTTTGCCAATTTAGTCTTAAACCTTGTTAATTTTGTTAATTGGATTCTAAACCTTTTCGTGTTTTGCCAATTGAGTCTATCTAGACAATTATGGCAAAAATAACCGACATGGTCGACAATCTTACGTGGCATAGTCAATATCGATTTAGCCAATTTTTGTTAATTTAACAATTTTAAAATATTCTATTTATTTTTACATTATTTTTTCTTAGTGTGCTCGGAGAGGGTCCACGGGGCAAAGGCCCGGCGACCCTCACCCAATGGCCTACCACAATAAGAAAAAAAAATAGAAACGAAAAGAAAAATTAAATCAATTTTTTGAAAAATAGAAAAATATGATTAAAATTGTCCATGTCAACACGGCGGTCGGTTGTGCAACTCAGGAAAGTCTGCATTCACATCATCGATTTCGGGAAAAAAATTGGCTGGATAGACTCAACTAGAGAAATGTGAAAAATATTCAGAACTCAATTGGCACAATTAAAAGATTTGTGACTGAATTGATAAAAGTGTGATAAGTTTAATACTTTTTGGATAATTTCCTCTTATAATATGTGCATGACCTTGATCGTAAGCAGAATGAAAGTGTCAAGTGGTCTTGGTACGTGCACGCGTGTTTGCATTAGTTCTTGCTGTTCTTCTGTCTTTCTAATCTTACGGTTTGATGCGAAATCCCAATTCAACTCTTGTGCACGAAAATTTACTTCGTCTCAAGTGATATTAAAGGCTCATCCTCAGACCGTTTTATTTCGTGAAAAATTAACGTTTTAAAAAAATTATTATTTTAAAAAGCGATCTCTTGCGTCGTTTGAAATAATCAGTCAACAAAACTGTTGACATTATCGATAATAATTCATGTTTAACAATTTTCGTTAAACATTGAAAAAAAAAATTGGCGATCATTGATTTTCGTAAGCGATGACTTTTCAAATCTCATTCAATTTTTCGCGAGACAAATTCAATCCACCCTCAATTTAGATCCACAAAGTTTCAAAAAAAATTGACAATTGAATAAATAAAAGAGAGAGAGAGAGAAAGAGAATAAAAAGGACACCGAACTGAAGGACATCGTTCGCGACATTCCATGGCGATTGAGAAACTTCCATGAAATTTCCTGGGAACAGAAACAGAACCACTTTTTCCATATTAATTTGTTCATTAGGGATCAAATTCAGGGATGGTCTTTTGTAAGACTCTTTTTTATATCGTACGAGGAGAGGAGAGAACCATGAAGACTATTACAAAAGTGTGTGTTCTAACTTTAATTCTCCATTCGACTCCGATCGATCGAGGTCGAACCCGACGGAAGGAAAAAAAAAAAAAACATCGTTGTCGACGCAATTGAATTTGTGAGGAAGATAATTCGAAAAAGACGCTACTCGATTTTTTTTTTTTAAAGAAAATTGAAAGAGAGCTTTTGGAACTATCCCAAAAAACGCACGTGTTCTAAAAATGGTATTTAAGGTAGGTCACCGGTTTAAGAAAAAGGAGTAGATAGTTAAAAAAGACGTGTGGGGCTTCATACTAAAAAAAAAAAAAAAGGTAGAATAAGAGGAAAGACGTGTGGGTCTCAGACAGTTCATTAGCCCGAGAAAGGACGCATTTCTTTCTTTCCTCGCTGCTCGGGAAAAAAAAACAATAAATAAATAAGCAATTTGTTAATATCATGATTTTTTTTAAATAATTTATTTTTCGCGAAACAAATGTACCTTTATTCTAAACTAACTTTCGTGTCGCCAAAGCTCTCAACATGATACGTTTGTACATTACCTTGAACTGATTGTTATGTTACACGAAAATATCCCAAACCGATATCTTGTGTTTACTAATGCCCCAAATTTCCCCTAAGATTCCGATAGATGCGTCGTCCGTGCACCATCTTAGGATCTTTTGTGACACAAAAATTAGTTCGGGACGAATCTGGCAGGAGCGTTGCTAGTTTGGGATTATAGCGACGAAAATCAATATGGGTCATATGAGGCGCGAGTGTGCCAGTTTGGGATTCTAATGACGAAAATCGATATAGGGAAAGTGAAGCGCAGGTGTACCGATTTGAGATTTGCTCGTGATCGCGAATGTCAATTCGAGATTAGTGCGACGTGGATGATGTACCGATTTGAGATTATTATTTTTTTTTTTGGGTGATACTGACTCTCGAATTGGGACGAGATTAAGTTTCTTTTTTAAATAAGTCGACAGAGAAAAAAAATGAAAAATGAAAAAAATGTCACCACCAGCGCCACTCGTGTGGGCTGAAGCCGCAGCCACCAGGCTCGAAGAACCGAGTGGTTGGCCCATCACATTTCAAGGAAAAGGACTGATCGCTGATGGGCTAATCTGCAATTTCTGGTCGAGTCTATCCAGCCACTAAGCGCATGCCCTTCTCCTCCTCCTAGTTTTGGAAACTCTCTTTCCATTTTTATATTTTCTTCCTCTTGTTTCTTTTATTATTATTCTTTGTTTCTGTGGGTCCCAAAGAAATGGACGGACCCTTTATCCAAATATTGGCAGTGTGATGGGGACATTTCATTTTCTTCCAACATAAAATGTATTCCATTTACATAAGGAAATCGAAAAGACGGAGTCCAGCCGGGGGCGACCGAGCCCTCGGTCGACCGGTAGCGTGCCGAGCTTGAACCCATCCGAAATGCAGCTGTGGGTCCCTGCCGCTGCACTATCGGAAGGGTCGATCTGTCACGGTCGGCATAGCTAAGGACGGCACAAGTTTTGCCACAAATAGTGGTAGCGGCCCTTTCTGAACGTTGCCATACTTAATTAAGTATGACAGGTAGAGACTAATTAAGTATGGCAACGTTCAGAAAGGGCCGCTACCGCTATTTGTGGCAAAACTTGTGCCGTCCTTAGCTATGCCGACCGTGACAGATCGACCCTTCCGATAGTGCAGCGGCAGGGACCCACAGCTGCATTTCGGATGGGTTCAAGCTCGGCACGCGACCGGTCGACCGAGGGCTCGGTCGCCCCCGGCTGGACTCCGTCTTTTCGATTTCCTTATGTAAATGGAATACATTTTATGTTGGAAGAAAATGAAATGTCCCCATCACACTGCCAATATTTGGATAAAGGGTCCGTCCATTTCTTTGGGACCCACAAAAAAAAAATGGCCTCTCAATTTTTTTGTTCTTGTACTGATGAGAAGTGAGAACTTCTCCAACTCTTTTGCCAGCATTTTGACCAAGCTCTGATCTAGTTCCTTGGAAGCGTCTTCCAACGCTGGCTATACTTATTACTTACATTCACACTAGTAGATACAAGAGCTTATGAGTACAGAAGAACAATAGACTCAGGATGAATCCGGCCTTCGGTTTTCCAGCCTGAATGCCCAAAGATTTTCCATTTCGGTGTCAAGGCTTTTCTTTCTTTCTTTTTTTCCCAGAGAGATTCGACAGCGCTTCAGCGAAGCTCAGAGATAAGATGAGATGTTCGGCGTCTCGAAAGAGACTCGTGCCTCATCTCATTTCTTATTTCCCTTTGACGCGATCGACACGTATTATCAGAGTCGAGTTAGGGAGTGTCCTGTCCTGTGACCGAGACCATTTCTTCAACGTACTTAATTAGAAATAGCTCGATCGGCCCTATTTTGTTACTTAACAAATGCTCTGAGGGTACTCTTTTACAAAATCGATTATCTTCGATGAAACTTCACATTCAGTCGCATTAAGGCACTGGTTCGTCATTTCTAGATGTGCCTAATGCCAAATTCCCAGAGCAACAGCAATACTAAAGAGTAACAGAAGAGCAACATTTCCTCCTGGTAGAATCTCCGACCTGCAAAACGCAAATCTTGCTTTCAGATGCAAGTTGTCCATCTATAAATGGAGAACTATAGCGGGATGACATGTTCGGCGATGAGTATATTGAGAGGGGCACCCTTTGGTTGAAAGCATTTTGCGTACTTCTCCGAGAATGTTCATGTGTGTTACTCTACTGTTTTCGACTATACCACATACACCATTGGTTCAAAGCAAGCTCAACAAAAGAAGAACCAGACCATATAAATGATCATATACCTTCACCAACCATGAACTCGTTTGGAAAGGATGAAGCAGTTGACATGAAATCTGGATATGAGTAAATTACTATGCAAGCAAAACATATTGAAAATCATATTCTTTAGATACAGAATATGAGTAGAATCTTCCTGTCGCCTCATGATGCATATGCAGAGAGATGAGAGAGGTTATGACTCATCAGGAGCTCGTTAAAGACTCTGTCTTCTGCTTTTATCAGAAATACGGAAAAAATTTCATCTACGCAACTTGGCAGCTCTCACTGATGTCTATCTCATTATTATTATTATTATTTATTTAAACACACTTAAAAGTATAACCAGATGAATCAATCGGTCCAGCAATCTCTGAGCAACATATAGAACTTGTGATTTATTGGTCTCCATCTGCCAGTCTCTAAAGACCCCGCAGATAAGACTCCTGGCCAACTTTGTGTACTTCCATTTACATTAGGTATATTACAGAAACTATTTTCGCAATTCCTTGATGTTTACCTCGAACCAATATGTACAGCTAATTATGCATCATATTTATAGCTTTTCCAAAGGTTGAGATCAGTGCCATTGGCGACTACACAATACAAAAGCTGCAATGTGATAAATGAATGTGCTGGCTGAATAAATGTTCCAGTAGACCATGTTTTCCACCTAAAGATAATAATTGCATCCATGAAAATCATTAAAATATAGACAAAAGTGGAACTAGCTTGAGATTTGGGGCTGTACCTGAGCTTCTTCCTGGATTGCTGAATGTATGCCATCAATGGAGGAAGGATGCCAAATAGGAAACAGTTAGCATATACCCCAGCAAAGTCAAGTGCTCTAGAAAAAGTTGAGCGAAAGAAGGACGCTATAAGAACTGAAGCACCAAGTACCACTGGCAATACAAGAACTTCAATGGAATCAAATGCCCTTATGCTCGATGTTGCATAACTTTCTGGAGCTGATGAATGTTGTAATCTACTAAATGAGATGATTCCGGGATTACCAACATAATCCAACCTCGAATAACCTAGAGAACCAACTCTGCCAGCTCCATTTCCATCACAGATTATCGGAGCAGGACCAAAATTTTTCCGTTGGTTGTTCTGGAAAATCAAGTCTAGTGTATCAACGAGCTGCTTTGGGAAACTTACAGCATAGCCTATCAAGCTAGTAGCAAGAGCAGAAAAGGCAAAACCTTGAACTGCTGACAGAGCAGAGGACTTCACAGAGAGCAAAAGGGATATGGGATCTCCAGGTGAAGCAGCGGTATTAGTCCCAGAAAGCCCCAGAACAATCAAATTCCACGAAAGAACCATCATCAATGGAATGAACCCACCAATTAGTATAGCTTTCCTAGCATCGCGCACCGAATTCCCGGCAATCTTGCAAATGAAAGGGGTGATAACATGGAACCCCAGAGTCAGTACCATAACTGGTATGGTCGGCAAAATTGATGACACGCTCCAAGAGGCATGAGAAAAGGACGCAATCACATTGCTCCTAGCCACAGACAAACCAATCCCCACGAGTGCACTTATAGACATGAGCATGACAAAGCACAAGAGCCTATTTGCAGCATCAATTGCATAAAAGGGGAAGAAACCAATGACGACCCCAACAGCCAGAGGGAACAACCCAAAGGCCAATGCAACATCCATCCATGGGAACCACTGAGAGACAATGGAACCAATCCCAGAAACACAAGCCACCACCAAAGAAAAGCTTAGGGAAGCGTACACAATGGCCACAAGAGCCCCGAAATCACTCCCCAAGGCCTTAGTGGCAAGGCCAGTGAAGCTCACTTCCCCAACCCCATCTTCCTCCATGGCTGCAAAAGTGAGTTCTGCAACAAGTACTATGGAGGACACAACATAAACCCATGATAATAAAATGGCAATGGTCGAAGGGATTGGACCCGACTTGATGGTGAAAGCAGGGAGGCCCAGCATTCCTGGTCCCACTGCCGTGCCCACGATCAAACTGACAGCTCCCCAAAAGCTCTTCTTCTGGGTCTGTTCTCGAGTTTCTGAAGGTCGTGAAAGATGCAGAAACTCGCTAGGGTCTGCGTAGTTCAAGACTGAAGTGGATTTCTGGGTTTTCGAGGTAAAGATTGGTCTTTTGGTCAACGATGGAGTGGGATTGTGAAGTGGGGTTTTGTCGGGGATAAAGGGATTGTGGAGATGGGTGGTGGTAGTGCGAGGGTGATTGAGGCTGTGCCTTGGGTGGTGGAATCTTGATGCTGCGACCGAGTTTGCGAGTCTGGATGAAAGGGAGAGATGCATTTTTTTGAAATGAAGAAAACTTGGGAGTTTGTCTCCTGTGAGGTTCTGTTTAATTAAGGTTCCCTTTTCGCAGAGGAGAATCAGCTGGCAAGACTTTGCCCAAGAATGCAAGAAGAATCTCAAAAGTGTCGGAGCAGCCTGAGATAGCCTTGGCTTAGGAATTTCTTCTCAGATCCGTCTTTTCATTATACTCACGAGGATATAATGAGATGCTCATTGCGAGATACTACCGCCGGGGGGGCGCTCTTGTATACAAAATACCCCTGAATAATAGATCTTTCCTCAATATAACCGTGGAGATTTCATCTCCCCATCTAGTAACGACCCGCATTAATTACAGGAACTCTTCTCATATCAACTCTAGTAATATTCTAAAGTACCCAAGAAAGGCTAGCCTAGTGTGCTTGGATCATCCTCGGTCTTTCGTGCGTCGGAAACCTCCGAATCACGACATTCTCCCCACCTAATGGTGCAACGCCCTCGTCACGTCTTCGACATGGAAGACATCAATTTGCTTATTAAATTGCCAAAGAGTTTAAGTGGGTTCCAAACCTGTTTCACTCTCCGATAGACCCTTCCACCTAATCAAATACTCTCACTTCGGCATACAATACTGCTTTCGTATGACTCAGTCCATCGTAGTGAAATCAACATCTCGGTCACACGAGGTTTTTGCCCAAGAGGTGCCCATTATAAGTCTCCTCAATCCGGATCTTCCTCATCTCCATGAAATGGTATAAGTGTTAACACGTGCTGTAAATTAGAGTTAATTTAGGAATTTGTAATATTTACTTTCTATTTTGTCCTCTGCTTATTTTATCTCTTGAAAAGGAAGAGTCCTAATGTGTGTGTGTGTATATATATATATATATAATTTTGTAAATTGAAAGGTTAATGGAAATTTTTTTTCCTATAATCACGTGTGCTTCTTCATGGCATCAGAGCTTAGGGTTTGATTCTTGTGAGTACTGTTCGCTGATCCCTGATTACCACAGTCCCGCGTACCGGAAAGTGGGCTGGGGGCTGCCCCCGAAAAAAAAATTTGGCTTGTTTTCTCTATTGCGTCGTCGTCTCAGTTGCTGCACCGATCCATTATGTCGAATATGATCGATGATGCAATTCCGACTCAAACTAGACCCGCCGCAACCTCTATCGCTGCTGCACAGACACACCGCAACTAGAATCGTCACTGCACCGACCCATCCAAGACCAAAGAAGATTCGTCCGCGACATCAACTATTGTGCTGACTAGATTTCTTTGCCGTGTTGATCAGATCTATGTGGAACTACTACTGCTATCCTTGATTCTTGCATAAACGCAGACTGATAGCCGATCCAACTTCTACCGGAGTAAGGACTCCCCAGAATCAAAAAGAAGCACTTCTTGAAAATCTAACATCAAGATTGACTCAGATCCTCACCCAAAATCAGACCCAAAACCCGACACCGCACAGTGATTCATTCGCTTCACAAATTGCAATCAAACTAGATAGAACCAATTATGGTTTATGGTCCCAAGTGGTGGAGATGTATATTTCTGCCAAAGAAAAATTGGGATACATTAACGGAGACCTTCTAGAGCCTTTACCTACAGACCCTCAGTTTCGGAAGTGGAAAACCAAAAACTTGACAGTGAAAGGATAGTTGATCAATTCCATGGATCCGGTGTTGATCGGCAATTTTATCCGATTTCCAACCTCAAAAACGGTTTGGGATTCGGTGGCTACCACATTTTTTTGACGGCATCAATGCTTCCCGAGTGTATGATTTGAAGCGCCGAGTTGCTCGACTGAAACAGGCAAGGGGTTTTATCGAAAAGTACTACAATAACCTTCAAGGACTCTGGCGGGAAATTGATTTTCGCCATCATAATCCCATGTCATGTGCTGTTGATATTGAGCGTTACAACATAGCTCTTCAAGAAGATCGTGTCTACACCTTTCTTGATGGTCATGACGATCGCCTTGACAATATTAGGGCTGATGTGTTACATATGCAACCGTTTCCTACCATGGAACAAGCTTACGCACGGGTATGGCGAGAGGACGTACGTCAAGCTGTGATGTAGACCAATGTAGATGCCTCCCATTCTGTTGTTGTAATGGTATCTCGTGGGGGAAGAATGGGGCCACGGTCTCTTGATGGCATTTCGGAACCAAGAAGTTTACAGCTGACATCTCTGGGTGGCAGGTTTCATACAGGTTCCAAACACAAGTCACAACCAACTGAGGGATGTACCAATTGTGGGAGTCCAAAATAAACCAATGAGACTTGCTTTAAGTTACATGGGTACCCCGATTAGTGGAAAGATTTGCAGGCCAAGAAAAAAATCGAGTCTGCAGCAAGTGGAGGTAGATGTGGCCAACCGAACCGTGAACCCGGAACTGGCCCATTGATCGGGCCCACGGTTCCGAACAGAAACCCGCCCGAAACCGCTAATTTCGGGTGGGTTCGAAATCGTATTTTATTATATTATAATTTATAATAATTTATAAAATTAAAAGTTCGGAACCGGATTTTATTACATTATAATTTATTTATAAAATTACGTAATAATAATAATAATAATACTTCAAAGCCCATTCCTCTCGTCTCTTTTTTTTTTTCAAATTTTATTACAATGTACAATTCGATTATAATTTATTAATTTTATTTTATTATTTTAAAATATAAAATTAAAAGTTCGAAATCGAAACTGTGAATCGGCCCGAAATCGCCAGTTTCACCTTTTTGTCGAACTAGACACACTGGTTCCTGAACTAGAACCGGCGGTTCCACGGAACTGGCCACGTCTAAGTAGGGGTAAAGGATAGGCGTCATTGGCTATTGGGGACTCGGCTCTCTCACTGGTTCCATAGGTAGTGATGTGAATCGTTACTGAAACTGATCGTTCTACAAAGATCCAAGAGTTGCGAATTGCGAACCTCGACCCCCAATCGAACCTGTGATTGATAACCTCTGTATAAACGTGACCTGTTGACGAATCTGTGTCAACCAATCCACTCTATAGATGTCACGAATAAGAGAATTCGCGATCTTGCCCAATAAGTTGAATCGATCACCACAATGAAGCCTTAATAAGATCTAGTCTTCAAGAGAATTCGAAAAGGAGAAAAATTCTATGTACAAAATTTTGAATCAATGTTATGTTATCAGAAAACCATAAAGCACCATTAAATATGGTGTTAACCCTAAAATGGCAAAAGGAAGAAAATATCCTTAATTAATAAAATTTACCTAAAAATAGAAAAAGGCTAAAAAGTCCATCTAAATGACTCCGAATGGCCGAAATCCATCGTCGTTCATAGCCAAAGGCAATGAGTATTGATCAGGACGTCGTTTCGCTTCAGCCAACCAAATTTGAGCCCATTTGAAGCTCGTCAACCCTAAACCTATTCGGAATTTGCGAGGCCAAATGTGATCGTGTTGCGCCAAGGAGCTTTAGAATATTTAATTCTCGAATTAAGATCACATCCACTCTAAAGATCTTGAACCGTGATGCTGACAAATTGTTGAATTCCCCCGCCCTTGTTCTAGTAATTGGACCAAGCGGCTAGAACAACGGGTCCCTGGCACCTCCTCCTCGATATGGTTCGATGTACACATTATTCTCTCCCTTGAGCAAAGGATTTTCCCCCAAATCATATGACATTCTGAATTCCGACCTTTCTAGAGGCTATTGATTAGAAAGATATCGATCGGTGTATTTTAGTTATATCTCGCTCGGAGCTGGTCACTCTCAAGTCGACTGACCGAAAGGGAAAGACTAACGCAGAGTTAGTACGTGGACCAAGGAGACTGGAATGAGAAATGACACTTTGACCATAAAAATTATCGAGGGGATATTTTGGGCCAGTAGAGATCGATCTAGGAACGATCATGGAATGCCTTACTAGAGTTATACGTTGGGACACGAGTGATCCTGCCTAACCAATGTGTAATTTGCGAGAATTTCCTAAATCAGATTCCTACGATTAGGACCGCAGGAACTAGCGATAAACCCTCGCGATTACATGATAACCAAAATTGCCATGACAAGAGTAATCTTAAGGTCGATACGCATAACACTTGCAAGAGCCGGCCGTTAGTCGAAGATAAACTGAAATTACAGTAGACGAGAAACTTGTCATGATTTGGACCTCAGAGATTGGGTTTTAGATATTAAGAATTCCAACATTGAAATATTTGGATGCCGCCTCATCGAGAGTGATTAGGGTTATGAATTCGCCTCATGAGACTAGAAAATAGAGAAATTGACTGAAGTTGAGAAAGGATATTTTTGTCCCTAAAGATTTCTCAAGCCTTTAAGGATGGACAAGGGAATTTTAGTCTTTCTTCCCTCCCTATAGTGGCTGAAAGTTATAAGGCAAGATGGTCAAATTACCCTCAAGATATTATGGGAAAAAGACAAGGGATAAGACTAGCAATTAATCCAAGTCAAATCAACCTAATAAGCCTAGTCTAAGTAGCGAATTAAGGACCTAAACCCATCACCTCACTCTCTCTTTCTCTATCTTCTTTGGCTTGCTAAGGAAGCCATCTCCTTCTTCTTCTTCATTATGGCCGAAACCCTCAAGGGAGTACACACCCTCACTCTCAAACTCTCTCCCTCGCTCAGCTCGTTGTTCTTCCCGTTTCCTCCTACTGTTCTGGCCATAATTTTGTCGTCCGACATCGGATGGAGGCAAGCCACCCACCATTAGAAAGCTTATCCTCTTGCCGTTCCAACAAGGTATTATAATCCCAAATCCACCCAACCGTTTGTTCTGTAGAGCTTTTTGAAGGAGAAAAGGTCGGATTAGTCAGTTTTGAACCCACGATCTCCTAAGTGGGATTTCCGAGCTCTCTTCGCTCCAATCTTTGGTAAGCACTCCTTGAATCTAGTTAGGACATTTGACAACATGTATTTGAGGTTTAGATGGATTTTTGATGGATTTTTATAGTTGAATCCTTGTGATCTTCAAGAGGACAGAAACTGCCGCCACTGACCTGGTTTGGAACCGTGGATCTTTGAGGTTCGTTGAGGCGTCGTTTGGCTTGAAAATTATCGGTGAGCCATCCTAGGACTGTCGCGACCCTCTTGAGGTTGTCGGGCTCTCGAGGGCTAATGGGCCGTCCTGTCTGGTCGGACGCGGGCCTCTCCCAAGGCCCATTACCCAAATCGCAACGGAGGTATGCGTGATCGACTTTCAGTGTGGTCTAATGACATGTGCTAAGTGTGCATGCCATGGAGTCGCCACCAATCATTTTTTTAGGGTATGATTGGACCACCCAATCGAATAGTTGGGAGTTTCTATTCAATTCTGCGAGAACCAGAGAAATGGTTTCGGGGACTTAGTTACGCCAACCGTCAGAGTTGACGCCCTTTCGGCACCTAAGTTGACTGAATTTTCTAGCCTGAGATTCATGCGGATGAGTAGGGTATGAACCATAAATCTAGAAATTCATGCAGATAGGAGTGATTATCCTAGCAATCACAATCAGTAATAAAATGCGCAACTCAAGGAATCTAGATATGCAAATAAATCACATGGCATTCCTAGTAATGCCCTATTTATCAATTACAGCTCAAGAATGATTTAGCTGTCCTAGCCGTTCTACACTCGATCTAACCTAAGAAAAGTATTAGGAAGCATCGCAGGAGTTCGAGAGTACTCACATGGGGTTCGCCGTGCCCTGGTTTGGTCTTGGACGAGCTATCGAGCTCATGCCGACCCGATTATATTTGGGGATCCACTCGGCGTTTTACACCATGAAATCATGTGAAACAAAAACGAAAATATTCAGCAAGGGGCATTTATTGTAGATGGTGGTCGATCTAATTGGACATCAAGACTAAAAAAGATGTAGAAATTTACAAATTAAAAGACTCGAATGATATTTTTTTTTTGCCAAATTCAACTCTATGCGTCGTGAAGAAACACATGCAATTGAACTTGAATTTTGACTATTTATGAGTTCAAAATGAAAATAAAATTAAAATAAAAATATTGACTATTTTTCTATATTTACGACATCAAATGCTATTTTTCTTCATTTTTCATGTATTTTTCTATTTTTGGAAAATATTAAAAAATTGAAAAATTATTTTTTTGTCAAAAATGGTTCCTTTAGCTTGGTCAAGGCTACCAAAGATGATTTTTTAATTTTTTAACTTTTTATATATTTTTTTATGAATTTTTAAAAAATAAACTATGAAAGACTGATAAAAAATCAGGTGTCAACAAGGACTTAGGCCTAAGTTTTACTTAGCTTGTGGATAATTTTAGTGTGATTTAGAAGTAGTTTAGTAGTTAAACTTTGGATTGGTTCTCACTTGGATAGAATTTGACCGCTTGAGCTTCAGCCGAACTCGCGGACGTCGTTCGGCCCTTTGATCGGTTTTCTTGGCTGAAAATCATTGGTAAGCCTCTTAGGACATTGTTTGACATGCTAGGATAGCTTGTGGTTGGAACTGGAAGCGAATTAAAGGAGTTTGATGGTTGGAATCTTGTGAAACTTCTAGGAATCCAAATCTACCATGTTCTGTCCGAGCTTAACCCGTGACCTTGTTGCTGTTCTTAAGGAGGTTTGCTTGCTTGGATAGCTAGGTAAGCTATTCCTAAACCTTTACTAGGGAATTAGGGTACTAAAAGACGACATTGTTTGAGAAATTGATGTTTTATTAACCGGCTTAGGCTAGGAAATGCCGAACCTGAACCTGCCCTTTTATTGGTTGAAATGAACTTGAATGTTTCACGGTTAAAATTTGTGGAATCAAGATCTATTAGTATTGTTCTAACTTGGCTATGAATGATGGATTGGACCTTGAATGTGCCTTGTGTCGATTGTGGATTGAATTGAGTACCTTGAGTGGCATAATCGAACTTCTAGTCACTTGAGACACCGAGAGCTTGAAGTCGAGTTAATAATGGCATGTCTCTAATTGAAAGAGTGATAAATTGACTTTTGTGTGCTAAGTCAATGATGTTGTGATAACGCGGTCATGATTGTTACCAAGGATTACCGCTTGCATAACTTGTTATTGTGGTTTATGTGATCACGAGCGTGATGGTGGTCTTAGCATGTGAATTAAGGCTTATGTAGTTTGGTTTTGTACGTATGACTGAAACTTGTAAGAAAACTTAAGGTCAATCCAGTCGGGTGTTTGATACCGACGTTGGGTGTTTAATCCCAAATCCCAAGAATTGAGCTTAGGGACTTGATCCCATTTGGCCTGACGAGGTCACTACGACTAGAGAGTCTTACAGTCGACCGAATCATCTCGTGGTGCTGGAGTAACGAGAGTCACTGTATTGACAGAATCATCTCTAGGTCCGGACGCGAGAGTCTTCATGTCGACGGCCTTGAGGGAGTTGAGGTATCGGGCGTCACATGTTTGACCGAATCATCTCGCAGGATTGGCCATGACGAGAGTCTCATAGTTGACCGAATCATCTTGACGATGCTGGGGAGCGAGAGTCACTATGACGACTGAATCATCTCATCGTAATAAAGTGAAAACCATGATTGAAAGTGAAATGATGAAACGATTTTCTGTAATTGTCTGGTTTCTTAGTAAGAAACGATTGGAATAAGGAAATTTGATTGAGGCCCAAGGCGCTTTGGCGCGGGCGGGTAACGACTTGTTACCATTGACTGAATGTCAAGTTCCATGAGAAAAACGTAATCGAAGGATGGTTTTGGAACAAAGAATTATTTTTCCTCTGAGTCTATTTGATGAAAACCCTGCCTAAGTACGAAGCCGAGCTTTTATCATGATTTTCTGACTGCCAAGTCATTTGAAAAAGATTGGAATGCGACTTTTGATGAAAATGATGCCTTATTTTGTGAACCATCATGTTTTGCCAAGATTTTCAGACTTTTACCATGCCAAAGCCTTTTTTACACCAAAATATCTATTTTCAAAAGTGTTTGGAGGTACTAGCGACTTAGTTTAGGGTTAGGTCTAGTTTACTGAGATTTTTATCTCACCCCGTCGTGGGATCACATTTTTCAGGTCCCTAAAGATGAAGTCCCGTGGATGCCGAAGACGAACAGCCAAAGAAGCACTTGATGTATTTTAGGCCTGTGATTTTGTATGACCCTAACTTTGTGAAACCGAAGTCGCTTGACATTTTGATTGAATGTATTTACTATATCGTTTTGAAGTCCTCTTTTGTAATTAAGTATAGGGTTGTTTTCTCGCTTTCTCGCTTTTGCATGCATGTCTCATTTAAGTCCATGAGATTTTGGTCGTCAGATCTTGGATGACTATCTATTTTAATGGCCGTTGAGGGATGTTCGTGTGCCCGTCGAGTTCGGGGCGTGACAAATCATCACCGGCATCGAAAAGAGTCAAGTCAGTAACATTAAAAGTAGCACTAATACCATACTCACCCGGAAGATCAAGCTTCCAAGCATTATCGTTGACCCTCTCCAACACCATGATCCATCCCCTCGCGGTAATAACTTAGAACATCGCTACTTGGGAGAACGCTCCGTGCGCATATGAACCCAAACCTAATCGTCGGGTTCAAACGCTACTTCCTTACGTCCTTTGTTGGCCTGCTTTGCATATTGCTTTGTTCTGTGCTAAATATTCAATCGCGTCTTCTCATGTAATGTCTTCACAAATTCGGCCTTCTTAGCACCATTTAAATTCACACGCTCATCAACAGACAAAGGGTTTAAATCTAACGGAGCTAACGAATTAAAACCATAGAAAATCTCAAACGGTGTGAATTTAGTAGTAGAATGCACACTCCAATTATATGCAAACTCAACATGCGATAAACAATTTTCCCAAGACTTAATGTTTTTTTTTTAATGATAGCACGCAGCCATGTCCCTAGAGTTCTATTAACTACTTCAGTTTGATCACCAGTTTGTGGATGACGAGTAGTGGAGAATAAAAGCTGTGTACCTAATTTCTTCCATAATATCTTCCAAAAGTAGCTAAGAAATTTAGTATCTCGATCAGAAACAATGGACCTAGGCATGTCATGCAAGCGTACAACCTCACGAAAGGACAAATCAGCAACATGTGATACATCATCGGATTTATGACAGGGTAAAAAATGAGCAATCTTTGAGAATCGATCTACAACCATATAAATAGAATTCCTACCATGCTCAGACCTAGGCAATCCTAACATAAAATCCATAAAAATATCAACTCAATGATGCGTAAGGATAGATAAATGTGTATACAAATCATGTAGTTCAGTTGTAGATTTAGCTTACTTGCATGCAATGCATCTCTCATAAATACGTGTAACATTTCGCTTCATGTGTGGCCAATAAAAATGTTCATGCAACATTTCATAAGTTTTGATAATGCCAAAATGCCCCATTAAACTACCGCTATGCGCCTCTCGCACCAATAACTCACGTAGAAAGTATCTAGGCAAACACAATTTATTTTCATGAAAGAGAAAGCCATCATATATATAGAATTTCTCAAACGCAGCATGTTCACAAACTTTAAACACTCTTTCAAAGTCATCATCATCAGTGTATAAATCTTTGATATACTCAAAACCTAAACATTTGCTCCTAAAGTAGTTAAAATTACGTAACGCATCGACTACCACATTTTCCTTACCTTTCTTGTACTTGATTACATATGAAAAAGTCTCGATGAATTCCATCCATTTGGCATGTCTTTTTTCAACTTTTACTGCCCCCTCAAGTATTTTAAGGTCTCGTGGTCGGTGTGGATCACAAACTCCTTTAGCCATAGGTAAGGTTGCCAAGTCTCCAAAGCTCGCACCAAAGCATACATCTCCTTATCATAAGTTGGATAATTCAATGTTGCTCCACTTAATTTCTCACTGAAATAAACTATGGGGCGTGATGGATCTAGCAATATCTCCTAGAGGGGGGGTGAATAGGTGATTCTTAATAAAATTGAAATTTCTTGCGGAATAAATAAAATTCAGTGTACGATTAGGAACATGAGCAGTATAACAGTGTGCAGAAAATCTAAACGCAAAGGTAAGAGTTTAGAGTAGAGAATATTGCACACGACGTTTATAGTGGTTCGGCTTAGATCAAGCCTACGTCCACTCTCCCACGATGACAGCCGATCGGCTAGATTTCACTATGAAGAATCAAGAGAATTACAACCACTTAAGCACTTGGTTTTTCTCTCACACAGATTTTCACAATGAAGGATTTTGAGTACACAAAATATTTTCGGATAGAACTCAAATTATTCTTGCACTTTGGATTGTTGTTCGCTGTCTACCTTTAGTCCATCATGATCCTTCTTTTATACTCCCCTGCCTCCGAACTAGCCGTTGGATTCCAGCCAAGGGATCCCTCTTCAATCCTTGATTGGACGTCATCAATCGTGATTGAACGAGACTGTATTTTCAGAAGATATGTAGACCGTTGGGTAAGACGTTGAACCCTTCTGATTCAATCGCCCATACAACTAAATCTCCAGCTTCCATAAGTGTGATAAGTTTGAGTTGGTTCCCAAAGAAATATTCCTTAGAAGATGATATCACATTGTAGAAAGTCCCTTAATTGATTGGAAGGGATATCAAGGCAATCGAATATCACCTGCCTTGATCGAAAACCTGCCATACGTGGGTCTTCGTGTTTTGCAAATGCAGAGACTGATCTTTCTTCAGATTCGTCTATAGGAAGATTTGTTTCTTACTAGATCAGTTGACACGGAATGGTAATACGGAGATTTGATGTGATCCATACGTCACTGTTTCGATCGTCAGAAGCACTTCCATCTGACCCTCAGTCAGAAGCATTCCATCTGACCCTTCGTCAGGAGTACTTCCATCTGACCCTTCGTCAGTGCAACAGGATTGGAATCATTCAACCTGCTGCTTACACATTCTTCCTGCATCACATATCATTAAACAATTTCTTTCGAAAGTTTTGTCAGAATCAAAATACATGAGAATTTCCACAACAATCTCCCTCTTTTTGATGGTGACAAAACTCCTCTTGTTGCAAATACAAATAAGTAAGTAAAAAATTTTAACCAGTGATAAAATGATAAAAGCGAGTAATCATCACATTTGCTCCTGCAGGTAATCATCATTAGAGATCCTGTAATGAAAGTGTTCTCATAGGAGAACATGATTGTTGACACCTAAATTTTGATCAAACTTTTATTTATTTATTTTTTTTTAAAAAAAATTCATAAAAATATCAAAAAAATATCATAAAATCACAAAATCAACTTTGGAAGCCTTGGCTTGGCCTTAGGAACCATTTTGACCAAAAAAATAATTTTCATAATTTTCATTTTTTTAATATTTTCGAAAAATACAAAAAAAAGAAGAAAATCAAGAAAAATAATATTTGAGGTCACAAAAATTATATAAGAATAGTCGGTATTTTTATTTTTATTTTATCTATTTTCTGACCTCATAAAACAGTAAAATTCAGGTTCGATTTTAGGTATTCTCTGATCACCATAAAATTGAATTTGGCAAAAATATTAGTAATAATTAAAAGGAAAAGGATTGAAAGCATCATCATTTAAAAGGAAAAGATGAATAATCATTTTGTCTTCGCTTTTGATTATTTTATTATTATTATTACTTTCTAATATTTTATTATATTATTATTTTATATTTATTATTTTTTTATTCACCTCCCCCCTCCCATCATCCGTCTCCCCTCCTTCTTCCTCTTCCTCTTCTTTTCTTCTTGGCCGACGGTCCTTCCTCTTCTTCCTCCTCCTCTTCTTCTTCTTCTTTTCTTCTTCTTCTTCTTAAAAAAAAAATGGAATCCTCACCTTCGTGCACTATTTGCCTTCGCCTTCGACCCTTCCGCCGTCGTCGCTAGCCGTCGTACCTTAAAGCCGCCGTGAATAACCCAAGACTCGCGGCCTCCACCCGTTTCGGAGTTTGGTTCGGGATTGTTTCGGATCGGGCCAAATCCGTCATTGCCAAAGCGCGCTATCGCCTCCGGCGACAGCCCCGGAGTCCTACCTCCTCCCTCGGAGCTTATGGAGCCTACGCGCCACTGGTGGAGCCCAGAAACAGCCTCGGGTCACCACCCCGTCGTCGGAACGTGTCCGGACGTGTCGGAGCGTGTCCGGACGTGTCCGGGCGTGTCGGACGTGTCGGAGCGTGTCAGACGTGTCGGGCGTGTCGGACGTGTCGGGCGTGTCGGACGTGTCGGGCGTGTCGGACGTGTCGGGCGTGTCGGACGTGTCGGCGCGTGTCGGACGTGTCGGAGCGTGTCGGAGCCGTGTCGAAGCCGTGTCCGAGCAGTGTCGGAACAGTGTCGGAACAGTGCATGAACAGTGTCGGAACAGTGCATGAACAGTGTCAATTTATTAATTTATTAATTTTTTTTATTTTTTAGTCTTAATTTGTGAAATTGACTATCGACATTCTAATGGTGATCGACAGGTAACGGGCATGGGGATGGTCGCAGGCTGGGGCTGGGCGATTGAAGGCTGGTGTCCAATCCGGTATGTTTTACGTACCCGATCCGTATATCAGGATTATTTTTCTAAAATATTGCATTTATAGACTTGATTTGTATTTATTTGTTTCAGTCTAGTGGTTAGCTTATTTATCTGGTTGAGTGTTATCTATTGTCAAAGACATGTTTTTTGTTAAAATATTTTCTGAAAATATAAAAAAATATTAATAAATCAAAAATGCCAAAAAAATGGAAAAATTAAAGAAAAACAAAAAAAATTGAGAAAAATTGCAGAAAAATTCTAAAAATTGTCCAAGGCTGAAAATGACAAAAAAATTGATTTGTTTTCATTTTTGGGATTTTCTCCCATTTAATCCAAAATGGCAATTTCACCCCTCAAAGGGTAAATCGTCTTTGATATTCGGATGAATTGTGGAAATTGCTTAGAATTTGGTGATGGGTCAGATGGGTGGTTAAACCTTATGTCTAAGATTTCCACATTTCATTTCCATTTTTAGAAAATGACGATTTTACCCTTCGAATGGTAAATCGGTTTCTAAAATTCCCGAAAATCACGAAAATTGCCAAAAAAATAGGAAATGGGTCAATTGAGTGACCAAACCTGTTTTGACTCCGGATTCATTCCGAAATGATGATTTTGTCCTTTTTGGGCAAATTGTCCCCTTTGTCTCAAAATTACGATTTTGCCCCTGATGGGCAAAATCATGTCTAAATCATTCCTAAGCCTGATTGATGCTTCTCTAGGCCAATATGGCCTTATTAGGAATGCCATGTGATTTATTTGTACACTTGAATTCATCGATTTGTGCACTTTATTATTGATTGTGATTGCTATGATAGTCATTCCTATCTGCATGAACTCCTAGATTTAGGACTCGTACCCCACTCATCTACATGAAATCTTAGGTCAGAAAATTCAGTCAACTTAGGTACCGAAAGGGCGTCAACTCTGACAGTTGACGTAACTAAGTCCCCGAACCCAGTTCTCTGGTTATCGCAGAATTGAATAGAAGCTCCCGACTATTCAATAGGGTGGTCCAATCATACCCTCCAAAAAATGATTGGTGGCGACTCCCTGGCATGCACACTTAGCACATGTCACTAGACCACACTGAAGGTCGACTACGCATACCTCCGTTGCGATTTGGGTAATGGGCCTTGGGAGAGGCCCGCGTCCGATCAGACTGGACGGCCCATTAGCCCTCGAGAGCCCGACAACCTCGAGAGGGTCGCGACAATGATCAGAGTAAGATTATCCTGCAATGATCCTGCACAAAACTAAACTTCACGATGAGAGTATACTGAGTGTACTATCAGAATATGGTTATCTTGCACACAAAATAGATTATCCTGCACAAAAGTAAAATCTTCTCCCCCTTTCTAAATTGGAGTATAATCAGAGGTAATCTAATGATTCTCATAGGAGAACATGATCAGAGTATACATCCTGCACAAAAATCTCCTGCACAAAGCACAAAAATCAGTTCTTCTCCCCCTTTTTGTCAACATCAGAAAGAGTCTATATAAAATTTAATCTAATCAATGTTAAATGAATGACGTAAGAATTGTTGCATAACAAAGAACAACGTTTGCCAAGAAAAATAGAAAATGAAATTAGGAAGATGTGGGTGGAGGCATTTTTGAAGAAGATGGATGATCTTCTGGCTCATTATCAGCCTCCACTCGGGAAGGTCCGTCATAGCTACTTCCCATCTTCTGAGCATGGCCTCTTACAGCTTGAGATGTGGGCAGGTTTGAAACTGTTCTGTCCGTTCTAACCAGTGTGTAGGTAGGCATGTTAGCGACCTCAGCACAAAACATTCTCCCATAGAGATCAATGGACTTTTCCAGCTTAGTCACCTGACTAGTCATACCCTGAAGCTTCCTATCTATATTCTGTTCAAAGGTCTATATTTTCTGATCAAACCTTGTTTCCATTGCAGCCAGAGTCTGAAGAAGAATATTTTGAAAATTTTCAAAATGTGCTTGAAGTTCCATTTGTGGTTCTGAAGGTGCAGGTTCTTGAGAAGAGGTGTCAATCCCTTTTGTACTTATATTCTCCCCCTCAGTTCGTGCCTTGGGAAAAGCTTGAGAGGCAAGTACTTCAGTGAGAAAGACATCCGATGTAGCAGGCAAAGGCTCTCCCTCCCCCTGAGTTATAGCCCTTTTCCCTTTTGCTTTTGAGCTTGGCACAGATACTATTTCCTCATCAATGTCCATTGGTATGGACTGTACACTCGACAATTGATCTTCTCGTGCAATTGCTGAAGCCAGACTTGTAGCATCTTTGTGAATAGTTCGTCTGGTGGAGGATACAGAATAAGCTTCAATGTCATCTTGTTCTTCCTCCTGTTCTTTTGAAGCCAACTTTGCTAGAACTTGTGCTAGCAACTGCTCATGATTACAGTTTACAAGTGTGTTGCCATACTCTATGTCATCTTCAATTCTGGCAGCTTGCTCCTCATTCCACATTGTGAGGAATTCTTCATCAGTCAGATCACAAGGAAACACAACTTTTTCTTGTGGTTGTGTTCCTGCTTCATGTCCTTCTTCCTCATTTCTTTCAGCACTATGATTTTCATACTTACCTTCTTCATCTGATCCACCTTGAGATTGTGTAGCTTCAGAATCATATTCCCCTGTTCCTTCTTCACTTGCTTTTGAGTCCTTATCAGTAGGACTGTCTTTCTGTTGCTCCTTATCAGTAGGACTGTCTTTTTGTTGCCCCTTGACAGCCATAACTTTTCTCTTCTTTGGAGATTTCTGCTTGGACTCATCCTCGAAGTCCACAATGACTGGTTCATTGTTCTTTGTTCTCCATCCAGCAGAAGTCATCTTGTATCCCATCTTTGTTACCATAGTCTCTCCAGCAGTTATCAGAGGAGTTTCTTGATTGATAAAGTCGCTCAGCCACCAATCTTGAAATGATCTATTATTCTGTAGATCAAGGCGGCATAAGGAAGTTGTCCCTTTGGCTTGAGAGCTGATCTGTACATGTGTAATAGGATTGTGTGAACAAAAAAAATCCTCTTTCCTGTCAAGATGCCCCATAACAGCTTTGCCTCATACTTCGATATATCTGTCTTTGATGTTGCCTTGGGTCTAAGACATTCGATGATCACTTTGTACATCATGATGTGTTTTAAGGGAAAATCACTATAGGCAATATGTGATTTTGATTCCCTTGAGAAGCTCGATTTTCCAGTTAGGAAGCAAAAAGCTTCTCCTGCAGTGACATCTAGGGGTATGAAATCTCCCTTTCTGGTTCCCATGATTGAAGCCAATTCATCAACAGCCATAATATACTGCTTTCTTTTCATCGTGAAAGCCAGAGAGTTGAAGTTGACAAACTGAAGATTTGAGTAGAAGTAGGCTATCATGTCAGGAAAAGTGTAGCCTCTCTTCGTTATGAAATGATCTATCTTCACCTTTTGTAGATGCTTCCTCAAATAGATACAATTACTATCAAAGTACTTTAACTCAAATACTTTGTGAGGTATAACACCTCTCTGTTTTATGACTTCAAACCTTTCTTTGTGAGCCTGATTCTGGAACTCTGGAACAAAGGATCAAGAAAGCTTTTATCCAAAATAAACCCAATATTTTTTCACAAAGTCATTGAACAGAATGTCATCATCATCTTCGACCTTAGCCTTAGTGCCGCCAGGTCTAATTGGAGAGGATTTTCGTTTCGAGCTTGTCTCTGCCACTTTCTCATTTCCTTTTCTAGAGGCAGATTCAGGTTTTTCTATATCAATTGGTTCAACGATTTTTCCAGGCAAGCTAAGAAACTCCAATAGTTCGCCTTCACTGTCAAAATAATGAGTGCTCAGTAGTTTTCTAAGTTCATTACCAAAATCCACTGCTGCCTTAATCCTATCATACATTGGCTTAATAGAATGTGCCATAGCTTCTTTTCCTTCAAAGGCGGACAGAGACAGACCTTTTGCCAAGCAAAGTGCTTCTCGCTGTTCGTTGATTTGGGTTTCTGTAGTTTCAGCCCCGCTTGCTGTTGAGGCGGAGAACTTTCTCTTCAACTGAGACGTCTTCTTCGAGTCAGAGGCTGATTTTGGAGCCATTGATGCGTAGAAAGTTTAAAACTTTGAGTGAAATAGCGTTGTTTTGAGGAGGAAATCGAGAGCTAGAGATCTTGGATACGGTTTTAGGGTTTTGATTTGAGAAAAATTTGAAAGAGAGAGAACAGAGGTGTCGGTTCGGTGTTTTATAAAAGAGGCGGTTATTTTTGGAAACAAAAGATAGAATTTTGATTAAAGAAAAAAAAAATTCTTTAGTAAATCAATTAATCACCGTCAATCAGATATTCGGAGATATCTATTCATATGAGGAACTTACCTAAAAGATAGTTTTTAGAGATAACTGACCTCGATTTATGACCTTTTTTTAAAAGAAAGTGTGAATTTCTTCATACGCGCCTTTCTGACGTTCCTTCTGATGCTTCTTCTGACGCTCCTTCTGACTCTCCTTTTGTCGTTCCTTCTGACTCTCCTTCTATCGTTCCTTCTGACTCTCCTTCTGACTCTCCTTCTGATGCTCCTTCTGACGTTCCTTCTGACTCTCCTTCTGACGTTTCTTCTGACGTTCCTTCTGAATTTCTCTGTTCTAAGGTATACTTAAGAAGGAAAGTTAATGATGGATAATTCATTTCTAATAAAATTAAAAGTCTGTTTATCCAATGGTTTAGTAAAAATGTCTGCAAGTTGATTTTTCGTATCAGTGTATTGAATGTTAACATCACCGTTCTGAACATGATCACGTATGAAGTGATGTTTGATCTCAATATGCTTTGTTCTTGAGTGAAGTATGAGATTCTTTGTAAGATTTATGGAACTCGTGTTGTCACATAGGATTTCCACAGTTGATTCTTTAACACCATAGTCTTTGAGCTGCTGTTTTAGCCAAAGTATTTGAGTACAACAACTTCCAAGAGATACGTATTCTGCTTCAGCTGTACTGAGTGCCACTATATTTTGCTTCTTTGAATACCATGAGACAAGCATGTTTCCCATGAGCTGACAAGTTCCAGATGTACTCTTTCTATCAATTTTGCAACCTGCAAGATCTGCATCTGAATATCCATTTAGTATAAAATCAGAAGATTTAGAGTACCACAAACCATAGTTGGGATAAGTCCATATGTATTTGATTATTCTTTTGACGGCCGATATGTGTGATTTTCTTGGGCTTGATTGAAATCTTGCACATAAGTAGACACTATATAGGATGTCTGGTCTTGAAGCTGTGAGATAGAGTAATGATCCAATCATACTACGATATAGTTTGGGATCAACTTCCTTTCCATCTTCATCTTTATCTAATTTGGAGGAGTGAGACATAGGAGTTTCTGTCTTCTTGCCATTCTCCAGACTAAATTTCTTCACTATTTCCAGTGCATACTTTTCTTGAAATATGAAAGTTCCTTTCTGAGATTGATGAATTTGAAGACCAAGAAAGAACCGTAATTCTCCCATCACACTCATCTCAAATTCATCCTGCATTACTTTAGAAAATTTCTTGCAGAGAAGCTCATTAGAGGAGCCAAATATAATATCATCAACATAGATTTGAACTAAAAGGATATATTTACCTTTTCTTTGAATAAAAAGAGTGGTGTCTACATTACCTTTGGTGAAGTTGTGTTGAGATAGAAAGTTACTCAACCTCTCATACCAAGCACGAGGTGCTTGTTTCAGTCCGTAGAGTGCCTTTTTCAAGACATATACCAAATCATTTTCTCTAGGTTCTTCGAAGCCAAGGGGTTGTTCAACATATACCTCTCCTTTGATGTAGCCATTTAGGAAGGCACTTTTCACGTCCATCTGAAAAAGTTTGAAATCATTGTAACAAGCATAAGCAAGAAGTAGCCTAATGGCTTCTAACCTGGCAACCGGTGCGTAGGTCTCATCGTAGTCTATTCCTTCTTCTTGAGAGTAGCCTTTTGCTACAAGTCTTGCTTTGTTTCTTACAACTTTTCCTTTGTCATCAAGTTTGTTTATGAATACCCATTTTGTTCCAATTACTGGACGATTTTTGGGTCGATTGACCAATTCCCAAACATTGTTGACCTTGAACTGATGTAGCTCTTCCTGCATTGCATTTATCCAGTTCTCATCTGCTAATGCATCTTCAATTCTTTTTGGCTCCAATTCAGATACCAAAGCGATGTTGCTCATTGCTTGCTTGAGCTTAGATCTTGTCTTTATGCCATCACTTATGGTTCCTATGATAAGTTCCTTTGGATGACTTGACTTATGCTTCCAGTTTTTGTCAAGGCTATCATTTGAGGATGTTGTGGATTCATTCTGTTCATCTTCTGATCTTTATTCAACTGAGGAAGTTTCCTTCTGAACATTCTCCGAACCAATATTCACATCTGAGTCTTGCTTCGCATCTGAATCTACCCGTGAGTCTGTGACTTGATGAAGTATATTCATTTGAATGGATTCAGGTTCATCATTCTAGTGGCTTTCATCGAACTTGATGTTCACTGATTCTTCAACAACACGAGTGTTCTTGTTGTATACTCTGTAGGCTTTGCTTGTTGTTGAATATCCCAAGAAAATTCCTTCATCTGATCTCTCATCAAACTTTCCATTTTGATCATTAGCATTCTTTAGAATAAAGCATTTATAACCGAATACATGAAAGTATGCAACATCAGGCTTTCTTTCTTTGAAAATTTCATATGGGGTTTTCTCATAAAAAGGTTTGAGAGAAGTTCGATTTAAGATATAACAAGCTGTTGAAACGGCCTCAGCCCAAAAATTAGAGGCAATTCTACTTTCAATAAGAAGAGTTCTGGCCATTTCTTGCAATGATCTGTTTTTCCTTTCTACTACCCCATTTTGTTGAGGAGTATAAGGTGCAGAGAAGTTATGCTAAATTCTGAAATCAGTGCAAAAATCTGAGAAACTTTGATTTTCAAACTCTTCCCCATGATCCGTTCTCGAACTGGAAATAGTATAACCCTTTTCATTTTGAATTCTTTTAGCAAGCTTTGAGAAGGACATAAAAGCTTCATTTTTGTGAGCTAGAAATAAAACCCATGTAAATCTAGAGAAGTCATCAACTATGACAAGACAATATTTCTTACCTCCAAGGCTTAGGGTTCTATTTGGTCCAAAGATATCCATATGAAGTAGCTGCAGACAATGCTTAGTGGAAACTTGATTTAAGGACTTAAAAGAACTTCTTACCTGCTTACCCAGTGTGCATGCATGACATAGTCCACTTTTCTCAAATTTCGTTTGAGGTAACCCTCGAACAAGTCCCTTCTTGGAAAGCTTTGGGATATGTTTTACACTAATATGACCTAACTTTCTGTGCCAAGATCAGATTCATCCTTAACAAAAATAAGACATTTTGCACTTTCACAGTCAGCATCAATATCTAAAAGATAAATGTTCCCATGCCTTTGTCCCGTGAAGGATTGCTTCTTGTCCTTGCTCATACCTGTGCATTTTAGATCTTAGAACCAAATATCATATCCAGAGTCACAGAGTTGACTTACAGAAATTAAGTTGTAGTTCAATCCTCTGACTAGAGATACATCTTTAATAGTCAGATTTCCAATCTTTACATTTCCTTTCCCAATGACCTTTCCCTTGTTCTTTCCTCCAAAAGACACGCTTCTTCCATCACAATCTGATAAGGATATAAATATATCTGGATTTCCAGTCATGTGACTTGAACAACCACTATCCAGAAACCACTTGTTCTTCCTTATCTTTGGTACCTACAATAAATAAACAACTTACTGTTTCTTTGGTACCCATACTTTCTTGGGTCCTTCTGTGTTAGTAGGTTTTGACCTTTTAATAGGTCTTCTAATTTTCTTGCAGTAATCCTTAGTATGGCTAGGATCACCACAGTTCACACAGGATTGTCGAATGTAGGATCTAGTAAAATGCTTATGAAAATGATGCATGTAATCGAAAAATGTTGATTTTCGAAATTCAGTTTTAAAGGAATTTTTTTGACTACTTTCCTTTTTAAAACCTAACCCAGATCGGTCATTGAAGGGTATTTGTTTTGAAATAATGCTATTCAGAGTTTCTGAGCCTTGTGAAAACTTTTTTGATATATCGGAAACCTTTTCTTTCAAGGAAGCATTTTCTTTTGAAATCAAATCATGATTTTCTTTCATCTTGTGAAGCTCTTGTTGTAGAAAATCAATTTTTTCTTTTTGGGACAGATTCTGTTGTTTTAAGGAAGCATTTTCCTTTTTCAAATCAGAAACCTTTTTAAGAGCTTTTTTGTAATTTCTACACAATTCATCAATATATTCAATAACTTCATCAGGGAGTTCAGATGAACATTGTTGACACCTGATTTTTGACCCAGCCTTTTTATTTTTTGAAAAATCACAAAATATTCATAAAAAGTCAAAAAATTACAAAAACAACTTGGGTGGCCTTGGCCAAGCCCAAGGAACCATTCTTGACCAAAAAATAATTTTTCATATTTTTTAATATTTTTTAGAAAATAGAAAAATACTTAAAAAAATAAATAAAAATAGCATTTGAGGTCACAAAAATATGAAAAAAATATCCAATATTTTTCTTTTTAATCCCTTGTATTTTTGACCTCACAAAAAATCCAAAATCACATTCAATTTTAGGTGTTCCTTTGTAACCCGTACTATTGAATTTGAAGAAAAAATAACAATTGAGTCTTTTAATTTGCAATTTTGGCATTTTTTAAGATCTTGACATTCAATCTAACTATCCCCTATTTCAATTTAGCCCAATTGTTTGCGCAATTTGCTCAATTGCACGGATTTGACAAAATTACATACTAAAATTGCATTTTAGTCCTTGAAATTAAGCATAATTGAAATTGCTTTCAATTCAAGGGCTATCATTGCAAATTAAACATGTTACCCAATGGATTTCACCATTTTAAATCGATTGGAACAGGTGGTTTGTCTCAATTTGATCATTTGCACCCTCAATTACACGATCCCCAATTTCCAATTAAATGAAAATTTGGGGGTTTTGTAGAAATTGATGAAAACTTTTGGGCAAAACCACATTTCTAGATAGAATTCATGCTTTAGATTCGATTTTGAGGTTCAATTGCAAAATTTTTCCATTAATTTGGGATTAATTTGAAAAATCCTGTTCGGAACCGGTTTAGACTAGTCAGACCGGCGGTCGGACCGGTCGAACCAGTCCAGAACAGTGTCGTCTTCCCCGCTGAGCCTCCGTGCAGATGAACAGTGATTGACTAAGTTTCCAAGACCAAATTGAAGGTCAATTCGCAACTAATTGAAAGAGGAACGGTGGGCGTTTTGTTCCTCTCATCTTCCCACGTCGATTGACATCGACGGCACTATCCGACGTTGCCGGAGGAGGGAGCAATCGGCCAGTCAAACCTGTCCACCTGTAAAAGTCAACAAACGTTAAACACGAGCCAAATACACGCCAAATCGCGCATGATTATGACCCGCCGGAGGACCAAACAAAGCTAAACGGAATCCCCAGTCTCCCCGACGCCGTTTGGACCTGAAATCACGTGACCACACGTGCGATTCGAGTCTGTTAGCCCCTTCCGTTCCGCGCCAAAAACGCGAAAGGCTATATAAGCATGTGGAGACTTTCAGTTAAAGAGGTTAGTGAGTTCAGTTAGAGCAAGGAGTACAGAATCGCGCGAGAGAGAGAGAACGCGAGAGAGAGCTCATTCTCCGACCCCTGTCGTCGAGAATTTGAGCTCGAATTGCAGGGCACCGGTTGGGCTGTTTTCGACTGAACCACAGCCAAAGAAGGCTTTCTGAAGCTTGACCAGAACGCCAGGAAGCCATCGCAGTCGGCCGCGCACAAGGAATCTGCGAGAACAGGTGAGTCGCAGTCTCGATTTCTTCCTTGGGCATTCATGGCGATTCACACATTCCATGATCGTTCTTGCAATTAGTATGTGCCTTTCATTCCTTGAACATCACTGACCATGTTCGCGTCTTCATTTTGCATTGATTTTGCTCACATGCCCCGAATCGAGTCTTCCGATTTAGCCTCCATAGCCGATTCTTGCCCAGCCAAATCTGGGCCGAGCGAGCTCAATCGGAGCTCGAGGTAAGTCTTCTGGACCTCCACTGATGCTATTCTGTGACTGAATTTCTTTGATTTTGAGTGAATCGCATGATTGAGCTTCCCTGGCCGTACTCGGCGATTTGCACGATGTTCTTGATTCTGCGAATGAGATGTTTCGATTCTTAGATATGTCGAACTAGAGCTAATCGCGAATCGATTGCCGTTGGTCTCGAGTGATTCCATTAAGATTTCACCGCACGATCATCGCCGGAGAACCACAGCCGTCCATCCTGCCGGAGTCGCGAGGTTGAAGACGAAGCTGACATGGCGTGGTCAACTGGTCAAATGTCCAGATGTCATCCCGTGATTGGTCCACGTAGTGTCGAGTCAGCATGGCCGTTAGGGTCTGTTATTCGAATTAACGGATCGGACGACTGAGATAAATCGAACTTAAATTCTAGTGGCCGTCCGATTAATAAATAGAATTAACTGAAAATGATTTTCGAAATCAGAAAATAAACAAAGAGTGGAAACGGTGTCGTGTGGATTAATGAGAAGGCGACGTCGTTTAGGGTGATAGAATAGACGGTCTAGATCGAGTCTCAGGATCTAATCATGGCCGTAGGTTTAAGTAATCGGATCAAACGGTCCCGAGAGAGTCGTCGTTCAATCTAGACCGTAGATTCTAGTAATCAGATCTAAGCGACGCGGACAAGCCACGTGGTCCATCAGGGACCGTTGGATTAAAACCGGATAATCCGAAAATAAAAAAACGCGTAATACGGCGTCGTTTCGACCAAAGGTTTCGCGGGTTCGGGTCTGGGCCGGGTTCCGACCCGAGTGGGTCCGGTCGACCCGGTCCGAATCATTTTTTTAATAAAAATAATCGAAAATAAAAAAAAATAATAAATAAAAATCTGAAAAATCTTAGAAAATCCAAAAAAATGTTAGAAAATACCAGAAAATTCAAAACAAAATGTGGAAAAATTGTGGGAAAATCCTAGACACTCCAGAAATCCCCAAAAATCGAGGGTTGACCACAGACAACTGGTCAACCCTATTTTTGGGGTTTCTTATCCGTTCTCCCAAGACTCGACGACATTACCCTTTAGGGATAAGTCGCCTCTACTGTGTATGGGAGATAAGGCCGATAATGCCAAGGTAAAAATTAGGGTCGATTAGACGACCAATCCTTAAGTTTGGGTTTCGAGTCCCACCCCTTTTCTCAAAATGACGATTTTGCCCTTCAATGGGAAAATTGCCTTTCTTGTCTCAATCGAGTTCTGAAAATTGCTTGAAGTTAGGGTTCGGGTCAGGTGGACGACCAACCCTAATATTTGAGATTTCCGTTCTCATCCTTGTCCAAAATGACGACTTTACCCCTCCAAGGGTAAAATCACTTTTAAAATTCCAGAAAAATCCTGGAAAATCCCGAAAAATAGGAAATGGATTGGATTGATGGCCAATCCTATTTCCTCCGTCTTTTGACTTCCCAATTCATCAAAAATTATGAATTTTCCCTTTTTAAGGTGAATTGTCCCCAAATTGTTCAAAATTACGATTCTGCCCCTCATGAGCAAATCATGCCAAAATCACTCCTAAGCCTTGATTGATATTTCTCTAGGCTAATAGGGTCTCACTAGGGATGCCATGCTGATTTCATGTGTTTTATCCGCATGTACTGATTCCTTGATTTGCGCCATTACTTTTAATGATTGTGAGTGATAGGGTAGCTATTCCCTTCTGCATGAACTCCTAGATTTAGGATCAGTACCTCACTCATATGTATGAAACCCTAGGATCAGATAAACCATTCAGCTTAGGTACCGAAAGGGCGTTAACTTTGACAGTTGACGTAATTAAGTCCTGAACCCACTTCTCTGGTTTCCGCAGAATCGAATGGACCACTCCCAACTATTCGATAGGGTTTCCGATCGAACCCTCCGTAAAACGATTGGTGGTGACTCCTTGACATGCACACTCATCACATGTCACTAGACCACACTGAAGGTCGACCACGTATATCCATCAGTTGCGATTTGGGCAATGGACCTTGGGAGAGGCCCGCGTCCGATCAAGCCAGCGATCGGGCGGCCCATTAGCCCGCTCCCCGCCTCCGCCTCGCGGGAGAGGGTCGCGACAGACTGGCGACTCCGCTGGGGACTTATTCTAAACCAGAATCTCTGGTTACGAATTCCAGAGGACTTGAGCCGATTAAGAAGTTGTTTGGTTTATCTGACCTTGTTTTCTGCAGATGCTCTCGAAGGTGAGGTACGTACACTAACCATTGTGTTAGATGTTTTTGCAGATTGGAGAAATAAGGGGTGGAGTGATTGTTGACATTTTTTTCCTGCAGGTTGGAGTTGGGAATGTATGTTTATTTTTATGCACATACTGAAGCGGTATTTTGATACAAACTGCTGTGCATGACCTTGCATTGTGATGATCACGACACATCGCACACACTGGCGGTCAAACCCCGACTGCAAACCACCCTTAGGTTATCTTAGATAGGGAAAGGATGTGAAAGGATCTCGTGTTTGATGGCACTTGAGACTTTCATGTTCGTTCCCGCTCACAATCCAAATTGGCGATATCTAGCCCTCTTGAGTGGGTACTCTTGGGGAGGAGTCTGCCTCATTTGGATCGTGGGAGCCTGACCCATAGGTTCCTCACCTGATTTTCGATTTTTAGAGTATACCCCCCACTTGTCTCATGCGCATGTCTATGAGAGGTTGGTATACCTAAAACCAAAAAAAAAAAAAAAAATCCCGCTGATCACTGTAAGTATGATTTCTCCCTCTGCTTGTTCATTTCATAGTGAAATTTCATGATAGGAAATTCATGGGAATCAACCGAATGCCCTGGGTGTTTGAGTTTACAAATGAAAGTTTTTTACAATGAATTTTAGATACAAAAGTGGGAACACTTCTAAGCCGTCCCTACGGAATAGATGGTTCATCCAAATTTTCAATCATGGACTAAGATGACATTTTTTATGTCTGAAATTCTTCTAATTCAAGATTTTGGGGCATAAAGTTAAGGCCATGTTGGCAATCACATTTTGTGTAAGTGATTTCTTGAAAACAAGGATAACATGATTTTTACAAGAAAAATGTCACAAAGCAATCTTTCGAGATTAATGCCCCCATTTGCGTATTAAACGTTTGGAATAAAATGGGTGTTTGGTTGATGACCATGGATCGATCTTTTAATGACGTATCCTCTTATCTTGAAATCTTGGCGAACATCAGAAACCCAAGAATAGGGATTATGGGGTATGTATTGTCGCCTCGCTTTCATTATAAGAGGCGACCTCATTGAGAGATGTTTTTGCTATGTAAAATGCTAAGTGTGTCTCCTTTCTGACAGGTTATGCATGACATACGTTTATTGAAGATTCCTTCATCTAATCACATGCGAGATGTGATCGAACGATGGTAAAACTGTAGTCGTTCCAATAAAAGCTTCGAGTGTTATACTTGACTTACTTGGTTATTTCTTTTGCCAACAGGTCAAAACGGCTGAAGGCCAATGATGCGAGGCTTGTTTTCCCTGTAACATGAAAGGAGATGCGTCTTCATCAGGAGCCACCCATGGGGTTTCCAAAATAAGATGAATCGACAATGATAAGCCCAGAACAAGACAACATGAAAAAGGGGCATGCCTGATTTGGATCGACCTCTCTAAGTTGAAAAGGGTGTATTCGTTCCAAATTAAATTGATTTGTTTAAACAATGACATGGTCACTCACACTTGCAGGTAATTATAAAAGATGAATGAGGATCGTTAAGGAACATTCCTTCATCTCTGATGCTCAAAGTGATGGGAGCTGAGAAAATATACTCTGGGGATAGTAAATCTGTTATCGTTTCAATTAAAGCCTGTTGTGCAACAATTGACATACTTCTTCCACATGTCATGTAGGTGAAATAAAAGGATTGTGTGAGGTCGACATTTGTCCCTTTAAAGAAGACTCAATTGTGAACCCTCAAAACTGGAGGCCAATGTGGCATGGCACGATCGCCAATTGAAGCACGTCTCAAGGAGTACAAAAACTCGTGTTTCCCACCATGAGATTGAAGATCACTCAACCATAAAAGGATGTATATCGTTCCTCATTTCAATCCTCTCAAGATATTGTTGACACCTGATTTTTGATCAGTCTTTCATAGTTTATTTTTAAAAAATTCATAAAAAATCTATAAAAAGTTAAAAAAAATTAAAAAATCATCTTTGGTAGCCTTGACCAAGCTAAAGGAACCATTTTTGATAAAAAAAAATAATTTTTCATATTTTTTAATATTTTTTAATATTTTCCAAAAATAGAAAAATACATGAAAAATGAAGAAAAATAGCGTTCGATGTCGTAAAAATATAGAAAAATAGTCAATATTTTTATTTTAATTTCTTTTACATTTTGAACTCATAAATAGTCAAAATTTAAGTTCAATTGCATGTGTTTCTTCACGACGCATAGAGTTGAATTTGGCAAAAAAATGTCATTCGAGTATTTTAATTTGTAAATTTCTACATCTTTTTTAGTCTTGACGTCCAATTAGATCGACCACCATCTACAATAAATGCCCCTTGCTGAATATTTTCGTTTTTGTTTCACATGATTTCATGGTGTAAAATGTCGAGTGGATCCCCAAATATAATCGGGTCGGCATGAGTTCGATAGCTCGTCCAAGACCAAATCAGGGCACGGCGAACCCCATGTGAGTACTCTCGAACTCCTTCGATGCTTCCTAATGCTTTTCTTAGGTTAGATCGTGTGTAGAATGGCTAGGACAGCTAAATCATTCTTGAGCTGTGATTGATAAATAGGACCTTACTAGGAATGCCATGTGATTTATTTGCATATCTAGATTCCTTGAGTTGGGCATTTTATTACTGATTGTGATTGCTAGGATAATCACTCTTATCTACATGAATTTCTAGATTTAGGGTTCATACCTTACTCATCCGCATGAATCTCAGGCTAGAAAATTCAGTCAACTTAGGTACCGAAAGGGCGTTAACTTTGACAGTTGGTGTAACTAAGTCCCCGAAACCATTTCTCTGGTTCTCGCAGAATTGAATAGAAACTCCCAACTATTCGATTGGGTGGTCCAATCATACCCTAAAAAAATGATTGGTGGCGACTCCATGGCATGCACACTTAGCACATGTCACTAGACCACACTGAAAGTCGATCACGCATACCTCCGTTGCGATTTGGGTAATGGGCCTTGGGAGAGGCCCGCGTCCGACCAGACAGGACGGCCCATTAGCCCTCGAGAGCCCGACAACCTCAAGAGGGTCGCGACAGATATGAAATGATCATCTCCTTTTTTATATGTAGAGATGAAGAAAACTGAATGCTTATTTGCGAAGCAACACTTCAAGGTGTAAATGTACACAAATAGAGATAAATCTACACTTGTGGATCTCAAGTAGTAGGGTGCTTGAGGAGTGGCATGAAGTCATGACAAATCGAGAAGACCATGAAGAGATGATCGTTGCCCATCTTTGAACCAAGAGATTGAAATACATCAATAGAGCGAAAGTAGCGAAAGATCACCCAACCTCAAGAAGGAGAGTGACAGAACCCAAAAAGGGTCGAGCATCGTGCAACATCAAATGCCGAGACCTCCGGATAATTACGATGAAGTTTTATCCTCTGATGTCACAAAAGGGAGTAAATTGTCCCTTATTCTGATTTCGTTCCATACAAATGACTGATATGCTTCTCTTTCATGAACAAAGAATGATAGTTAAAGACATGTGTTAGAATAGATCGAAGAATGTCAAACGCCAAAATCGCTTGACATGGAAGTGATTGACTCAACCAACAGGGAAGGCGTTAGTGCGATACAATGGGGCTTCATATGGCTAAATCAGCTAACTCAAGGTGGAATACTCAGTTGCTGGGGGGCAAATCATTTCTCTATCCAGAAAGCATGCCCAAGCCGAAGACATCAGATTCACCATGGTGATACGTGGGGCAAGTCCCCGAAACGATAGTTATCACTCATGGAACATAATGGAATGAAATCCGTCCATTAAATACGAAAAGCACTTCGCCATAGCAGCAACCCTTCCAAGAAGAACAATGCCGAGCTATCCCTCTTGGTAGAAAAGGACGTATCGTTCCTAAATAAGTTTCAATCAGATGTGGAAATAATATTTCCTATCTTTTTCCTCTCAGGTGATGAACAGAGTTAAGACACCCAAGAAGCAACGACTTCAAAATGACAGAACAGGGAGTACCCACTTTTCATATCATCTCACACATGCATTTAGGATAGATGATTTCAAGAGCGTCATAATGGCTCGATTTGCGAACAAAATTCTCGAGAAAACTTAAAAAAGTTTCTTAGCAATTAGAAGTCTCTTTGAAAAGAGCATTCAAAAAGAAAGAATTCAAACTTTACAGATTGGCGTACTTAATGAAGAGATGCTTTCTGTGAACAAGAATGAAAAGCACGAATCCATTTTTCGTTGCAAACACGAATCATCTTAGATCACTTGCATCATATATATCATGCATGCATCATTTATATGCATATTATTCCTTGAAAGATGTCGACAGGTCAAAGAAAAAGAATCCAAATGAAAGGGAAATGCCCAGACCCAAGGAACGAAGGGTAAATTGTATCAATTCCAATTGCCCATTTTGTATGCTGTTCTGACACGAACCTTCTTTCCTTTGATAGGGAAATATCAAATAGTTCAATGGCAGCTATGATGGCTGATATTAAGGCAATGCCGGAAGCCTCCCAAGCCAGACAGACAGTGGTTCCTAAACAACTCAAATCCATCACTTGCACCTGATATAGCTGATAAAGAAACGAAGGGAAATACTCAACGGGCGGAGGAGGATATCCGTGAGCCGAACACCCCATCACAACAAAAAGCGTCCCATGTTATTATCAACCTCGAGAACGAGGAAAAAGGGGAAGCAGACCGTAAAAATCAAGGGGGAGGCTAAAAGATTAGCCAAAATCGAAGAATGCTTGAGCAGCCAAGGCTATGAGCTAGCCCGCTTTGACAAAATATCGCCTTTTGCTAAAATAGAGACTCCTCCTGACTATAGGGAGCCAGAGTTCGTGAGAAAATATAACGGGACAGGCTGTCCCCGTGCCCACCTCAAGTACTACCTGCGCAAGATGGCGCACTATTCAGATTATATCCCGTTACTAATGAACACATTCTAAGAGATTCTGGCTGGCGCCGCTCTCGCCTAGTTCATCAAGCTGGACCTAGAAGATTATTATAGATGGGAGGATCTTGCAGAGGACTTCCTCAGGCAGTATAAGTTCAACACGGCTACGGCCCCGACAAGAGAAGATTTGTTGCGAACCTCGAAGACAATGGGCTAGTTGATTAGAACATACGCCCAGAGATGGCGAGCTTTGGCAACCCAAGTAAAGCCGTCAATCCCCGAAGAGGAACTAATCGATTTATTCCTGAAAGCACTCCCTTACGAGTACTTTGACAGACTGAACACTTCTGGATGTCAGACATTCGCACACCTGATTAAGGTGGCTGAGAGGCTGGAGTGGGCCTTGAGAGAAAGAAGGCCTCACGAAGCACCTGCTAGGAAACAGTATCCTCTGAGAAAGGAGAGAGAAGCCGGACTGGACATAGCATTTATACCAGATCCCCACAAGTTAAAGCCATTTGGAAATTCTAATCAGGCCAAAGGCGGATCATCCTGGTCAGCGCCGAAGGTACAAGAGCCTAGAAGAAAGCAACCCCAGAGGCAATTCTCTCAGCTCCCGAGACCTTTATCCAAGCTGCTCCCGATGCTGCTGGAGCAACACCTAGTGGCGAAAGAACCACCTAGGGCAAACCCTGCAAGATATCCTGGCTTTGACGAGAGCCAGACATGTGCCTACCATATGGGCGAAAGGGGGCATAATGTGGATAACTGATATGTCCTGAAGCTGAAAGTGCAAGCCCTAATCGATGGTCAGATTTTGAAATTTGATAATGCAGCCCCAAATGTACAAGAAAACCCACTTCCTGATCATCAAGCAGTAGGGGCAATATTTACCGAAGAAGAGGAGGATTACCTTAAACTAAAGGTAGATATGCCTAAGCTGGACGCCTTGCTAATAACCGCTTCATCATACCTAAAAGAAGGGGAGATCTCAACTGACCAAAAGAAGTTATGTATCGCTAAGATGATGAGCTTGGGGATAGTATCCGACATTACTAATGAAGAATTCGAAGGGATTGAAGTATCTCTATCTTTGAAAGGAAACCACTTCTTTATCACAGCTGAGCAGAGTAGCGCCTATGGTACCTCACGTGAGAAATTGGCAAACGATCTGGGACCGGCCATTCAATCAGGAGAAGAATTTGAAGAAGACGAAGTAGAAGCCAGGAGGAGAAGTCTAGCAGACATTAAGTTTATGGCTGACGCACTTGAGAAGGGCGAAATTATATACAACTTGGGTCAAGATTCTGGAGGATACAATTTCAAGGTGAAATATTCGGCCCCTCCCAGCTTTTATCAGAAGATTGAAGATATCATACCGGACGGATGGGGAGGTATGGATGATCTCTCTCAACCAGGAACCTCAAACGGTATGGGAGAACTCGACAACGCCATATTGATGATCGAAGCAGCCACGGCCGTGGTGATTAGATTGGATGAGCTGGATAGCCTAAGCGGGGTGGAAGATTGCCCAGTCAGGCCTATCGTGATTCAATTTCCTCAAGAGGAAGGAGGCGACACGGCGGGACCAGAGACATCTCGTCAGACAACCGTAACGATAAAAGTCCCCCCAGTAGAAGAGTATGATCCTAAAACAGTCCATTGGGACTATGGGACCACACAAGTAGATGCAGTAATGAGGTCTGGAAGATTTTATGCCCCCAGAGAGGGTGAACCTGAAAAAAGGGAGGTCTCCAAGGAAGATGCCGAAAAGCTCATATCGATCATCAAAACCAGCGAGTTTGAAGTAATAGAGCAGCTAAGAAAGATGCCCGCTCAGATATCCCTATTAAACCTATTCATCAATTCAGAGAAGCACAAGAGCGCGCTATTGAAGGTACTCAACGAAGTACATGTCCCTGAAACAATTAATGAGGTACAACTAGGGAACTTTGTAGGAGCAATTCTTTTAAAAGACCAATTAAGCTTCTCTGACGAGGACTTCCCCATGGAAGGAAGAGGACACAATAAGGCTTTATACATCTCCGCCCAATGTAACGGCAAAAGAGTGGCACACGTATTGATCGATAATGGATCAGCCTTTAACATTTGCCCTTTGGCTACCATAAGGAGGCTGGGAATCAAGGAAGAAATGATCAAGGCATCCAAGACAGCTGTAAGGGCATTCGACGGCATGAGGAAGACTGTAGAGGGAGAGATCGAACTTGACGTATTCATCGGCCCGACAAAATTCTCTGTAAACTTTCAAGTAATGGATCTGCCCAGTGCATTTGGATTCCTGCTAGGAAGACCTTGGATCCATACAGCAGGAGCTGTCCCTTCGAGCCTGCACCAAAAACTACGTTTCGTTGTAGATGGGAAGGTGATTACCGTACATGGGGAAGTCGACCTCCAGGCATACCAGAACAGTGCCATTCCCTATATTGAGCCTGAAGAGAAAACAGAAGCAAGCTATCATTCGCTAGAATTGATAGCAACAGTTCATACCCCAGTAGGGTCGAAGATGAGAACTCCCTACATCTCAGAAGCCAGTCTTCTACCAGCTAAGATGCTGCTGACATACGGGTTCAATCCCGAAAAAGGCCTAGGCAAACATAATTAGGGTATAAATACCCCACTACAGTTGAAGGCTAATCCACATAGAATGGGCTTGGGGTACCAGAAGTATCCCATGAATGAATCCGTCCCGAAAGCAACAGGCAGAGGCCGAGGCAAAAGCCTGGGACGCCAGGGAGGTGAAAGCAGCATGAATAACTCATTCATCGATTCTCCAACCTGGAAGGGCAGGTTTCGGATGTTCAGGAATCCCTTAAGTACCTACTTCGACCAGAACTCCAAATGGCTATCTGAAGAGGATATCACTTCGCCGATGGAACCAGATCTGACAAATCCTTTTCTTGAAGATGACTCTGTGAATGTCATCATGGAGTGGTTGGACAGTGAACCCACTTCTTCTGAGTAAATAGACTCTTCCTTCATCTTTAAATACTGCGTTTAGAACTTTCTGCATTTCATTGTATTTTCTTTCCTTATTGTACGCATAGGGAAATGCCTTTGGATCTCCGGCCGTTGGTCCAAATAGCACATCTTGTAACGCGGCCCATTTCACATTCAATAAAACCACGCATGTTTTTGTTAAGGACATATGGAACCACAAATCAGCCCGATGATGATAATAGTCTTCCATATAGAAGCTTGAGGCCTGATTTGCCATATGATTCCTAATTTTCAAAAAAGATTTCTATGGGGCCGGGATGTCCAATGACATGAGGATTAGTCCATTGGCACCTATACCTGTTTCGAAAACTTTTTCAAAAAAGACTTTTCATGATCATGCATGTCATTTTTATGGAGCACAAACTAACCATACTCATGACATTTCAGGCATATCATCTCAAACATGCATACCGGATTGTTACAAAATTCAGATCCCTCCATTAACCACTCCTATAACATCGAGGAAGAGGAAGACAAGGATTATGCATCTATCCGAAGAGATTGGAACACCTTTGAAGAGTCAAAGCCTCCTACCTCAGAAGAACCAGTCGTTATTAATTTGGGAGACGCTGCGAACGTCAAAGAGGTCAAGATCGGCGGACACCTATCCCAAGATGAAAGGCTCGAGTTCACCAAGCTACTAAAAGAATATCAAGACATCTTCGCATGGTCTTACGCGGATATGCCAGGACTAGATCCTAAAATTGTGGAACATGCATTACCCACGAATCCCGGCATCAAACCTGTCAAACAGGGCAGCAGACGGATGAAAGCCGAGTTAGAAGACAAGATTAAGGAAGAAGTCATGAAACTTCTTAGGGTAGGCTTCATTGAAGCTATCCCATACTCGGACTGGATTGCAAATATAGTCTCCGTCATGAAGAAAGACGGAAAAGTTCGGATCTGCGTAGATTACCGAGATCTGAATAGAGCAAGCCCAAAAGATGATTTTCCACTTCCCCACATTGATGTATTAGTGGACAGTACGGCGGGTTACGAATTATTCTCGTTCATGGATGGATTCTCGGGATACAACCAAATCTTCATGAAACAAGAAGACAAGCCCAAGACTGCATTTACCACACCCTGGGGAAATTTTTGCTACAAAGTCATGCCATTTGGATTGAAAAACGCCGGGGCCACCTACCAGAAGGCTATGGTCACGTTATTCCATGACATGATTCACAAAGAGATTGAAGTATATGTCGATGGCATGATCGCTAAATCCAAAAAAGAACAGGATCACATACAGGTATTAAGGAAGCTGTTTGAGCGCCTGCGCAAATACAAGTTAAAGCTGAACCCCAACAAATGTGTGTTTGGGGCAAGATCTGGGAAACTCCTTGGATTCATAGTCAGCAACAGAGGCATTGAGATTGATACCTCAAAAATTCAAGCCATTCACGATTTATCAACTCCATCCACAGTGAAAGAGGTGAGAAGCCTTCTAGGGAGATTGAACTATATTGCCAGGTTCATCAATCAGCTGTCTGATGTGGCTAAGCCAATCTTCAAATTGCTTAAGAAGGGGGCGAAAATAACATGGGATGCTGAGTGCAGCAAGGCATTCCAAGTGATCAAAAACTATTTGATCACGCCACCGGTGCTTGTGCCACCAATTCCTGGTCACCCATTGACCTTATACCTGGCCATACGACAAGAGTCCTTGGGAGCCTTACTTGCCCAAACAAGCCCGATGGATGGAAAAGAAAGGGCCATCTATTACCTGAGTAAGAAATTCACGCCATCGAAGCAAAATATATATCAGTTGAAAGGGCCTGCGTAGCAACGGTATGGGTACTTTGCAGACTGAGACAGTATACCCTACACCACCATATCCAGCTCATAACAGAGAATGATCCTGTCAAATACCTCCTGGAGAAACCCGCTCTAATTGGGAAATTAGCAAAGTGGCAGGTGATGTTGTCTGAATTTGACATCAAGTGTTCCCCACAAAAGTCGGTAAAAGGGAGAGCTATAGCTGACATGCTGGCAGAACACCCGTCAAGCGGTGAGTCCCCAGAAGTAACGAACACAGAAGGCCGAATTCTGAATTTAGCAGAAGATAAGTGGATCATGTATTTCGATGGTGCTGTCAATCTATCAGGGGCAGGCACTGGGGCAGTATTGATATCCCCAGATGGTCAACATCACCCTGTCGCGGCAAAGATAACTTTTCCTTGTACCAACAATATTTCGGAATATGAGGCATGCATTCTGGGCCTACGGCTGGCCATTTCTATGAAGATACCTAAGTTGCAAGTTTTTGGAGATTCCATGCTCATCATTCTACAGACACAAGGGGAGTGGAAGACGAAAGATGCAAAGCTCATCCCTTATCACGAATACCTTGAAGAATTGATACTTAAGTTCGAAGAAGTGTCATTCGAGTACCTATCAAGGTCTCACAATCAGTTTGCAGACGCATTAGCCACCCTAGCTTCGATGTTACAAACAACTGAAGGGTTGGATGTAGAGCCTCTGAGGATCGGCATTGTTGAAAAGCCAACTTATTGTATGCTAATCGAAGAAGAATTTGACGGAGAACCATGGTACTATGACATCAAGAATTACCTCTCAAAAGGGGAATTCCCTGAAGGATGCCAATCAGGAGACCGAAAATATATAACCAAGATGGCCAGCAAGTTCTTCCTCAATGGACAAATTCTGTATAAGAGATCGTTCGATTCTACTCTACTGAGATGTGTAGATGCCAAAGAAGCAAATATTCTCATGAAAGAGATTCATGAAGGTGTGTGTGGGCCTCACATGAACGACCACCTCCTCGCCCGGAAGATCATGCGGCTTGGATATTACTGGATGACCATCGAATCAGACTGCTGTCAGCACGTTCGGTCATGCCACCAATGCCAAATATACGGGGATAAGATTAATACACCCCCGAACGAACTACACCAAATGTCTAAAGTATGGCCTTTCTCTATGTGGGGCATAGACATGATAGGGCCTATTAATCCGGCGGCTTCAAATGGTCATCGCTTCATCTTGGTAGCGATTGATTACTTCACAAAATGGGTAGAAGCCAGCTCTTACAAGAATGTCACTGCAAGAAATGTGGCAAGATTCATCAAAAGAGATATCATATCCCGGTATGGTACCCCTCAAGCGATCATCACGGATAATGGGTCCAACCTAAACAACAAGATCGTCGATGACCTACTGGATCACTTTAGCATTCGACATCTGAATTCGTCTCCTTACCGCCCACAGATGAATGGGGCAGTGGAAGCAGCCAACAAGAATATCAAGAGAATCTTGGCTAAGACAGCAGAAAACTATAGGGATTGGCATGAAAGGCTACCCTTCGCCTTAATGGCTTACCGAATGTCGATCAGGACTTCTACAGGGGCAACTCCCTACAGTCTGGTGTATGGAATGGAAGCAGTTCTGCCCGTGGAAGTTAAGATTCCCTCTTTAAGAGTCTTATCAGAGGGTAGATTCTCCGAGTCAGAATATTTCAAACACAGATATGAACAGCTGAATTTAATAGACGAGAAACGTCTCAAAGCCATTTGCCATGGACAAACTTACCAGAAGAGGGTAGCCAGGGCGTTCAATCGAAAAGTCAAGATCAGAAATTTCGAAGTAGATGACTTGGTAATTAGAAAAGTTTTGCCGAGTACTACCCATCCAGGAGGAAAATTCACTCCGAATTACGAAGGCCCTTACATTATCAAGAAAATTCTCACCGGAGGAGCATTGATTCTTGTAAACTCCGAAGGAGAAGAACTGGGGCACCCTGTAAATTCAGATGCTGTGAAGAGATATTACCCGTGAAATAAAATCAGATTCCAGTCATACGACTTATCCCGAATTGAGCATACCCTTCATAATAGTCATTGCATAAACACATCATGCATCCACGCGCATACACTAGCACGTGTTCAAAATTGCAGGACCCGAGGAAACAAGGTCACAATAAATTGGAATGCATGATCGAGAGGAATTACTGCCGCCGTGGTCAGATTTTCATGAGTCTATCTATTCCCAGTGGAATGCATGATCAAGAGGACTTACTGTCGCAATGGTCAGGTGCAAGTCCTTTCTCTTCAAAAACTGAGAATTTCAAGATGTTTTAGAACAACTTAACCATCTTGTGTTGTTAAGAAAAATGCAGATTTTCATGAATCTATCCACTTCCATTGGAGTGCATGATTAAGGGTAAGGTGTATCGTTCTAATTTTCTGAAATTCGAGAGCATACACCGACATATTCCTTTTATGTTTTTCAGGGATCCCTAGCCGCGCTGGGCAGGTAAGTATTCCTTTCCCAACCTCTTAGGTTTTAAGACTGTCGGGATCTTTATTGCTAAAATTTGAAAGGCTTCTTAGAATCTAGCATGCATTCAATTATCATGTCAATAAAAATACAAAATTCTCACAGTCATGGCATTGGCACTCATGTTTAAACTTGGAGGTTATCTAAACATGATTGAAATATGCATTGTGCATCATAAATCCCCTTGGAGGGTAAGTTTTGGAGAAAGCAAAATGAACTTTTCCAACAAGAGTTGTTTAGAACTGTTTAAAAGGATGTTTCCTCAGACAAGAGGCAAGCCTGGTCCAAACACGTCCCATACACACTTAAGAGATGAGTGGAGTGGTAAGGACAGCGAAACCTTGACCTACTGAAGTAGGGGTTATTCGCAGTGACTACATAGATTGAGACGACGGAGGCATTCGTTTCTCTATCATAAACACTACAGGTGACCATTGATAACCCTTTGAACGGCGGTTTCATTCTTTACCCCTGTCAAGAACCACCCCACAGTGGGGCAAACTGGAGATACGTCCAGCGGTATCAGGAGGTAAATGGTTAGAAGTTCTCTTGCTCAGACTTGCATCAATCTTCGTGTGTTGCTTGGCATTTTAACTTCTATGGTAATTCAAGTGCTTTAGGATGACGAAAAGCATTCGTTTCTCTATCCTATACACTTTTACCCTTTGCACTGCCCAATTGAGCCTATACGTTCACTTCACAAACCCGTTGGTTATCATTGCATATTCCAAGACGGAAGCAACGTCCCTTCAAAAGCGGAAGAGTTCAAAACACAGGATTTGTGAAAAATTCATAGATCAATGTTTGAGTGCTGAGATTCAAGCTATACATCTAGCACATTCATTTGAAAATTCTGATCCCCAAAAGAAAAGAAAAGATGGGATCTCGAAAAAAAAAAGAGAGAGAAAAAAAAATCCGATCCTAGGCATCAAGAAAAAGCAAAGTGCCTGGTAAAAGCAAGGCCAAATGCCCATCCAAATATTTGTACACTTGCGAATCATGTGTTTGATCTTGTAAATGCCAAAAGATGGCATGATACCTTTGTATAGGTCACTAGTAAGATCTGATTGCAAAAGAAAATACCAAGGGAGCTAGACTGCGAAAGATGCTCCCAAATCATGTCACACTCAGATGATGAAAGTGTAAACAAGATGTTGACGCCGTCTTGACATGAGAGAGATGTTCTCTAAAGACAAATATGCATTTCAAAGACTGAAGACGCTCTTTGAACGAGAAGGGACAAGATCGGCGGCAAACCTGCAGTGATCACCAATGCTAGACCCTTCGCATATTCTGAGCCAAAAACAAGCCTTTTTTGGTCCCCAATCCTACCTACGTTACAACCCTGAAAAGTCTTTTCTGATTAAGGCACTTGGATTGACATAGGGTTTAATGTCTAAGCTTAGCTCGAAGAAGTTCGAGCAAGATTATTTCTTTCTCATTTTGCAGGTTTCTTGACTTGTAAACCTGGAGCAGACATTGAAGACTTCTCTTCGAAAGCCTTGACTTGCACGCAAGTCCCCTTTGAAAACCGTTGACCAAGCCCAACATTACGGTCCCTTGGAAGTCCTCCTGATCGATCGAGGTGTATTCACTGCGAATGATTCTGAACCCTAGGCACAGGTTTGATAGGAAGTTCGAGTGCATTCTTGGTAAAAGACCATTATCTCAAAACGGTGAGAAGTCATCTTTGATGAGAATACTCCGTTGGACATTTTAACCAAACTCTTTTGGTAATTTCATATTGTTTGTTTCAAACTTTCCCCACAAGGAATTTTTGATCACTTCCGTATGTTGCAAGGTGTTTTGGATAACCTCCAGCATCGTAATGCATTCATTGAAATTTTTTCATGACTATGATATAAGTCATAAAGTACCGTCAGTTTGACATCAGATACCACTCAAAGACCATTGATGTGCCTTTGGTAAGAAAATTTTCAGATTGGAGCTTCTGCAAGATTCTTGATGACTTCAGCTCCTAAAATGGCTTGTATCACTCTTGGTGAGAAACGTTTAACATGTCTAAACTTCTGCAGAATTCCTGGCAATCCCAGATCTCAGAAGAACACAACCTGTCTTGGATACCTAGAGTCCCCAGATCTCAGAATGTCATCTCAAATGTCAAAAGGACAATCTCCGAAATCATCCCTCTGTGAGATTTCAAATTTACAGGATACCTAGAGTACCCAGATCCCAGAATGTCACATTCAATGTCGAAAGGACAATATTCAAGATAGTCTTTCTGCGAAACCTTAGGTAACCCCTAGATCCCAGAAGAATCTTATCAAAGTTTTTGCAGGTTTAAGTTTTCTGCAGGATACTTGGAATCCCCAAATCCCAGAATAACGCCTTGCATGTCGAAAGGACAATTTTCAAGATCAGCTTTCTGTGAGGTTCTAGGTAACCCCTAAACCCAGAATAGCTCATTAGGTGAAGCCTAAAGGTTAGGCACACCTCACTTGTATGAATCCTAGTTAATTCCTTAGAATATAGGATCAAAAACTATTGACAAAACCTGCTTTCTATGACGTTCTAGGTAACCCCTAACCCAGAATAGCTCACGTGGTAAAGCCTAAAGATTAGGCACACCTCACTTGTATGAATCCTAGTTAATTCCTTAGAATATAGGATCAAAATGTTCGACAATTCCTAAGAGACTGGGTTCGTCATCCATAGGTTCCTAAGCAGAGAGGAATCCTATTCTCGGCCTGATCCCCCTGAAGGATCAAAATGTCCGACAATCCCTAAGAGACTGGGTGCGTCATCCATAGGTTCCTAGCAGAAAGGAGTCCTATTCATGGTCTGATCCACCATACGGATCAAAATCCCTGACAATCCCTAAGAGACTGGGTGCGTCATCCATAGGTTCCTAGCAGAAAGGAGTCCTATTCATGGTCTGATCCACCATACGAATCAAAACTTCTAACAATCCCTAAGTGACTGGGTGCGTCATCCATAGGTTCCTAGCAGAGAGGAGTCCTATTCATGGTATGATCCACCATACGGATCAAAACCCCGACAATCCCTAAGAAACTGGGTGCGTCATTCACAGGTTCCTGTCAAGTATAGGAGTCCCATTCTGGTACGGCCTACCATACAGGCTAGAGTTTAATCTCCCTAGGATACTCAAAAGACGAGTCCCTAGGTATTCACTTGAACCCGCTATACACCGCGCATGCCGCACGAGCATCAGGCAAAGTAATCAACAGGTAAATGGCAGGTGGGTCTCTTTACTTTCTCTCTCACTTCAGCTAAAGAATGAAGAATAGAACGTTCACCAGCAGGACAAGAAAGATTGAGTGTCAAGATTCGTTTTTCTTTTCCCCAGTCGAGTCGGTCTAGACTCAGGCGTCACCTGTCTTTGAGAGAAACCTCTCACGAGATTCCTCTCAAAGAGGGGCAGCTGTTGACACTTGATTTTTGACCCAGCCTTTTTATTTTTTGAAAAATCACAAAAAATTCATAAAAAGTCAAACAATTACAAAAACAACTTCGGTGGCCTTGGCCAAGCCCAAGGAACCATTCTTGACTAAAAAATAATTTTTCATATTTTTCATCTTTTTTAATATTTTTTAGAAAATAGAAAAATACTTAAAAAAACTAAAGAAAAATAGCATTTGAGGTCACAAAAATATGGAAAAATATCCAATATTTTTATTTTTAATCCCTTGTATTTTTGACCTCACAAAAAATCCAAAATCAGATTCAATTTTAGGTGTTCCTTTGTAACCCGTACTATTGAATTTGAAGAAAAAATAACAATTGAGTCTTTTAATTTGCAATTTTGGCATTTTTTAAGATCTTGACATTCAATCTAACTATACCCTATTTCAATTTAGCCCAATTGTTTGCGCAATTTGCTCAATTGCACGGATTTGACAAAATTACATACTAAAATTGCATTTTAGTCCTTGAAATTAAGCATAATTGAAATTATTTTCAATTCAAGGGCTATCATTGCAAATTAAACATGTTACCCAATGGATTTCACCATTTTAAATCGATTGGAACAGGTGGTTTGACTCAATTTGATCATTTGCACCCTCAATTACACGATCCCCAATTTCCAATTAAATGAAAATTTGGGGGTTTTGTAGAAATTGATGAAAACTTTTGGGCAAAACCACATTTCTAGATAGAATTCATGCTCTAGATTCGATTTTGAGGTTCAATTGCAAAATTTTTCCATTAATTTGGGATTAATTTGAAAAATCATGTTCGGAACTGGTTTAAACTGGTCAGACCGGCGGTCGGACCGGTCGAACCGGTCCAGAACAGTGTCGTCTTCCCCGCTGAGCCTCCGTGCAGATGAACAGTGATTGACTAAGTTTCCAAGACCAAATTGAAGGTCAATTCACAACTAATTGAAAGAGGAACGGTGGGCGTTTTGTTCCTCTCATCTTCCCCCGTCGATTGACATCGACGGCACTATCCGACGTCGCCGGAGGAGGGAGCAATCGGCCAGTCAAACCTGCCCACCTGCAAAAGTCAACAAACGTTAAACACGAGCCAAATACGCGCCAAATCGCGCATGATTATGACCCGCCGGAGGACCAAACAAAGCTAAACGGAATCCCCAGTCTCCCCGACGCCGTTTGGACCTGAAATCACGTGACCACACGTGCGATTCGAGTCTGTTAGCCCCTTCCGTTCCGCGCCAAAAACGCGAAAGGCTATATAAGCATGTGGAGACTTTCAGTTAAAGAGGTTAGTGAGTTCAGTTAGAGCAAGGAGTACAGAATCGCACGAGAGAGAGAGAACGCGAGAGAGAGCTCGTTCTCCGACCCCTGTCGTCGAGAATTTGAGCTCGAATTGCAGGGCACCGGTTGGGCTGTTTCCGGCTGAACCACAGCCAAAGAAGGCTTTCTGAAGCTTGACCAGAACGCCAGGAAGCCATCGCAGTCGGCCGCGCACAAGGAATCTGCGAGAACAGGTGAGTCGCAGTCTCGATTTCTTCCTTGGGCATTCATGGCGATTCACACATTCCATGATCGTTCTTGCAATTAGTATGTGCCTTTCATTCCTTGAACATCACTGACCATGTTCGCGTCTTCATTTTGCATTGATTTTGCTCACATGCCCCGAATCGAGTCTTCCGATTTAGCCTCCATAGCCGATTCTTGCCCAGCCAAATCTGGGCCGAGCGAGCTCAATCGGAGCTCGAGGTAAGTCTTCTGGACCTCCACTGATGCTATTCTGTGACTGAATTTCTTTGATTTTGAGTGAATCGCATGATTGAGCTTCCCTGGCCGTACTCGGCGATTTGCACGATGTTCTTGATTCTGCGAATGAGATGTTTCGATTCTTAGATATGTCGAACTAGAGCTAATCGCGAATCGATTGCCGTTGGTCTCGAGTGATTCCATTAAGATTTCACCGCACGATCATCGCCGGAGAACCACAGCCGTCCATCCTGCCGGAGTCGCGAGGTTGAAGACGAAGCTGACATGGCGTGGTCAACTGGTCAAATGTCCAGATGTCATCCCGTGATTGGTCCACGTAGTGTCGAGTCAGCATGGCCGTTAGGGTCTGTTATTCGAATTAATGGATAGGACGGCTGAGATAAATCGAACTTAAATTCTAGTGGCCGTCCGATTAATAAATAGAATTAACTGAAAATGATTTTCGAAATCAGAAAATAAACAAAGAGTGGAAACGGTGTCGTGTGGATTAATGAGAAGGCGACGTCGTTTAGGGTGATAGAATAGACGGTCTAGATCGAGTCTCAGGATCTAATCGTGGCCGTAGGTTTAAGTAATCGGATCAAACGGTCCCGAGAGAGTCGTCGTTCAATCTAGACCGTAGATTCTAGTAATCAGATCTAAGCAACGCGGACAAGCCACGTGGTCCATCAGGGACCGTTGGATTAAAATCTGATAATCCGAAAATAAAAAACGCGTAATACGGCGTCGTTTCGACCAAAGGTTTCGCGGGTTCGGGTCTGGGCCGGGTTCCGACCCGAGTGGGTCGGGTCGACCCTGTCCGAATCATTTTTTTAATAAAAATAATCGGAAATAAAAAAATAATAATAAATAAAAATCTGAAAAATCTTAGAAAATCCAAAAAAAATGTTAGAAAATACCAGAAAATTCAAAAAAAATTGTGGAAAAATTGTGGGAAAATCCTAGACACTCCAGAAATCCCCAAAAATCGAGGGTTGACCACAGACAACTGGTCAACCCTATTTTTGGGGTTTCTTATCCGTTCTCCCAAGACTCGACGACATTACCCTTTAGGGATAAGTCGCCTCTACTGTGTATGGGACATAAGGCCGATAATGCCAAGGTAAGAATTAGGGTCGATTAGACGACCAATCCTTAAGTTTGGGTTTCGAGTCCCGCCCCTTTTCTCAAAATGACGATTTTGCCCTTCAATGGGAAAATTGCCTTTTTTGTCTCAATCGAGTTCTGAAAATTGCTTGAAGTTAGGGTTCGGGTCAGGTGGACGACCAACCCTAATATTTGAGATTTTCAGTTCTCATCCTTGTCCAAAATGACGACTTTACCCCTCCAAGGGTAAAATCACTTTTAAAATTCCAGAAAAATCCTGGAAAATCCCGAAAAATAGGAAATGGATTGGATTGATGGCCAATCCTATTTCCTCCGTCTTTTGACTTCCCAATTCATCAAAAATTACGAATTTTCCCTTTTTAAGGTGAATTGTCCCCAAATTGTTCAAAATTACGATTCTGCCCCTCATGAGCAAATCATGCCAAAATCACTCCTAAGCCTTGATTGATATTTCTCTAGGCTAATTGGGCCTCACTAGGGATGCCATGCTGATTTCATGTGTTTTATCCGCATGTACTGATTCCTTGATTTGCGCCATTACTTTTAATGATTGTGAGTGATAGGGTAGCTATTCCCTTCTGCATGAACTCCTAGATTTAGGATCAGTACCTCACTCATCTGTATGAAACCCTAGGATCAGATAAACCATTCAGCTTAGGTACCGAAAGGGCGTTAACTTTGACAGTTGACGTAATTAAGTCCCCGAACCCACTTCTCTGGTTTCCGCAGAATCGAATGGACCACTCCCAACTATTCGATAGGGTTTCCGATCGTACCCTCCGTAAAACGATTGGTGGCGACTCCTTGACATGCACACTCATCACATGTCACTAGACCACACTGAAGGTCGACCACGTATATCCAGCAGTTGCGATTTGGGCAATGGACCTTGGGAGAGGCCCGCGTCCGATCAAGCCAGCGATCGGGCGGCCCATTAGCCCGCTCCCCGCCTCCGCCTCGCGGGAGAGGGTCGCGACAGACTGGCGACTCCGCTGGGGACTTATTCTAAACCAGAATCTCTGGTTACGAATTCCAGAGGACTTGAGCCGATTAAGAGGTTGTTTGGTTTATCTGACCTTGTTTTCTGCAGATGCTCTCGAAGGTGAGGTACGTACACTAACCATTGTGTTAGATGTTTTTGCAGATTGGAGAAATAAGGGGTGGAGTGATTGTTGACATTTTTTTCCTGCAGGTTGGAGTTGGGAATGTATGTTTATTTTTATGCACATACTGAAGCGGTATTTTGATACAAACTGCTGTGCATGACCTTGCATTGTGATGATCACGACACATCGCACACACTGGCGGTCAAACCCCGACTGCAAACCACCCTTAGGTTATCTTAGATAGGGAAAGGATGTGAAAGGATCTCGTGTTTGATGGCACTTGAGACTTTCATGTTCGTTCCCGCTCACAATCCAAATTGGCGATATCTAGCCCTCTTGAGTGGGTACTCTTGGGGAGGAGTCTGCCTCATTTGGATCGTGGGAGCCTGAGCCATAGGTTCCTCACCTGATTTTCGATTTTTAGAGTATACCCCCTCACTTGTCTCATGCACATGTCTATGAGAGGTTGGTATACCTAAAACCAAAAAAAAAAAAAAAAATCCCGCTGATCACTGTAAGTATGATTTCTCCCTCTGCTTGTTCATTTCATAGTGAAATTTCATGATAGGAAATTCATGGGAATCAACCGAATGCCCTGGGTGTTTGAGTTTACAAATGAAAGTTTTTTACAATGAATTTTAGATACAAAAGTGGGAACACTTCTAAGCCGTCCCTACGGAATAGATGGTTCATCCAAATTTTCAATCATGGACAAAGATGACATTTTTTATGTCTGAAATTCTTCTAATTCAAGATTTTGGGGCATAAAGTTAAGGCCATGTTGGCAATCACATTTTGTGTAAGAGATTTCTTGAAAACAAGGATAACATGATTTTTACAAGAAAAATGTCACAAAGCAATCTTTCGAGATTAATGCCCCCATTTGCGTATTAAACGTTTGGAATAAAATGGGTGTTTGGTTGATGACCATGGATCGATCTTTTAATGACGTATCCTCTTATCTTGAAATCTTGGCGAACATCAGAAACCCAAGAATAGGGATTATGGGGTATCTATTGTCGCCTCGCTTTCATTATAAGAGGCGACCTCATTAAGAGATGTTTTTGCTATGTAAAATGCTAAGTGTGTCTCCTTTCTGACAGGTTATGCATGACATACGTTTATTGAAGATTCCTTCATCTAATCACATGCGAGATGTGATCGAACGATGGTAAAACTGTAGTCGTTCCAATAAAAGCTTCGAGTGTTATACTTGACTTACTTGGTTATTTCTTTTGCCAACAGGTCAAAACGGCTGAAGGCCAATGATGCGAGGCTTGTTTTCCCTGTAACATGAAAGGAGATGCGTCTTCATCAGGAGCCACCCATGGGGTTTCCAAAATAAGATGAATCGACAATGATAAGCCCAGAACAAGACAACATGAAAAAGGGGCATGCCTGATTTGGATCGACCTCTCTAAGTTGAAAATGGTGTATTCGTTCCAAATTAAATTGATTTGTTTAAACAATGACATGGTCACTCACATTTGCAGGTAATTATAAAAGATGAATGAGGATCGTTAAGGAACATTCCTTCATCTCTGATGCTCAAAGTGATGGGAGCTGAGAAAATATACTCTGGGGATAGTAAATCTGTTATCGTTTCAATTAAAGCCTGTTGTGCAACAATTGACATACTCCTTCCACATGTCATGTAGGTGAAATAAAAGGATTGTGTGAGGTCGACATTTGTCCCTTTAAAGAAGACTCAATTGTGAACCCTCAAAACTGGAGGCCAATGTGGCATGGCACGATCGCCAATTGAAGCACGTCTCAAGGAGTACAAATACTCGTGTTTCCCACCATGAGATTGAAGATCACTCAACCATAAAAGGGTGTATATCGTTCCTCATTTCAATCCTCTCAAGATATGAAATGATCATCTCCTTTTTTATATGTAGAGATGAAGAAAACTGAATGCTTATTTGCGAAGCAACACTTCAAGGTGTAAATGTACACAAATAGAGATAAATCTACACTTGTGGATCTCAAGTAGTAGGGTGCTTGAGGAGTGGCATGAAGTCATGACAAATCGAGAAGACCATGAAGAGATGATCGTTGCCCATCTTTGAACCAAGAGATTGAAATACATCAATAGAGCGAAAGTGGCGAAAGATCACCCAACCTCAAGAAGGAGAGTGACAGAACCCAAAAAGGGTCGAGCATCGTGCAACATCAAAGCAGATCACGTCTTTGCTGTCTTGTGAGTCGTTGCTTGATATTTTCACATCATTTTCTTCCAAGGTTTCTTCCTCAAATGTTTTTTCCCTTTGTTGTTTCTGCCTTTCCGAGCCATCTTCCTAAATTTCTTGACCATGAGGGCTAATTCTTCATCATCCTCATCTTCATCATCTGTATCAGAAAAATATTGATTAATTTCAGTTTTTAAGGCAATAGATTTTTTACCTTTTTGTTCTCCATTCTTGTTTGCTCGTTCTATTTCATATGATTGCAAAGTCCCGACTAACTCATCCACCAAGAGTGGTATGATTGTTTGGAATTCTTGAATTGATGGTTTGATGTAATTTCAATCATCTGTGAGTCCACGCAGTATCTTCCTGACTTGCATTGGTTCAGCAATAGGTGCGCCTTGTCTTGCAAGTCCACTTGCCAAAGTCTGAAACCTATCTATCATATCTGCAATAGATTCATCAGGTTTCATTTCAAATGCTTCATAGTCACTCAGTAAAATGCTGAGCTTTGTTTCTTTTACACGATTTGTTCCTTGGAAGGTAATATGAAGTCTATCACATATTGCCTTAGATGATTCCTCCTCTGAGACATGATTATAGAGAGGGGTAGATAAGGCACAAAAGAGAGCATTGACAGCTTTAGAATCAAGGCCTCTTCTTTTAGCCTTTTCAGCATCGGTCATTGTTGTGATAGGATTTACTCCGTCAGCAGTGGCTGGATTTGTAGCAGTTGCAGGAACTACTCCATTTGTAACGACATCCCACATCAGATCATCATAGGCTTTGAAGAACCACTTCATCTTGTTGCTCCACATATTGTAGTCCTTTCCATCAAAGTATGGTGGTTTGTTGGCAAAGTGCGAATCGCTTGTTCCTGAAGAGTGATTGCTAGACATAGTAGATCGTTAACTCTGAAGTCAATAAACACTTCCTAAAAATGAGCAACCTGCTCTGATACCAATTGATGGATCTAGCAATATCTCCTAGAGTGGAGGTGAATAGGTGATTTTGAATAAAATTGAAATTTCTTGCGGAATAAATAAAATTTAGTGTACGATTAGGAACATGAGCAGTATAACAGTGTGCAGAAAATCTAAACGCAAATGTAAGAGTTTAAAGTAGAGAATATTGCACACGACGTTTGTAGTGGTTCGGCTTAGATCAAGCCTACGTCCACTCTCCCACGATGACAGCCGATCGGCTGGATTTCACTATGAAGAATCAAGAGAATTACAACCACTCAAGCACTTGATTTTTCTCTCACACAGATTTTCACAATGAAGGATTTTGAGTACACAGAATATTTTCGGATAGAACTCAGATTATTCTTACACTTTGGATTGTTGTTCGCTGTCTACCTTTAGTCCATCATGATCCTTCTTTTATACTCCCCTGCCTCTGAACTAGCCGTTGGATTCCAACCAAGGAATCGCTCTTCAATCCTTGATTGGACGTCATCAATCGTGATTGAACGAGACTGTATCTTCAGAAGATATGTAGACCGTTGGGTAAGACGTTGAACCATTCTAATTCAATCTCCCATACAACTAAATCTCCAACTTCCATAAGTGTGATAAGTTTGAGTTGGTTCCCAAAGAAATATTCCTTAGAAGATGATATCCCATTGTAGAAAGTCCCTTAATTGATTGGAAGGGATATCAGGGCAATCGAATATCACTTGCCTTGATCGGAAACCTGCCATACGTGGGTCTTCGTGTTTTGCAAATGCAGAGACTGATCTTTCTTCAGATTCGTCTATTGGAAGATTTGTTTCTTACTAGATCAGTTGACACGGAATGGTAATACGGAGATTTGATGTGATCCATCTGTCACTGTTTCGATCGTCAGAAGCACTTCCATCTGACCCTCAGTCAGAAGCATTTCATCTAACCCTTCGTCGGGAGTACTTCCATCTGACCCTTCGTCAGTGCGACAGGATTGGAATCATTCAACATGCTGCTTACACATTCTTCCTGCATCACATATCATTAAATAATTTCTTTTGAAAGTTTTGTCAGAATCAAAATACATGAGAATTTCCACAACAGGGCGTCCTCCCTGCATCAACACGGCTCTAATTCCTATACCAGAAGCATCGCATTCTATTTCAAAAGTAGTACTGAAATTCGGTAAAGATAATAAATGAGTATTAGTTAGTTTATCCTTCAACAGATTAAATGCTCTCTTTTGCTCTTCTTCCCACATGAAACCCACGTGCTTCTTGACAACCCCAGTTAAAGGTGTGGCAATGTTGCTAAAATCTTTCACGAATCATCGATAGAAACTTGCTATGCCATGAAAGCTGCGCACTTCTCCTACAGTCTTAGGTGTCGGCCACTCACGAATTGCTTTCACCTTTTCTTCGTCAACCTGTATTCCATCAGCACCAACAATAAATTCTAGAAATATTAATTTGTTAGTCACAAAAGAGCACTTCTTGAGGTTAGCATATAATTACTCAGCTCTTAAAATATGCAAAATAACCCGCACATGTTCAATATGGTCATCAAGACCCCGACTATATATCAAGATATCATCAAAATAGACAACCACAAATCGACAAATAAAAGCTCGCAGAACATGATTCATAAGCCGCATGAAAGTACTAGGTGCGTTAGTTAAACCAAATAGCATGACTAACCACTCATACAATCCGTACTTGGTCTTAAATGCAGTTTTCCATTCATCCCATTCTTTTATCCTAATCTGATGATAGCCACTTTTCAAATCAATCTTAGTAAATATGCAAGCTCCATGTAACTCATCTAACATGTCATCTAATCTATGAATATGGTATCGATACTTTACAGCAATATTGTTGATCGCTCGACAATCAACACACAATTGCCAAGTCTCATCCTTCTTTGGCACTAACAAAACAGAAACAACACACGGGCTAAGACTTTCTCGCACATATCCTCATTCTAGTAATTCACTAACTTACCGCCGAAGTTCCTTTGTTTCCTTGGGATTGCTTCGATATGTGGGTCGGTTAAGTAATGGCGCACCAGGAATCAAATCAATTTGATGTTCTATGCCTCGAATCGATGGTAAACCTCCAGGAATCTTATCAAGAAAGACAACTTCAAATTCCTGCAATAAAGACACGACAAAACTAGGCAAACTCGGGTCATGATCGTTAGTAGTGAATGATGTAGTTGTTAGATATAAATTATCTGACAAGCACAATCGTGGCAAGCTACCTGGTCAGTATTCACCAGATGTGGAAGAGCGGAGATCAAAGTATCCTATTACAGATTACGTCTTAACAGAAAGATTATCTAAACTTTTGAAGGCATTTGTATCAAATGTCTCTACAACCTGAGTTCCTACCGGGGTGTAAGAAGCTTTGAGGGATCCCAAGTGGGTTCAGGCAATGAAAGAAGAGATGGAAGCATTGCAGAAAAATAAGACTTGGAGACTTGTGGAGTTGCCGAAGGCAAGGTTGTCAAGATCGAGATCTTACATAGGATCGGGAGAGGGTGGTAGGATCGTAAATCATAAGATCAACACGGATCGTAAAGATCCTATTAATATACTTGTTTATATATATATATATATATATATATATATCAACTCATAACATGATATAAAAGACATAAGTCACAACTAAAATTTAGTGAACAACTTCAAATTCAAAAGAAAAGAGTTCAACTCTAATTTAAAACAGTTGAGTCAAGTCATAATCACAATTTTGCATAGACTCTTCTTCCTCTCCTCTAGGAAGTTCATTCTCTTCTTCCTCTCCTCTAGGAAGTTCATTCTCTTCTTCCTCTCCTCCAACAAGTTCATTCACAAAATTTGGAATGTCCAACTCATAATCAAGATCAACTATAGGTTCAACCAACTCTTCTTCATTTTGAGCATCTAAATCAAAGTTGTCCCCATCATCCAAATCTTCCTCATCTTCATCTTCAACCATCCATTCATCATCTGAAGGAATATCATCAAATTTAAATTCAGTAGCGTTTCTAGTTTTTGTCTTGCCCAATCTCGAGTTGGCCATCATAAAGACAACATCATTCATTGTCTTTTGCTTCAACCGGTTTCTTCTCTTTGTGTGGACCTAAACAAATACAAAGCAATTAATATACAACTCATGTTTTTGAAATGAAATAGAATTCATATTTCATATTTTTGGAATTATACCATCTTAAAGGTACTTCAGTTTCGCTCACACCTGGAGGAACTACATGTCAAGCTCAGCACACGAATAGCAAAGTTTTGGAGCTCTGGATGTTCCTCCCCATACGAATCCCACAATGCTGCTGGAGTTTTGATATTAATTCCAGTCTTGGCTACTATAGAACCAAAAAATTTCTTTCGAGTCTTAAAATCTTCAAGTTGCCCATCAATCTTAGAAATTTCATCTACATTCTTCCCCGTTATTCTTTCTATAAAATCATATAACCCACGTTTTACTTCATAATCAGCTTTAAATGAAGGACTATAATGAAATTGGGGGTTAAGGTAATAGCTTGCGGCATGCAAAGGCCTATGGAGTTGCTTGTCCCATCTTTCATCAATGGCATCCCATACGGGTTGATAACTAAAGAATGAAAAAAATTAAATTAGTTTTGAAGCAAAGAGTCAAAAAGAAAGAGTACTAATTTTCAATTAAAATTAAACATGATAACTCACTATTTTCTACACCATTGAAGGCGTGAACAATTTTCTCTTTAGCCCGATCCATTTCCTCATATATGAATCCCATGGTTGGCTTCTCATCCGAATCAACCAAACGAAGCACTTTCATCAAGGATAAGCGCCCTTCAAGCAAATGGCAATGTTTTTCCAGAACCCCTTGTCCATAATCACATCTTCAATAAGTTTTCCATCCCTTGAACTTGCAAACCGGCTAGACTTCCATTAATCGGAATTGAACATTCTTATCAATGCAAGTTTGTTGTCATGGAGGCATCCCAAAGTTAAGTAAGATGTGGCAAACCGAGTCATGGCGGGTCTCACCAAATCTTTACCTTTAGTGAAGCTTTGCAAAATAGAAATGAAAGACGTCCTTGAATAAATATATGTTGTAATTTTTCTCGCCTTTGGAATTGTTTCATGATTAGCCGGAATCTTCTTCTCCAAATCCTCTAACATCAAGTCAATGCAATAAGCTGCACAAGATGTCCAATATAACATTTTTCTTTTTGCCATCAACATCTCTCCAGCAGCTTTGTAATTTGCTGCATTGTCTGTCACAACTTGGACAACATTTTCTTCACCAACCTCCTCAACAACATCATCAATCATCTTAAAAAATTTGTCAGCTGTTTTAATAATGTGAGATGCATCAATGGACTTAAGGAAAACACTTTCCATAGAGCTATTCACTAAGAAATTTATTATTGTCATCCTTCTTTTGTCAGTCCACCCATCAGTCATTATTGTGCATCCCGTTTTCTTCCATTGAGTTCTATGTTCTTCAATAGTCTCCATTGTCAAATTATAATGTTGCTTCAAATATTTGACTCTAATCTCATGTCAGGATGGTGGCTTAAAACCTAATCCGTGTCTTGAAATAGATCCACACATCTTATGAAATTCATCACTCTTTACAATATTGAATGGTATGGCATTGTTGTAGATAAAAGAAGCAACATCATTACATGCTTCCTCTCTCAAACTCTTCTTAAAAATATTGTTGATGGTTGTTTGACTAGTTCACATTCTCTTGAAAATACTAGTTGTGTTCTTCTTACTACTAGTATCATCATCTTCATTCCCTTTCCTTTTTACACTTCCACTAGGCTCTTGTTCTTCTACTTGAGTGACCGATTTCTTCATTAATTTTTCTTGCAATTCCACTACAACTTCCCATATTTCTTTTTTTACATCATCAGGCACGGCTCTACATGCTCCAACATCCTTTTGGGTTCCCGCCAAATGATGCTTCAATCGGTAAACCCCTTCCGTCACTACCTTCTCACAATATTTGCATTGAATTTTTCTAACATCTCCATCAATTGGAATGTCATGCTTTCATCCGATATCACTTCTATTTCCAGCAGCATTCTTGTGTATTTTAGTTCCTCTGCTCGAGGCCGGAAGAGCCTCAACATTGCTACTACCAATAGCACCACTTGAAGCACCACTTGAAGACATATTTAAATGAATGCAATCTTAGGACAAACCAAGCAACCAGCTACTGCTATTAGAGACCATCGCAATATTATGAACAAAAAAAAAATAGCACAAAATAGAAACGCATTAAGAAAACAGGGAGGGAAAAAAAGAAAAAATAAAATAGAGCCACATCGAAACAGCAGAAGCCACAAGGGAATGGAAGGGAATGGGTCTCACCTTGTTCTTGAGACTTCTTCTTCTTCTTCTTCTTCTTCTTCTTCTTCTTCTTCTTCTTCGGCTTCTGACTTATTCTTCGAGTTTGACTTCTTCTTCGACTTCTAACTTGTTCTTCGACTTCGACTTCTGACTTCTTCTTCTTCTTCTTCTTCTTCGAAACCAAAAAAGAGATGTGATTGAGAGTCGCGACTGGTATGCCGTATGGGAATTAGGGTTTGAAAAGGAAAGTTGAGGTTTTTTTAAAAATCGGGACATGGGTTTTTTCTAAAATGGCAAGATCAGTGGGATCGTACGATCCCACCGATTCCACGATTTTAATTGGCGATCCCATGCGATTTTGCCTAATTTGCAATCTTGATGGCGAGTTGAATCGCTGGTGTCTAAAAAATTGTAGGATCGTACGATCCTAAGATTTAAATCGCGATTTTAACAACCTTGGCCGAAGGGAAAGAAAGCATTGGGGTGTCAGTGAGTATTTTCTATTAAATACAAAATAAATGGTTCTATTGAGAGGTACAAGGCGCGGTTGATAGCGAAAGGATATACACAAATTTATGGTATAGACTACCAAGAAACTTTTTCTCCTGTTGCAAAGCTTAATACAATGAGAGTATTATTGTCTCTTGCAGCAAACCTGGACTGACCTTTGCATCAATTTGATGTGAAAAATACATTTCTTCATGGAGATTTAGAGGAAAAAATCTACATGGACATTCCACCTGGGTATAATTGTGTCACTTAACCCAATATGGTGTGCAAATTGGAACGATTATTGTATGGGTTAAAACAATCACCCCGTGCTTGGTTTGGTCGCTTTAGTTCAGCAATGAGAAAGTATGGGTATTCTCAGAGTAACTTGGGCCACACTTTGTTTCTAAAGCGACGAGAAGGTGAGGTAATGGCCTTAATTATATATGTAGATGATATGATTATCACATGAAATGACCTTGAAGAGATTTTGAGACTCCAAGAGAAGCTAGCGAAAGAGTTCGAAATGAAGAATCTAGGATGGTTGAAATATTTTTTAGGCATTGAAGTGGCCAGATCAAAGGGATGTATTTTTTTGTCACAGAGAAAGTATGTGTTGGATTTGTTGGCCGAAGTTGGAATGTTGGAGTGCAAGCCTGCTGACATCCCTATAATTCATAATCATAAACTTAGGGAGTATCCGGATCAGGTTCCGACCAATAAAGATAGATATCAAAGGTTAGTGGGTAGACTGATTTATTTGTCACACACTCGTCTTGATATTGCCTATGCTATTAGTGTTGTGAGTCAATTTATGCATGCTCCGAGTGAGGATCATATGAATACTGTGACTCGAATTCTACGTTACTTGAAGTCAGCTCCTGGAAAAAGGTTTGTTCTTGGCAAAGAATGGTCATCTTGAGGTGGATGAGTTTACATATACAGATTTGGTAGGTAGTATCTTGGACAAGAGGTATACGTCGAGATATTTTACATTTGTGGGGGGAAACTTGGTTACATGGAGGAGGAAGAAGCAGAAGGTAGTAGCCTTGTCCAGTGCTGAAGCAAAATTCAGATGGGTGGCCAAAGGGTTATGTGAACTACTATGGCTCAAGAGGTTGATGACGGAACTTGGCTTCCCGTCGAAATCTAAGATGAGATTGTTCTGTGACAATAAAGCAGCAATTGACATTTCTCATAATTTGGTACAGCATGATCAAACCAAGCACATAGAAGTTAACAGACATTTTGTGAAGAAGAATCTGGATGCTAAAGTGGTTCGATTTCCCTTTGTCAAGTCTGAAGATCAAATGGCATTATATACTTACTAAGGCAATGTTGAGTAGAGCCTTTCACAGCTCACTTATCAACTTGGGTATCAAATACATCTTTTCACCCACTTGAGGGGGAGTGTTAACAGGAGCTGTAAATTAGAGCTAATTTAGGAATTTGTAATATTTACTTCATATTTTCCCTCTGTTTATTTTATCTCCTAAAAAGGAAGAGTCCTAGAATTGATATCATCTGTTGCATATATATAACTTTGTAAATTGAAAGGTTAATGGAGAAATTTTCCTACAATCACGTGTGTTTCTTCATTAAGCATACTCACATGAAAACAGGATGTTCCTTTAACATTGCTGGGAGCTTTGGCTTATATGAAAGTTAAAGAGCTCTAGCAACACTTGCAATAGTCCATAACAATGAATTAACCCCTTGTACATGTCCTGATATCGAAGAACTAAGTGAAGCTTGGCCAAATGAGGTCCCAACTTGGTACACCACAAGCTGTAGCTTCTTGTCAGCCCATTTATTTATGCGCTTCGTGGCCTGTGAAGGCAAGTCCTCTTGTTTAAGCCATTCCTTAACGAACTTGTAAGATGATGGGCTACTCCCTCAATCGTTGCAACCGTAATTGGAGTGAGTGGATGTTGTCCTTCCACGACCTAAAAAGGACAGGGGTTCATAAACCGGCTCCAATGCAGGTTATAAGAGAACTGGGCTACATCGATTAGCTTCATCCAATTCTTTTATGTTGTGCTCACATAATGCCATAGTTACAACTCTGAGAGTGCATTCATCCTTTTCGTTTGGCCATTGGTTTAAGGCTGTGGACTCGTGGGGAAGTTGAGTTGCGATCTTAGCAACCTGAAGAGCTCGATCTGGAACTTCCTAGTGAACCGATGACTGCGATCAGTCACGACCATTTGCAGTATGCTTCATACTTGATTATGTGCTTTAGAAATAGTTTGGCCGCTTCTTCGGGTGGGAAATCCTTTGTAGTTGGCACAAAAGTCACATACTTGGGTAACCGATCCACCACAATCATGAGATTCTGACACCCTTCAGACTTAGGCAAGTTCACAATGAAATTCACGAAGACACTCTCCCATGGATGGAAATAGGCTTAAGAAGCTCCACTGTTGATCGTTGCTCTCGCTTGCCTTGTTGGTACAAAAGACACATCCTCAAATAAGCTTCAACATTGTGGCGTAGGTACAACCAAAAGTACCTATCTTCCACAAGCACCACCGTGCGGTGGATCCCCAAATGATCCATCCACTTGGAATGTAGTACCTCCTTCCATAGCTTCCCATAGAATGGCACGTACAACCGTCAACCTTTGGTGTAAAGTAGGATGCCTTCACACAAGAATTGCCAAGTCATGTTGTCTTGTGTATACTCAAGAACGGCCTTGGCGATGGATAAGCCCCTCCTTGATCTGCTCGGTCCATAGGCGCCCGAGTCGAATTTTGGTTGCCAAATCCAACTTTCGGCTAAGTGCATCAGCCATGGAGTTGGTCTTCCTCAAGCTTGTACTCTAGCCAATAGTGTTGCAAGGAAATCTTGTCAAAGAGCTTGTTTTGGCTCAGCTTCTTTTGTATTTGAAAGAAACTCGTGGCTAAATTGTCCATCTTCACGACGAACCGCGATCTCAAGAGGTAGTGTCACCACGTACGAAGGTAGTGCACTATCGCTGTAATCTTCTTCTCTTGAATTGTCTATGACCATTTAGTCTTGTTCAGCTTCCTTGATTCGAATGACATCAGGTGTCCTTCCTATATTAATACACCGTCAATGGCATAATCCGAGGCGTCAGTCTCTACCTCATATGGTTTAGAGTGATCAGACAACACGAGCATTAGTTCCTTAGTCATTGCTTGTTTATCAAATGCCTCTTGACATTGACTTGTCCGCTCCTACAGTGTCCCCTTCTTCAGCTTGTCCTTGAATGGCACGGTAATGCTTGAGTGGAACCAGCAGGAGCAACGGTTCCTTAGGCCAAAAGGCATGACGAGGAACTCGTACAAGCCATAAAGTGTCAGACATGCGGTCTTCAGTTTATCGCCCTCAACAATCCACACCTGATAGTATCTCGATCAAAAATCATGCTTGGTGAAACACTACGCAGTGTACGCACCACCAAGTTGGTCGAACAAGTCGGCGATGAGCGGGATCAGGTACTCACTCTTTATTGTCAATTTATCTAGCTCTCGGTAGTCAATGCACATTAAGAGTGACCTGTCGTGTTTCCTTTGGAATAGGCTCGGCGCACCAAATGAAGCTTTGATGGTTGGATATAGCTAGCATTGTGTAACTCTTGCAGTTGTGTGCGTAACTCCTCCAACTCTAGGAGTGCCATGCAGTGAGGTAACATGGCAGGTGGTCGAGCATCAGGAACTAACTCGATCTGATGATTTGCCTCCCTCCGAGGCAATAGCTTCTTCAGTAGTTCAGAGGCATCACGTCCTTGAATGGGTTAAGAACTTGGGCAACCTCCATTGGGATCTCACTCTCATTGCCCCTTACATCGGCCTTCAAAAGTTACCAAGAAAGTTCTTCCCATTTCTTTGCTCTTTTAGAGACTAGCACGGCTAAATAGCATCTTCTGGTCCCGTCCCGATTCACAACTCCTTGGACATGTCCCATGGTAATGTCCATCTTCGCCATACGACCCTCCAACTCAAGCATCACATCTCTCCAACTCCAATGGACCCTTCTTTGTCTTGGCGCCTCATTAATCGGTGGCCCTTCCACTTCGTTCTTTAACGGCCGTCCCGCCTTGTCAGTCCTTACCTTGAGCGGACGTCATGTCGAAACGTGGATCCATTGCGCCCCAGATCGATTTCACTCCAATGCCACTTGTCATGAACTAGTTGATCTACCGTTCCCTTACCCGTATAGTCTTACCGCACTAGTTTCTTCCCAAGTCAAACTTCTCACCGCACTCGCAAGGATCTTTAGAGAGAGAAGCTTTGGATTTCCTTTTACTTGTGAGATGATACAGAGGACGGGAAGGAGACTCCTATATATGCAAGTACTTTTCTAATTACTACCACAGATCTCCCATTAATCTAACAATGGAGATTCCATCTCCTCATCTACCAATTACCCGCAGTAATCATAGGAACTCTCTAAAATAGTATACATTCCTCATATCGACCCTGAAGGTATACTAGAGTACACAAGAAAGGTTGCTCGGTCTTCTTCCTCGGTCATTCGTGTGTTGAAACACGAATTATTCCTAAGGAATTCTCATTGGTAATTGCCTTGACTCGAACACTGTGATACTGTCCATTTCGTCTTACCGTAACCAACGAAGCGACATGTGGGTGTCTAGTTGAAGAACAATGCTCGACATGCTAAGGCTTATCTATCGAATGTGCAGGCATCCACCGAGGGTCCTTAAATAGGCCCTTTATCTTTCGGACGACATCTCTGATGCAGAGTTGAATCGGTATGGCCAAGCATAACAAGCGGGTTCGGCCAGATTGAAGGAGGGAATGACTTGTTCAGACTCTCGCCTATCTTGTCTTAGACTCTCGCCTATCTTGTCTTTATCAATCGAGCTTGAGTGGCCCATAATCACCTCCAACGTCGTGGACAAGTACCTAAAAAGTGTGCTCGGTACACATACACTGAGCTCATCTACTCTACACAAAACATTACAGGGTGCACATAATCTCGATAATTTTGAAGCAAGAACCTTGCGTGCTCTTTGATTGGTGCAAGTCCGGTTGATCGTAGTAGTAGCTTAATGATACGTTTATCATATGAAACATGAAATTTCGTTTGTTTTGCGAAAAATGAATGATCCGAAAATGATTGCTTAAATTGCTGATAAATGTGAATTTTCATCAAAATATTTAAATATAAATTATTACCTATTAATGAATGTCTTTTATATTAATTATAATATTTTAAGTGATATGAGTGATTATCTTTTTGCGAAATACTTTTCGAAAAATCCAATGGAACGAAGTGCAAAGAAAGATACCGCCTTTCGCCAGTTTTGTCCGGTAGAGTAGAATATCCAAATCCTAATGGCTGCCCCTTTCATCGTCCTTGCCCGAGCTTCAAATTCCGCCACGTGTACGATCCTCCGCTGCTCACGTGCACCGCCCTTGCACTATCAAACGAACTGAAATTGACACTTTAACGCCTTATCCGGCGGTAAATATCTATATCGTCCTTCTCCGCTGATAACCGCCGTCAGATTCACATCCTATTAACTGCCAACGGTTAATCCAACGGTCACTCGAATTCTCATTTTTGCCACTTCTGCATATCTGACCCCCAAAAAAAAAAAAAACACACTTTTTCGTGTGAAAAGAAAATACATATTCTCCTAATCTCTCTCTCTCCACCCCGGGCCGCCGCCTGCGAGTACAGGAAAAGTGTTTTCAACGGGACCCTCTTACCTTGTTGAATGAGCAAATCCTTGGGATCCAGCCCCTTTCGTTCGCAATTCGATCCACACAGGCCGAAGGAAAATCTGGGTCTGTTTCTTTTTCTGTGCGTTGCGAGGGAATGGACGAGTTCTTGAGCAGATCGAGCTTGCTCTCGCCGCGCCATCATCGAGTCGCCGGCGGAAGCTGCGTCTCCGTGTTCCCCGGAAGCTTCAGGGCCGGCAAATTCGCGGGGTTTCAGCTCAGGTTCCGCCCCGTTGCGATGCCAAAGTCTCTGGGGCTGAGATCTTCCGTCTCCAGATCGAGGAGCGGTGTTTTCGGCGACGGAGTCGTGCGCACGCAACCTGATTGCGTTCCGAAGAGAAGGGTGTCGCGAAATTACTCCTCGAACGCGCAGGTTCGGCTTTTCTCGCCCCCCTCAAGGGAATTCATCTGTTACTTTGGATATCTGTTCAAATTGTTCTGTTCACTTTGGTGCTTTATGAGAAGTTTTTGTGCGTGGTCGCCATTTATTTTGTATCTAGATGATTCTTTGCTGGGCAAGCTCGAAATTTGTTGCCCAATCTTGCGCATCTATGTATTTCTTTCTCGATGTTATTTTCTTGATAGATATGGACTGATTTTTTGGTTGAATGATGTTATAATTTGTCCACAAACATAGATTTCTTCTCTCAAATTATTGCGATGTAGATATACAAAATAACCGTGTTTCTCCCGTAATATGATATGGAACAGGGTAATTTAAGAATAGGGAAGGCTCAGAAATGGTGGGAGAAGGGGCTTCAAACCAACATGAGAGAGGCCAATGGCGCGCAAGACCTCGTGGAGTGTCTGTTGAGCGCTGGGGATAAGCTGGTGGTTGTCGACTTCTTCTCCCCAGGCTGCGGCGGGTGCAGGACCCTGCATCCGAAAATATGCCAATTGGCAGAGGCGAACCCAGACGTGCAGTTCCTTCAGGTGAACTACGAGGAGCACAAGTCCATGTGTTATAGCCTCAATGTTCACGTTCTTCCGTTTTTCCGACTATATAGAGGCGCTCATGGTCGGCTCTGCAGCTTCAGCTGCACTAATGCCACGGTTAGTTTCTCGTGATCTCTTCTATCTTTGCTGATGATTTGTGCTTTTTCTTTTTGAAGTGATCTGACTCGTGAGGTTTCGACTTTTCTTATTACTTCAGTCTTCATCAATCTGCTGAATTTGTATATGTTGTTTTATGGGTTTATAGAATTTGAATTACTGCGCGGCTGTAAAGTGCGAATCTTATGGGCTGAAGGAAGACCTTGTGTCATAGCCCTTGAGACTCTCCATGTCAAACATGGCTAGTGATGCTGGATTATGTCATTAACAAGTATCATCGTCTATGCTCGTTTTTTAGGGGTATGGTTTAGGTTTCACGGTTGTCTTTTATTGCTTTGGTTGGAAATATTTTGAGAAGGTTTTCTGCTTCCAGTCGTCAATTTTTGAAAGAGGCAACCATCCGAACAACATCATCTTAGATTGGAAGTTAACATGATTGTGCTTCATGAAATTTCCTTTTCTTCTTAACGTTGCCAGAAAATTATGTGCAAATAGATATTTTCATTCTCTGGAAACTGCTCTTCGTTTTCTTAATTGAAGGCACTCGTAAAGAAGACCCATATGATTAAGTAGCCTTTCTTTTCTAGCCAAAACATTAATAAGCTTACTGTTCGGATCACCTTTCTTGCCAATAATACCTGAGAATTCTGGCTACCATGTTGTTTTCATGGACTGTTGGACGTAGATTAAAAATTGCTTGTGTTGGTGTTTCACAGATAAAGAAATTCAAAGATGCATTGGCCAAGCACACCCCAGCCCGTTGTAGCCTCGGCCCAACAAAAGGTCTGGAAGAGAAAGAGCTCCTGGCGCTCGCAGCCAACAAAGATTTATCCTTCAGCTACACACCAAAGCCAGTTCCTGTCACGGATCAGGAAGAAGCAGTGGCCGAACCTGTGGTATCTCGTGCCCTTTCGGATCTTCCTCTCCCTGCTTCACTTCATATTCCCTCATCAAACCCTTCGGCTCACAAACCTTTGATTAATACAGCAAGATGAGGTGGTCAACTATAGTATTTGGCCTTCATCTCTCCTCTTCTTCTTGTACAGGCGTTTTTCTGTTTTTCTGTGCTTGTTTCTCTCTTTACGGTGCGTACAAAGCAAGAAACTGGTAAAGATAAGTAGGTAGGACTTAGATATACGTGTGTAGCCAGTGATTCGCGAGCTGTGGATTTATGTTTTTTTGGATCCAAGCTTGCTGGTCTCTCGGTACCTAATAGAATACCGGATAGTTTGTGAGTAGCTTCTTGTTCTCTTTTATGCTCGTGGAAGAAGAAGTTGTAATGTGAAGATCTTATCATTTTATAATCTAATGTAACGTGCCTTGTAATGTTCGTCCGGTGGCCAGAATGGCCGTGGCGTGCATTGCGACTTAGCGATATGTTGCTGCTTGTTTGTTTTAGGAAGACGCCGCCATTTTCTGTTTGACGCGTCCATAAGGAATCTACGTAACCTCGGAAACATCGTCGGGGTTGTTTTTATATACATGGACTGTGCTCAGCCAGGGGTTAGGAGTTTTACATCAGATGTAATAGCAAAACCAAGCAGTCCAAATACGGACCATTTGAGTTTGGAAAGTGCTTGATATTCCAATGAGGAAGCAAGTGCAGAGGACTTTTGAAAGGAGCAGATTCTTCTATCGATCCTTCTAATTCTCTGCGACCTCGGCAAAGTTCTGGTGCTCATTGATAAGTAGGTTGAAAAGAATAAGGAACAATTTATTATTATTATTATAAAGTTTTGTATAATACTATTAAAGGCCCTTGAGCCAAAGTTTTGATTTTTAGTAACACAATCTTAATAGACATTTGATGCAAAGTTGAGTACCGGCTTTGACTTTTCTGAAAGTGTTAATTATGGTGTTTAATGAATTCTTTTTCTTTCAATCTTGCCCTCATTAATATTTTCGCAATCCCCTTTTACCTCTGTTTGTTGTTCCGGACACTATTCCTCGTGTCGCTCCACGTCTGTTCTCGGAACAACTTTTGGAACAGAAACAGTTCCCATCTACGATTTTTTGGAATAGAAACGCGTTTGGTAACTACAAAAAAAAATCTGTTCTCCGAACAAAAAAAGAACTGAAACGCGTATGGTAACCATAAAATATATATATATATATATATATATATATATGTGTGTGTGTGTGTGTGTGTGTGTGTGTGTGTGTTCCAATTTTTTTCATTTAATTAAGGCAACTATATATATTAAAATTAAATTAAATCTCATTCAATTTAGTAAATCAAATTTTATGCACGGTTTATAATTACAATATGGACAAGATCAGCTATAAAAAAAATTTAAAAGACAAGTCGAATTTGAAATTAAATAATGAGAATATCAAATATGTTTTCCATTAATAGAAAAAATTACAATTATGAGACATACATCAAATTAGACCAATATATGTATAAGTAATTTGTGCACGATTTATCAAATTACAAGAGAATTAAAATACAAATATAAACTATTCTTGCACATTTTTCCCACCACGAATACTTTTTTTTCCTGATTTTCGGTTACTTTTATAATTAAAATAAATAAATAAAATGTCAAAATTTATGAAAAATATTTTTTGTTCAAAATTGGTTCCTAAGGCTAGGCCAAATCTTTCAAGGTTAATTTTGTAATTTTATGAATTTTTTGGTATTTTTAATTAATTTTTTAATATAAAATAATAAAATATTAAGTGTCAACATCATGCAAGAACAAAAGAGAAGAGAGCGAGTTAAAAATAAATTGTTCCCAATTTTTTTAAAAAAATGTTCCAAATGTATTTCTAAAAAGTGTTCCGAAAACACAGAAACAAGTTTTTCTTGTTTCTTGTTTCTGCTTCAAAAGTGTTCCCGGAACACTTTTTTACCATACGCGTTTCTGTTCTCAAAGTGTTCCCAGAACAATTTGGGAACAGAAACACTTTTTCTAGAGTGTTACCATACGTGGCCTAAGTCGCTGGCCTCCAGTCAATGTTCGTCGAGGGTTGCTGAGGGTCGAGTTCACCTCTAGCTCGCTTGAGGTTGCGATGCTCGCCTAAGGGTCGCCACGAATCGTCCAAGTCTTGTCGAGGGTTGAGGGTCGGTGCTCAGCTCTAATCTCCAGATCTAGCTCACCTAAGGTCGCGCAACCTCGATGTCACCTTGGTGGACCGTCGCTTGGGGTCGCTTGACGTCGGTTGGCCGCCTGAGCTTTGTCCTCCGTTGCCTGAACTCATCCATCCTCTCTCGCTCTTTTTTCTTTTATATATTTAGACTATTTACTTTTCATAAAAACCCTTTGGATAAATACAAACTCTTCGGACAAAAACTAAATTAAACGCAACCCACTATTATCAAGCTTAACACCTGTCTGGCATTTTTATGTTCTTTTGTCTTCAAGAAGTTGCCATAGCTAAGGGAGTTTCGGCGAACACCATTCGAAATGAAATGCTTTTGCTGTTTTATTGTTCTAACAATGTATTGTGGTTTCACTTGATGGAAGATACTGAGCTCTTGTTTTTTAAAATTAAAATGCAAGAGTCGATTCCTGAAGTTAATCGAGATGGTATGTTTGTTTCAGCAAAAAAAAAAAATGAATAATTTGAAAAATATTTTTCTAAAAAAGTTCACTTATTTTGCCCACAAAAAATAAATGAATGAAAAATTAGCTCTTGTACCGTGACTTTGAATAAACCTTTCTCTGTGAAGGAACGGAATATCAATTTATTCCTCTTCAATATCCTAGGAACAAGAAAATGGAATTGGAAATATCGACAGATTCTTGCACTTGCGTAGTCCAAATAAATAGGAAATAAAAAAGATCCACTTTTACAATTTAATCTCTATCGAATTTGAATATCAGAATAGTGGATATAGTCATGATTCAATGGGCTAGGTCTACTTACTTTTTCTTTTGTTTGTTGATTTCTAATTGTTAGAAAATTTTTGATTGGAATAATGGAAAATAGGAATGTTTGGCAATTCAAGAGATGACTTATCATTATTCATTATAATAAATATAAACAAGTGTTCCACTTTATTTTATAACTATAATTACTATAACTCATGATAATGATAACTTATCATAATAAAAATGATAGAGTTAGTTCCTTTTTTTTTAATTACAAATAGCAATAATATATCTATATATTTTCCATTCATATACGAATAATAGCGATCATCGCCAGCGAAATTTTTTAGATATAAATTATTGTCGATAAGGAGAGCATTTTTCAATTACTAAATATTTCAAGCCATACATGCGGCTGTTTTTAAGAAAATAATTTTCAAATCATTAAACTTTTTGCGAAACAAACGGAGTGTAAAAAGCTGAATTCAGTGCCTGTCTAATCGGAGAAGTATACACTTTAGTGATCAATGCCACTTGTCAAAGAATTGCTTGCCAAATATCAACTATCCAGTCCTAGATTAGCACGAACATACAACAAAACAAGGTTGGGCAATCAGTAATCTAAAAAGCTAATTAAAGAATTGCCAAAGAAAGGGAAAGTTACAACCATCTGATTGCGCAAAGTATGGATTGCTAAACATGTAGATAACCAGATTTGCATACATGAGTATGATAGGGTTTGCAAAGACACTGTATAAAAATAAAACTCGGCTAGCAAAATGATGATCAGTTAAAAAATAAAAAGAGGGATGTGGTAAAACTATATGTCTTTTGCCACACCATTTGTAGACAGATTCTGGCTCTAACGATGGGATACATTGAGAATCGATAGCGGTTTTAGAAGCACGGACAGCAATCCTATCCAGCCGATCCACATTGCTAACATCAGGAAATGGAGTAATCGAGAGTCTGAAGATTCAAAAAACGGTTTTAACAGTGATACTATTCGGCCGATGTACATTGCAACCTAGCTAAAAGTGGTGATAAATCCACGAATGTAGAAGAAGTCCGATACCTATACCTTCATCCGCGAAAATCGCCAAGAGAGAGCCTAAATCCGAGCCCATCAATATATTCAATTTGATCCACCTTCACTCAAAAACTTAAGCCAATAAATTATTAGCCGACTTGTACATATTAACTGTTGCACACTATATCAATTCTCCAATGTAAGGTTTCTCTAGCACAACTCACACGCGCATTCTCACATGTAGAACCTTCTAACTAGTGATTCACTTACTTAGCTCTATACAAAGAAAGGAGAAAGAATAACTTGACTGGCATGGAAAGAAATGGCGACAATCCACGGTGAATGTCCCACCATGGTATCGCCTTCTAATCCTAAGTCATTTGATAGAACGCAAGACCAATGTATAAAGCGAAAGACGTGAGAATTAAACAGATTCTTGCAGACATTTTTGATGTCATTGTAGTGTTTGTACTTGACAAAGCGATTTTGCTGGTGGAAACTGTCGATTCAATTGACAGATTCTTGATCATTGCGTTCTTCTTAGTCGAATCGATCGGCATTCCTATCCCTACCGAACATCAATGAAAATCTACCATTAGAGATGATTGGAACTGTTAGAATAGGATATGGACAATCTGCAATGTTGGCCTCTCACATATTATGAGAAAAGTACATTGCCAAAAAGCTTACGCAAAGAAAGGTTGTTCAGATATGTCTATCTCCCTAGTTTCCCGCTTTTCTGCAGCATGTACTGATTCTCCTTCTCAAGGTCAAGGCTAACTACCGCACAAGTATGCATTATTGCCTGATCAACCCTCACCAGGCTCACCTTTTCTAGATTGCGACGTTGCATTATCGAACGAAGAGTGCTAGGATCGCGCATCTAACACTGCTTACAAATCAGTATAACGAGTTGGACAACATACTAACAAAGTATATATGCATGCCCGGCGAGTTTTAAAAAAAAAAAAAAACATCTTTTAGGATCGGAAATCTCGAAGGTTCGCTTTCCAAGCGATGCATCAGTTGCATCAGATTCTCTTTCTTGCGAGATGGAGTAGGCTTACGTTTAAATGAATATCGAAAGTCTGAGCACGGGAGCAGGCACCAAGTCAAGAATCGAGAATCTCGGAGAAGTGCCAGGCGAAGATCCACCACCGCGAGCGATCAGCGACGATCATCAAGAGCCGAGCATGAGGATCATGAAAGAAGCATGTAGCCAAGAACAACTTGCCGATCGATCTTCGGAACATCGACTGCCCGATTCGTGGAGAACCGACTTGAAAATCAGGGCGGAAGGGTGTGTTTTTCCAGAAAGAAGGAAATGTAAATCCGGCAAGTCATCCTTGGCTGCATCATTCTCTCCGAGCCAACATGCAAGGTTCTTGATGAGGGATGACGAGACGCGCAAACTCGGCGCGCCGAAATGCCAAAGCCTCTCTCTATATTATCCACAGATGACAGCACACACACACACACACCCGTTGAGAGAGAGAGAGAGAGAGAGGGAGAGAGAAGATAAGGCCTTCAAGGTTCCATGGTATAAAATATAAATACATCTCAATGATTTATTATATGCATGAGTGGCCACAAATATAAGTGACACGTCTTGTATTATTTCAAGGAAACTGCTGCCCTTATAATTTACAAGTACTATCAGTTATTTCTGACAACGCGATCTCCCAATCAATGAATGATTTATGTAAAATACGCGATGATGTTGCGTGGATTTACGATTGAGATTGTACACTTCATGGCAGTACTGTGAAGAAAGCATTTTTCTTTATAAAAATGAAAATTACTAGTGTCTACGTCGTTAAGCTGGAGTCAATCATGATTGGCGTCGTGGGCTTTAGCACCACAGTGTTGGATATTTTTTTCTCCATCCCTTTTCCTTCGGGGCACTGTCTTCTTCTAAGGAGGTGATGAGGACAGCTCTCTTTGTACGCATCTTGTGGTGTGGCCCTATAGTCGGATAAATGAATAGGGGTTGCTTGCATCACCCTCTCTCATTTCTTCAACATAACTGTAACAAAAACAGTGGAATATGTGCAGATTAATGGTTGCCTTGAATTGGTTTAATCTCTTCTTTCACTACTCTCCCACGAGAATCAAATGCGGCGAGCGTTTTCACTTCTTTAAATTCAGAAAAAAGGAAGCTTGTTGGGGACGTATGTTATGCCGCTAATTTGATTGGCAGGTTGTATCACGTGGTTTCGATTTGGAAGCAAGAGTTGGAAATCTATCGCGATTTCTAAGGTAAGCGAATCGTTAGGTAGAATCGGGGCGATGTGGGTCCAGGAAACGTTGCAAAATATCTCCATCCAACCAACAGCAGAGACACCAGAAACCCCAGCTTAATAAAACAGGAACTTCTACATATAGATGTGGCCTAGCAATGACTCACTTTTCAATAGTATAACTTGTTGCAGATGATGAGTAAAGAACAATATTTCCCTGTGGTGGCAGCCTAGGGTATACATCAGCCATGCATGGCTCTTTCAGAGAGAGAGAGAGAGAGAGAGGTGACCCATACTTCCATGGCCAGTGAATCCCTGCGAGGAGATTAAATTCTTGGGAAGCGAAGGGGGGGACTCTCAGATCAAGGGCTCTGTTAGTGTTGGGCACTCAAAACGACATCCAGTCCAGATTCCTCCGTTTTGTTCTGTCCTTGGTTTGCAGAATTATCTCCTTCACCTCAACTACTGCTTTGCCAACCTAGATTTGTCTCCTTCTTCACCCTCGACGGCCACCGTTTTTCCCCTTAAGCTTATAAACCTATAATGATAAAAGTTCCTCCCCCCCCCCCCCCCCCCCCTATTAATTTTCCAACTCCTAGATGAATCAAACAGTTTATCGTTATCTTAATTATGGAAAAGGATCGACGAAGTTCAACTTCAAAAGTATCTTGTTAAGAAGCGCCTCTGTTAAGCAACCAAATAAGAAAGCATTTCATTCTCCAATGCACCGACTTTTCCCGTGATATGCAAAGTCGCTGCGGTGGAAATTATATATTCTTTGAACCTAACCCGAGATCGCAAACCTAACAAAACCTAACAAACGGCTCGCGAGTTGCCAGGCACCTGCCCGCGGGTTCGATCACGTGGACGTCATTCCCAGTGCCCGCACGGAAACCCAATGCTTAATTTGCGTAGAATTTAGGTTCCTAACAATCACATGGAGCATGTGACTTAAATGTGCTAAGCCTGAGAAAACATGATGCTTCTTGAAAATTGCACCGCCTGCTTTCTTGTTCCCTCGACACAGCATGAAGGATCGGAATCGAAACGTGCACAAGATTATAAACATGTTAACATGGTTTTTTAAAACATATTGCACAGTAAAATCAGGAAGACCAAAAACTTACAAATTTTATTTTCTCCTCTTCTCAAGAGATGAATGAGAAACTGTGTGGCATGAGCTAGTTCACTATCAATCATAGACTACTCTCAACCTGTCATTTTATTAATCACACATACAGGAAACAGGCATAGAAGAGTAGTTCAGCACAGAGACAGATTGCTACCACAGAAAAGCAAGGACCGACTTGTATGAGGATGAAATGCTTGCCGGGACCTCTGGATTCTGGACGTGGTATTCTAGTTGCCCAAGTCGTACTTCTGCCCTTGGCATCACAAACTGATTTAAAGCGCTAGCCCACATATTGACATCCTCCGCAAGCTTCAGTTTACTGGAACTCATAGGTGGAAAAAGTGAAACCCGATCTTCCCGCATTTGTGGCCTTAAGCTCGAGCTTCTGGAACGGGCTGTGATTGAGACAAGGGCACAGGTTGTTCATATTTATCCAAAGAATAAGTACGAGACAGCAAGAGGATTCCGATCATGAATAAGTACACAATCAACACAACACAATGCGATTCTCTCCCAAATATTTCTCCTTTCGAACTTTGGCGATCGTGGCATAAGAATAACAATTTATGTACAAAGAAGGCCAAAGCAAGACACAGGAGAGGATTGATGTATCACTTTATAGGCTACCTGCTTTTAGGATCATAATAGAACCCACTGATGGATCCATCACTGCATGAGAAGCAAACGTAATAAAAGCCAGCTATAGTCAATCCACAGTCCTCTCCAACATTCACAAAGTACTGCTCTTTCCATCTCTAGTCAACACATGAGTAAGAAAGTGAGAAATTGCCCCGAAGAAGACAAGAAACTCCACAATTGATGATCACAATGTAGCTTTAAACTTGTTACCATAAATATGTATTGATAACTGCTCAGGTCCAAATTTTTGCCACCATCAGCTTCCACCCGGCTCTGGAAGAAACATGGCCGATATTTAAAAAGATCAATGCCAGATCACAAAGCGATGATTAATATATCCATTTGAAGTAATTTAAGCAACTTGTGGATGTACAGGAATATGACATATTGCATCACGCAGATGTTCTGACTCGTAGCTTCTAGTTTGTATGTATTATGCATGCATATGTTTCTGAAGTCTGGCTTCTTACCAGAAGGGGGGAGAAAGACGGGAACTTGGTCCAGTGCCTTATATCATCCTCTGGCCTAATAAATGGTTCCAATCATTAGGCAATCTTCTATATGGGATCCTAGTCCTAATAACGAAAGAATAGACACAGCTTTGTCCTCCCATCTCCAAAAGACCGGTAAAAGCCACATGTCTGGGGAAGCATCTTCAAGAATAATTAGAGGTTTGAACTTGAGCAAAGCAAGAGAAAAAAAGGACATACGTTGCTTCCCACTTGCCAGTGAAGAACGTATAATTCTTGCTGTCAACGATCTCTCCTTCCCAGAACGTCACTACCTGATAAAATTGCAAATAAAGCAAATCATAAAGTGGAGTCATGTCAGTGAAAGAGCACAAAAACTTAACCCATAAGCACCCATTTCGAGAGGATATATATATATATATATATACCATGAGCTTGGTTAATAAAATGCCGCAATCTCTATCCCAGCTTTTCCAATTAAAGATGATCACGATAAAACAGAATCCAAAAAAAATTAGGATTCCAATCCCCACCTCACAAAGCAGATGCTTCCACCAGACAGCAGAACCTTACTTAAACAATTATGAAGTACGCAAAGTTATTCAAGAATCTAAATTGATTGGGTGGGAAATCCATCTTACCGGCGTGTCTGCCATTGGAACATTCAGGGCTTCCATGGTACCACAGAGATAACCATGATCAAGGTCGCATCCTTGAATACAGACATTAACTCTCCAAGCTTCATCTTTCTCATTCTGCAGACTAGAGACGTTCTGAGTGCCAGAGAAGGTCTGAGTAATTATTCAAAAAGAGACAATCAGAACATAACCTTCAAGTAGACATCGGTTGTGCATTTGAAGTCCCATCATTATAATTTTTAAGAAGTAAGAACGTATAGAATTTTCATCTCTAGTGCAAAAGTGAAAAAGGTAGAGGCCTCATGGAATATGCAAATGCACAAGCACACCTCCAAATAAAAGTTCATCACATGCAAATGTCCTTAATCTAAGCAACCATTATGTATGGTCCCCTATATTCCTTTTACTTAAGAAGGGCAACTGCATAAATTTTCAATTCTTTTAGGTTTATGCTCTACTGGATCAGCATGCTAGTTGAGCAATGTCTGCCAGAACATGATTATAAACAGACATGATTATCCCTTCGATATCGCTGGCAGAACCTAGCTGCCAAGCAGAAAAATCCACATCTATCTAATATTGGGACAAACCCCAATGAGCATGTCGTAGTCTTGTTAAAATGAATATAAAAGAGCAAAAAATACAAAATAGTTCAGTATATGTACAATGTCTGGCTCTAGGGTCTTTGTTCGTACTTAGCACTTATTCAATGAACAAATAAACAAGAATGTACTGTCAGAATGCAGCTCTGCCACAGTTCAAGACATTATTGGAGCAATTCCTTAAAGAGCTTGTCTAAACAGCCATTAAATTGGATTATTTCCATCAAATTTATAGCAACAGCATTCATTTGATCAAGAATGAAGATTCACCTGTCCAACAGTCAGAAGTGAACAAGCTTGGGGTAATGTATTTCCAGAATTTGCACCTTCAAAGTCAAGCAATCTCACATCAGTACCTCAAAGAGTTCGATTACATTCAGTGCCAAATAAAAGAAGGTGTAACGTGGTTAGCGACAACGAGTACTAAGGGGTGTTTGTTTCGCTGAAAACTTCGTGACAAAGGAAAGATACTTTCCGTGAAAATCATTCTTAAGGGAACTAGTTAGTTTTTCATTTGTTTGGTGGTATGCTGAAAAGCAAATAAAACTCTATCTTAAGATAGAAGGTGAAGAAGTTACTAAAGTTTTGTGGTAAGAGACTTGTAATGTTTGGAAAATGATTTTCCCTATTCAACATTGGGAATTCGTTTTCCTAATTTTAAATGTGGGTGTTCTCTTTGACTGTAAATGCTTTTGTTGACTAACCATGTCCAATCAACCAAACACGTAAAAGTCCAGAAAACTATTCGCGGAAAGCTCTTGAAGTGAAATAAACGATCAGCTCACAAATATGCATATAACTAGACCTCTGAAAGCTGGTATTAATTCCACGTTTTAGCATTTTAAAGAGCCTCAGGACCAGGGATGTCATTTAAGCTAGGAGTCAATAAGTCCATGAAAGGGAAACGAAACAATAAATAAACTTGTGTGAGCAAAGCGCCCACAGAATTAGTTTTGTATCAGTCAGCAGCAGCATAAACCATCAATTCAGCAGATAAACAAACTATGGTTGATTTCTCCATGCACTTAAACACTAGCCTTCTTTAGTTTAATAGACTGGCGACAAACAAGTACAAGTAATACCTAGGCATCTTCAAGGTCGTCCGATGCTTAATTTGATTGAGTTCTAAAAGGAAGAGGGGCAAATGAGGTACAATGCAGAGGAAAAGAACCATGGCTTCTCCTCATGAGATGGTCTGGTATCATTTCAGCACTAAGCTTCCCATGCTTCAAAATAGCAGCTGCTAGCTGTGATCACATTTAGTGCCAATTCAACCTCCAACAGTCTCTCAAGCCTCAGATAGTTGCCAATCACTCTTAATCTAGGCCATTCAATCTAAGGACTTCGTTGGGCAGTACCAAGTGACTTCTGATTCATCGTGGGTCCATGCCTATCGACCTCAATAGTTTCATTCCTAAGTCTCTTAGGTCAAGAGTTAGCACGGGTTCATCCCTGGTAACTGTCAATTGGTCCATAGTTGTTGTCTATTAACCCAGCTGTCACTAATATGTACAGAGTATTCATGGTGGTCAAAAGTGTACAATAAATTCGATTGGTACACTTTATCAGAGCCTAGGGGCCAAATGACAAGAAAAACACTTCATCACAGCATCATATCAACCCGTCATCACCGATATTGTGGCCACCATTCAGGAAAAGAACTAGGATGGCGGGCAAGTTCAACAAGGTAGATCGAGTCAAAGGTTCAATTTTCGTGTTCTACAAAGAAAGGGATTCAATTTATTTTAAATTATATAAATTATGATCATATACACGAATGAAGGGTACTCTGACATTCATAGCTAACATTAGTTTCTTGCAGATTGATCCCCCATCTGAAAGCGAGGCATTGCGATACAAAACCTCCAAAAACCAGCAACCGAAAGTGAGCTAGCAAACACCCTCCAACAGATTTAACTCATTGGCAAAAGCAGCCGTGATTTCGGCTCGTAGTAATCCGACACGACACAACGGCCGACTCCTCATCATGCGTATACAAGATTCTAATGCAAAGACCCGACACAAGCAACGTGTGAAGGCAACGAAACCGTCGAAACGCACGAAACTGCACCGGATCGGAAGCAGGAACTAGAGATTTACCTGATACTTGAGAAGGTGCTGAGCTCTCCACAACTCTCACCGGCATTTTTCTCCGACTTTCTTCACGAAAGTGGTTAATCGACTATCAAGATGAAGATGGGTATGCGCAGATTTTGTTTCTGAAACTTTCTCGCGAAATGGAAAATGGTAAAACTTCGATGTTGTCCCACCATTTGAGGCCATTTCGAGGTCCAATTCGTTTCTTTTGTGGTTTATCTCTGTACCCATTTGGGCTTTCGAATGAACTCTGTCTGCAATCAAAGAACACGACAAGCCCACAACGAGGGTGAACCATTTCTTCTTTTTCTCTTTTTTTTTTTATTGTTATTGTTGTTGTTGTTGCTGCTGCTGTTGCTGCTAGAAGTGATGTTTTTCTTTCATTTTTCATTTCGGATCAAATTCATATGAGATCTCAATCTCATAGTTGGCAACAATATTACTTTTCACTATCATTTCATCATTACATATCTGAGTCCGAATTGTAACGTGATTCCTACGTTCGGAATTACCTATCATTTTTCGATGAGTTTATTCGATACAGAGAAAAAGAGATTCTTTCTCTAGAAAAAATCCGAACTTCGATCCCGAACCACTTTGCACCGCCTGCTTTTAAAGCTGCTATTTTGTATCTTGAATTCTCATGATTGAACTTCTGTTTTTTTAGGAGAAAATCGCTAAGTTAAAGGCAAGAATCCGATTACACGTGATTGGGAATCCGAAACTCGAATTCGCAATCTTGGTCCAGGCTGCAAACAAAAGTGTCCAAGCCTTTGTGCTTTGAATGGGAAATTGACATGCGAGAAACTTTGCATTTCTCCAAAGACTCTTCCCAAAAGTCCAACCAAACGCACCCAAAGTGCTGGGAAATATAAATGCGAACTGAAACCAAGAGCCGGGAACGTAAAAGACTTGATTTTTTTTATTTTTTTTGGTCAGAAAATTCTCGAAATTAAAGTGTTAGAAAATTGCAAGCCATCAGACTTCATTGAAACTAAGGGTGCCATTGTTTTCCGAAAAATGAATGATATGGATAACTTTTTTTATATAAAAATGATCGTTTGCATCGTTGAATATTTGATTGTTTACGAAAAATGTTTATGCATAAATTATTGTTGATAATAAAAATATTTTTCATTGATTAATCATTTCAATCAATATAAGAAACCATTTTTGGGAAAATATTTTCCAAACTATTTATTTTTCGCAAAGCAAACGAAGCATAGATACAGAAACTAAAATTGAACTTAAAGGCATTTATTGGAAATGGAAAAGTGTTTTAAGACGCTCAAATGAAAACGCTAAGGCTGCGTATGGTAACGTTTCTGTTCCTTGGAACATTTTTTTGTGTTTCTGTTCCCGATTACGATTTTTGAGAAAAAAACGCGTTTGGTAAATACAAAAAAAAAATACTTTTTTTCGTCAGCGGCGGCGGCCGGCAACCGGCAGTGGCGAAGGCCTGCGGCCGGCGACGGGTGATGGCCACGTCGACGACGATGGGTGGTAGTTCCAAAAGTGTTCCAATAAGTGTTCCAAAACTCAGAAGCAAGTTTTTTTTGTTTCTTCAAAAGTGTTTCCTGGCACAAAAATGTTCCGCGGAACACTTTTGGAATATTTTTAAACCATACGCGTTTCTGTTCCGAAAGTGTTCTCGGAACACTTTTGGAACAGAAACAGTTTCCTTGGCTACGATCCATACAGGCCCCAAGTGACGCAAGAAACTAGTATTTACATATGACATTGCTAGAAGAAAGCTTGATGAAACCTAGGATCAAAACCCAGACATTATGGAAATGTTAAAAGTGACACATGAAGCGTGAAAGGAGACATCCGCAGAAAACTAAAAATCTTACGGAAATTTGGCGGTCTCTCGGATCTGTATGCATGGTTTGAGTGCGTTTTGGTCCTTTGTTCTCTATATTTACACTATACCTTGACAGCTCATCAAACTACTTTCACAAATTCCTCCGCATCTCGATTTAACTGTTATCCCAATCAGTTCACGTCGAAATACTTATCAGATTGGTCATAAATCTATCGTACAAATGCTAATTCAGCCATAAACTTTTCAAGTCTAACAATGTAATCTTAAACTCTTTACATGAAATTTCAATATGGTCGTTCTAATTAATTGACGCCGGAAATTAGCTTACGGCATCAGTGATTTCACAGCGGCAATAGGCCGAAGGACCATATTGAATTTTCGCGCAAGTGTTTAAGATTACATTGGCAAAATTGAAAAATTTGGACTGAGTAGGCATCAACACAATATGTTAAGAATTTTATCGGTTTTCACATCCCCAAACAGTTATGAAACCTCGTGTCACTTCAACTCATTAAACACGTCCAAAAAAGTCGCTTTGCGTAGAACTGCCTTAGGAATGGAGAATTTGTAGGTCAAGTTTCTCACCCTCTTTCTTAGTCGAGTTTAAGTTTCGCGGAAAACAACTTTCATAAAAATATTTTCTGGATTTTTTGGCATTAATTTCACGGAAAATAGTGAGTTAAGGAAAATATTTTTCACTCATGAAAAAAACATCTTCAAAAGTGGGGGAAATGATTTCCTCTTTTTAAAACGAGTAAATCATTTTTGCTCATCTTTCCTCCCTCCATTTCTTTTCTCCATCCATTTCTTTACCTTCATTTCATTTGTAACTATTTAAAATATCAATTTTTTATTTTAAATTTATTTTTCTTTTCTTTTAATTATTTTTAATTTTTTTCTTTTTTCTTCTTCCTTGTCGGACGATGGCCACGACGACGGTCGACAAACTCAAGACTCACCAGATCCCAGCGAGCTTGAGATCCCTCGAGGCTAGTGACCGACGGAAGAAGAAGGGAAAAAAGAAAAAAGAATTTAAAAATTAAAAGAAACAACGCAAATAAATAAAAAATAAACAGATGGAAATAAATATAAATAAAACTATTAATTTTTTTTGTTTTAAAAGTAAGATATGTATTGACTTTAATCAAAACGCAGCTATACAAAGGCGAAACCCGACACCAACATGGAGAACTTGTACTCTAGGTTACACTAGTCAATGTCAGTAGGTGTACAAGGATGTTGTGGGTTCGGAAAGGTAGCACCCCTAGACAACGTAAAAAGAGGCCACAAAACAGTCGGCCAAAACTTAACAAAAATACCCTTGGGACGAACCTCCGATCACCAAAAAAAATAGACGGATCGATATCCCAGCTAGCTTGCATCCTCCGATTTCTTGAGGTGTCTTCAATGTTCTTGAATGTGAGGGCCTTATCCTTAATGACATTTTCAAGGTGCTTCTTGATAGCTGGCAAAATCGAAATGTGATTCCGAAAAAGGATGTGATTTCCTTCCTTCCAAATGATATGGCACAAGGCTCGAAAAGTGAAGAGGGCAATACTCTGATAAAAGCTACGACCAGAGATGTGATTCATGGCTCATCGTAAGTTATCACGCCATGAGTCATTGCGGCATGCAAGATTGCACTTTGTTGTCCAAAAGAGAGCAGGACCTCCGATGGTGCGGCACTCAAAAAATAGGTGGTCAATTGAGTTTGGTCTGCAATAACATAATGCACAAGTAGCATATGTAATTCTGCCATAGTTGAGTAGAAGTATCTAGGTAGGCAGCCTATTGAGCGTGATTAACCAGAGAAGGAAGGCATGGCGAGGTGCAAGAGCTCGATAAAACTATTAAAAGGTTTGTATAGAGAAAAATCAAATCAGGTTTTTCCACACCGAACGACAGAAAATATTTTTCAATTCATTTTCATGTTTCAGTCGAGCATTAAAAAATATTATCATTTTTCTTGAAAAGTGACTTCTTGAAAAATATTTTCGCAAGTTCACCTTATTTATCTTTTCCGGGGAAAAAAGGGGATTGAACTGAAAATATTTTCTGGAGATATCCATTTTCCTGGAGAGACAGATCATCCTAGTTAGAACCTCCAGCTCCGTATGAAGGTCACGATCAATAGGGCTTCCTCCTCCCCTTTGCCCTCTCCATAAGAAAGTGATGGGTCTTTCTCCCTCCCTCGCCCCTTTTCCTTCCCCATTTTCCTCTTTCCTCGTTGAAGCTCTACTTTTGTGTCCGTAAATAAATTTTCTCCAACTAATTCTCGATGAACGTGGAGTTCAGTTCGGCCATTTGTCTAGTCGATAACTACCGATAAGGATGTTCGTAATGTAACTCTACAACCTCTTCGAAATTAGGCCGTTTTCCTCTCTCGATTTAGATATAGGTCAAGATTTTGGAGTTTTACTCTCTCGAACTAAATCTAGATATAGATTGGGAGTTCCTTAGAGGTATTTGATCTGTATTCTATCAACATATTGATGTTGGTATCTCTTTACGGTAATGGTAATGAGGATATTGAACCTAGATCCACACCACAAGCCACTACAAATGTAGTGGGAGATCTCGACGTTTTCTCATCACTATATCTGGTGATCGGCAGCCGAAGTTTTGCGGTTACAGATTTATTGTGGAGGGATGAGAATATGTTTCGTGCTTTGTTATTTGCTTTTTAGCTTTTTCTTTGTTTGACAATTATTTGGAATTTGCTAGATTTAAAAGATGTAACTCTCAAATATTATTATGATATATGAATAGCATCTTTCCTAAGGAAAAGTTCACCTCATTTGATTATGGACGGTGGTTTTGACCCCTAGTACTTTCAACGCAAAAAATTCCACAAAACATTCTAAACTTCTTTGCGCGAACACCAATACCGTTAATTTTTTGGTTTCTAAGTCAGCCTTAAAATGCAAATACACAACACAAGTTTTAGGGTTTGATTATTCCAATTCATCAAGGGTTTGATTCCAAAGAAACATGCGAGTTTACGGATGCAACATCGAGAAATTCTAGTCTCCTAATGCAAAAGCCGGTGCAACCACTGATCATTGCAGAGACAAAAGGGCGGGGAAAAGAAGGATTAAAAAAAAAATGGAAGGTGGACCACAACCTAGTACTGGAACTATGGACATAGTATAGTATCTCAAAACCAACTTGGCAAGTGAGCAACCCAAGAAAGAAAGGGGGGGGAAGACTAAAGGAATGGTGGGGGAATATATGCACGGAATGGACATCTTGACTTGTGACAAACTGTACACGAAAGGAGGCTTGTGCTGGAATCGAATTAGCCATTTGTCTCCAGTGCTTATGAAGGAAGGAGCTATCTTTGGGGGAATTGCAAAAGGAGGAATTTTTAAAGATTTGAAATAGGGATGGTGATTGGTGGGTAATCATGAAAATGAGGGGGGGGCTTTGAGTTGTCTTTTCCTAGGCACAAAGAGGTGACAACGGGGGACTACATAGAGCACCAGAACACGACAAACACTAAGGACCTGTCTGGTAACGCTCATATTTTTATTATTATTATTATTATTATTTTTGTTCTTTTGTTCTCGAGAACATGAAAAGACATAAATTTATTTGGTAACGTCAGCTAATTTTTCTATTTTCGAAAGCAAATCAGTGAACAAGAAGCAAATTTGAAATGTAAACAGGGATTAAAAAAAAATCTACTTCTTTCTTCCCGGCAATAGGATTGTGAAAAAATCCATTTCTGCTCAGAAATTGTTTTCGGAGCAGAACTGTTACCAAATAGGCCCTAAATGGGAATAGACATCTCCGGAGCAAATCTTGCTTTTATTATTCATAGATCTTATGCAATTTGACATGGGCTAAGTTGATGGTTCTTGTTATCTTTCTTATGTGGCTGAGCCACACCCAGTCGAAAAAGTGCAGCAGATTTTGTTGAAAGATGCTTTTTTTTTTTTTTCAGGATCCCCCAGATTTGAAGGAATAAGGATTTGTGCACACTGACATAAAAGAAAGAGCAAAGAAGGAATAAGAGGACTCTGCTTGCGCAGGTGAATAACTATTTTTGTAAATTGTGAGACCACTTTATGCTGTCGAGACTCTTAGTCTTACACAAGTGTGAGATTTGACATGTGAATGTTCTAACACCCCCTCATGTATAGGTTGTGTCTTGGCCCAATATTAAAGCATGAATGTTCTTCTTTTTTTGGGCTCAATACTCTCTTCTATGTACATATGTGTGCGGTGCTCACGGGGATCGAAACTCGGACCAGATACTCTCCGGCCCCATCCCTAATCCGCCTCATGCCTCTTTGTTTATTTATTTATTGGGTCTAAGCCGCATGCTTGAAGCAAGTATGTTGGTTGTTAAAGAGCGATGGCCGATGCGAAAATGCAACGCCTTATGCTCAGATATCAATAAAAAGACTTTGAACTATTAGAGTGCGACATTGAATGTCTTTTATATCTCAATGCTCCGGCTCATGGAATGTAGATCTAATGATAAAGGATATAAGTATGCAAAACTCGATTCGAATGGGTGAAAGAGTTGTGGAAGCCCATCTCCCATAATGATCAGAAAATCCCATAAATGGGTGAAAGTTGGAGTCCATGGGATCGAACTCAAGACCTTGTCTTTGATGTCCATAACTGTCTACTCAAAGAGTCTTAAGTTGTTGATCACGACTTGGAATATATTTCACAGCACCGTACGGAAACTTTAAGGTGCTAAGCGCACTTGTTATGAGTGAACACAAAGAAGAATCTATACATCAAGTTGTTCAAGTGAAAAAAGAATCGACTTACATGTCCAATTGAACTCGTAACTCAATAACTTAAGTTTTTGGTCAATTTAGTTTCAGCTATGTGTTCTAGTGTGCTCAAGCTTTGGCCTCTATTTTAACGAGGGTAGCGGACTTTTGTGTCTCTTCCCCCATCACAAGGCTACACTGTCAATTTAGTCGTTCATTCGTGTTCACGTGACAAATTTTGTTATGGATTCATGTAAAACCACCTACATCCTCATTAGCCAACTTGTCTACTAGTTTTAATTGTTCGGATTGGACTTCTCAACGATAAAGAAGTAATTTTTTTCCAAAAGTTTAAGCTATTGGGAAATCAATCAAGGCAGATTTGGTTAATTCTTTACTTTGTGTGTTGTATTCGTGAGAATATGATTTCTTTTGATAGAGAAGGGGCTATGCCTTCTTATAATTCTACATCTAGGATGCGACTTGCATCATTGATCCAAATAGAAATTGAACCATTATGGGAAGGAAAAGTTTGATTCAGAGGGAGAAGAAGAGGCAAAAACTGGAACAAATTAAAATATCATTTGATTCGTCGATCCTCAAAAAAAGAAATAAGCAAAGTTCCTTGGTTGAGTGAGAAATGAAAAATTCATGGAAAGTTACAATCCTCACTGCGTAATAGTGGACCTACACGCCTTAATCGATTATTTTTCGAGCTAACTATCGATAATTTGGGCTCTCTGGACACATACTTTGGGAAATGGTTCATGCATGTTTGCTGCATGGGACAACAAGATCAAGTTAAAAAGGATTAAAAAATTCCTTCATTTTTTGAGCCATTTCCTATGGTCATCGGGGTCATTTCACATTCTGTATAAATGGTCTATTCTATTTATACATATAGGGGGAATTACGTATGTTAGCACACGTTATCCAATATTCCTCCTATGCAAACCAGTCCTTCCGTGAATATGCGATGTGGGCATGGTCACTTCAAACTAGAGCCAAATAGAATACAAGGCTCTTGATATGTAATCTAAGGTTCTGTTTGTTTTGCGAAAAATAAATAATTTTAAAAATATTTTTCAAAAAATGATATGTTTAAAAAAACACTAAATATTTTCGTGGATGGTTAAAATATTTTTCGTTAATTCATATTTGTAAGCGATACAAGGAATATTTTTAGGAAATTTTTTTTCAAACCACCCATTTTTCGCGAAACAAACGGAGCCTAATATCATGTTAGATAAATTATCTAAGTTAAATAGTTAAGGAAACAGGCAACAAAATGTTAACAATTTGTTAAATTTTAAACTTGCATGGTGATGAAAAGACAATCTTAAGATTAATCTACTGGGAAACCAAGCATATTTATTGCTGTACTTCAAATTTGTGGTTCTGTGAAACATCAACTGACTGATCATTCAATTGCCATTTTCCCAACCCAAGTTTCCTTTTCTCCACCATTTCTTCAATTAACTCAATTGCTCTTAGCCTACGCTCTTCACATGCGAATGGACGAATATATCGCCCTAATGGTGGCCGAAAGAAGCTAAGTTAATTTGTTTTCCTAAGTTTCATTAGGACATAGTTAATTTTCAATATGTAAATTTGTCCTGCCCACTACAAGCTTCATCTTTCCTGGCATCATGCTGATCTCTGGGAAACTTCTTAGTAAGTTGGGAGAGAAGAAGACCACTACTTGAACCACTTGAAGCTTACAGTTCAGTTCACATGCACACATTCTTTTGTCTTGGCAATGATATTTTCTGTACATTCCCTCTTTGTCTCTCCCTTCCTTTCTTTTTTGAGCATTGCTCTCTTTCCTTTTCCAAACAAAAGGTAGCCTCTTTCAAAGCATTTTCCTTTTCCTAATGCTTAAGTTTGTCTTCACCCACAAGGGATAAAAGAAACGTAAAGAGAATGCGCGTTGGAGGAATATCGGTGGCAATTTAGAATACATGGCTCTTCAGGTGCTCGAACTTATAGCAGATCATACGCCGTTGGACACCATTATGCGTGACTATGTCTGCATAATATGCTTTTGTTCGCTTAACACACTTGACATGCTTGAGTTGAGAATAATATCTGAACAGTAAGCTCGAGACGGTGCATTAACGAGTATCGGTTCATTATCTTAACCTCGGCGCGCTATGATAAAACAAGGTGCTTATGAGGACATGATTCCGATCATGGGTTAATGAAAGGCGCCCCCTATTAAAATTTGCTAAAAGGGATAAAGTTGTGGAAGAGAACCCATATTATGTGGCTTTGGGTAGAGAGGAATAATCCAATTCTTGACTTGAGAATAAGACTTGTCGCTTTATAGGTTTTGAGTTAGGATTCCCATATTCCATTCCATTGGAATTGGAATCTGCCAACTTTTCCTTTCCTCTCTCTCTCTCTATCTCCCTCATAGCTTTTTTTCCCTCCTCCACAAGGAATATCATTCCGTGGTCATTTCTCACTTTCCATTTGAGCCAAAGCAAATCTCCTGTGGTCAGAAATGTGTAACCAATCAGAGTTTCACAAGTTTTTTTCTGTCCTTGTGATGGACTAGTCGTATGATGATTCTCACATACTTTTGTATTGCTTCTCTTTTTCAGGCCTTGGTCTCACCCCAAAAGTGGCATTACATATTAATGTATAAGCCCACAAAGGATGTAACTTGTAAGTACAAAGCAGGAACATTCAAGTTCCTGTTCTGTCTAAAAAGCGCGAGAATAACATCAATGGATGTGGGGGAGAAACAACAGTTAGTTAACGGTATTTAAAGGTAGGCGTTCCTCTGTTTAGGGCAATGTAATGTGAAGTTAAGTGCTCTAGATGTGCCGCTTTGGTCATCAGGTGTTCGGAGACATGAAGTGAAAGCCACACTGTCCTGTTTCGTCTGTTCATGATTTGAGATGACTAACAGTTCGTGGGTGTGGTGATTCGGTCAAACCAATCATTGAACATTGCACACGGGATCAGAACTGTAATGCCAATCGATGAGGATTCATCAAAGTTACATATGCTCCTGCTCTCTTTTTAAAAGGTGCAACCTGTTGCATTTAGATCTATGGTTTGGGTACATTCATAGTTTAACTTTTTGGGAAAGTCAGTTGTTCATCAGCCTAACAGATTTATAGAAACAAGAGTTCCGTTGTGTAATTCTGGCGCATGCCCTATAATTTGTGTGAGAGGCTCATCTTAAAACAGAAGAAGCATGAAGAAATATGCTTGCCATAATGGTCTTGGCCATCTCGTGACAACCTAGAATTTATTGGAACAGATGTTTGTTTGATGGTATCAAATTTAGGTCGCGCTTTTGGTTTTCGGCACTGCTTTGTCTGTTTAATGCGTTTCGCATTTCATTCCCGCTCTCCAGTATCCTTTCTATCTGGCCAATTTTACACACCGTAGTACAAACGTAAAGTCTGATGTGCACATGAAAAAAGCTACTGTCAGTGCAAAATGGCAACACAAAGAGCAGCTGCAATTTTATGTTGCAACTGTCAATATATCGGAACGCGCCTTGTACAACTTATTCCTATCCACATGCCTGACAACTATTCAGGAATTCCACCTTTAAAAAGCTTTGGCAAAAGCCTGTCACTTCAGAGGATTCTCCCGATCTGCATGAATATCTTTGCAACATCAGAATTGAAAGATTTTCCAGGAAGAGGCCTTTTGGAACTAATGGGGACGATATTGTTCCAAAGTGATGCGATTGTAAATCATGGTTTTATTTTGTCCATTGTTGAGCAATGTTCCACCCTGTGAGTTCGCAGGTGTCCTTCGATGGATTAGAATGCAAAGTTTTTCCTCAAAATGGTCCAAGTAGATATCATCTGAAAACCCACCAGTTATTCAATTTGAGTAAGTATCAGATGCTCCCAAATAAAGCAAATGTGACTGTTTGACAGTGGAACACCGCACAGACAACATTGCTCAGCAGAAACCTTATATATGTGATTTCCAGAATTTAAGCAGATTATCTGTGTCTCTCTGTGATGCAATGGCAATGCAAAAGGTTTTATGAATGACTAACTTCATATTAGGTGGCAATGAGCAATGGCGCGCTGCAATACACGTCCCTGTAAAACAGAATATAAACATCAACAAAAGGGAAAAAAACAGCAAGCGAAAAGTGTAGAGATTCGCGCAATACAAGAGTATCCGAAAAGCCAAGGTGCAGGAGTCAAGGGCAAGATCATGGGTACTCTCTAGGCCAGAGATTGTCCTGTCTTTCATCAACTGCAAGAATGGAAGCAAGTACAATTCCTTTTTCCTCCTCCCCTCTCCAATGGGTCCCAGGATTTTTAGGATTCTCCAATTCACCAATGCGGGGCCGGCTATTTTATGCCAATTGAAGTATGAAAAAAGATTTTGGACCAGCTTCCTTCTGCTATTATGCGCTATGCGGGCTGAATAAGTACCAAACTTCTGAAGAAGACAAAGTGGGAATGTATTCCTTATTCCATGCCTTGCTTCCAACACTCCAAGGAAGAGCATCTCATTACCGAATTTTTAATCTACATTTCGAAATGTATCCATTTTCAATGCTCCAGTCAACAGAATCTTCTAACATTCTGCAAATACAGCCAATAAATCAATTCTCTTAGGGTCTCAACTGGAATGAAGAAACAAAGCAAAGAAATGCCATCACAATCAGAATTAACTTATTTACTTGCGTTCGTGTAACTCCAACAAGAGGATAAAAAATGTTTGCGAGTTCTTCAGAATCTTCCTTAAAGGTGAGAAGGCGAAACAAGATGTTTGGAGCTTTCAAGGCACATAGAGGTAGTGGATTCGCTTCATCCGAGTCAGAAATTCCCCTATAAAAATCCGGGAATCAGGTTCCTGCCTTTGCCAGGCAGAGAAATTTGAATTGCTAAAGTATTAGACAGAGGGATCAATTCCAGTGCTTGTTGCGAGGCTCGAGGGGCAATGGAAAGGTGTATTGAAGAGGAATTCAAACTGGTGGGCACTGTCTGAGAATGGAAACTAAAGAAGGTGTGTAGGGCCCGGCGCTTAACACAGTAGGAAGGACAATATCTCTTCTTCGATGTCGCTATGAATACTGGATTGGGCCCTCCCCGTGGCTCTGTCGAAGATTCTGTCCTGTCTCGCTAACCTCCCTTTATAAAGGTCCTTCCCTGGCAAAACCTTTCATTGAGCAAGATCAGAAGGCAAGGATCAACAGTATAGGCAAGAGAGATCTTAAGAAGTTGTGTCTGAATTTACTCCAATTCAGGACTAGACGTTCGTGGCGTGGAAGATAGAGTGAGTTTGGTTTGAAGCATAAACATTGGATCACAAGAAAAGTGAGGCGCAATTCAGGTAAATCCTAGGGCTCATTTCAATTTGGCAATTCGGTTGCCTGTGATTGTGCATCGAGTTTGACATGAGCCAGGGTTATTTTTCTACAGAAAAGAAAACATGTACCATCATAACCAGCATCTGGGGAAGAACATCAATCCTCCTTCAAGAATGCCAATCCCTTCAGACAGGCATTTGTTTCTGCAAGGCGGAAATGGTCCTGGAGATTCAGGACTTGTCCTGTCAACTGATGCGAAGCCTCGACTAAAATGGACACCCGATCTTCACGAGAGATTCATAGAAGCAGTCAACCAGCTTGGCGGAGCAGACAGTGAGTAAAGAAGCATTATAATGCCGAGTTCATTCTGAAATATATGCGGCAAAAAATGCTGTGAACATCCGCTGATGCAAGTATTGTCCTTTCATATTGCAGAGGCCACTCCTAAAACAGTCATGAAGCTTATGGGAATCCCGGGCCTCACTCTATATCACTTAAAGAGTCATCTCCAGGTAAATTGTCCATCTTCGCCGAGCATTCATTCCAGCGCATTCAGTGATCGAGTCCCATTTCCTACTCCTTGGTTAAGCCATTTCAAACTCATGGCATGTTACTTTATAGCTCATCAAATAATGGACGTCACTCTTCTTATTGTTGAAATTTATATGTTCTCCAAGATTGTTGAGAATGAAAAAGTTAGGATATGCGAAAACTTTCAGGTTTCTTGTATGTTCTGCAAGTGATTCCAAGTTCAAGTGCCTGACATTATAGCATGACGTTTCCAAACAAGACACGACCTTTCGCTTCTTACGTCTTTCGTATGATATAACTTGGTCAATTAACCTCATCTTTTTTCTGGTGCAGAAATACAGGCTCAGTAAGAATCTGCATGGACAAGCAAACAGCGGAAACAACAAAATCGGTATGTGGAGATTATTCTATTCTCTGCAGATTCTTTACATGATGAGAAACCTAGAGATTTGAGGGGGATTCTCATAGAGAAAATCTAACTGGAACAAATTGCCTGACACAGGTACTGTCGCTGTTGGAGGAGACAGAGTACCCGAGACAAATGGACCTCACGTCCACAATTTAAACATCGTACCTCAAACAAACAAGTAAGAACACTAACGTTCTCCGAGTGGTAACGATTTTGATAAACAACTGGAAGCTGGCGGCGGTCTACTTGTACTAGACATCTTTCCTGAGTAAACCTTTTCCGACACAGAAACTTGCATTTTGGTGAGGCGCTCCAGATGCAAATTGAAGTGCAGAGGAGACTCCATGAACAGCTGGAGGTAAAGAAGATTTCAAGCTTTTGTTTCACACATCATTCACGATGAGCATTAGTAGTGATCAGTAAACCGAAGGAATTTCAAGCCAGAAAGATAAAGATAATCATCTGGCGTACTATTGCCATTAGAAGCAGAAGTAGTAGAACCTAGAAAGAGCCAAAAACCAAAAAATGGTTAATAGAGTGCAGATTTGGATAGAGCAACTCGTGGCAAAACTTGTTATCAAAGGTCACAGTCGGATAACTTCTATCAAGATTTTGCAAGGACGGTCACTTCTGTTTCCATCTAAATTCAGATTTTCTTGCAACTCTTCACGTGTAGATATTATTAGGATAAAGTTCGCGCTCTCCCGTCTCTGTATGTCATTCGACCGTCTATTAGTAGAAAAGCGTTATGAGAAACCTGTCCAAACTCACTCAGGTACAGAGACACTTGCAGCTCAGGATAGAGGCTCAAGGAAAGTATCTCCAGTCCGTCCTCGAGAAAGCTCAAGAGACACTAGGGAGACAGAACTTGGGCTCAGCGGGCCTCGAAGCCGCCAAGCTTCAGCTCTCCGAGCTGGTGTCCAAAGTATCTACGCAAACCCTGAACTCCGCATTCCCGGACTTGAAGGAACTTCAGGGCTTATGTGCACAGCAAATGCAGACGAACCCGCCTACCGATTGTTCCGTCGACAGCTGCCTCACCTCCTGCGAAGGATCTCATAAAGACCAAGAGATTCACCACAACGGCATCGGGCTGAGACATTATGGCAGTGGTAGCGTGCTCTTGGACCCGAAAGAAATCACAGCGGAGCCCAGCGCAGAGAAAATAGAATTCAAGTGGGGTGGGGATGTGAAAGAAGACAGGATGTTCCTTTCATGTGGAGGGAATGAAATGGAGAGGAGATCTTTCCATGGAGGACTAGGACAAAGCCACTTGTCCATGAGCATAGGCATTGAAGGAGGACTAGGCTGTTCCGAGGTGAAGAACAAAGCCAAAGAATGCGGAGGCAGCGTGGATTTCCTCGAAAGACTACACTCCAGAGCGGATCCGGTGAAGCTGGATAGTGATCAGAGATCCTGCGGGAACCGAATGCATTACTTCGAGGCCAAACTTGACCTCAATGCCCACGAAGAAAACGACGTTGCCTCGAGCCGCAAACAGTTCGATTTGAACGGATTCGGCTGGAGCTGAGAACGGTCTATCTTGGGCCAGTCCAGATCGATTCACTGGACAAACGCTTCCCGAGCTCACCTTCAACTGCAGTGAGGGATCGGTAGCTGGGAAGATGGCCAGCCACTCGCCATTGAGTCGGGAAATAATTTGCATCACCCAAATGTTTACACTATTCATAAGTAGATAAGCCGTGGTGGGGGGCTTCTAAAGCATGCAAAAACTATATTGTCGTAGATTATTTTTCAAGAATGCCAAGTTCTATAAATGAAGCACAATTCATGCTTGATTAATCTGAACAGAAATGGTTGAACTGTATAAATTCCTTCCTCAAATTTCTAAGAAACTTAAAGCACACAACATCTATCAAATGCTCATTCCATTTTGCAAAAGCTCGGCAACAGGGGATGAGATTCCTCTGTTCTAGGCTATTAGAAGACCTTTCCTTCCGATACGCAAGTATCACGGTCCGTTAAATTCTGATAAAAATTCGACCGCGATGCATCCCCGGGATCGACCAGCCAATCGATCCATAGATCATGAGGAATCATGTCCAAGTGTAGCCGAGCGAACGGATGATCGATCGGGTGATCGATCAAGGCATGATCCGGGACAGCCAGCGGATCGACTCATGACCGAGGATGCACGACCGGGTGATCGTGCGGGACGGCCAGGTGGCCGATCCATGAACGACCCTGCACGACCAAGCGAACGACTCACGGATCATGCAGGGCGGGCAAGCGGACGACCGAATGATCGATCCACGGATCATGGCGCTCGACCAAGCGAGCGGTCGAGGAACGATGCGAGTGAACGAGCGGGACGGCCGGGCGGTCGATCCGTGCACGATACAAGATCGATCAGCGCTCGATCAACGCATGAGCGGCGATCGACCGCCAACACGCCCAGCGCTCGAACGGGCGATCAAGCGAGGAACACACGGACGGCCAGCACATATAATCGAACGAGCGGCCGACACGACCGTTGGCACGACCGACCGTTGTCATTATGCCCGTTGAACGGGTGGGCAAGATAGCCGTTGGACGGCCAAGTAGCCGTTGGAACAAGCGGGCGACATAGCCGTTGGAGTGGCCGACATGAACAGTGCCATGAACAGTGCTCGGTCGAGAAATAGCCGTTGGGGGCTTTTGTGACCGTTTGCCCGGGCTTGTTGTATATATAGGGGCTGAGTCCCCCATTGTAAACACACTCTGAACATTCTTATTTCCGCATTCAATACAAAGCAAAGCTTCCTTGCATTCTCTCCTTCTTGTGTGATCAGTTGAGTGTGTGAGCGAGCTTTGAGCTTCAGAGTTGTGAGAAGGCTGACTTGGGGATCAATTCCTAAGTGCCGCACGGTGTTTCGGCGAACGAAAACAACCGACCCGTGACAAGTGGTATCAGAGCGATTCGATTCTCGGTGAAATGGCGAGAAGTCAAGGTGTTGTTGACCCGACGCTCGAGTCTGAGCATGCAGCGGATGAGCGTGCGGGAGCCAACCTTGAGTCATCCCCCGTAAGGGAGAGACGTGATCGTGCTACACAGAGGGCAACAACGCGGGAAATTGAAACCCGCATGAATAGGCTCGAGCAAGCCTTCGATGACCTTCGGGCTGATAGAGAAGAGGCTGACTACGAAGGGGAGGCCACCGATCGAAGGGGGTTGCGAGATGAATTCGACGACCTCAAGGACGAAGTGGCAGAACTCCGTGGTGAGTTGCTCAGTACTCTCACTACTACCACGGACGAAGCTTGCGGTGCCCTGGAAGCCATGATCACGGCCTTACGAACGGAGATGGCCGAGCTAAAGACCAAGGTGGTGGTCTTGGAAGCAGCATGCGCAAATGGAGTGACGTCCATGCGAGCTGCCCCTCGGGTGGATGCACCCAAGCCGAAGGAGTTCAATGGCTCCCGAGTGGCTAAGGAAGTGGACAACTTCCTCTGGTTTATGAACCAGTACTTCGACACTCAAGGAGTGTCCAATGGCGCTTTGCGGGTGAGCATGGCGGCCATGTACCTGACCGGCAATGCCTTGCTGTGGTGGCGCAACCGGTGCAACGATGGGCAGGCTGGGCCTATCACAACATGGGAAGCCTTTGAGGTGGAATTCCGGAAGTAATTCTTCCCCGCTTATGCCGAAGAAGAAGCTCGTGATGAACTTCGGCGCCTTGAACAAAAGGCTGGGATCCGAGAGTACGTGAGGAAGTTTTCGGAGTTGAAACTTCAAATCCCATCCCTTTCCGAAACCGAGGCATACTACCAATTCATTGGAGGCCTCAAGTCGTGGGTGAAGATGGAGCTCAAACGGCAAAATGCGACGACGCTCGCGACGGCCATGACAGCGGCCGAAGGAATCCTCGAGTACAAATCAAGCTCGACGGATAAGGCGGATGTGAAGCCTAGAAGCGGCAGGAGTAATGGTGCGGGAGACCGGCCTAAACTGCAACGTTCGATGGCGAATAGACCACGTCCGGTCTTTGTCAAGAATCTGACGGAATATCGAGCGGAGTCAAGCCAAGCAACGGGGCGGAAGCTTGAATGTTACAAGTGTTCCGGTCCTCATTTTGCTAGAGATTGTCCAAACCAGGGCAAAGTAGCAGCCCTAAAGAACACGGACAGGGGTAAAGCCGAGGAAGAAGTTCGGCTAGGATCACTGAAGATCTTGAACACCATCAGCGTCCAAGACGCACAGCCGTCCAGAGGACTCATGTTCGCGGACGTAGCGATTGATGGAGCAAAACTGAGTGCTCTCATCGATACCGGCGCATCCGACCTGTTCATGTCAGAGGAAGCGGCCAGGAAACTCAACTTGCGAGTTGAGAAGGGAGACGGTTGGCTCAAAACCGTCAACTCCAAAGAAGTCCCGACGAGAGGATGGGCTCGAGACGTGGACATCCAGTTCGGGCCATTCCGGTGCAAGGAGTCGATCGAGGTAATTCCGATGGACGATTATGAACTTGTGATCGGATTGGGATTCCTAGGTAGGATTAAAGCCTTTCTTGTCCCATGTATGAATTGCATCTGCATATTGGACCCTCGTGGCCAATGTGTTGTTCCGGTTCGACGCGAATCCGGACAGAACCAAAAGACTCTTTCGGCAATACAAGTGTCGAGAGGAGTTAGAAGGGGTGAGACAACCTTCTTGGCGACCTTGGTGTCCGGCGATGCCGAGTGTTCTCTTGAGGAAGTGCCGGGCCAGGTGGATGAGGTGCTGACCTTGTTTGGCGATGTGATGCCCCCGGAACTGCCAAAGAAGTTGCCGCCAAAGAGGGAGGTCGACCACAGAATCGAGCTGATCCCCGATGCTCGACCTCCGGCCATGGTACCCTATCGCATGGCTCCCCCAGAACTCGAGGAAATGAGGAGACAACTCAAGAAGTTGCTCGAAGCCGGTTATGTCCGACCATCCAAATCTCCATTTGGTGCCTCGGTCTTGTTCCAAAAGAAGCAAGACGGTTCACTTCGGATGTGCATTGATTACCGGGCGTTGAACAAATTGACGATCAAGAACAAGTATCCTATTCCGCTCATTGCGGATTTGTTCGACCAGCTAGGTGGTGCACGGTGGTTTACCAAGCTGGACTTGCGGTCGGGTTATTATCAAGTGAGGATTGCCGAGGGGGATGAGCAGAAGACGGCGTGTGTAACCCGTTATGGCTCGTACGAATTCCTTGTCATGCCATTCGGCCTGACCAATGCCCCGGCAACATTCTGCACTTTGATGAACAAGGTACTACGACCCTTCCTTGATCAATTTGTGGTCGTTTATCTCGATGATATTGTAATTTATAGCCGGACACTTGAGGATCATGTCGAACACCTCAAGCGTGTATTCCTAGTTCTAAGGGAAAATGAGCTGTATGTAAAGAGGGAAAAGTGCGTGTTTGCACAACGACAAGTCCCGTTCCTCGGGCATATTGTAGGGGAGGGACGTGTACGGATGGACTTGGCCAAGATCCGGGCCATCGTCGAGTGGGAACCTCCCACGAAGGTGCCGGATCTAAGATCCTTCCTTGGATTGGCGAATTACTATCGTCGATTCGTTCGTAGCTATTCGGAGATAGCTGTGCCACTCACGGACATGCTAAAGAAGAACAAGCCGTGGGAGTGGACGGTGAAGTGCCAAGAGGCGTTCGAGCGGCTGAAGCGAGTTATGATCGAGGAACCAGTGCTGGTGTTGCCCGACTACTCCAAGCCGTATGAAGTGGAAACGGACGCTTCAGACTTTGCTATTGGTGGTGTTCTGATGCAGGATGGCCACCCCGTGGCGTTCGAGTCTCGAAAGCTAGATGAGACTGAGCGGCGATACACGGTCCAAGAAAAGGAGATGACGGCCGTAGTGCATTGTCTTCGCACATGGCGTCATTACCTCCTAGGATCACGATTCGTGGTCCGGACAGACAATGTAGCCACGAGCTACTTCCAAACGCAGAAGAAGCTGAGTCCAAAGCAGGCTCGATGGCAAGACTTCCTGGCGGAATTCGATTATGTGCTCGAGTACAAGCCGAGGAAGGCCAACTCGGTGGCTGATGCCTTGAGTCGAAAGGCGGAATTGGCGGCGGTAACGAGCCGACCAGATTGCCCATGGACCGAGCGGATCAAGGAAGGGCTGCATCACGATCCGACGGCAAAAGCCCTCCTTGGATACGCACGGGAGGGCAGGACCCGAAGATTTTGGTGTGAGGACAACCTCCTTTACACCAAGGGACGGCGCTTGTATGTGCCGCTCCACGGGAATTTGAGGCGCGAGGTATTGCGCGAGTGCCACGACACTCCATGGGCGGGACACCCAGGAATCCACCGCACCATGGCACTTGTGGAGGATAGGTACTTCTGGCCTCAACTCCGAGACGATGTGGAAGCTTACGTGCGAACTTGCCTGGTATGTCAACAGGACAAGTTGGAACAACGCGCACCGGCCGGATTGTTGGAGCCGTTACCTGTTCCCGAACGTCCTTGGGAGAGCATCTCCATGGGCTTCATTGTAGGGTTGCCAAAATCTGATGGCTGCCAAACGATCATGGTGGTGGTCGATCGGTTCTCCAAGTACGCGACGTTCGTGCCGGCCACAAAGGACTGCCCAGCTGGGGAGGCGGCCAAGCTATTCATGAAGCACATCGTCAAATATTGGGGCATACTGCGATCGATCGTAAGTGATCGGGATCCTCGATTCACGGGGAAGTTCTGGTCCGAGTTGTTCAAATTGCTCGGTACAGACCTCAAGTTTTCAACCAGCTTGCATCCACAGACCGATGGCCAAACGGAGCGGGTGAATGCAATCCTGGAAGTATACTTACGGCATTATGTGAATGCCACACAGAGCAATTGGGCCAAATTGATAGACGTTGCCCAGTTCTCTCACAACTTGCAGCGGAGCGAGTCCACTGGCAAGAGCCCATTCGAGATAGTGATGGGACAACAACCGCTCACCCCGAGCACGGTAGCAACAGACTACCATGGAGGTAGCCCTGCAGCGCATAAGAGTGCGCAAGAATGGCAAGAACGCGCTGACTTAGCCCGAGCATGTCTGAATAGGGCGGCCGAGAGGATGAAGAAATGGGCGGACAAGAAGCGCCGACACGTCGAATACCAGGTTGGTGATCGAGTGTTAGTAAAAATGCACCATGTCCTACGATATAGGGACGTGCATAAGGCGCTGGTTCGTCGCTATGAGGGGCCATTCCTAGTGATCAAGCGGGTTGGGCCAGTAGCATACAAATTGGAATTGCCGGCCAAGTTGAAGGCACACCCGGTGTTCCATGTGAGCATGCTGAAGCCATTCCATGAAGACGATGTCGATCCTAACCGACAGGATTCACTTCGGGCGCCCATTGGGGCAAAGACCTCTTATGATCGGGAGGTTGAAAAGATCGTGGCTGATCGGGTGATCCGGAAGAGGTACCGTGCGCCAAGAAAAGAATACTTGATCCAGTGGCGAGGTTCGACGAAAGAAGAAGCGATCTGGGAGCCGGACGAGGCCCTATGGCAATTCCGAGAAGAGATCAAGGCATTCCACGAACAAGACGGCAACGAGGGCGTTGCCCGAATTGGTGCGGGAGAGTATCACGGTCCGTTAAATTCTGATAAAAATTCGACCGCGATGCATCCCCGGGATCGACCAGCCAATCGATCCATGGATCATGAGGAATCATGTCCAAGTGTAGCCGAGCGAACGGATGATCGATCGGGTGATCGATCAAGGCATGATCCGGGACAGCCAGCGGATCGACTCATGACCGAGGATGCACGACCGGGTGATCGTGCGGGACGGCCAGGTGGCCGATCCATGAACGACCCTGCACGACCAAGCGAACGACTCACGGATCATGCAGGGCGGGCAAGCGGACGACCGAATGATCGATCCACGGATCATGGCGCTCGACCAAGCGAGCGGTCGAGGAACGATGCGAGTGAACGAGCGGGACGGCCGGGCGGTCAATCCGTGCACGATACAAGATCGATCAGCGCTCGATCAGCGCATGAGCGGCGATCGACCGCCAACACGCCCAGCGCTCGAACAGGCGATCAAGCGAGGAACACACGGACGGCCAGCACATATAATCGAACGAGCGGCCGACACGACCGTTGGCACGACCAACCGTTGTCATTATGCCCGTTGAACGGGTGGGCAAGATAGCCGTTGGACGGCCAAGTAGCCGTTGGAACAAGCGGGCGACATAGCCGTTGGAGTGGCCGACATGAACAGTGTCATGAACAGTGCTCGGTCGAGAAATAGCCGTTGTGGGCTTTTGTGACCGTTTTCCCGGGCTTGTTGTATATATAGGGGCTGAGTCCCCCATTGTAAACACACTCTGAACATTCTTATTTCCGCATTCAATACAAAGCAAAGCTTCCTTGCATTCTCTCCTTCTTGTGTGATCAGTTGAGTGTGTGAGCGAGCTTTGAGCTTCAGAGTTGTGAGAAGGCTGACTTGGGGATCAATTCCTAAGTGCCGCACGGTGTTTCGGCGAACGAAAACAACCGACCCGTGACAAGCGTCAATTTTTTTTTTTTGGCTAAAGATACGACGCGCGTTAATTACCACTGAGAAAATGTTCACTTCAAGAATTTGAATTTCAGATAAAAAAAAGTTCATCTCTAGCTTCAGAAACTATTCATCAATCTATGGATATGGTTGATTAGCTTGATCATCATTTGGAGAGCTCTTCTTCGCAGTTCACAGCTAGTGAACTACATAGGACATTTAGGCTGCGTATGGTAGCGTTTTTGTTTCTGGGAGCATTTTTTGAACAGAAATATTTTTTTGTGTTTTTGTTCAAAACTACGATTTTTGAGGAAAAAACGCGTTTGGTAAGTAAAAAAAAAATACTTTTTTCGATCGCCGGCCGGCGGCGGCCAACGACCGGCGGCGGCGGTGACCGCGGCCGACTGCAGGGACCGAGACTACCGGCGGAAGACGATGACGGACGGCGACCGGCGATCCCAGCCGATGACCGGCGGCGGCGACCGACGACCGGCGACGGGCGTCCGGCGACCGCAACCGGCGACAGGCGTCCGGCGGCAGCGGCTGGCGATCGGCGGAGGCGGCCGGGTTTTAGCAAGGTAGCAGGTGGTAGCCGCGTCAGCGACGGTGGATGGTGGTTTCAAAAGTGTTCCAAAAAGTGTTCCAAAAATCTAGAATCAAGTTTTTTTTGTTTCTTCAAAAGTGTTCCCTGGCACAAAAGTGTTCCACGGAACACTTTCGAAATATTTTTGAACCATACGCATTTTTGTTCCAAAAGTGTTCTCGGAACACTTTTGAAACAGAAACACTTTCCCTGGCTACCATCCATATGCAGCCTTATATATCCAACACCGTCGCTGCTTGTACGCTTTATCAGGGCTTTCACGTGATTATTTGCGTTGTTATTTATGCAGATAGAGTGAGGACATGTGGATCGAGAGCCAATCGTTTCCTTCTATCCCGGTCCCGTCTTCACCGGAGTTGCTTGGTGTATTTTCTGCTTCTCCTTCTTCACCTGTTCATGCTCACTCAAATTGAAGCCTTTTAGATTGTACGGGCTAGAAGCAAGATCTATAGCAGTAACTGTTGGGAAATTTCGTAGGGAATAGGATGAATAACGGAACCAGACTTTGAAGCGTGATAACACTCTCCATTTAAGTATTTATTTGTCCCATAACGTTGCTAATGATTTTCGGCAAATATTCTCAACAAAGTCTCGGTGAGAATAGTAAATAGCAGTGTTGATATTTCTTCACGATCTCCCTAAGAAATAATTGGAAAGAGTGGCTGTATTTCTCTTGAAAGAAAAACGAAAAATTGGAAGATGAAGTTCTGAAATGAGCAGACACTTTTGAACGGACATGAACTTACAAAGGCTAAGGAGTTATGTTCGAATAGACATGACCTTTCAAAGGTTAAGAAGTTATATTCAAACAGACATAATTCGAACACACCTCTTCAAATGTTGTGAGAGCCCTTTGTGAATAGTTACATTATTTCAATAAACCATAATGGTAATTGTTGAATAATGTCAAATATGGTCCATGTGCGCACTCACATCTTTTCGATATGGGACAATGCACCTCTTAGTTTATTTTTACAAACAAACCACAAATAATCTCCCACTTTGTTTGTAAAAACAAAATTGCAAAATAAAATTTCACAGCAAATGCAGCCAATATTTCCATGAGATTAATATACCTACATAAGGTCTCTTTCGAGTTAAATTTATATTTAGTGTAAGTATCTCAAAACTTTATCAAAGTTACAAGTAGGTTAGCTTTAAATTTGTTACTCTTTGTAATAGAATATGACATACCGCATATCTATTGACCTCTTGTTTCAGCGAGAAATTCATATTTACTTAGCGCTATTATGACGTTATACTTGTACCTGTTTCATGAACTCTCTAGAAAGCAACCCCGACTTTCATAAGAAGTGGCACCACTTCTAATCCCATATAGGTGAAGTATTTTCACGTGTTTCTGTTACTAATAAATACGTTACTAAATCGTATTATACTTTGTTAAAAGTATAACTCAACCTCTAAAACGTAATAGATGATACTAACTTCTCATGTCTGTGCTAATGTCAGTATCAAACAATCACTTTCAATAATTTGTTTTTACCCATTAAACCTTATAAATAGTTATATGCTAGTACTAGGTCGAGTTACCATTACTAGTGATTTTAAGCAAAGGGTTTCAGCCCATTTTTCATGAGGTCACATTTATCGTATCTCTTGATAGAGAAAGGGAATTGGCCAAATTCTTACTTGACCTCACATACCTCACATAGATAATTGTTATAGTATCATCTCGAATCAATTGTCTCACGTACTCATGCATCAGGCTAATATGTCTAGACTTTCAATTATACGTGCTACTATAAGCTCTTGCCAAAGTAGCTTAGTTGTCACAATATCAAAACTAGGAGGCATAGGACTAGGCAATAGTTTGATATCTAACAATAAATTTCTCATCCACGCAGGCTCTTTTCCAATTGATGCTAAAACAATGAATTCCGATTCCATCTTAAGTAAGTTATGCATGTTTGTTTCTTGCTTGCCCAATATACAACGAGTCCACCCAATGTCTTGTAATCTAGCTAACATAGGTGTATTCTTTTAATGCATCATGGCAATTACTATAGAACAATCCCAATTTTTTTATTTTTCTTACAATAACCTAAAATTTGGTGACAGCATTCCAATATTATATACTTGGATTACTAATATATCTACTCAACTTACACATAGAAAAGCAATATCGTGTCTAATACAATGAATGCATACATTAAAAACCCTATAACACTTGCATATTCAAGTTGTGCTACTGCTATACCAGTATTATAATTTAATGTGACACCGGTGTCAAACGGAGTACTCATTTCTTTGAAACCAAGTTGTTTAAATTCATTTAACATCTTTTCAACATAATCACATTGGCTTAACGTATAATCTCCACTGTGCCTTTTAATTTTAATAGCTAAAATGGTGTCTAATTCGCCAAATCTTTCATTTTTAAAATTTGAAGTTAGATACTTTTTAGTCTTAATGACTCCAGTTATATTAGCTCCAAAGATAAGCATATCATCAACGTATAAGCAAACTAAAACACATTTAGTGCATTTAGAATAAATACACTTATCAACACCGTTATGCTTAAAACCATTAGATAATATGACTGAATCAAAATTCTCATGATATTGCTTCGATGCTTGCTTAAGCCTATAAAAAGATTTAACCAATTTACATACTTTCCTCTTATTTCCAAAAAAAAAAAACCTATGGTTGTTTCATGTAAATTTTCTCATTTAAATCACTATTTTAGAAAGCAATTTTGACATCCATTTGATGAAAGCAAAGATTATAAATGGATGCGCAATTTGATCTCTCGAAAAGCTCTCTGGTTGTCCAAAGAGAATATGTGCGTCTAGCACTTCAGTCAGCATATTTCATATTTTAGATTAAATTACTTGTGCATCAAATACCAAGCAAAGGGAACCATATAGAAACTACAAATACGTGGACAATTAGTGTCTACCACTGTACCCAATATAATCTTCTACCCAATTAGTCAACCCCAAGATCCGACAATTTCATGTCAATGTATAAAGCAGACAACATCAATCATGGAGCCAAAGAATCCAAGGCCGTAGACATCATCGGAACATCCATCAATTGAGATCCAATACAAGTGGAAGACGCAATTTTACCGCCGGTGGCGAGAAACCAAAATTTCTCCTTTAATCATGAGAGACCCAATCCAAGTCTCCCTAAGCATTGCCTTTTTCACGCATTCTTTGCAAAGATGTACAAGGGAACAACGAGACATCGTGCCCAATTTCGCGTTTCACCCACAAGAGGTTATGAGGCAAAGGGATGGATCAATCCGATTTAATCCCGACTTGAGGTGACAAGCTAATGTAAAAGTAAGAGCAGAATGATTACTTCAACATGCAGTTTGTATAGGATAAAACTAGGCATTGATGAACCCCCAAAAAAAAAAAAAAATCTAACCTTTGCCATGCATACATGGCATTATCCATGTTAAAACTATTGTGGATATCAAGCAAAGGATGCCCACTTTCTTCTTGCTGGCAAATTCGACGATCCAGTGATGCAGCCTCTCCTTCTCCTTTGGCCTCTTGCTCGGCTTTCAAAGCAGCGAAAGGGGAGGCGATGACGTTTAGAATGGCAACCCACCGTTTTAGAAGAGCAACTGTTGTTGTAACAAAGAGCAATAACTACAAAAGTGGATTCTTAATGACCATCCGATCATTCACTCCATTGAATGAATCTGCAAATAGAATGAATGCCCACTTTCCAAATCAACCCAAAACCCAATGAGCGCCAATGCTTTCCCAAGTCAAGCGAAAACTCAATGGGTGCCTCCGAATTGCACAGAGGGTTTGATTGACTCTGTTCTGGATTGGACGATAAGGTCCAAGCAGGCTCCATCTGTGGAGAATACGTGGTACAGGCTCCTTCTAGAGCCTCTTCATCGCAATTTGCATTGAGCTTTGTCCCCGTAAGAGCATCTCATAACCGGAGTTCTCGGACACCAGCGAGTGCCTGGCCTTCCGGAGGTCGTGGACCCAGTGCGGGAACTGCAGGGCCTCCGCTCTGTCCTTCAGGAAGACGGAGGCTACTCTGTCCCGAGCCGAAGGTGATCCCGGGTCCACCACTTCGCGATTCGCGGCCACAGAGGATTTGATGGAGAAGTCTACATGCATATGCTGGTTCCGGAAACCAAATATGGATTATATCAGTCTCATTTACAACGATTATACATTTTGTCCCTCCTTTACTCTTGGCCTCCCCAAGAGATTATTCGGGGCGAGACCAGCGAGATCCAGTCCAAGAAGGTGCGGAGAGTAAACAGAGAATCTTATCTGACGGAATGGGAAGTCGTCCCAAATCTCATTCAAATGGAAAGTCGCTTCCGTTGAATTCCTTTCACTTCCTCACTGCTTCATTGGATCCAAAAGCTTGAAAAAGGTTAATGTTGTCTAAAAAAGGTTTCTTCTAGAAAACATGAAGTGACAACAAGAAAGATTATTGGTAATGGGACCAGAGTTCAAACCTGCACTTGCGACATTGTTATCACAACAAATCAATACATCCCCTTCGTAGTACATGAACACCCCCATCCTTTCTTCTGCGTCATTGTTTGGGTTGCCTCACAATAACGGCCGGCATGATCTTCCGCCCCATGGAATTAGTCTCGTCATTGAAAACTCAGATCGTAACATTGCGACCGCATGTCGACACTTAATCCCGCGAAACGAAACCGTTTTTTAATCTCATTTTTTTAATGTCCTTTCGCGGCATTCCCCGCCTTGATCAATATGTCCCCATATGCCTCCAACATCGACTCCGACTCCATTGTTGCAGAAATAACTCCTTAAAATTATTGAGAAATTTCGTAGAACGGAATCAAACTTTGAGGCGTGATAATATTTTCCACATTGCTAATGGTTTTCGGTGCTAAGGAGTTATGTTCGAAACATGACCTTTTAAAGGCTAAGTAAGAACATTTTCTACATTGCTAATGGTTTTCGGTGCTAAGGAGTTATGCTCGAAACATGACCTTTTAAAGGTTAAGTAAAAAGTTATATACGAACAGACACATTTCGAACACACATCTTCAAAGATTGTTGTGAGAGCCCTTTGTGAACAGTCGCAATGTTTGAATAAACCACAATGGTAATTGTTGATTAATGCCAAATATAGTCCACATGCCCACTCATATCCTTTTGATGTGGGACAATGCGCTTCTTAGTTTGTTTTTACAAACAAACCACCAACATTGACCACAACTTTTGATCACGATGGAGGTTGTTAGTATTCTCGATTATGTTATTTTCTTTTGGACTCAGTTCGTTGCAGGGAAAATGAATGATTTAGAATATATTTCTTAAAAATCATCGCTTGTATGCTTTCAAAAAATGAGTGAACGAAAGATATGTTCGCCGCCCATGATTGTTGTCAATAATAAGCATGATTCTTAATTGATTAATTATTTTGAGCGATACAAGCTATCTTCTTTAGGAAGATGTTTTTTGAATCATCGCGAAGGCTAACAAATTATGTCTAAATATTCTCGTGGATGATGATAACAATTTTCATTCATCCATTTTTGTGAGTGATATAAGCAATCATTTTTAAGAGAATGTTATCCAAATTATCCATTTTCCAAAAAAAAAAAAAGACGGCTTATTAAAGATTTCATAACAACTACAACATAGCTTTTTTATGAGATAATTACAATGTAGCCCTCAAACTTCCATTTCGTTTATTCAAATCATAAAACTGGTTAACTTTGTACACTCGAGTCCTTCCGTTGTTTTTATGAATGGAAAACAACATGGGGCCATTTTTTTTTTTACGAAAAATAAGTGCCCCTATTTTTTGAAATAAGGACCTGAAGTGATCCTTGCTTTAATTAAGGGCCTAAAATTCCCTTTTTTTTTCTCAGATAAGGGTCTGAAATGGCCATACCTATTTCAAATAAGGGCCTGACCTCCCCTGTCGGCCGTTTGGCCAAATATTCCAGCCGATCAAGGACATTTTTGTCTAAATATAATTTTGACCTAATTTTTAGTTTATTAAATTAAAATTTAAAAAATTAAAAGTAAAAAAAAAAAGGAAAGGAGATATAGGCGGGATCTTTTTTTCTTTTATAGTTTTAGTATTTTAAAAAATTTGAAAAAAAAATAATAAAGAAAAAAGAAAATGATGAAAATATCCCCAATCAACTTGTGAGTCAGACCTTTTTTTGAGATGGATATAGCCATTATATGCATTTATTTGAAATAATATCCACTCCAGGCCCTTGTTTTTTAGACAATGAGGGTATTTCAGGTCCTTATTTGAAATATGGTAAACATCACACCTTTATTTGAAAAAAGAAAAGAAAAAAAAAACGAAGGCACTTGAAGCGCTTATTTGATTTTTTTTCTTTTTTTTTATTGCTTTTCTAAACCTTATGGAGCTGTCAGTGGCACAGTGCTATGATCGAGCGCTCTTAAGGGTCAACACCAAAGCAATGTCGTTCCTTGTCCCCACGTCAACACATAGACCAAAATATATAAGAGATGTCTTTTTGTTCAGAAAAAAAAAAGAGAGTTAAAACAATAGTTCTAAAAAAAATTTAAACAATCGAAATTGAAAGTAAAATAAATAAATCTAAAACTTAAAAAGAAAGGTTAAAAAAATTTCAAAAAAAAAATTATCAAAAGGATTTTAGTCCTACCGGACCCTCTTCTCCGGCTCCAAGGTTGCCACCATCAAGCATGGGTGGCCCCGCCCTCGCCACCACTAGCAAGCGGGACTCTTGCCCGCTTTGGTGACTAGGTGAGCAACTCTCGTTGCGACCTAGATGAAGGGCGGTCGGAGATGGGGCTCGTGGCCCCACCACCGCCACCGTGAAAATTCTTTTTCATTTTGATTTTGTCATCTTCTTTTAGTCTTTTAATTTTTAATTTTTTTTATTTATCTTAACTTTTCTTATAAAAAAATTTGGTGTGGCGTTTAAACGGCGCCGTTTTAAGTTTTAGAATTGGATTAGTGACTAAAAATGCCACTTGTGATTAAGAAATATAAAAAAGCCGCATGATCTACGTGGCCCTTTCTGTCCACTTAAAAATTCGACGACTCAAGTATGCGAAAATTAACAAATTTGACCACTGCTTAAATGCAAATTTTGGAATGAAAGATTGCAATGAGATTTTCCCCTTCTCCTTCGGTAATGAGTAACTGGAATCAAACTCCTGCTTCGCAAGCCATCGAGCAATTATCATAAAATAGCTTGTTCAATAGGAATGAGAAATACTAAACGCTAAAAATTGAATTTCTGAATTTTAAACAATGACGGTGTTTCAAGGATAAGGCTCCTTCAGCTTCACCAACACACGAACGATTTTAGATAGAATTTTTCTAAAAAATATCGCTCGTATAACTTGAAATAATTATTTAATAAAGTAAAGAGAAAATTTCAAATAAAGGTCCGAAATACCCTCATTTTCTCAACAAGCACATAGGTATTGACAGCTCGCACGCAGTCAGAAATCGAACGTGATCCAAGAGTGGATGAGGAAGAAGACGGTGTCGCTCGGTGAGTGTTTCAGTGGCACCAAATTCACAAACAGCCGAACCGCAGCTATCCAAGACATGGAAATGCAGAGAGAGAGAGAGAGAGAGAGAGAGAGAGAGAGAGAGAGAGAGAGAGAGAGAGAGAGAGATTTCTGTGACTTAAATATGGCAAACAGAGTATTTAGTTGGATTTGATGAAGACACAGCTTGAATTTTGGATTGATGCTTTGTCGTTACAAACTTACAATCATCTGCACTTTGTGAAGGGATGATGGTTGTCGGATAAAATAGTGGGTCCGGCGACCCCGATGGCCATGGTCGCCAGCAAGTGGGGGCGGCGGCCACAAGCAGGACTGTGATTTTTTTTTTTTTACACTGCATTTTTTTTTAAAAAATTTCTAAAAAATCAAAAAAGGAAAACACAAAACAAAATAAAAATAAAAAAGCAAACGGTGAAAATGCCCCTAATTATTCAACGAGCATGAGCCAGGTCATTTTTTGAGATTGATATGGTTATTCCATGCACTTATTTGAAATAATGTTCACTCCAGACCCTTATTTGAGATAATGATGACACTTCATGCTCTTATTTGAAATAAGGTCAACTTCAGGTCTTTATCTATAAAAAAAAATGAAGACACTTAAGCCCTTATTTAGAATTTTCTAAAATATATTTTCATCATCGACAACAATTTATGTCTAAACATTTTTTCCTGGACGATGAAATACTATTCGTTCATTCATTTTTTTTTTGTAAGCAATATAAGCGATCCATTTTAGGAAATATTTTTCAAATTGTGTACTTTTCAAGAAATGAAAATAATTTTTATTTTTGTGTTTGTTAAACATAGATTGTTGAATGTGATTCTATGTGGTCAAGGGTATGATTGACGATTTTAGTAATATATTTACTAACATCACGATCACGTATTACATTCAATATAACTTTTGCATTCAAGAAATTAACTAGACCTTATCTTACACAAGAAATTACCGAATGTTGCGCTGGACTACCTCATGCTTCAAACCAAAACAGCTAATGTTGCCAAAAATTCATTTAATCATAATCCATGTTGAATGCTTTAAATTTCAACATTTAATCAAGTTACCAAAATAGCTAATGTTACCAAAACTGATTTAATCACGATCCATCGAATACTGTGAATTTCAACACGTAATCAAGTTTACTGATTTCTTTTTCTATTTTAATTTCAAGAAATAAATAGATCCTCTCACGCGCTAGGCACGTGGAGGTGTAAAGGTGAGGGACGGTGTCTGGTTTCGAAAAAAAAAATAGATTAGATTAAATTAAATTCTAAGCGGTAATTATCGGATCGAGAGCCTATCTGGATTGCCTCCTTGAGTTTAATAAAAGAAGTGCCTTATCGAACATTATGCCAAAATCCCGAAGAATAAAATTATTTTAGCTTCAGAGGATAAGGAAAATATAATGAATGAGTTTGTATAATTTTTTTTTTAAAAAAAAGGCTCGAGGTTATTTCATATTGGAAAAAAAAAAAAAGAGTCGCTAGTGCCATACGTGGACATAAAAAATTGGAAACAATATTATTGGGGAAGACAGAAGTAATTCTTTTTAATTTTCCGGCTGGAGGGATTTCTTCCCTTTTTCGCTGCGTCGCTTCTTCCCTTCCCCAAGGCAAGACGAAAAGCGAATCCGAGTCGGAGAGAGAGGGGGGGCCCGGTTCAAATGCCATGCAGTGGGCCCCGCAGCGACGTCGTTGCCTTGCCACCCTCCCTCCCTCCCTCCCTCCCTCCCTTCTCGCTCCGCTTCCCGAAGCGAAACAAAATCCCTCTCGTTTTGGCGTTACGAGCGTTCAGAGCGACACTCCCCGAAGCACTCGCCTTCCCTCACTTCAAATCCCAACTCTCTCTCTCTCTCTCTCTCTTGGCGTGCTCTTCGTCGCGTCGTCGTACGATAGGACCGCGTCCTGCTCGGTCGTGTCGCCTGAGCGGAATTCGCAATGGGAGCGAGCCGGAAGCTCCAAGCGGAGATCGACCGCGTGCTGAAGAAGGTCCAGGAAGGCATCGAAGTCTTCGACGGCATATGGAACAAGGTAGCGGAACGATCGCCTCGCCGCGCCGCTCGGGCTGAGGATTTCTCGCCTTCGTTTCTTTTCTCTTCCACGATCGGAACACGCGCGGGCCTCTTTTTTTTTTTCGTTTTTCTTCTTTTCATTGGTTGATCGTCTGTTGATTTTTTTTTTCTCCTTCCTTTCCTTCCCTTCCCTGTCTCTGCCTTCGCTTCAGGTTTACGACACGGACAATGCGAACCAGAAGGAGAAGCTGGAGGCGGACTTGAAGAAGGAGATTAAGAAGCTGCAGAGGTACCGCGACCAGATTAAGACGTGGACACAGTCGAGTGAGATCAAGGATAAGAAGGTCTCTCTTTTTCGTACTCTTGAGCTTGTGTTCTTCCTCGATTATTCGTCGCTTTTTGTTTTTGTTTTCTTTTGTAGCGCGTTTGCTACCAGTCATCGTCCTGCGACTATTCCTGTTTCGATCGTAACATCTTCATCTGCCTCCTTTAGTTTGTTTGTTAGCTGTCATTTTTTTGTAATAATGTGCATGCAGAGTGGTTTTATCCGTTGCAGTTTATAAAATGTCGGGCGGCCAGAGTAGTCGCCTCACATTTGGAGTTTTCGAGCTGGCTGAATTGTTTGGCCTATGATTATTCATTATGCGATTCTTCTTTTGCGCGATGGATGAGAGTGATTTCATGAGTTGTAGGTGGTCCAGAGACTTTCGTTGGCACAACACTGTATTCTGTTTGATTTAGTCTCATAATCTTTTCAATCAGGGTTAAGCATTTAAATTCCAGGAATGGCTCTGCATATTGATGTATGGCACGCAACATCTGCTATAGTGGAAATCAGCTTTTGTATTAATTTGTCCTCCTGGATTCAGATGTATGTTAATTGAAGTGGTGATCTTAGGGCAGAGCAGCCGTGGTGACTATTGACGTAGAACGATATTTTAGTTGAAGCTAGTTGGAGTTCAGTTGGTGTAAATATATTGCTTCTGTGGTAAGGTTGTCAACTAGTAGTCTTTTGCGGATGTGTATGAAGAATAGTGTGGGCCATATGTCAATAAGAACATTCATACTGGTTATTGACCTGCCATTTTTGTCATTCCGTGGCTGGTGGCTAACCTATTCCATAAAGTTAGTAAGTATCCTGTAGGCAGCTTCTGTTTTTGAAGTTTAATGTTCTTTCTAAGTAACCGTTTTTGTGTGTGTTAATTTTGGCATTTCCCATGTCACGGGAAAAGGATTGATATTATGATAGTTATTTTGTTTCACAAGTTTAGGTAGTTCCCAAAATAGTTTAAGTTCAATCAAATTCTGTAGTTATTCGGGATCTAATGTACATCGCAGGAACCATTGCTTACTTTTTCGGAGAATAAGTTTCTCAGCTACGGTAATAAAATAATGCTGGAAATTTAACGGCTACTTCTTCCTTCCAAGACTTCATTTTGAAATCTTCATTCAGTGATATTGACACCATATTTTTGCATCTCTCTCTGTCTCTCTCTCTCTTGCATGCACATTGAGTCGTATGCTTGCTCTCAGCCATCTAAAATCTGCTCGTGTTGGAAATTGCATTTATAAAGCTGTCTGCGAAAAATAGATTTTCCATTGTTCTTTGTACTTTCAAAAATGGTCTTTATATGGCATTGGCCAAACATCTATTCCTCACCCAGATTGTGGGATAAGAATGAGTTGTTCTTCAATTTTCAATCCCTAATGTCTGTGTTTATTACCTAGTTTTAACTAATGTTCACTTCATCAGATTTCGACAAGGCACAAATTATTTCGAAGTGCAATTCCGGTTCCTCGCTTTTACAAGGGTTAATTGGTTACAATAATTTTTTTCTGTCACGTCAGAAGTCCGACTAGAAGTAATCTCAAATTTCAGGTAATGCAACAACGTGAACTAGGTCCCCCTAGGATGTACAATGAGAACAAATCAAGGTTCGTAGTTCACTTTCTATACCTTCTTGGAAAGGCTTTGTTCTTGGTAATGAGAAACTGAATCCGTCCTTTCTTTTTCTTTCTCTTTCTATTCTCCTTCTTTCGAGGGGTGTGTTTATAGAAACACTGCGGTCAATTTGTTTGTGCTGGTGGCTTCAATGTTTCAGTTGAAGATTGAACAATGAGTTACCATTTACTATTCAGTTTGGTTGGGTGCACACATGATTTTTACTTATGTTTGCTTATTCTTCTAAATGAGATTTGTATGTAACCATGTTTGGTTGTGGATCTTTGGATGTTCAAAAAGTGATGTTTCAAAGATAACAAGAGTCCCATTAATGAGCTAAAGCAAAGAGGGAAAGCCTTTGGACATCCTTATATTTGAACAGGAGTTGTTGAATGGGATCTTTTAGATTGTAATTTATTCGTTTAGGGAAAGCGCTGATCAACATAGTTGAAAAGATGAAATCCATGCTTTCCATCCAATGAGGATGTTGTGACTAGGCCTTTGTAGACTATCCAGGTGTTTTTAATTGCCGTCAATTCTGACATTCCTTTTCTTTTTTGGATTTTCTACTGGTTCATTGTCGTTGACACTTCTCTCTTTGATTCTTATGGGATAAGTTCTTTCGTTGATATAGCCCGAGAAGAGAAAATACTGATGTTGAATACAGCCGACATATGACGATAATTATTATCTTCTTTTGTCTGACGGATAAACTTTAAAATGTGTCTTCAGAAGTATCAAGAGACTATTTTGTTGTTTAATGAATCTTTTAAATATTTTTCAAATAAATGTCAACATGCCAATCGTGTGAAAATTTCTTATAATGCCCACATAACATGATTTTTTACAGTGGCCACCTTTCTGAAGTTGTATCTGTTCCCGCTGCCTGACTTTTATCTTTATAACATGGAAAATGTCCTATGTGTTGGATTAATTGTCGAATTCCACCTGATATCTGATTATTGGTGTCAATGGCAACCACGTAGGAATCTTCCATAAGATGAGTTGGATTTTTTGGGCTTGAATGGACTACATTGGACTCAAGTCTACTTTAATTCTCTCGACTTTCTTTGAATTGCCAAGAAAATGATTGGAAATATCATCAGCTTCTAGGGATAGTAGGAGCTGCAGTTGCTCCAACCACTCCAATGGACCAGGAGAGTCTGGCTTTATTTGTTGCATGTGATTCTTGTTGATCCTGTTCACCATTGTTCAACTCCATGCTTGTTAGACGATGTCATTCTGGGATGCACATGAGGAGGGGAGTTAAAGTACCCCATATTGCTAGCATATCGGATTCGCATGTGTGGAGAAATAAGTTTTCATGATATGCTAAGATAAGTTAATTAGAGCTTTGTTAGATTCCATGCCAATAAAAGTTGCTACAACGTCTTTTATGATTGAACCTATGGTTTGTAAATGCAAGCAACTAAAATTACTATGCATGAGGAATTGTGAGCTGTGGAACGTATGATCTAGAGTTTTATCTAGATGGATAAACTAGGAGCTAAGATGTCATTTTTCTTAGCTGTGTATGGTAAGCCAGAATAAGGTTGTGTTTTACTTATTAGTCTTTAGTTGCTTCCATTTTTCCCAAGATTAAAGTCAGCAATGAGTATAGATTTCACAATATCATTAACTATGGCATCCTCTTCTAATTAACTTTACCAACTAGGAAAATGTTTCTTTAGCGTTCTTTTTGCTTCATCCTTTCTTGATAAAGTAGATATAGACATGGAGGTGTTTTACCAAAGCTCTCGGGCACAAGGAGCATTAACTGTATATATTGACGTGGATTAAGAGAATTAAGTGTAGTGGCTTCCAAACAAGCATTTACATAAAATATTCGTAGGTTTATGTTTTATGATTAATTACTCATATAGGATGGCTTATTTGTTGATTTCATTGATACTACAGACAACATTAATTAGGCATTTATTCCCTCTCTATTTTCTTGTAAATATTTTCAGTTTTTTTCATAGGTTTTGAAGCCTAAAGTACAATGAGTAGTGGTACTTGCCTTTAAATTTCCACTCTGTACCTTAGCATTTGTATAGTATGAACGCAGTAATTTTAATAATGTCCAATCATTTTATCATTTTTTTTAAATATCTCCCCCCACAAAGAAAAATAAGAAGTTTAGCGTAGTTGTCACATTATTTGGTAGGTTGTTCAGAATAGGGAGGAAATGTAGTCCCCCGCAAATGAATTACACCCTTGAGTTTTTTCTAAAAAGAGTTGGAAGATAATAGTGGAAAACCTGAAAAATTTCCTGCTTCACATAGCCCATTTTAGTGTAAATATGTCTTTATGAGTCCAATTGAAAGATCAAAAGAAATTACATGCTTCATTAATCCAATGTTCCTTGCCTGCTAAATAATCAGCTACAGTTTTATTTCTGCAGTGGGTGTGCTAAATCAAGTGATACTGTAGCAAATGAAATCATAAATATGATGCTTTTGGAGTTTCTTTCCTTTAAGATGGTCTACATTGCTTATATTTCTGAGTACATGTTTTGATGCTGTGCTTTGGAATTGACGATGTTCTTATTGGAATTACAAGTCTATCACTATTATGCTCTGTAATGTCCATCTTGCTGCATTATGATTCCTTTTGGCCGATAATTTGGTGCATGTATCATCTACAGTATACCTTTTCCTTTGCTCTGCGTTTGTTTGAGGTAGCAAATATACTAACTAAACTATGGTTTTCTAGTTCTGACCTTGCTGGTGAAACTAAATTATGAGTTCCTTTTGAGGTTAACCAATAGCAGGTGCTGCATGAGACGGTCCTTTTGTCATAACATTGGTTTTTTAAGCCAATATTATTTATTAAGTTCGCTGACTATAACATACATTCTTTTGTTGATCTAGGTTAGTGCCTCTTATGAGCAGTCTCTGGTGGATGCCCGAAAACTCATTGAGCGTGAAATGGAGAGATTTAAGATCTGCGAGAAGGAAACAAAGATGAAAGCATTCTCTAAAGAAGGCCTTGGTCAACAACCTAGAACTGTAAGAATTGCACACTTGCATTGCCCTCTTGCATGGTGTTTAAAAGAAGTAGTCCTCTCCTGGTGGTACATAAGGTTAATTTCGCTATATATACAAAATTCTGAATATGCCCTTTCTAATTCTAGTATATAAACTTCATGACCTATTTATGGGCATTTGTTTTCTGTTTTTCGCTAATGTTCAAATAATCAATGCACATTTTGTTTACTTGATGCAACTCTCTTTAGAAAAGAAAAGGACTTGAGAAATATCAAAGGCATCGACTGTTTAGAGTTTTGATGGATGTCTGTTATTACCACAATTTGTACTCTTAAGAAAAAAATTATTCAGGTTGTAAAGGAGAGGTCGCTAGTAATACAGGGAAATTGCTGTCGAACTAAATTTGAAGAACCTCCTTAGGGTATCCTGTTATCCATTCTTTGAATCCTCTCTGGAAATTCCTCTAATCAGTGTCTGTTTCTTTATCAGTTTTTATAGTACTTCATGGCAGTTTCCCTTTTGGTTGCTTCATGTCTGATGTACAAGTCTCTTGTGCTTTGTTTGTGAAACATGAAGGGTAGCAAAAGGGGGAGAAAATTCAAAATCTTCCTCAGTTTCTCCTCATAGAACTCTTAAGATTTTCCCATTTTCTACATCCCCCTCCCATTTTTCTGCCCCTCCCCTCCTTCCCAAACGGAGCATAGATCTTACTTTTCTTGGCATGCACGTCCCTCCACTTTAGCGAGAATGAACATTTATTTGCTTAACTGAGTGCCAGTAATATTTGTGTGTTTGCTTGCCTATTCATCTTCTTGCAATAGGATCCAAAGGAGAAAGCTAAGTCGGAGACAAGGGATTGGATAAACAATGTGGTAAGGGATTTTTGTTTTGTTCCTTTATTTTTCCATTCTGCTTCAGCACCTGACAAAAGTAGGTCCATGAAAGTGCTACGTGCTCTCTAAGATCTATATGCAGTACTCTTGGAAAAAACAGTTAACTTTCTCCTTGGACAGGTTGGTGAGTTGGAAACCCAGATTGACATTTTCGAAGCAGAGATTGAGGGGCTTTCAGTAAAGAAGGGAAAGACAAGGCCTCCTAGACTGGTAGGAACTATGAGAGAAAATCCAGTATTTTGCTAGTAATTTAGCTGAGTGTTGATTACTCAGTTAATATTGCTCCTTGACAGACACATTTGGAGACATCCATTGCTCGTCATAAGGCTCATATTCTGAAGTTGGAATTGATTTTGAGGCTGCTGGATAATAATGAATTGAGTCCTGAGCAAGTTAATGATGTCAAAGACTTTTTGGATGACTATGTGGAACGAAATCAGGTTAATTTTCAGTTTCTTCTGTTGTTCATTACCTGCATCCTTTTAAATATGCAAGATGCTGGATAATAATGAATTGGGTCCTGAACAAGTTAATGATGTCAAAGATTTTTTGGACAGCTATGTGGAACGAAATCAGATTAATTTTCAGTTTCTTCTGTTGTTCATTACCTGCATCCTTTTAAACATGCAACAGCATGACTGTGTTTAAGAATAGTTTGCCTTTGTTTAAACCAACAATCCTTTCTCCAGTTCATGCAGTATTCTTCTTTTAAATAAAACAAAGTGAAAGAACAGGGCAGCAAAATGTTTTTATTAGCATGTCCAATGTTACAAGGTGGTACTGCATGCATCTCACTGAACTGTTGATAAAACATGTAGCCCTGGAGCACCAGCTACTATAAGGTCTGCAGTGCTTGCATTATTTACTGAACTGTTTATGCACGGTCCAATTTGATTGCACTTCCGTCTGATTTGTGGCTGCCAACTCTTGTCATATAGTCAAGTAAATTTTTGGGAAATAGTAGCCTGGCCATTTCTTTTTCTCGCTAAAGATTTATGCTTTTCTAATATAACAATCTAGTTTGGAGACATTAGATTTTCTATATAAGACAATTGCAGATACCTCTGCAACTTTACCTGATACAGTAGTTTTAGTTCACATTCAAGGTGTTTTGCAGGTGGGGCGCTTTTATTTTTCTATTTTTCTCTAATATAGCTCGGACAAATAAGTCCTCTTTAAGTTGATATATATTCATTTGGTTGTTCACACTAGACAACTATCTTGCAGGATGACTTTGATGAATTTGGTGATGTAGACGAGTTTTATAACTCACTACCATTGGAGAAGGTGGAAGCTCTTGAAGAGCTGGTTACCCTTGGGCCTCCTGGTCTCTTGAAGGTGCAGTGTCCATGCTATTAATATTTAAGCTTCAGAATGATATTTTTTCTATTTTTTGTCTTGAGGTACTGTACTATGAATGATGAAGGCAGCCATCAATGCGAAATGGTTGAATCCATTTCAAAAACTCATAACATGGCGTATGTGGATAGGTCTTCATGTTTGTCAAATGTAACTATGTTTAGAAGCTGGCAGACGTTTCCTTTTCTTTGCTTCACATGATTGTTGGAGTCTGGGAATTAGGATATGAAATACTCTGATGTCTTTATAATATGTGACTGAACACATTCTATTGTTTAACAGGGGACGCCAGTTCTGAGCTTGAAGAGTTCTCCAATGGCAGCAGCACCTCACCTGGCGGTAAATCTTGGTTATTCTGTTTACGACTTGATGACAGGATTGTAGATTATATGATAAGGCCATGATTATCCTGTTCAAGTTTTGCTTGTTTCATTCAAAATTGCTGTGCTTCACCTTTATTTTAATGATGCCTACTGACTATTTCTTCTTCAGGCTACTACTACAACTGCTAATCAACAAGAAAGTTCCTTGGTCCAAGAGGAAGTCGAAGCCACAAGCTCTAAAGATGCCAATTCAGATAATAGTGCAGGAATTGGGCCAACCAAAGCTAGTACCATAACTTTTGCCATTTCAACACCTATGGAAATTCATGCTGATTCTGTTACATCAAACATTCTTTCTCAAAGCCCACCTGGTGTATCACCTGCTTCAACAGTTCTTCCTGGTTCGACTAAAGCTTGTGGTGTCCTGGAAAATGCAGGTTCTGCCAATTCATCTACTTTAAATTTTTCTACTTCAGGCCAGGAGGAAGAAGATGTGAACTTCCCGGGTCACCAACCGTCTCCCTCTCTTAATGAGGCTGAGATTTTGAATGGAATGGCTGGGGGTGCTCTATCCAGTCAATTGTCATCGAGTATGACTCCAGCTGACATGCTTCCTGGTAGTGGAACCAATATTGTTCCCCCTTCTACTTCGGACATAGCAAAGAGAAATGTTTTAGAAGCTGAAGGAAGACTTGCAAGTATTGGAACAATGCGGTCTCTAGTGTCCCCATTGGACAATAGAATCATCTTACCTCAGGGGCTGCAGGCTAATGAAGTAACTGGACTTGTTGATTCTGGTAGTGGTATTGAGGGTGCATCTCTGGCTGGCAGGATTTTTTCACCTCCTTTAGTTACTGGCATGGAGTGGAGGCCTGGAAGTTCTTTTAACCAGAATCAATCGGTATGCTGTGGACCTTTGTCAATGCTTGATTACGTGTTATTTCATTTTCTAATTCCTAATTATGCTTTTCTGACTCATGTTCCAAATTTGCAACGGTAATTCCTATATGGTTTCTAATTTGATACAGCAGAAATCTATCACGTGCAAGGCTGCCTTGTTTTTGTTTAGTTATACGGCCAACTGAATCCTTAGGTTCGTATCATTTTGCAAGTGTGTGAAAGACTTTGCTCTGGGGTTGTGCAAGAATTTAAAACTTACTTTTGATGTCTGATTATCTATCTGTCTTACCATGTGTAGATCTTTGACGTAGCCACTTTTGATTGCCATGGCTATTGGCATGTATTTGATCTTTCTTTGAGAATAATGCAAGAATTCATCTCGGACTCTGTTTTCATTTATCTTTTGTTTTTTTTTTTATCTACCACATTTGAGGTGTACTTACATCAGTTTTACATTTATAATGCCATGGATTGCATATGTTTGTTTAGGTTCGGAAGTAGAAGGGGGAACAATATTGGTTCCACTACCATGTGTATATCACTGCATCTGCTTCACCATGTGCAGTAGTTATTTCTCTTCAGAATAAATAGTTCAAAATCATCAAGAGGGGTTACCAAAGACACTCTTGGAGAATTTTTTTCGCAAACAAAGGCATCCCTTGAGGTTGCTTTTCCTGTGACGATATGGGGGGTTATTAGCTATAAATGGTTTGAGAAGGGTTGTATAGTAATCACAGGACTATAGTCAGCTCAATTGATGGAACTATTTACACCATTGTCCATTGACCAGAGATATGCAAAGTGGACCGGTTATGACTTATTCTCTCCATGCAGAACTTTGATATGCAAAAGTCTTCCCAGAAGTTAAAGAAAGATATAGAGAAATTTTTTCCTTTATTCTCTCTCTACTTCTTTCTATAAGGAGACCGTAATGGCAGAGTTTTTAAAGGGAAAGAGACGTAATTCGAGAAAGATGGTTAGGCGGTCCTCATTGGGTTGCGAGTGAGCATTTTTTTATATAGAGAGCCTGCCACTGTGAGGGCTGGTATTCCCTATGTTTAATATAAATGCTCATAGAGCTTGCTGTACTACACTATCGCAGGGATACACCCGCGGGAGAATTGAAATAGCCCCTGATCAAAGGGAGAGATTTTTACAACGTTTTCAGCAAATGCAGCAACAAGGTCACAGCGTCTTTTTGGGCATGCCTTTCTTGGCTGGAGGAAATCAGAAGCAGTTTTCTGCACAACAGCAAGGCCCACCCTTGCAGCAGGTTCTTCCTACTTGATTAATTTTGTCAATTCTTTCTTTTATATTTGAATGATCTCTGTAAGGATTTCACCTATCAAACACCGTTCCTTTCAATAGTGGGTATATTAGGACACAATCTTCAGTTGTCCCTGGAAATAAGTTGTTCTACGATAGATATGGAATCTCTCTCTAGTACTCGGTTGACACTCCCACTGTGTTCATTTGACAGTAATTTTTGTTGGACAATCTGTGTAATTTTCAACCATAATTATAAAAATAATCAACCTACATGAGCAATCACAAGTACTGCCTTTTGATTGCCGGGGATACACTGGGATTAAGTATTTACATGCCGCGTGGGGGTATTGAGCATAAGAATGTGCTTCACATTATGCACTAGGGCTGAAATTGTTATAGTTCAACCTGTCATTTCATGCTATTTTGCTGTGTGAATGATAGTTACCATACATTTCTTGAATATTTATTGTATATTAATTCAGGATCACCAATAAGTTGGGGAAAAACCACCCTATATAAAAGAGAGGCTTATTAGTGTTTCCAACCCCCTTCGTATTTCACAAAACACCCTTGTCTCTGGTTAAATTTATGAATTGTTTGAACTTTGCTAAAGCAACCAACACGTAATAGCACTCTTTTATGTATTACAACTTTCCCACACTTAGATATCTTTAACGTGATATTTATCACCTGCTGAGGTCGTATGATTAGATAGCTTGTTCTTAGTCATGGGTAACATTGTCTTCTCATTTTGTTACCACCATTGAGCCAATACTTGAATTTAGTATCATTCCCCAATAAGTCCATCTTACACTTGCCATCTATTCCACATTCTTAATACCTATTGACGATACAATTGTATATTCTATCCCTGACTTGAAGTAGGATCAGTGTATTCACCGTGTTATTGTGAGACAGTTTTTACTTAACAGTTCACAAGCAATTCATATGCCGTAATCTTTGAGTTTTTTTTTTTTAGTATTTGCCTCATACAAGTTGCATTCTTCTTCTTCTTTTTTTGGTTTTGGGTGGGGGGGGTGGGGAGGGGGGTGTTCATTTTAGGCTTTTGTTGCGAAGCTCAATTAATTTTCCCATAACCTTTCTACAAACTATGCAGTTCAATTCTCAAAGCTCATCCATCTCTCCTCAAGTCAGTGTAGGGCTTGGATTACAAACGCCAGGTCTGAACACTGCATCTGGCTTGGCTCTGCAACAACAACTGGGTTCCATCCATCAACAGTTCAGTCAGCTATCTCTTGCACTTTCAGGCCCAAGAGATTCTGGTACATAGCACTTATTTGCAACAAGATAAGATTATTATTATTATTATTATACATTGGAGGTTCTGAATCATTGGAGGCATGTAATGGCTCCAATTTCTGAAATTTGATCTTCTTTTGTCTTTTTGGGCTTATAGCACTGAGAGAAAGGGCCTGCTCTGTAGACATTGGGTCATGAACATTCATAGTTGCTACCTGTATACTCCTGCTGGTCTGAGTAGTTGTGCATGGAGGCATGGAGCTTTATTATTCAATAGGAACTCAATTTGACTATCCCCAAGTGGTTAAGATTGTGTGGAGGCAGCCTAGCTCAATCTTGAATACTTCTTCCATGAAATGACGTAATGAGAAAAATTAACAGTAGATGGAACGGACCGTGTTATTGTTTTCCATACTTTTATAATATTATTGTTAGTCATATGAGACTTTGATTCGTTGCCCCTTTCTTCAGATTATTTTCTTTTTGCTCATAACCTGACTTGTTAAATGAAGTCCGGTCACTTCAATTGCGATTCTAGCAAAGCTACTCAAACCGGGAATGGATATATATATTGTTTGATCAAATGTGAAATTATTATCAGGATACTTGACAAATGAAAATATTTTTGCCTCGAGGAATTTAATGTTCCCAAGTTACCTTTTCTGATCCAAACGCTGATAATATGCCCGGCATCTTATATCAAACTCACAATTTTCTGTTCATTCTTTTCGAGAGGCAATGTACCTCTGAAAACCCATCGATAGTCAAATGGGTTAACTCATTTCTATACTACAGCTTTAAACTATTGCTACATTCTAGGTCTTATTTTTTATCAGATAATTGATTGTGCATACAAAGACCTTCCAACTCTTCTTCACAGAGCAATTCTCAATCTATATCTATTAAATACTCCAAAATGCGCTGTTTTATTTGTAATTTTGTGTTTTTGGAGTGACTCATGTGTTCAGCCTTTTTTTTTTTAATTTGTTTTTGCCAAGAGCCTTGTGCACTGGGACTCCCTTTTTAACTTTTATTTAATGTGGAATGCTTCAAAACTTTGTAACATATAATGTGAGTTCCTAAAAATCATGTGTTCTCATCATTTCTTTCTTTGTTTTGCAATGAAAGTCAAATGTTTGTATTTGAAATTTTTATTTCCTTATTTTGGGTGTGAAGCCACTTTATTTATCTTTTCAACTGTGTTCTGCTAGAATGCTTCAGTGAGGTTAAATTCCAATGGGAGTTATTTTAAGATCAGTTGTCGATGTGGTTTTACTTTGAAAATATTTTCGTCAGCCCGTATTTCAAACCTGCGTTAGTTGATACCAGGCATGCATCATGCAGAAGCTAGCAATGGGAAACTTCTGGAGCGGCTGGGGGAGCAGAATCTACCTAATTATTCAGGTGCTGATTCTGCTGTTAGGTCTGAAGTGGGCAAGAATGCAATGAATGAGGATAATCTGATATTCCCACAAGCATCAGATGTACGTTAATACATTTAAATGTTGATGATGCAGCTTTACTTTTCATTCTTCTGTTTTTTTTTTTTTTTTTAATTTCCCCTAGAACTAGAATGTCCTTTTGTTGGAGACCATTTTGTTTTCCTTGATTATCTGAGGTCATGTGAAGCTTTGGTATCAACAATTTAGAGAATAGTACTTCTCATCTGAAGTCATACACAATCTAATTTGAGCCATGTGGTTCAGCATAGTGCTAGGTGACCTTAATCCAAGAATCTGGCTTCCTTATTTCATCATGTCGGACCACTGGTTTTGCCTCTGGTTTATCAATACAACAAAGTCGCGTTGTCTGGCAGATTATCTAATGGCCACCAACTTATGCCTTTGCTCATGGTGACTTATGTCCCTGTTTTTGTTGTTTATCTTCCCAATGCCCATGTGGATTGCTTGCGCTTTTTCGAGCTATCACATAACTGTTGAGATTTAAATGCGTCTAGCTCCATGAATACTAAAAATGGACAATTCTTTTTTTTGTTTCATAGAAAGACATGTTTCTGGTGGACCTCAACTGTAGTTTAATTTTAACAGTGCGATACTTCAAAGGATACTACTGTGAATCGCTTGTATATGAAATTCTTGTGAGGGAAAATACATAAATGTGCTAATTTTAAAGAGCCATGGACCTATGGTATTTGGGCTGTAAGAGGTGAACTTGCTAACATCAATGGTCCAGTGCCTTATAATGTATTCTGTTTTTCAGATGATGCAGTACGGTAAATGCTTAAGTGCCAGGAACCTCATCATAAAAGACTTTATTTAGCTTTAGTTATTTAGCTATGGGATGGATCCGATCCGATCATACATATACCTGGCGTAATTTGCGTAATAGAATCAATACTTAGGACTTTAGATTCATAGGATGCAGGAATTATATCAGAGAATTATGTTTTACTCTTAATGGCATCCAATCTTTTGTATTTTTTGGTTATTCACTTTATTTTTTTTGTTTACTGAGAAGTCAGAATCCTAATCAAGTAACTATGTTTGAACTTGTCTGCTCCCTGATATAACATACATTTACATTTTTCAAACTGAATGAATAGTGAGATGACCTCGTAAGTTGGATGGGGACCCTGCTCAGTCAGTTTAAGTGCAGATTTGTGAATCATTGGGCGGGCAGGGGTTCATCACAAGTGGGCATGAACTATAACCAAGCAAACATTAGTAAGCCAACCATGAATTCCTGAACTGTAGAGGGAGCCATCTGAGTGATGATGGTAATGTTAAATCTTTCTTAGGAAAATATTTACCTGGCTGTTGCTGGCCTCTTGGTACTATGTCAGCTAGTTTCATACGCAGTGTGTAATGGATTGTTAACTGTAGTAAGATTGGTCTGATGCTCTGCATCGTGTGATCTAGTTCTCTTCATTAAGTATTTCAGATGTTTCTTGATCTTCATACATGTACTAGCTCCTGGTGCATTTCATGAATGCTTCAACAGTATCACCTAAACTCAACTGCACATACATGCTTCCGTTAGTGTTGGTGCTAAACAGGGATAAACATAGTTTCTTGTGTCTGTTCTATGCCACAGGCTGGATTAGTGGGCTCTTTTGCAGAGCCTGCTCAGGTTCCTAGAGATGCTGACCTATCCCCTGGGCAACCTTATTGGCCCACTCGACCTTCTCGAAAGCTTGGATTTATTGGGAGAAGAAGTATCTCTGACCTTGGTGCTGTGGGTGATAATTTTGGCTCATCCAATTTTGGTTATGGAGGCTATCATAACCAGATACACAATCAGGCAATGCTTGAGGCTGCGTTTCATAAGCTTCCTCAACCGAAGGACTCAGACAGGGCAAGGAGTTAAACACCTGTGTTACACAGTTTTACGTTACGTTTTGTTTGTTTATAAAACTTACAGTAACTCTAGTATATGTTCATACAATGTTTGTCTGCAACAGAGGCGCCCTGTTGACACACCTCTGAGCTTTCCTCAAGTACAGGCGCCCATTGTGAAGACAAATGCTTTTTGGGAACGATTAGGCAGCGACCCTTGTTCTGTTGATACACTTTTCTTTGCATTTTACTATCAACAGGTATCTCCTTATATAGATGACATACTTTTTTATGCCTTACATGTGCATGCGCTAGAATGAGTATTTTCTTGAGTCCTCTTCTATAAGGTAATACTTTCTCTGATTCCCTCAATCATAACTTGCTGGACTGGTGTTCTGCAGAATACTTATCAACAATGTATGGCTGCAAAAGAGTTGAAGAAGCAATCGTGGAGATATCACAAGAAACACAACACATGGTTTAAGCGGCATGATGAGCCAACGGTAGCCACAGGTCAATATGAACAGGGGAGTTACATTTATTTTGACTTCCATGCTTCAGAAGACGATACGCAGCCTGGATGGTGAGTTTAATTGACTTGTAAGAAAAGATATTCCCACTGCTTATGCATGTATAGTAAATAGAGTGTATTTGAAGTTCTTTACTCATGAAAGTTTCATTTTTATCATACCTCGACTGCTTTTTGCACTTGCCTCTGCGTGCTTTTTGGATAAAGTCTGTAAGCAACATCCGGATAATAAAATCTTTACCTCTTCCTTCTTGTCAGAAACGTTGTTTTAATTTCAAAATTTTATACCCTTAGGTAGTGTGTGCCTGCCTGTGTTTCGCAAGGCATGCGCCTGAACATGCTCAGCTGGTCAATCTGCCTGAGCCATGCATGTCCAGTGCAAGTTTGTGCGACTGTTTTCTACAGTCTCAGTGAACAAGTTATCTTGATTTCCAGCCACAAGTAGTTTGGAAAAATGCAAGATAGAACTTTTACTGACAGCTTGCATGCCTTCATCAATTCGATTTCCAGGTGCCAGAGGATCAAGAAGGACTTCACATTTGACTATCATTACCTTGAAGACGACCTAGTGTTATAGGTGACCTGTAGATTCTGCTGCAGTGGTTATGAACCCTGACTTCATTGTTCGTACCATACTAGTTATACTGGTAATTTTCAAAAGCCTTCTGTTTTCGTTAATTTGCAGACACAGTGCCGTTCTTTTTACATTCTGTTTTTTAAGCTTTATGACATTTGCTTTCCCTGCGCTTGCTTACACGACCTTTGGCTTTGCCAGTGCAGATAGCCAAAAACATCCCGTGTCCTCATGTGCATAACAATCCGCAATCCGGTTGCAGGTTTACTGCTACATTGAGATTCTTAGCTTTCTCCTCTTTCCTTGGACCATTTGAGTTTCTCCGGATGCTGAAATGTGATCCATTTTCACAGAAACTAGTAGCCTCATCTCTGGACCGTTCTGTAAATTTGATCACCGTGTCCTTATGCTCTTATATGACAGAATAGTTTTATCAGTTACCCTCACCTTTAACTTTCTCTGGACCGCTTGAATTTGAGGGAGCAACTTTTCTGCTCTTTACTGGAATCATCCATCATTCAGATATTTACTTTTGGCCTGTGATAATGATTTTTTGAAGAGCAGTTACAGCAATCTTGTGTCGTACATATTGAAATTAGGGTTGGCTGAGTCGCTAAATGCGCCAAGATACGCCTTACGATCCGACGGACTGGTGAAAAGGCTTTGGTATGTTGACTTATATCCCGAGGAAAACGGCACTTGCTGAGGCTGTGGTCTCTAATCTGGTGGTAATATGCCAAAAGTAACTACCAAATTAGAGAGTTATTCACCGTTGCGCAGTGTTTGTAATTTGAAGCTGGCATTTATGTTGCCAACATTATTATTGCGGAAAAATTCGGAGTAGTAGGAAACATGCAAGGTCTGCGTGCTCTCTTCCTGCAGATTCACAAAGCGTAGTCAGTCAACAATGCGTGGAGGCTTTTTGTTCCAAGGGTTCAAATACAAAAATCGTCGTTTCATGTTGGTAGATAATTGGTAGCTTTTCACACGCGATCCAATTTTAACCGGCGATTCGTTTAGTCAGTTACTCGTGAGTTACGTACGGGGTTGGTTTTTACTAATTGGGTAGTCAATGGGGGTGATCCAAGACATAAGTTTGTAAGCTAAAGGTCTTAGATTTGATTCCTCAGTCCATCCCCGGTCTCAGAAACTTGGTTAGTTTACAAAGCACAAGAATGGCTTAGGCGTCCTGTTGGTCTTTGTATCTGGTGGGCCGTGGTGATGGGCTTATCTAATGGACTGTTGCTGCTTCGCCAGTACCTTAAATTTCTCATGACGGATGAGGTCTTTGATTTCTCATAAAACTTGGTTAGTTTTAAAAGGACAAATATGGCTTTGGTGTACCGTTGGTCCTGGGCGTCACCGTTTGCATGTGGTGGGCCGCGGTGATGGACTCATCCAATCGACCGCGAATGGATCCCCTGCCAGTCAGTTAACAGCCGACCGCTCTACCACTGAGCTACTGAGGAACAACGGGAGATTCGATCTCATAGAGTTCAATTCCCGTTCTCAACTCATAACCAATATGAGCTCGAAGTTTCCTTCGTAACTCCCGGAACTTCTTCGTAGTGGCTTCGTTACATGCCTCATTTCATAGGGAACCTCAAAGTGGCTCTATTTCATTATATTCCATCCATATCACAATTCCATTCATTTCATATACCTTTGGTATCATTGACACAAGAGATGTCGTTTCTAGTCTATATCTTTCTATTTCTATATATGGAAAGTTAAAAAATATCATATAATAATCCAGAAAAGAAATCGAAACAGAAAAGAAAAAAAGGGAGGTTTGTGATGATTTTGAAATCTTTTCTACTAGGTAATCCAGTATCCTTATGCATGAAGATAATAAATTCGGTAGGCAGGGGATCATAGCCACCCCACCATTGGATCTTCCCCTCCTATAAAAGGGGGAAGATTCAATGGATCAAATTGTCAGGATCCTCTGCATCCCAATCGACCATGGGTGGGGATCACCTGCCATAAAAGCAGGTGACTTACCCACCTCCCACCCTTGATATGGGGTGGCCCCCTATATCAAGGGTGGGGATCCCCCTGCAGGGGATCCGGGTCCATCGACCATTGCTACTTCGCCAATATCTTAACATTCTGATAACGGATGAGATAGGTCCCAACTCCGTCTAAGTCCTTTCATATAAAAAACAAAAATAAAATAACATAAAACAAGCTACCAAAAAGTTTCGAAAAGTGCTTATAAATTTGTTTTAAGAACTTGTCAACATTTATATGTGTCACTTATAATACCAACTATTCTCTAGTTATTTCCTACTAATTGAGTTTACTTGATTGTTCCGAATTTACTAACAATTGTAATTACTAACCAAAAAAAAAAATTGTCATAATCGACTGACATTTAGTTTCAAATCTTACTAATATGTTAAAGAGACTCACTCCTATACAAAATTACCAATCGTAATTCGAGGTTTTTATCAACTTGTCTTTTATTTGAGTCACATACCAGCCCGTGTTAGATTCTTTGCAAAGCTATTCCAATAATTTAAAACATCTTATTTTCAAAAATTAACAGCATGCTCTGGAAACTAATCTTGTACAGATTTCAAACTGTATTAAGTATTCCAACAATCTCCAACAATTAATTGGCTTAAATTTACTAGTTCTATCATAAAATTTCCAACAGCTTGTGTCTACTTGATTGCTTGAAAAGTTCCAGTTCTTAAAAAAAGTTATCGACATTTATTTTGTGGAGCTTACCAACATATAAAAATTAAAATTTGTTGTAAAAATCACCAGTTATCCCAATAATTTGTCGACATTTATTTGCAAAATTTCAAAACTTTTATGGAATTTTAAACCATTGTTGCAAAATTACTAATTGTTCCATTAATTATGTTTACTAACATCTATTTGCACAGCCTATCTAACGTGTTAAATTCACTAATGTTGCGTAAAATTACAATTTTTGTTAGTTATCAAATTCTTTTTAATTTCTTATAAACTTACTAATTGTTCCTTTTTAAAAAAAAAATTGATCGGAGATTACCAGCAGCCTAAATTGACCAACTTCTTAATGAAATTTGACTATTAAAAAAAATTGTGCAAATTTATTTGGGAAACTTAAGTTGCCAAATCTTTTATGAAATCAATTATCACTAGTTATTTAATCTGTTGCACATTACCAACTATTCTAGTAGTTCATCAAATATTTGGGGAATTTACCACATATTAATGCTAACTTGATTGTTCAAAAGCAGCAATTTCTACTAATTTTACCACCATTTGTTCAGGAGTTCACTAAAGTTATCAATTTTTATACAAAAAAATTCCTTTCCAAAACTACCAACTACTCCACTAATTTTTCAATACATCTTTTAGAGCTTAAGTCCGACTCTTATATGAAATTGCCAACTCTTATTCGAACCAGTCATCAACGTTTATTTAATTGTTTTGAAATTCCTCGGTATTCATATAATTACTGGTATATATACACACAGCTTGCTAATGTGTTAAGAGTTGTCAAATGTTACGTGAAATTACAAACATTTTTTTTTTTTGAGTTCATGTATCAGCTTTCAATATATTATTTCAAAAGTACTAACTGTTCCAATGATTTATCAATATTCAATTGTGAAGCTTATCAACAGGTTAATTGACCTATTTCACTACAAAATATCCACAGTTTTGAAAAGGATTAATAGCTCTCATTTAAATCAATTTCTAATACCAACTGACTCAATAGTTTATCTACAACTTTCCATTTTTACCAACTTATAGAAAACTTATTTGAGTCCATTTGCTAGTGTATGTTTAATTATTTTAACAATAATTAATCACATTTTTCTTTGTAATGGGTCAAAGTTACAAACTCTTCTAAGTAATTATCAACTCTTTGCCAAATTATCTACTTTCTAATAATTCACCAGCATACATATGTGAATTGCTTAAATTGCTAACTTTATTTGAATTAGTTAGCAACTTTATTTAATTATATCGTAGTTACCAAATGTTCCAATGATCTACTAAGATATGAAGCTACTATAAATTCCATAACTCTTATTTGATAAATTTAACGTGTCGGTAATTGACTCAATTAATTTTGATAAATTAAAAAAAAATCAAATAGACATCAGTAAGTAAATAAAATTACGGTTGGTAGTTTCGTAACAAATGAGTCATTTTGTCCCGTTGGTAACTTTACTCAAACATTAATCGGGTGGGTTACACTATGGCTTACACAAAACCATCATGCTTTTGTTCTCATTGCATGTGAGTTGTATTTCACATCCCATCGAATTTAATATTTTAACTTTACTCAAGCATTATCCGTTTTTTCAGCATCATTACTTAAATGATTCGATCCAAGAGTTCAAATGATTTATCAAGAAAAGGAAGGCATTCATTAATTCAAGATATATTTTAAGTAAGCACGACGGCTTTTGGTGGATCGAAATTAAAAGCATGAGGAAGGCAAGTCTAAATTTCTAAAGGGAAATTTCCATAAGTTGTGGCATATACATAGGCCAAACATAAGCTGTAGCATATGCTTGCACCAAAAATCAACTGGTCAAAAAGGGAAAAAAAAAACATGGTCAACAGTGCCAACAGACATGCAGATTTGCTGGTAAAGAGATTGGGGGGTAGGGCCGGAAAGTATCAAGTTTGGGATTTGAGTCCCGTGTGCATCACACATATATGTACATAAAAAAGATAAGTAAAAAAAAAAAAGATCAGTATCAGTAGCTCTTTCACTCTCGTATTGAGGCGAAGGATGAGTTTCGAGTTCAACCCCTTTCATCGAATATGGCTTTCCACAGAATTCGATATGTCCTTTATTTCTCAGTGAATCTTTCTAGGGGTGTAGTAAAGCAAGTCCGATTATGCCTATTCATAATCCTAAATGGAAGACAATTCGATCTCATGCAGGGCCACGACTTTGTAAAAAAAAAGAAAAAAAAGAAAAGAAGAAAACCACGTGAATCATGGAGGGGGCCATGGTCAAATTTTCACGTTAGGCATCACATTTAGACTTAATTAAGTTCTATTAAAGGAAGCTTGCATTTGGCCATTCAAAACAAAGCAGGCAACTGCAGGTGCACTTGCCAAAACAGCAGAGCAGGTCATCATCACCACTCGCCCCTCTCTCTCTCTCTCTCTCTCTCTCTACGAAGAATCTCAGCAACGACGGCTCCGTCGGCCGCCCTCGCCGACGGCGACCGGCGACCACCACCTAAAAGGTAAAAGGCGACATTTTTGGAATTTGCGGTATCAATGTTTTCCAGCTACGAAAAATCTTAACACTTTGGAAACAGTGAATCAGAGAGACTTGGCAAGCTTTCGACAACTCAATTCGAACTTTTTCCTGATTTTCACACTACCCGAAGCAAAAAATGGCTGGCAAATATCCCAGATAAAAAAGGAATTAGAAAAGGAGGGGAAGTGCTTACGAGTCTTTCACAAAAATTAACCCAAAAAAAAAATGCAGGGTGAACTTTCTCCAAGTTTCTCTGCTAATTTTTAGAAAAATAATTACACGATAGTTTGACAGTACTATAATTATTTCTAATCGTAAATCCACATATCATCACTAAACATAAATCACTCATTAATTAAAAAACTATGAGGTCATAAATAACGACAATTGGGATAGCAACTCCTTAATTTCTATCATCAAGAAAAATTCAAAAGAAAATAGGCACACCAAATGCAGCTTTTTTAGAGTTAAACAATTCAATCTACAAGATATAAGTTTTTCTTGGTATCGGGATAATTGATGCATTGAATTCAAGCCCTTTCAATTTTAATGCGATTTACTTTTCATTGAATTTAGATGTATAGAATTGTCAAGTCATTATAGTTTCATTCACGCACTTTGTCGCTTCTTAGTCATCTGATTTTGTTTTTGTCTGGTTCTATCCTATCATATTCTATGTTACAAGTCACATTTTGTGCGCTATGTTCTGTGCGAATCGTGCTCCCTTGGTCACACGTTCCTACCCCCAATCCTCTCAGAATGTGGAGACTCGAACTCCTCGCCTCTTTCCCTTCTCGGTCCACGGAAAGTTACAAAAAGAGCGGAAAATGGAGCACGTAAGGCAAAGGATAAATTATTTAATTTTGCGATATTATTTTTCTTAAAAAGCCTCTCATTCTGCAAATAAATTATTAGATGAGATTGTCTCCGCGCGTGATTTTCCATGAAACCCTCCTTTTAATCGATTCAACAACGATGTGTCATCAAAAGTTGTTTTTTTTTTTTTTATCGAGAGGAGGAACCGATGAGAGAGAATTATAGCCGTTGCATTCCGGAGGGGAGGCTCCAGTTTGGAATTTTGGATCCGCCGCAAGCGACCCCCATGACAGACAATGACACCTTCCCACTGATTATGGACCGAAATGACGAATGATGATCTCACTTGCTTGACCAATTCTGTCCTTATATTCTCTCTCTCTGTCTCTCTCCTCTGTATTCGCTGTTTCCCATTTTTATGACCTTGATTTCCTTCCTTTTGGAGCTTAACGCGATTTCCGGTTCCATCCGCGCTCTGCTTTCCCTTCTTTAGAACGTCCTCTCTGTTCTTCATCTTTTATAGTTTCCTCGGCTTCTCTCTCTCTGTGTTTTTATTTTTGGTTGTGGGTGCGTCGATTCTTCTTGCGGTTGTTGCGTTCTTCCATTTTGTTCAGCTGCTTCGCCAGTTCGACCATAACGTTCTTGCTCTTTCATTCAACGCCTTCATTACTGCTCTCTCTCTCTCTCTCTCTCTCTCTAGCAACCTCAACTACAAAAACCTACGGTGATACACAAACAAGAGCTTAACGTTTTACGCAACCCCCACATTTCTCTATTTCGTTTCTTTGGGTTGTTCCGAAATTGCTTCATCATCATCATCATCATCACATTTTTCCTCTCAGTCATTTATCAGTGATTCGGCCTCTCTCTTCTTTTTTTCCCTTAATATATCGATTCGCAAATTGGTTTCCTCTGTTTCCGTTGCATATATTCCTTCAATAGAGTTGGGATCTTTCTCTCGCATGCCTCCACGATCTCACTTTACGTGCGTGTGAATCGCGCACTTTTGGCCTATATTCCAAAACCCACCTCGCAGAAAGCCGTTTTTTTCTCCCCCCTTTCTCTTTCTAAAGTCACCCTGTCACGAAAGAGGAGCTGGTCTTTCGCCTTTTCCGTTCCCTCCACCATCTTTCCGAGAAAATTTCCTGCATCTCCCGGGAAAATTTACGGCGGGGAAGATGGAAAAAATCGATCTTTTCAAGTGGGTCTTGTGCGGTAGCGTTCTTCTCTTTGGGTTCAGTTGCGAGCATGTCGATGGGCTCGGTGTGAATTGGGGGACGTTGGCGACTCACAAGTTGCCTCCCAAGACGGTGGTGCAGATGTTGAAGGACAATGGGATTCAAAAGGTGAAGCTTTTCGACGCGGATCAATCCACGATGAGCGCCCTTGCAGGGAGCGGGATCGAAGTCATGATCGCGATTCCAAACGGTGAGCTCGCTGTCATGAACAGCTACGATCGAGCCCAAGAGTGGGTGAAGAAAAATGTCACCACCTATAACTTCACCGGAGGAGTCAATATCAAGTGAGTCTCTCTTAGGCCCCGGTGATGATTGAGTTGGAATTGGCTGGTCTGAATCAATGCTTCGGCTTAAAATCTTAAGTCCAAATGTAATTGATACTCGTGCAGTAGTTGCTCGTTTTCGCTTTCTTTATATGTGGGCATAGCAGCACATGAAACATAAGCTGTGGGAATATCTTATCCCTCCGTGGAACAACTTGTGATCTTGTAGCTTGAAGTGAGGTGTGTGCATTGGCATTTTTCGTCCCTTTTGTCCCGTGTCGGCATTTTCATATGGTTGTCTGGTTCCAATTTGCGAATGCGACATAAAATTAGCCATTGTTTGCTTCGTTTTGCATTCTACTAAGGCTTTGTGCTTTCTATCTGTTGCTGAAGATTTGTCCATCCAGGTTGACAGGGTATTGTAATCTTTCTGAAGTCTGCGTTAATGGTGGGCATCGTATCGTTGGATTGGAAGTAGTTTGATTTTGTAACTGAGGTTGTTTTTTGCGGTCTGAGTACCTTCAGTTAATGTGCATCCCTGTTCGTATGCAACTTGCTTGACATGTCTGTATAAAAGTAATGAAGCTTTCTTCGCTGTTCTAACCAATTGACGGAATGGCTACCAATCTTAATTCTCTTGACTCTTGTGCTTCGCATTCTGTCTCTTGATGTTATGCATATAGATATGCCAGGCAAGAAGAGTGTTCGAGTGGTGATTTAGTTGAAGAAATGTGATTTTTTTGCTTGTTGCTGTTATCGAGACAGCTCAGGATTCGGATTTGATGGCATTTGCCGTGGAAAGGAATGAGACTACCAGATATTTTTATGTTACCCTGAATTGATAGCAGTACTATTCATGATGCTAATTTGCAGTAGATAAAGATTGAGAAGAATAAAACGACACGCCAATCTGCATTTCATGTACCGATTTGTTAGCTCTTCTTGTTGGCTTGGTCCTGACATATTTCCTGGTTTGTTCAGATATGTTGCTGTTGGAAATGAGCCTTTCCTCAAGTCCTACAATGGCTCGTTTTTGAATGTCACCTTTCCGGCCCTTCAGAACATTCAAAATGCCCTCAATGAAGCCGGGTTGGGAGACACTGTGAAGGCGACAGTTCCTCTAAATGCTGATGTATACGAGTCCCCGGAAGACAACCCAGTTCCATCCGCTGGAACGTTCCGAACTGACATAAGTGAAGTCATGACCAAAATTGTGAAGTTCATGGTCAAGAACAATGCTCCCTTCACCGTGAACATTTACCCGTTTCTGAGTCTTTACGGCAATAAAGACTTCCCAGTCAATTATGCCTTCTTCGACGGCGCAACTCCAATCGTCGACCATGGGATTCAGTACACCAATGTCTTTGATGCCAACTTCGACACTTTGGTGTCAGCTCTTAAAGCGATCGGAAACGGGAACATGACCATCATGGTAGGAGAGGTGGGCTGGCCCACAGAAGGCGACATAAATGCAAACAACGGTAATGCGTACAGGTTTTATAATGGGCTCTTATCAAGACTTGCAGCGAATACCGGGACTCCACTTCGGCCAGGTTATATAGAAGTGTATTTGTTCGGTCTTCTTGACGAGGACGCCAAGAGCATTGCACCGGGCAATTTTGAGCGGCACTGGGGACTTTTCAGATATGATGGACAGCCTAAATTTGCGGTCGATCTCTCTGGTCGGGGTCAAAATAAGTTGTTAATTCCTGCGCAGAATGTGGAATATCAGACTCGGAAGTGGTGCATGTTTAATCCGAATGCCAAGGACCTGAGCAAGCTAACAGACGATATAAACTATGCTTGCACATATGCAGACTGCACAACTCTCGGGTACGGGTCCTCCTGTAACACTTTGGATGCAAACGGGAACGCTTCGTATGCGTTCAATGTGTATTTCCAGGTTCAGAATCAGGATCCTGATAGCTGTAATTTCCAAGGTTTGGCCATGGTTACCACTCAAAATATATCACAAGGGAACTGCAATTTCACAATTCAGCTAGTAGCTTCATCCTCCGCTTCTATATTGCCTTCACTGATTGTGTTGACAGCGATTTTGATGGCTTGTACCTTTTTGTTACAATAGTTTTGATTGTAGATATCAGTGTGATGATTTACTTGTTAAATGTTGTTAAGTTGTCTCTTCTATCTCCCATTTGATTGGTTTGTATTTTGAGATCACAATGTTAACAGAGTTCATCTTCCTTCTATCTTTTGTGTTCAATGGTTTGCATTCCGTCCCACTGAAGCTGCCTGAGCAAGAACATTTGTGCTCAATATTGGAGTTTCAATTCTGAGTGCATGAAATCATGATCTAAGAGTTCAATGGAGGTGGTGGATTTTGAACGGCTAATCCTGGTGCATTTGACTAGGCAAACATTTCACCGAAACAGGACAGAACCTATGCAATAAAATTGGGTTCGCGGCCATTCGTGCTAGATATTAGAGATTCAAATCTGAGTGCATGAAATCATGAACTTCGTTCGATAAAGGTGGCAGACTTTGAACGGCTAATCCTGGTGGGTTTGACCTGACAAACATTTCGCAAAAACAGAGCTGGAATCTCTTTCTGTGACAGTGGAACAGAGTGGAGATGAGAAGGTGCTTTTGAAATCAGGAGAATCTCTCTTTTCTGTGCCAAAGCAAGCTGATGATGAACAGGATCTGATGCCTGACTGCAATGGCCATCTGACTCATGCATGAAGTCAGGGTCAAACGGTTGGAATTGGATTTCTTTGTTGAATTCGTGCGGTCTAGGACATTAAAGCGCATGCTTGCAATGCAAATGTGCTAGATCATTTGCCTTATTAACCCTATAGTACAGCTGCTAAAGCGGTCCTCAGTGTGTGTATTGCTGCAGGAGATCGACAATATGGAAAATCTGACTGCTTCTACTTATCCTGAAAGGACATAGAGATGCATTATTCTGTCGCATTCTCTGGTGAAAATTAGTCTGTCTGTGTTGTAACTGCTGTCAGGGACGGTTACCAAAATGAAGAGCGTGAGTCTTAGGTCAACCCATCAAAGGTCACGCATTAGTTTGTTTTCTCTTTCCATCTTCAGTGGAAGGCCCGAAGTGCCAATATTCCTGTTCTTGCCATCACAGCACAGGCGCAACACCCGACTGGAGGGGCAGGTCACCATTGTTTAATACTCTAGTGTTCCATTAATTTTTCATAAGTAAAGTGAAGATAAGGGATGAAAACTTTAGGATGGTAGCCCACTCGAGTACACAAGATGAGCCAAGAGCCTACAGAGCTCAGCATGCAAGTTACAAAAAGGTGAACATTGAGAACTCTAATGTTCCATCATCAAACAATGCGTCCCATTTACTGTCCTTTTCAAGCCAATCTAGGGATCTTCACGCAGAGGGTCATCAAATGCACACAAGATGAGCCAAGAGTCTACAGAGCTCAGCATGCAAGTTACAAAAAGGTGAACATTGGGAACTCTAATGTTCCATCATCAAACAATGCGTCCCATTTACTGTCCTTTTCAAGCCAATCTAGGGATCTTCATACAGAGGGCCATCAAATTCTCTGTGCCCTAGACACTTGAAATAGAACATTAATATGCTGTGATGTACAGTGTACACTGAACGAGCTTCCCCCCCAGTTGCAACAATGAGACGAGTGATGACAGCAATGAACAATTCTCCAAAAAAGAAATCAGAGAGAAAGGAACATTGACCTATCCTGCAATGATGGATGGGCCTCAATTACCAGGATCAGAACTTTGCAGTTTTCTTCTTCCTGGTGACCAAAAGCATACCATTGAGTACCAAAGATTCCGGAAAGACGAACAAAAACTTCCCAAGATTACACAAATCTTTTCATATTGTACAGTAAACAATCATCCTTGAGTCCTCGCAAAGGCAGATGAGTCAAAGAGGCCACAAATACTTCTTTCTTACCCCAATGGCAGAGAAGTATCACAGATTGCAGCAAGGAGAACTCTATTCCATCAACATGTCTACCTGATCCAAATACAAGGAACGTCAATGTACAAATGTCATCATTCATAGAATCGTGGCTATGACGAACGTTTCGCTAGATATTGAAGCCACTCTTCGGGCGTTTCCTTCCTCATTTTCAGCATCTTTATTGTGGCACTTGTCAGGGGTATGGCTAGTATATCATAGTCTTTTGGAGCCTGCAACACGAGTTACATCATGTTTGAGTTATTAGGACAAAATAATGAACAGATTCAATGGAGACTGCACAAAGTTCATCAGAACAAGAATTAAACAAAATTAAAATGTCAAATTTCGCCAAGCAGCAAGCTTCTTCCGCAAATGGACTTGTGACGACAATGGAACCAATCAACGAAATGAAACGAGCTTGATAAAATTTGTATAATTAGCTTTCTCAAGTTAATCAGCAAGGACAGGGAAGTGAGTTCACACAGCTCGGTCAAAGAACGAGTTTTAAACATCAGGAATCCATTTTATACAATGTGCATATTGCTCATCTTCCAGGTAAAGGTCATAGTTTCGTAGCCAAATTGGAGAATTTGTGTTCTCTGTGCTCCTCCGACGGCTCTAGAACTGGAAGACTTAACATCTTACAGCAGTTATGGTCTTAGCTATAAACCTTGGGGACAGTAATCAGTTTCATATTGGCTTCCTCCAATGTTTTCTGACCTTTCCTTGAGTTGCATCTGGCACAAGCTGTGACCTGTCAAGAAAAAAAAAAATCAAGCACATCAACAAAGATTTCTTGAGTCCTCTCTAAAATAGAAATTTGTTTATTTGATGCTTCGCATATCACTCAGTTTCAAACAGAATGGTAATGATTTTATTATAGCATCAAGATTGAATCATTTTATGCAATCACATCTACAATGTGGTATATTATCCTACACTTACAGGACCTACATTATTATTCCTCTTGCTCATGTTTTTTCACAAAACCATTTCTCCAGGCATTGTCTTCTCATTTGTATGTTTAATTTGTCATTAAAATGTGGGGGTACCTATCATTCGTCGGCAATGTGGAGGGAGGAGAATGAGGAAGAAGGGGGGGGGGGGTGTTGTTTATCCGCTTTTGACTGATAGAAAGAAGGCAACGCATGTATGCAAAGACATGAAGAAGTCACAAGGACACACTGAACAAATGATCAAATCCAAAATAAAACTAAGATACAATTGGAATTCCCAATAATCAGTTATACCAAGCATATCATTTTACCAAATTTTTCCATTTCCATTCTCCCCCTCGTGCAATTGGAAGAACATGATCAATTGTCAAGTTCTCACTTGATGAACAATACCTGTGGAATGACAAAGCATCATGTCAACATGCAGAAACTTCAAATGGTAAAAGTGTAGACCCTGCTGGGATAATCTTTTTCTCTTAAGTGCTAAAGAATATGGAGTTGCATCTCGTTGACATGATTTTGTCGGATCATTCTAGAGGGAAAGAAAAGTTACAAGGAAAAGATTGCAGGTAATTGCGATGATAAATCAACTAGACTTTACCAAAAGAAACAGCATGTTACTTGATTCCAGTTTGCAAAGACGAGGAATCCAGCCTTAGAAAGAATGATTAAATGGTGGATAAGAAAAATATAGAAGAAAAAGATCATGCTTTATGATTTCGAAAGTGAACGTTTACAATGACTTTATTTTGGCCAAGTGTATACATGACTGAGTCCAAATCCTTAAAGATTTATTTTCCCTCTCTTCTGATAACAGTAGTTTACCATTCTAATATGAGGATCAAAGTTCTCATCCAATCTCATTTTAGCAATAGTACAATAGAGCAAAGCTACACCAGAGAAATGACTCCAAAAGGCAGATTAGGCATCCATTTCCTAAGAGTTGCAGTGATTGCAACCTTTCATCCCAGAAGCAGAATATCACACCAAAACTAGACAATGAGTTCCAGAGCCTGTCCTAATCTTCTACCAACTACCACCGATTAAAATATGAGGGAAATCGAATTGCTTTGAAAAGAAGATACTTACTGGCAACTATAACTGTCTCGATAGAATATGTTTTTACGGTTAAGATTAGTTCTGATGATTCTCCTCTTGATAACTTGCAGTAGATGAGGAACCTGAAGCATAATGGGTCATTAAGCAATTATGAAAATACAGTAGGAGATTAGATCAATGTTCAAATTAGAAATGAAAGGAATGGCCTGCCAGAAGTAAAAGCAGACTAACTGAAAAAAACAGAAGGAAGCCCAAAAGAGCTCCTCGAGTTCATACCCTTAAAACAGCTGGTATGTAGAATGAACCGCTTGGAGAGTCTACCGTCTGATCATAATACTCTAGCACATCAGCCTGGAATAAAGGCCCAAGCACTCAACTTTTGAAAGCTAGATCCTTGAATATCTGCTAGTGTGAAGCAGCTATTGATAGGGCAAGATGGATAAGCAGGCATTTGTTGAGACAGAAATGAAGGGGAAAAAAAAAGATGACAAACTGGAAGTCTATTAAATGCCAACCACTGCATTTACGATGCTTGCTAAAACATCACTACTAATAAGTTGTTGCGTCAAATATTGTTCTTAAAAGTGAGCTTCTAGCATAAAGTGTAAGAAAGATACGAATCAAATCCATCTGTTCTTACAAATGACAAAGCTCTGACCTTCTCCATGAATTCCAAGCAAATAGCACGTCTCCAGCTAACGACGTCAACAGGCCTGGAGCAATGTTAAAGCAGTTAGAGATTCTAATTTCATGGATAAGAGGCAGTTGGATTTCAAGGATACCACTAGGCGCCTATCCTCATCACAGAAAGCACAGACACAGTACCATAACACAAAAGGGAGGAAGAACTAATCAACAACTTATGCAAATAAGCAACCTCCCGTGAATTGTTGCTTCTTCTAACACCAACTATCTACTACCAGGTAATGGCACAAAGTCTACGAATACTTTCAGCTCCATTGCAACAAACCGAAGAAATTTTCGATCTTCTTCCAATATGATGCGCTTTGGGAGCAAAACACTCGCCAATAATTACGTGGGAGAATGTCAATGTCGTGCATATGGTTCTTTCTCCTATCTCGTTTGCTCTCTGAATACATCCTCGATTCTACCAAGCAGTTATGACAAACAAACGACGGTGGACGTAACAAGCGAGCTCAACGATCCATTAACAAGCAAGTTATAAGTTCCCCTGTTCGGGGGGAAATCAACCAGAGAAGCTTCCGATGTGATAATCAACTAGTTGACCAGTCCCAACGAAGTTACATCAAGCTAAGAAGACAATCTTCATTCGAAGCTGCGATTTTGCAGAGGTCAAAAGCATGAGAAATGGAGATTAACGAGGGACCTGTAAGCGATGTCCAAGACGAGCCCTCGGAAACACGCCAAGTCGTCGGTCTCGGCGTCACTGTCATAATCGTACTCGTCTAAACTGTCAGCCACGGCGCTCGAACGCGCGAACTCCGCTCTGAGACGTCGAGATTCGGTGGCTGCGGAGTGCGAGCTAAGTCTCGCGGAAGCCGACCGGAGAAAACTGAGACCGTGCCGCCGGAGCTGGGCCGGCGCGAGATTGTTGCAGAAAAACAAGTCTTTCGGCTCCAATGCGGAGGAGGAGGACACCCCTTCGCCATTGAAGAGGAGCTTCACGCGTCCATGAGCCGCGAACTGAGCCATCTTCAACCGAAGGGACTCTTCCTCGCTGACCTAGAAGCTTCTCAGAGAGAGAAAGCGACGGAGGTCTCCTTCCCCGACGACTCCATTCACGCCCCTAGCGGCGACTAATCATCTCTCCCTCTGTGACTCCATGAACATGTCTGCATCGGCATATCCACATCGCCCGCCGTTTTGCTTTCTTCAGGCGAGTACCGTGAGCAGCGATGGCGAATTTTGCCCATCTTCAAGCCCACTTGCGGCCCAAGAAAATTGAGCCCATTTCTGCATTGGGAGTCTGCAGTTGCAGAGCAAATTGGAAAGGAACAACCAACTTTCGTCACGGTCCGAACAACATCTCATTCGCATAACAATGGTCGCCCCGCAGCTTACGTATGAAATAGAAAGCAGCAACGGCGACGTATAAGGCTAAGGAGCTCGTGTCTTCCGACCCTCTTGTCGTCTTCAGGTGGTGCTGTCTCTCCGTCCGGTTTCTCTCTTTCATGCGCATTACTGCTGAATCGCGCTGTGGCAAACGCGATTGTCTAACATGTTGCGATCGTGTTTTAAAGGTACAGCAAATAGTCCTTCCCGTTCTGGTCGGCGTGAAGAAGCTGCTGTCTCAATAGGGAGTTAATTCTAAGGCAATCGAATTGGATCAGGAGACTGAGTCTCTGTCTCCCTCTTCCTTTCTAGATGTTCCCTGCAGTTCCTGTTGTGCCTGCAAGGTTGTAGGTGGATGTCTGTATTCACATGCATTACGAATTATGTCCAGTTGTGCTTGTATTTGTGATGTGGAAGTTTTAGTTCATTCGGCTGAAGTCGAGTGGAGTTGCTTTGCGAGTTGGACCTTGTTAACTAACTTCGACCTTGATCCATTTCTACGGTAGCCCGCATTAGAGATTTATTGATCTTGAATTGCTGTGTCCCTAAGTGAGGATCATATTCGTATTGACAACAGAAGATGCTGAGAAGATTATATATGTCATATGCCAACAGCATGATCAAAGTGAATCAGATAATGTCTGAAATAATCTGTAAGTTAATGCCCGTTGAGAACAGTGACCCTCTTCAAGTCAACTTTACACTGAACAAACTGAATTTATAGTCACAGGTGTACCTAGGATACATCAAGGTAAGCAGCTGAGAAAATGCGACAAGCATATAACTTTTTGTAGAGTTCTGTGAAGGGAAGTTGAATAAGTGCCTCGTGCTTTAAATAGAAGCCTTTTCAAAACTTATAATGAAAAATAACCAGAGGATTTCCTCTTAGAAATCTGAGATGAAGATATAATCAGACCAAATTCAGTGAATGTATCCGAATCAACCATTGATAGGATGATTCCTAACCTGTCTGATAGAAGAAAAAGCAATCACTAAAGGCATTTTCCATAGCATGTCTAATAAGAATATGCTCTGCTTCTATCATGCTTGCCTCTCCCCTATCCACCTGGGAAATCAACTGAACTGAGTGCAACGAAAGAAATTTAAACCTCTGACTATATCACAGCATTTAAACAAGCCGATTTGCACATAAATTTCAATTTGCACAACCCATCGGTATTTTTGAATCAGAAATGCTTCTCATTTGGTAACTTGGAAAACCCACAATGCAAAAGCAAGCTGGGGGGCATGTGGTATTTTTTTATTTTTTTTTTAAATTTTGCGCGGGTGATACATGTTAGATATCGGACAAAGGTTATACTTGCGAACCCCAATGTAATTGCGAACTAAATTGGACTTTCAGCTTTAAAGGGGGCTAGATTCGTTTCCAAACTTGTTATTTATCCGCTCAATTAGCACATTAAGCATTGGTGAAGGAAGTAATGGGCGTAAATGTCCTCCTATGAGCATATAATCGCTTATTCCCAAAATATTGAGATAAGTAGTGAATATAAGCTTTTTTTTAACAAGATATATACTAGTGCTGTGGAAAGTCAGAGAAAACGTATGTGCAGCTTGAATCTCTGGCAATCAAAAGTGAATAAAACATACAAACGAATGACCTGGGGAGGTGAGTAATAGTACCCGTAGACTGTCATTGACTCTTCGACTTAAATAATACACATATCTGGTAGTTGCCTTGTTCATCAGAAAACTAGGCCTTGAATGGACAAACATTGAAAATCTTATGAAACCCCAATTTCCTTCCTCTCATTCGAAAAAATCTGAACCTAATTCGGAAAACACAGCTGCCGCTACCGTCGCAGCCCTCTGCATCCGGCGTCACTCCGTGCATCTCTTCGTCTCTCTGTCTCTCTCTCTTGCCGTCTCCATCTTTGGTCTCTTACTCAGTCTATCTCACAACTCCAACTGTTGCTGGATGGTTGAGCTCCTCTACACAAAAGAGCTCAATGCTGCTTGAATTTCATCCAGTCTGCCTTGACAAGCTGTATCTGATCGATGGCAGCGAATGCAGTGGCTTTCACCATGCGATGGCCTTGGAGGCATTGAGCTCCATGCTGTCGAGGGAGCTTCTCGCGGTCACAATCACAAGAACAAGTGATTACCTCAGATATGTGCTATTGGCATTATGCGGATTAGCTAATCCTTCTACTTCGTGCTCTTTCAGGTAATTATCGGTGTTGATTTGCGATAAGCAAATCATGTTGCTTCTCGACACCTCGAAGAAACTATCCTTCAGTAAGCTCATTGCCAATGGAGAGATGGTGATTGTGTACGAGAGACACGATATGATGAAGGCTGTTAAAGTGTGCGAGGGGTTGATTTTTCAGAACCGTTTCGGCATGTTTAAACATTCCGATTGGATAGGGTTACCCTTTGGGTCCAAGGTGTATAGAAACAAGAGCGGATATGTCTACTTGCTGGCTCCTTCTCCGGCGTTGTGGACTCTGGTATTAAGCCACAGGACTCAAATCCTTTACATTGCAGACAAAAGCTTCGTGATCATGTACTTGGAAATAGTTCCCGGTTGTCATGTTCTCGAATCTGGAACGGGAAGTGGTTCATTAACCACATCGCTGGCGAGGGCTGTGGCTCCTACCGGTCATGTGTATACATTTGATTTTCATGAACGACGAGCTGCATCTGCGAGGTAATATTCATGAGTCCTCACTCTGGTGATGTACCTTACATGTTGTAAATGGGAATGCCTTGCTGTTTTGTTTGGCTGCTTGGCTTTATTTTTTGGCGTCTTAGTTGGCTACTTTCGTCAAACAGTTTTGTTGATTCCTAGTTTTAATTTCAAGCTTTTGGCATGCTTAAGTTACTCCTTTGAGATCCCCTAAGCCAAAACAAAGTGTAATGCAAAATTTCACTGTTTTCTTAATGTCTTCCTTTACCTACGTATAAAGTTTTACACTTTGTTTGGTAGGGGTGACTTGAAAGAAAAAGCAGAGACTCGATAATTACAGGAGAAAAGAAGGAGAAGTGGTTTGAAAGGATCGAGTTACAATGATGTCGGGATGCTAATGACTAATGAGAAAAGTAATGGAAAAAATGCAATATGACATTAATAGGATAAGAATTAAAGTGACCAATAAGAAAAAGCTTTTTCGTAATGCAGAAACCCCTCCTAATCCTCCCTAATTGGACGGATTATAGGCATTTACAATGTACGTAAAAATGACTTTACTGTTGTAATATTTATTTCATATTTAGATCCATAATTAGTGGTCTAATTGATGGAATATTATAAATTCCATTATTAGTACGCTAGTTAATGTGATTTCATATTTTGAGAGATTTGATTGTCATATTATTAGGGATCTTATTGTACGTGATTGATTCCTTTATTAATATATATAGGATGATGCTCTAAGAAAAAGATCATCAATCCATTTCAAAAACTTCTTCCTTTTACGTAGAATTCTTCATGGTATCAGAGCTAGTTTTCTGGTTCTCACCTTAAACCACATTCTCCGTTGTCGTACCATCACCATCACCACCACCACAATTTTTTTTTTCACCACATCTCTTTGCCGAAGCTTGCAACTCTCCTTTTTTTTTTGCCTAACCTCGGCCTAACTAGAGGTCACTTTTTATGATCTAATCAGATCATAACCTATTTTTTTCTTCCATCTCGAGTTATCGTCATTTAGCAGTGATGCCAGAAAATTCTGGTGATAAGATCGATTCTCTTACTTCTGAAACCGGGCGGAAATATGAAAAAATTCTCTTCCCCGCCAGTTCGGTTCAGTTTGGTGGCCTTAATTACCTTCTTTGGTCACAGTCTATGATGATCAGTATTGCGTCCGGAGAATGTATTGGTTTTCTTACAGGGGAGAAAGCAAGACCTACTACTCCTCAGACGGCCCTCTCGAGATGGTTGGCTGAAGATGCCTCTGTGAAGGCATTTCTTTTGAATCATATGACTGATGGTATTCGTAAACAATATATTTTTATGCAGACAGCACGAGATATTTGGGTATCGATTAAGGATACATATTCTGAGACAGGAAATGATGTTCAGATTTATGAATTGATGAAGAAGATCCAGGATATTAGACAGGGAGGTATGTCCGTTAGCGTTTATTTTTCAGAGCTGCGTACTTTGTGTTAGGAATTGGAGGTTTATGATGACACTTATGAGGGACTTGCTGCGGATGTCGTTGTTCGACTTCAACAAAAAGAAGATAAGAAACGTGTATATCAATTTCTTATGGGTTTAAATCCAGAATTTGATATCGTGCGTCAAAATATTTTGCAAAAGGATCCTCTTCCTACCCTTCAGCAAGCCTATGCCTTGGTACATAAGGAAGATAACCGGCAACGCTTATATTCTATGACTCCTGCTCCTGCTCCTGACCGTTCGGCTCTTATCATGTCTTCCACCTTGAGATCCTCTCAAGTTCATATCCCGCGATCAACAGATAAGCCATCTATCCGCTGTGATTATTGTGGTAAACCTTATCATGTCAGGGAGCAGTGCTGGAAACTTCATGGAAAACCACCAGGAATCGGTAAGGGCAAAGGCGTGAATAAGGGTCGTTCACAAGCTCATGAAGCCGAGGTGGTTGGACCAGCTGGTTCTGAATCTGCAAGTCCTAATGATGTTGGGAATTTTGTCATCAAAGAGGAGATGCAGCAACTTATCAAGGATATGATTAATCTGAAGAGTCCTAATTCCTCTCATGTGGCATCTAATGCATCTGCCATATCTTCTTCTACCACTAATTCTTTTTCAGGTATATCTTCATATTCATTTCATTGGATCATAGATTCGGGAGCCTCTGATCACATGACAGGATGCTCAGGTCAATTTGAATCATATAAATCATGTTCCGGACATGACAAAGTTAGGATAGCCGATGGATCTTTTTCTCCTATATCGGGAAAGAGATCAATTTCTTGCACTCCATCCTTGACATTATCTTCGGTTCTTCATGTTCCTAAATTTCCAAATCAATTACTTTCAATTAGTAGTCTTACTTGAGATCTCAATTGCAAAGTAATCTTTTATCCCACATATTGTGTCTTTCAGGACTTGGTGACGGGGGTGAAGATTGGCAGTGGTAGTGCATGTGATGGACTTTACTGGTTAGATGGATTACCGGCTACACCTATCCAGGCTAGCACTGCATATTCCAATTCAGCTGCTATTTCTTTTCTGCGACAATGGCATCGACGTTTGGGGCATCCACCACTTCATACTCTTTATTCATGTTTTCCTAGTTTAGAGAATCAAATTAAAGATCATCAGTTTTTTTGTGATACTTGTGCTTATTCTAAGCAGACTAGAACTATTTATCCAGAGTCAAATAATATAAGTCTTGTTTCATTTGATTTGATTCATTCTGATATTTGGGGTCCTTCCCCTATTAAATCTATTACTGGGTATGATTGGTTTGTGACCTTTATTGATGATTTTAGTAGAGCAACTTGGGTTTTTTTACTTAGACATAAAAATGATGTTTTTGAGTCATTCAAATTTTTTTCAAAATAATTCAGATCCAGTTTAATTCTACCATTAATGCTCTTCGAACAGATAACGGGAGCGAATATTGTGCCTCTTACTTTCAAAATTTTTTACGAGAGAATGGTATTCTTCACCAAACTAGTTGTGTGGATACCCCAGCACAAAATGGTGTGGCAGAGCGAAAGAATAGACATCTTCTAGAAGTTGCGCGTTCACTTTTGTTTCAAATGCATCTCCCGTCATCCTACTGGAGTGAAGCCGTTCTTACAGCTGCCTATTTAATTAATCGTATGCCATCTAGGGTCCTGCAAAATAAAAGCCCAATTTTTATGTTGACTGGGAAACATTCATTTGTTCTCCCACAAAAAATATTTGGGTCTGTTTGTTTTGTTAGGGATCATCAAGTGAAGAGTAAATTGTCTCCTAGGAGTCTAAAGTGCATTTTCTTAGGTTATTCCTCTTCTCAAAAGGGCTATAGGTGCTATCATCCATCCACTCGTAAGTTTTATGTCTCTAAAGATATTATCTTTAATGAGTCTGAATCCTTGTCGCGACCCTCTCGCGCGCGCGGAGGGCTAATGGGCCGCCCGATCGCTGGCTGGATCGGACGCGGGCCTCTCCCAAGGCCCATTACCCAAGTCGCAACTGCTGGATGTACGTGGTCGACCTTCAGTGCGGTCTAGTGACATGTGAAAAAGTGTACATGCCAAGGAGTCGCCACCAATCGTTTCGTGGAGGGTACGATCGGAAACCCTATCGAATAGTTGGGAGTGGTCTATTCGATCCTGCGGAAACCAGAGAAGTGGGTTCGGGGACTTAGTTACGCCAACTGTCAAAGTTGACGCCCTTTCGGTACCTAAGCTGAATGGTTTATCTGATCCTAGGATTTCATACAGATGAGTGGGGTACAGATCCTAAAACTAGGAGTTCATGCAGATGGGAATTACTACCCTACCAATCACAATCAATGGAAATAAGTGCGCAAATCAAGGATCCAGTACATGCGGATAAAACACATGAAATCAGCGTGGTATCCCTAATGAGGCCCTATTAGCCTAGAGAAGTATCAATCAAGGCTTAGGAATGATTTTGGCATGATTTGCCCATGAGGGGCAAAATCGTAATTTTGAATGATTCGGGGAAATTTACCCTTAAAAGGGTAAATCTGTCATTTTAGACGAATTGGGAAGTCACAAGACAATGGAAATAGGATTGGCCATCAATCCAATCCATTTCCTATTTTTCGGGAATTTCCAGGATTTTTCTGGAATTTTCAAGTGATTTTACCCTTGGAGGGGTAAAGTCGTCATTTTGGACAATGATGAGAACTGAAAATCTCAAATATTAGGGTTGGTCGTCCACCTGACCCAAACCCTAACTTCAAGCAATTTTCAGAACTCGATTGAGACAAGAAAGACGATTTTCCCATTAAAGGGCAAAATCGTCATTTTGAAAAAAGAGGCGGGACTCGAAAACCCGAACCCTAGAATTGGTCGTCTAATCGACCCTAATTCTCACCTTGGCATTATCGGCCTTATCTAGTATGCACAACAGAGGCGACTTACCCCTGAAGGGTAATGTCGTCAAGTTTCGGAAAATTGGATAAGAGACCCCAAAAATAGGGTTGACCAGTTGTCTGTGGTCAATCCTCGATTTTTGGGGATTTCTGGAAAGTCTAGGATTTTTCCACAAATTTTCCACATTTTTTTGGAATTTTCTGGAATTTTCTAGCATTTTTTTGGATTTTCTAAGATTTTTCTGATTTTTTATTATTTTAAAAATCATTTTTTTATTTTTTAATTAAAAAAATATGATTCGGACCGGGTCGACCCGACCCACTCGGGTCGGAACCCGGCCCAGACCCGGACCCGCGCGAACCTCGGCTCCAAAACGACGCCGCATCTCATTTTTTATTTTCGGATTATTATAATCTGATCTGACGGCCTACACCACGCCGCGTGGCTTGTCCGCGCCCACTAGATCTGATTACTAGATTCTACGGTCTAGATTAAGCGAAGACTCGACCTGAGCCGTTTGATTGACTTACTAAAACTAACGGACAAGATTAGAACCTTAGACTTGATCTGAGCCGTCCAATCCTACTAGCCTAAACGACGTCGCCTACCCACTTAGCCAAACGACACCGTTTCCACTCTTTGTTTATTTTCTGATTTCGAAAATCATTTTCAGTTAATTCTATTTATTAATCGGACGGCCACTAGAATTTAGGTTCGATTTATCTCAACCGTCCGATCCTTTAATTCGAATAACAGACCCTAACGGCCATGCTGACTCGACACTACGTGGACCAATCACTGAATGACATTTGGACATTTGACTCGCTGACCGCGCCACGTCAACTTCGTCTTCAACCTTGCGACTCCGGCAGAACGGACGGCTGTGCTTCTCCGGTGGTGATCTAACGGTGGAATCTTGACGGATCGGAGCGAGACCGGCGGCAATCGACTCGCGATGATCTCTATTTTAACATATCTAGGAATCGTAACATTTTATTCACAGAATCGCAAGAATCATGTAAAATGCCGAATACGGCCATGGGAGTTCGATCGCGTAATCTATCTAAAATCGCAGCAATTCAATCACAGAATAACACCGGTAGAGGTTCAGAAGACTCACCTCGAGCTCCGATTGAGCTCGCTCGGCCCAGATTGGGCTGGGGAAAGATGAACAGTGGCTCGGCAATGGAGGTTGGATTGGAAGACTCGATTGGGCGTGTTAAGACAAAATCGATGCAAACAAGATACGCGACGATGGTCAGTAATGTTCGAAAGGCAAAACGCATACTCTAAATCGAACTATCATAGTCGGAACTGAATCCCGCCATTAAAGCACAGTAAGAAAACTCGAGAGTTGAACTCACCTGTTTCGGAGCGATGGGTCGCGCGGCTGGTGGCGATAGCTTCCTCTCGACACGGGCGACCTCCTGGTGATCTTCGCGAGCTCTGGTCTAGCCTGTGAAGGCCCGACCGCCGCTCTGTAAGTTTGAGCTCGACCCTCGACAATGGCGATGGAAGGGAGCCCTTTCTCTTTCGTTCTCTCTCGCTCTCTTGGTTCTCTTTGTCCTCTACTAACTGAATCCACCGTCCTCCCTAACTGAAAGCGATCACGAGCTTATATAGCCTGTTGGATTTTTGGCGCCGAACGGTGGAGCTTCAACCAACTCCATTTGGCACGTGTAGTCACGTGCAAATAGGTCAGAACGACGTCGGGGAGGATGGACATTCTGTTTAATCCCATTTGGTTCTGCGGCCGGCTTTATTTCGCACGAATTTGGCAAGGATTTGAGCTGTTTTTGCTTTTGTTGACTTTTGCAGGTCCGGCGACCTTGACCGTCCGATTACTCCTTCCTTCGGCGACCATTGGCCTTGGGGTTGGTCTCGATCGGTAGGTTTCGAGGTAAAGAACAATACGCCCACCATTCCTCTTTCAATTAGTCGCGAATTGCCCTTCAATTTGGCGTTCGAAACTCAGTTCATCACTGTTCATCTGCTCGAGCTCTGTTGGGGAAGATGACACTGTAGCAAACCGGTTCGACCGGTCCGACCGGCGGTCTGACCGGTCAGAACCGGTTTCGACTCACCATTTTCGAAATTAAACCCAAATTAATGGGAAATTTTTGCAATTGAACCTCATAATCGAATCTAGGGCATGAATTCTATCTAGAAATGTGGTTTTGCCCAAAAGTTTTCATCAATTTCTACAAAATCCCCAAATTCTCATTTGATTGGAAATTGGGGATTGTGTAATTGAGGGTGCAAATGATCAAATTGGGTTAAACCACCTATGCCAATCGATTTAAAATGGTGAAATCCATTGGGTAGCATGTTCAATTTGTAATTATAGTCCTTGAATTGAAAGTAATTTCGATTATGCTCAATTTCAAGGACTAAAATGCAATTATGTTTGCAATTGAACAGCTTGTCCGAGCAATTAGGTCAAATTGAAATGGGGGACAATTAGATTGAATGTCAAGATCCTATAAAATGCCAAAATTGCAAATTAAAAGACTCAATTATTATTTTTTCTTCAAATTCAATAGTACGGGTTACAAAGGAACACCTAAAATTGAATCTGATTTTGATTTTTTTGTGAGGTCTAAAATACAAGGGATTAAAAGGAAAAATATTGGATATTTTTCCATATTTTTGTGACCTCAAATACTATTTTTCTTGATTTTTTAAGTGTTTTTCTATTTTCCAAAAATACTAAAAAATATGAAAAATATGAAAAATTATTTTTTGGTCAAGAATGGTTCCTTGGGCTTGGCCAAGGCCACCAAAGTTGATTTTGTAATTTTTTGACTTTTTATGATTTTTTTATGATTTTTCAAAAAATAAAAATGAAAAAGGCTGGGTCAAAAATCAGGTGTCAACTGCTGCCCCTCTTTGAGAGGAATCTCGTGAGAGGTTTCTCTCAAAGACAGGTGACGCCTGAGTCTAGACCGACTCAACTGTGGAAAAGAAAAACGAATCTTCACACTCAATCTTTCTTGTCCCGCTGGTGAACGTTCTGTTCTGCATTCTTTAGCTGAAGTGAGAGAGAAAGTAGAGAGACCCACCTGTTACTTACCTGTTGATTACCTGCCTGATGCTCGTACGGCATGCGCGGTGTACAACGGGATCAAGTGGATACCTAGGGACTCGTCTTTTGAGTATCCTAGGGCGATTAAACTCTAGCCTGTATGGTAGGCCGTACCAAAATGGGATTCCTATACTTAACAGGAACCTGTGAATGACATACCCAGTCTCTTAGGGATTGTCAGAAGTTTTGATCCGTATGGTGGATCAGACCATGAATAGGACTCCTTCCTGCTAGGAACCTATGGATGACGCACCCAGTCTCTTAGGGATTGTCAGAAGTTTTGATCCGTATGGTGGATCAGACCATGAATAGGACTCCTTCCTGCTAGGAACCTATGGATGACGCACCCAGTCTCTTAGGGATTGTCAGAAGTTTTGATCCGTATGGTGGATCAGACCATGAATAGGACTCCTTCCTGCTAGGAACCTATGGATGACGCACCCAGTCTCTTAGGGATTGTCAGAAGTTTTGATCCTTCAGGGGGATCAGGCCGAGAAATAGGATTCTTCTCTGTTAAGAACCTATGGATGACTCTCCCAGTCTTTTAGGGATTATCGGACATTTTGATCCTATATTCTAAGGAATTAACTAGGATTTATACAAGTGAGGTGTGCCTAACTTTCAGGCTTTATCAAATGGGCTATTCTGGGTTTAGGGGTTACCCGGAACCTCACAGAAAGCTGATTCCGAAAATTGTCCTTTCGACATGCGAGGCGTTATTCTGGGATTTGGGGATTCCAAGTATCCTGCAGAAAACTTAGACCTGCAAATTTGAAATCTCACAGAGGGATGATTTCGGAGATTGTCCTTTTGATATGTGAGGTGACATTCTGGGATCTGGGAGCTCCAAGTATCCTGCAGAAAGATCAAACCTACAAAATTGTTCATAAGAATGTGTTTTCCTGAGATATGGAATTAGCAGGGATCCTGTAGGAAAGTAAACTTGAAAGCTCTTCTTCATAGAGCAAGGCATCCTTCTAGAATCTGGGGTTACTGTGATTCCAAGAGAAGTTGTGCTCTTCTGAGATCTGGGATTGCCAAGAATTCTGCAGAAGTTTAGACATGTTAAACGTTTCTCACCAAGAGTGATACAAGCTATTTTAGGAGCTGAAGTCATCAAGAATCTTGCTGAAGCTCCAATCTAAAATTTTTTTTATTAAAGACACATCAACGGTCTTTAAATGATATCTGATGTCAGACTGACAGCACTTTAACATAGTCATGAAAAAATTTCAATGAATGCATTACGATGTTGGAGGTTATCCAAAACACCTTGCAAAATACAGAAGTGATCAAAAATTCCTTGTGGGGAAAGTTTGAATCAAACAATCTGACATTACCAAAAGAGTTTGGTTAAAATGTCCAACGGAGTATTCTCTTCAAAGAGGACTTCTCACCATTTTGAGATAATGGTCTTTTACCAAGAATGCTTTCGAATTTCCTATCAAACCTGCGCCTAGGGTTCAGGATTATTCGTAGTGAATACGCCCCGATCGATCAGGAGGACTTCCCAAGGACCGTAATGTTGGGCTCGGTCAACGGTTTTCAAAGGGGGACTTGCGTGCAACTCAAGGCTTTTGAAGAGGAGTCTTCAATGTCTGCTCCGGGTTTACAAGTCAAGAAGCCTGCAAAAATGAGAGAGAAATAATCTTGCTCGAACTTCTTCGAGCTAAGCTTAGACATTAAACCCTATGTCAATCCATGTGCCTTAATCTGAAAAGGCTCTTCAGGGTTGTAACGTAGGTAGGTTTGGGGACCAAAAAAGGCTTGTTTTTGGCTCAGAATACGCGAAGGGTTTAAACATTGGTGATCACTGCCGGTTTGCCGCCGATCTTGTCCCTTCTGGTTCAAAGAGCGTCTTCAGTTTTTGAAGTGCATTGATAGTCTTTGAAGAGCATTGTCAGCCTTCGAAGCGCACGTTTGTCTTTAGAGAACATATCTCTCTTATGTTGAGATGGTGTCAACATCTTGTCTATACTTACATCATCTGAGTGTGACATGATTGTTGACACCTAAATTTTGATCAACTTTTTTTTTTTTGAAAATTCATAGAAAATCCATAAAAAGTTGAAAAATTGAAAAATCAATTTTGGTGACCTTAGCCAAGCTAAATGAACCATTTTGATCAAAAAAATAATTTTCATAATTTTCATTTTTTTAATATATTTTCGAAAAATACAAAAAAAAAGAAAAAAAAAGAAAATCAAGAAAATCAAGAAAAATAATATTTGAGGTCACAAAAGTATATAAAAATAGTTAGTATTTTTATTTTTATTTTATCCATTTTCTGACCTCTTAAATAGTAAAATTCAGGTTTGATTTTAGGTGTTCTTTGATCATCATAAAATTGAATTTGGCAAAAATATTAGTAATGATTAAAAGGAAAAGGAGTGAAAACATCATCATTTAAAAGGAAAAGGGGACTAATCATTTTGTCTTCACTTTTGATTATATTATTATTTTTACTTTTTAATATTTTATTATATTATTATTATATTACTATTTCATTATTTTATTTTATTTCTATTTCTATTTATAGTCCCCCCTCATCATCCGTAGAGTCCCTTCTCCTCCTCCTCCTCTTCCTTCTTCTTCTTCCCCCTCTCTCCCACGCTCATTTCCATATTCTCTCTTCCCTTCCTCTTGTCATCACACCACTACCCTCCACATTTCTTGAGTTTCCGGTCGATTGGACCGTTGGATCGAGCTGATTTTTTGTGTACAAGATCTTCTTGACCCCTTCTTCATATCCACCGTTCGGATCTTTAAAAAAAATCTCTCAAAGTGGTCGCAAATCAGCCAAATCAGAAGCTGTTCCAGGCACGGGAACTGTATACCCGTCTACATTTCTTGAGTTTCCGGCCGATTGAACCGTTGGATTGAGCTGCTTTTTTTTGTGCAAGGTCTTCGTGACCCCTTCTTCACATCCACCGTTCGGATCTTCAAAAAGATCTCTCTAGGTGGTCGCACAGCAGCCAAATCAGAAGTTGTTCCAAGCGCGGGAACTGTTCATCCGCCGGTATTTCTTCAGTTCCCGATCAATTCGACCATCGGATCGAGGTAAAATTTTGTGTACAATGTCATCTGAATTCTTTCTTCATCTTCACCGTTCGGATTTGTGAAAATTGTTCAACGTCCTCCTCATCCGAGCTCGGATTATTGTTTATTTTGTATTTTTTTTCATATTTACTGTGTATTTACTTTATGTCATAGCATTTCTATATTTCGCATAAAAGACCCAGAATCGGAAGGCCGAGCCTCCTGTTGGTGTCTAAATATTTACTGTGTATTTACTTTATGTCATAACATTTCTATATTTCGCATAAAAGATCCAGAATCGGAAGGCCGAGCCTCCTGTTGGTGTCCAAATATTTGCTGTGTATTTACTTTATGTCATAGCATTTCTATATTTCGTATAAAAGACCCAGAATCGGAAGGCTAAGCCTCCTATTGGTGTCCAAGGTGTTTTATTTATTTATTTTCTGTAAATTATATTGTGCTACCCCAGAATCGGAAGGCCGAGCCTCCTGCTGGTGGTTTATACCCCCACACATTGTTGCACGAGCACCGACGGACTCCGACGTCGTAAAATTCACCGGATCCCATCTCCTTTGCTTATGTTTATGTTGTATAATGACTTAATAATCTTCTTTATTTTTTGCATTGTGTTGCGTCCTATGAAAACAAAAACAAAAAAAATGCTAGATTGGATGGTTGCAGATGAGCCACGTGTCGTGACCCGATGATTTTCAGAATAAAAAATATTTTTAACATTAAAAAAAATGAATTTCGAATTTTACAAAAATTAAAATGATTCGATTGTCACCGAGACGCCACGTGGCGAGTTAGGGACCGTTCAGTTGGGACTTATTTTCAGGAAATTAATAAAAAAAAATTCAAATAAAAAGTGAATTATTAAGGAAAAAAAATTGAGAAAAATTGCAGAAAATTCAATCAACTTAGGTACCGAAAGGGCGTCAACTCTGACAATTGACGTAACTAAGTCCCCGAACCCATTTCTCTGGTTATCGTAGAATTGAATAGAAACTCCCGACTATTCAATAGGGTGGTCCAATCATACCCTCCAAAAAATGATTGGTGGCGACTCCATGGCATGCACACTTAGCACATGTCACTAGATCACACTGAAGGTCGACTACGCATACCTCCGTTGCGATTTGGGTAACGGGCCTTGGGAGAAGCCTGCGTCCAACCAGACTGGACGGCCCATTAGCCCTCGAGAGCCCACGGCGAACCTCGAGAGGGTCGCGACAGACTGGCGACTCCGCTGGGGACTGGTTCTTAACCATTTAGTGGACTTGAGCCGATTAAAAAGTTGATTGGTTTTTCTGACATGTTTTATGTAGACGCTCTTCAAATTGAAGTATGTACTTTAACCCTTGAGTTGTTAAATGTTTTTGGCAGATTGGAGAAATAAGGGGTGTAGTCCGTGATTAACATTGTTTTATGCAGGTTGGCGTAGGAATGTATGTTGTGTGGGTGATTTGAAGCGCTGATTGATAAACTGTTATGCATGACTTGCATTGTGATGATCACGACACCTGAACACACACAACCGCGCCTAAAACCCCGGGCGCCCCTATAAGCAAACAATAGAAGGAATTGAAAATGGAACCTCCGTGAGGAAAAACACGGGGTAATCCATTTTTAATTTCGCTCACTTCGAACTATGGATTGGGTCCCAATGCAACGATAGTTGTGCAATGGAACCTACCCTTTCTAGAACTCGAGGTGGGAGCCTTTAAGCCTCAGGAACCCCACCATTTAGGTGTCAAAACTTCACAAGTTTACATACGCATGATTGATGTGTTTGACATGTCTTACCCCATTCAAAAGGTCTGTAAGTATCATTCCTTTCACCCATTGAACTCAGTATAACTTTTTTCATATGCTAACACGTCTTTCTACCCACCACAGGGGCAGGTAGCTTTAATCACGGAACCAAGAGTAACTCGTATTATAACTCGTCTCCGAGCCAGAATGGAGCAAGAGGAGTTGGGATCTCGCGTGAATAGTTTGGAAGGTCAGATGGCGTCAATGGCCACCATGCTAGCAGAAATGAAAGCCATGATGGTGGCTGCACAAGAAAGAAATCATGACCTCAGCCAGGATGCTCCGCCCGCACCCCCCAATGCTTCGAATGTGGCGCAAACTCAGGAAGAGAATGTGGCCGAGAATGTTAATCGAGTGTTAGCAGCTGATGCACTACCGAAGGCCGCGTCTGTAGTCATCGACCTAGAAAAAGACAAAAAGGAGAAACCCCCGGGCAAAATCGAAGAAGGCGCAAAGAGGCTAGCGAAGATAGAGGAATGCCTAAGCAGCCAAGGGTATGAGTTGGCTCGATTTGACAAGATATCACCATTTGCAAAAATTGAAGCGCCATCAGACTATAAAGAACCCGATTTCGTCAGAAAATACAACGGGACGAGCTGCCCCCGAGCCCACTTAAAATATTACCTACGCAAAATGGCACTTTTTTCTGACTACGTTCCCTTGCTGATGAACACATTTCAAGAAAGTCTGGCGGGTGCTGCTCTGGCTTGGTTCATCGAATTAGATTTGGAGGACTATGATGGATGGGAAGACCTGGCGGAGGACTTTTTACATCAATATAAGTTCAATACTGCTACAGCCCCTTCCAGAGAAGATTTGCTGAGGACCACAAAAGGGAAGAATGAGGCAATCCGCGCTTACGCTCAAAGATGGCGGGCCTTAGCAACACAAGTCAAACCGTCCATTCCAGAGGACGAGCTGGTCGACCTTTTCTTAAGAGCGTTGCCTTACGAATATTTCGATAGGCTGAACACATCTGGTTGTCAAACATTGGTACACCTCATAAAAATCGCAGAAAGGCTGGAATAGGCGATGAGGGAAAGGAAAGCACCAGAAATCGCAACAAGACGCCAATATCCGGCCCGAAGGGAGAAGGAGGCTGAAGTTGATGTGGCTTTCGTACCAAACCCACCCAACCCTAAGCAGTTCTCCAATTCAAGTACAGTGCAAGGAAACTCGTCGATGTCGGTACAGAAACCATATGAACTAAGGAGGAAGTTGCCTCCCAAGCAGTTCACCCCCCTGCCAAGGCCGTTATCGAAATTACTTCCTATGTTACTAGAGGAGCACTTAGTGGCTAAGGAGCCTCCAAGGCCGAATCCGGTGAAATTTAACGGGTACGATGAAAGCCAGTCATGTGCCTATCACATGGGAGAGAAGGGCCATAACGTAGACAATTGCATTGTTTTGAAGCACAAGGTACAAGCCCTTATCGATAATTGCATCCTTGAATTCGACAAAACGGAGCCGAACGTGCAAAATAATCCACTTCCTGATCACCAAACCGTGGGGGTGATCTTCGACAACAAGCTCGACCGGTTCTTCTCCGAGGATTCCAAATGGTCGAAGGACGAGGGGATAAAAACGACATCGGAGGAACTTGATTTGACCAGCTTGTCTTTGGGAGATTTTGTCAAATCACTCGACGGCGACGCTCCTACCATGGAGTAAAGAGATATCTGTCTCTCTTCGACGCATCTAAATCCACATTAGGTGCCTCAGGCTTTTTCTTACGTGTTGTATTGTCATATAAGTATAAAAAAAAAACCAAAAAAAATCATCAAAAAAATCAAAAAAAAATGGGGACGTGTGGGAGCCACAAATCGGTCAATGACGAAAAAAAAAAAAAAACTGAGACCTGATTTCCCACATGTCTCCTGGTTTGCAAAGTTTTGGGATGCGAGGATGCCCAATGATATGAGGGCTAGCTCCCATCCTACCCTTTCAATTTTTCTTAAGACGTCTCCCAAGGAAGTTTATCATTACATGAACTTGCTCTATTTTATAACCGTCTTTGTGACACTTCAAGCATGCCATTCCAAGCATACATAGCAGTTGTTAAATAACTCAGGTTCCCGAGGAGGAGCTTCCCTCCTAAATGGGGAATAAAACGATGCGGAGCCATCCATTCCAGCGACGATCAAAAGCAGGGGAATCAGATGGCAGTGCTTCCAAATGACGAAACAAGGAGTACCCATTTTCATAACATAAGTCTGACTGAATGTTTTCAAGAGCGTTCTAATGGCTCAATTTGTGAACAAAATCTTTGAGAAAACCTGAAAAAGTTTCTCATCACCTGAAAATCTCTGTGAAAAGAATGCTTGAAAAGAAAATCTCAAGTTTTATCAATACCTTCTTTGAATAGAATAAAAAGCACGAATTCATAGATGACCAGGATTGGCAAAACTCGTGGGAGCAAGTCTCTCCCTTTTCTCCGAGAAGCCCAGCCAGGGGCAAACTCTCATGATCCCCCCTAAAAGTGCAACAGACCAGGGTCATCAAATCCAAAGAGGACAAACAGCAAAACCGGCCTCACCGGGGCAAATTGCTCGAAAAGCACGAAAGGACGAAACTTCGGAGGGAGTACCTCTTTTCAGAAATTCCAAATGAAGTCAGATAAAAAAACCCACGTCTATTTCTTCACATGCAGGTGCGTGGACTCCTTCAGATTGGATTAGAAATCTCCAACAAAAGCGGAAAGCGTTAAGGCATGACTGGGGCATGCGAATCAATTTTGCCCCGGGCAAAGAAAGACGTTTCTTCTCTGGCAAAATCCGTAGACCCAATGACAGAGTTATCTGCATCAGAAATAAACCCCAGGATACAAACCTAGAGGCGGAAGTCGTTGGCGCCAAAAGCCACAAAAGAAAATAACTCGCCAATGAGGAGGCGAATAAAATTATTAACCTTGGGAGTCAGCACTCCAAGGAAGGGTCTTTGATCAAGTGGAGGAACTATGAAGAGTGACGCTGGAATGCGCCCAAAAACACAAATGGATTTCCTCTGGGGCAAATCCTCGGGAATGATTCATCGCCAACCAAACGGAGGAATCGTGGCCACAATATAGAAGGCCAATTTCTGCAAGCCGCGCGTTTGTGTTCAAATGAAAACACCAAGCAAGAACAAGGCGGTATCGTTCCAATTTGTCTTGAATTTTGGAACGCAAACTGACACTTATTGTTTGTTTTTGACAGGGGAGTCGCCTTGGAGACGAACAAGTTTTTACATCCCACGTACTACTTGTTAGGGTACATGACCGAGGGTAGGATGTATCGTTTCGATTTTCAAAAAAATTCATGAATATACAATGATATGCTTCTCTTACATTTTCAGGGGTCTGCAGCCGCAACAGGTAGGTAAGTATCCCTTTCCCAGTTAGCTGGAGATAAAGAATGTTAAAATCCTTTCAATCGTCATGAAAATTATCCAATGCATCGATGTTCATGATGTAAATCGGGAGGTTGCCCAAAGCATGAATAAAACATGCACGATACATCACAGAATCCCCTCAATGGATAAATTTTGGGAAAGAAGTGAGTGAGTTTTTCCAAATATCATTATTTGTCAAATCATTCAAAAGGAAGTTTACTCAAAAGAGAGGCGAGCCTAATCCAAACACGTCCTATACACACTTAAGAGAGAAGTGGAGCGGATAAGATAGCAAAATCTGGACCTACGAAAGTAGGGACCATTCGCAGCGATTACATGGGTTGGGACGACGGAGGCATCCGTTTCATATTCCCCAAGCACTACAGGTGACCATTGACAACCCCTTTGAACGGCGATTTTCATTCTTAGCTTTTTCAAGAACCACCCCACATCGGGGCAAAATGGAGATGAGTCCAGTAGCATAAGGAGAAAATGGTTAGAAATTTTCTTGCTCAGACTAACATTAATCTTTGTGTGCTGTTTATATGGTAATCCAAATGCCATAGGATGACGAGAAGCATTCATTTCTCTATCCCACACACCTTTACCCTTTGCACAGCCAAGTTGAGCCTGCAAAATCATTTCATAAACCCGTTGGTGATCATTGCACATTCCAAGACGGATGCAGCATCACTTCAGAAACAAAGGAGTTCAAGACTTAGGGTTTGCAAAAAAATTCCTAAGTTAATGCTTAACCTTGTTAGACCTTTGATCGTAGGTCTAACACGATCCCATGAAGATGAAAAAAATTGGGATTTCAAAAGTGAATGAGAAAAATCCACGGCATCGAGAAAAAAGCAAAGTGCCTGGTAAAAGCAAGGCCGATGCTCGTGTAAGTTGTTTGATTGATCCGCAATGAAGCCGGATGGGAAAAGAAGAAATCCCTGAAGGAGCCAAATCCAAAAGGGTTACTCCCCAAATGGTGCCGAGCGCAGAACAAAGACATAGAGAGAGTTATCGTTCTCTGAATGCAACAAGAGAGGCTCTCTAAAGAATTGGTGCACACCCCAAAATCGATTGCACACCTCAAAGACTAAAGATGCATAAAGGAAATGACAAGAGGCAAATCAGCAATGATCACCAATGTCAAACCCGTCACGAATGCTGGGCCAAAAACAAGCTTTTTTCGATCCCCAATCCTACCAATGTTACAACCCTGAAACAGTCTTCTCTGACTAAGACACTTGGGTTAACATATAGCTTAGCTCGAAGAAGTACGAGCAAGACTATTTCTTTCTCATTTTGTAGGGTTCTTGACTTGTAAACCTGGAGCAGATGATGAAGACTTTCACTCAATGGCCTCGACTCCAAAGCGGGTCCCCCTTGAAAACCAATATCCAAGCCCAACATTACGGTCCCGTGGAAGACCTCCCGACCAATCATAATGTATGCGCTGCGAATGAGCCTAAAACCTAGGCACAGGTTAGTAGGGAATTGAATGCGTCCCCTATAAAAAACCACTATCGCAAAACAGGTGAGAAGACCTCCTTGTCGAGAAATATTCCAATTGATGTTTGGAACAAACTCTTTTTGGAATTTTCAAACTATTGATCCAGATTTTTCGTGTAAGGGATTTGTGATCACATTGGCTTGTTGCAAGAATGCTTTGGATAACCTCCAGCATCAAAATGCCATCTCACGATTAAAACTTAAGTCATACGGTTTTTTGTCAAATGGACAGCCGTGGTCTTCCCAAAGATTACTAACGTTTTCTTGGTAAAAAATCTTTCAGGCTCAAATTTCTGCAGGATACCTGGAGAACCCAGCTCCCAGAATGTCGCCTCAACAGACCCAAGTGAAGCTTTGTCAAGATAAAATCTTTCACTGCTTCAAAACTGAATTCCCGACAAATTTCGGGATCTTTCAAAAGAAAGGGGTGAGGATAGAACCCTTTTTCAAAAGAAGTCAGCAAACTGTCCCAGCAGACGTGGAGAACCCTCGTCCTAGGACCCATTTTTCAAAAAAATAATAATAAAATAAAACAATCAAGCAGTCCTAGCTTGACGTGGAGAACCCTCGTCCTAGGACACCCTTTTCAAAAAAATATCAAACAGTCCTAGCATGACGTGGAGAACCCTCGTCCTAGGACCCATTTTCAAAAATATCAAACAGTCTCACCGGACGTGGAGAACCCTCGTCATGAGACCCCTTTTCAAAATTCAGGCAGTCTCATTGGACGTGGAGAACCCTCGTCATGAGACCCCTTTCCAAAACAAACCAAAGGTAGAAACCGCCTGAAGGGTCAAAACCAAGGTAGATACCGCCTGAAGGGTCAACTCAAGGTAGAAACCGCCTGAAGGGTCAACCATGGTAGAAACCGCCTAAAGGGTCAAACCAAGGTAGAAACCGCCTGAAGGGTCAAAACAATGGTAGAAACCGCCTGAAGGGTCAATTCAAGGTAGAAACCGCCTGAAGGGTCAACTCATGGCAGAAACCGCCTGAAGGGTCAACCCAATAGTAAAAATCACTTAAATGGCCAACTCAATGGTCCGATCCACCATACGGATCAAAATCCTCGGCAAATCCCAAATGGGATGCGTTTTCCTTAGATTCCTATCAGTTAGGAATCTCATTATGGTTTGACCTACCATACGGGTCAGAGCTTAACCTCTCTAGGATACTCTAGTAACGAGTTTCTAGAAATTCTCTTGAATCCATCAAACATCGCGAAAATCGCACAAACATCGAACATGTAAGTGGCAAGTATGTCTCTCTATTATCTCACTCTATCATGTCAAATGGATGTTTCCCCCTTCAAGAAAGAGCAAACATGGACAAGCATGAAGATTGGAAGTCATGACTCCTTTTCCTTTAGTTTCCCGAGTCGAGTCGATCAGGACTCAGGTGTCACCTTATCTTTGAGAGAAACCTCTAACGAGATTCCTCTCAAAGAGGGGCAGCTGTTGACACCTAAATTTTGATCAACTTTTTTTTTTTTTTTGAAAATTCATAGAAAATCCATAAAAAGTTGAAAAATTGAAAAATCAATTTTGGTGACCTTAGCCAAGCTAAATGAACCATTTTGACCAAAAAAATAATTTTCATAATTTTCATTTTTTTAATATATTTTCGAAAAATACAAAAAAAAAGAAAAAAAAAGAAAATCAAGAAAATCAAGAAAAATAATATTTGAGGTCACAAAAGTATATAAAAATAGTTAGTATTTTTATTTTTATTTTATCCATTTTCTGACCTCTTAAATAGTAAAATTCAGGTTTGATTTTAGGTGTTCTTTGATCATCATAAAATTGAATTTGGCAAAAATATTAGTAATGATTAAAAGGAAAAGGAGTGAAAACATCATCATTTAAAAGGAAAAGGGGACTAATCATTTTGTCTTCACTTTTGATTATATTATTATTTTTACTTTTTAATATTTTATTATATTATTATTATATTACTATTTCATTATTTTATTTTATTTCTATTTCTATTTATAGTCCCCCCTCATCATCCGTAGAGTCCCTTCTCCTCCTCCTCCTCTTCCTTCTTCTTCTTCCCCCTCTCTCCCACGCTCATTTCCATATTCTCTCTTCCCTTCCTCTTGTCATCACACCACTACCCTCCACATTTCTTGAGTTTCCGGTCGATTGGACCGTTGGATCGAGCTGATTTTTTGTGTACAAGATCTTCTTGACCCCTTCTTCATATCCACCGTTCGGATCTTTAAAAAAAATCTCTCAAAGTGGTCGCAAATCAGCCAAATCAGAAGCTGTTCCAGGCACGGGAACTGTATACCCGTCTACATTTCTTGAGTTTCCGGCCGATTGAACCGTTGGATTGAGCTGCTTTTTTTTGTGCAAGGTCTTCGTGACCCCTTCTTCACATCCACCGTTCGGATCTTCAAAAAGATCTCTCTAGGTGGTCGCACAGCAGCCAAATCAGAAGTTGTTCCAAGCGCGGGAACTGTTCATCCGCCGGTATTTCTTCAGTTCCCGATCAATTCGACCATCGGATCGAGGTAAAATTTTGTGTACAATGTCATCTGAATTCTTTCTTCATCTTCACCGTTCGGATTTGTGAAAATTGTTCAACGTCCTCCTCATCCGAGCTCGGATTATTGTTTATTTTGTATTTTTTTTCATATTTACTGTGTATTTACTTTATGTCATAGCATTTCTATATTTCGCATAAAAGACCCAGAATCGGAAGGCCGAGCCTCCTGTTGGTGTCTAAATATTTACTGTGTATTTACTTTATGTCATAACATTTCTATATTTCGCATAAAAGACCCAGAATCGGAAGGCCGAGCCTCCTGTTGGTGTCCAAATATTTGCTGTGTATTTACTTTATGTCATAGCATTTCTATATTTCGTATAAAAGACCCAGAATCGGAAGGCTAAGCCTCCTATTGGTGTCCAAGGTGTTTTATTTATTTATTTTCTGTAAATTATATTGTGCTACCCCAGAATCGGAAGGCCGAGCCTCCTGCTGGTGGTTTATACCCCCACACATTGTTGCACGAGCACCGACGGACTCCGACGTCGTAAAATTCACCGGATCCCATCTCCTTTGCTTATGTTTATGTTGTATAATGACTTAATAATCTTCTTTATTTTTTGCATTGTGTTGCGTCCTATGAAAACAAAAACAAAAAAAATGCTAGATTGGATGGTTGCAGATGAGCCACGTGTCGTGACCCGATGATTTTCAGAATAAAAAATATTTTTAACATTAAAAAAAATGAATTTCGAATTTTACAAAAATTAAAATGATTCGATTGTCACCGAGACGCCACGTGGCGAGTTAGGGACCGTTCAGTTGGGACTTATTTTCAGGAAATTAATAAAAAAAAATTCAAATAAAAAGTGAATTATTAAGGAAAAAAAATTGAGAAAAATTGCAGAAAATTCAATCAACTTAGGTACCGAAAGGGCGTCAACTCTGACAATTGACGTAACTAAGTCCCCGAACCCATTTCTCTGGTTATCGTAGAATTGAATAGAAACTCCCGACTATTCAATAGGGTGGTCCAATCATACCCTCCAAAAAATGATTGGTGGCGACTCCATGGCATGCACACTTAGCACATGTCACTAGATCACACTGAAGGTCGACTACGCATACCTCCGTTGCGATTTGGGTAACGGGCCTTGGGAGAAGCCTGCGTCCAACCAGACTGGACGGCCCATTAGCCCTCGAGAGCCCACGGCGAACCTCGAGAGGGTCGCGACAATGATTTGGGAGCATCCTTTGCTGTCCAGCTCCCTTGGAATTTTTCTTACTAGTGACCTATATAAAGGTATCATGCCCCCTTTTGGCATTTACAAGATTAAACACATAATTCACAAGTGTACAAGTATTTGGATGGGCATTGGCCTTGCTTTTACCAGGCACTTTGCTTTTTCTTGATGCCCAAGATCAAATTTTTCTCTTCTCTCTTTTTTGAGACCCCATCTTTTCTTTTCTTTTGGGGATCAGAATTTTCAAATGAATGTGCTAGATGTATAGCTTGAATCTCAGCACTCGAACATTAATTTAGGAATTTTTCACAAATCCTGTGTTTTTGAACTCTTCCGCTCTTGAAGTGACGTCGTTTCCACCTTGGAATATGCAATGATCACCAACGGGTTTGTGAAATGAACGTATAGGCTCAATTGGGCAGTGCGAAGGGTAAAAGTGTATAGGATAGAGAAATGAATGCTTTTCGTCATCCTAAAGCACCTGAATTACCATAGAAGTTAAAATGACAAGCAACACACGAAGATTGATGCAAGTCTGAGCAAGAGAACTTCTAACCATTTACCTCCTAATACTGCTGGACGTACCTCCAGTTTGCCCCATTGTGGGGTGGTTCTTGACAGGGGTATAGAATGAAACCGCCGTTCAAAGGGCTATCAACGGTCATCTGTAGTGTTTATGATAGAGAAACGAATGCCTCCGTCGTCTCGATCCATGTAATCACTGCGAATAATCCCTACTTCCGTAGGTCAAGGTCTCGCTGTCCTTACCACTCCACTCATCTCTCAAGTGTGTATAGGACGTGTTTAGATTCAGGTTGCCTCTTATCTGAGGAAACATCCTTTTGAACGGTTTAAACAACTTTTGCTGGAAAGGTTCATTTTGCTTTCTCCAAAACTTGTCCTCAAAAGGGATTTGTGATGCACAATGTATATTTCAACCATGTTTAAATAACCTCCAAATCTAAACATGAATGCTAATGTCACAACTGTGAGAATTCTGCATCTTTCTAAACATGAGATTTGAATGCATGCTAGATTCCAAGTAGCCTTCAAATTTTAGAAATAAGGATTCCGACAGTCTTGTAAACCTAAAAGATTAGGAAAGGAATACTTACCTGCCCAGCGCGGCTAGGGATTCCTGAAAAACATAAAAGGAATATGTCAGTGTATGCTCTCGAATTTCAGAAAATTAGAACGATACACCTTACCCTTGATCATGCATTCCAATGGAAGTGGATAGATTCACGAAAATCTGCATTTTTCTTAAAAACACAAGATGGTTAAGTTGTTCTAAAATTTCTTAAAATTCTCAGTCTTTGGAGAAGAAGACGTGCACCTGACCACCATGACGTTAGGTCTCCTTGATCATGCGTTCCAACTTATCGCGACCCTGCTTCCTTGGATCCTGCAATATTGAACACATGCTAATGTATGCATAGATGCATGACATGCTTATGCAAAGACTATCATGAAGAGTAGGCTCAATTCGAGGCAGGGCATATGACCGGAATCTGATTTTATTTCAAGGGTAATATTTCATCACAGCATCTGAATTCACAGGGTGCCCGAGTTCTTCTCCCTCGAAGTTTACAAGAATTAATGCTCCTCCCGTGAGGATCTTCTTAACAATGTAGGGGCCTTCGTAATTTGGAGTGAATTTTCCCCCTGGATGGGTAGTACTCGGCAAAACTTTCCTAATTACCAAGTCATTTACTTCGAAGTTTCTGGTCTTGACCTTTCGATTGAACGCCCTGGCTACCCTCTTCTGGTAAGTTTGTCCATGGCAAATGGCTTTAAGACGTTTCTCATCTATTAAGTTCAGCTGTTCATATCTGTGCTTGAAATACTCTGACTCAGAGAGTTTATTTTCGGATAAGATTCTCAAAGAGGGAATCTTAACTTCTACTGGTAGAACTGCTTCTGTCCCATATACCAAACTATAGGGAGTTGCCCCTGTAGAAGTCCTGATCGACGTTCGGTAAGCCATCAAGGCGAAGGGTAGCCTTTCGTGCCAATCCCTGTAGTTTTCTGCTGTTTTAGCCAAAATCCTCTTGATGTTTTTATTGGCTGCTTCCACTGCCCCATTCATCTGTGGGCGGTAAGGAGATGAATTCAGATGTCGAATGCTAAAGTGATCCAGCAGACCATCGACAATCTTGTTGTTTAGGTTGGACCCATTATCTGTGATGATCGCTTGAGGAGTACCATACCGGGATATGATATCTCTTTTGACAAATCTTGCCACATTTCTCGCAGTGACATTCTTGTAAGAGCTGGCTTCTACCCATTTGGTGAAGTAATCAATCGCTACCAAGATGAAGCGATGACCATTCGAAGCCACAGGATTTATAGGCCCTATCATGTCTATCCCCCACATAGAGAAAGGCCAAACTTCAGACATTTGGTGTAGTTCGTTCGGGGGTGCGTTAATCTTATCCCCGTATATTTGGCATTGGTGGCATGATCGGACGTGCTGACAGCAGTCTGATTCGATGGTCATCCAATAATAACCTAGCCGCATGATCTTCCGGGCAAGGAGGTGGCCGTTCATGTGGGGCCCACACGCGCCTTCATGAATCTCTTTCATGAGAATATTTGCTTCTTTGGCGCCTACACATCTTAACAGAGTAGAATCAAACGATCTCTTGTACAGAATTTGTCCATTGAGGAAGAACTTGCTGGCCATCTTGGTTATGTATTTTCGGTCTCCTGACTGGCATCCTTCAGGGAATTCCCTTTTCAAGAGGTAATTCTTGATGTCATAGTACCATGGCTCTCCATCACATTCCTCTTCGATTAGCATGCAATAAGCTGGCTTTTCAACGATACCGATCCTCAGGGGTTCTACATCCAACCCTTCAGTTGTTTGTAACATCGAGGCTAGGGTGGCTAATGCATCTGCAAATTGATTGTGAGACCTTGATAGGTATTCGAATGACACTTCTTCGAACTTGAGTATCAATTCTTCAAGGTATTCATGGTAGGGGATGAGTTTTGCATCTTTCGTCTTCCACTCCCCTTGTGTCTGTAGAATAATGAGCATGGAGTCTCCAAAGACCTGCAATCTAGGTATCTTCATGGAAAGGGCTAGTCGTAGGCCTAGAATGCATGCCTCATATTCTGAAATATTGTTGGTACAAGGAAAAGTTATCTTTGCTGCGACAGGGTAATGTTGACCATCTGGGGATATCAGTACTGCCCCAGTGCCTGCCCCTGATAGGTTAACAGCACCATCGAAATACATGATCCACTTATCCTCTGCTAAGTTCAGAATTCGGCCTTCTGTGTTCGCTACTTCAGGGGACTCACCGCTTGACGGGCTTTCTGCCAGCATGTCAGCTATAGCTCTCCCTTTTACCGACTTCTGTGGAGAACATTTAATGTCAAATTCAGACAACATTACTTGCCATTTTGCCAGTTTCCCAATTAAAGCGGGTTTCTCCAGGAGGTATTTGACGGGGTCGTTCTCTGTTATGAGCTGAATGTGATGATGTAGGGTATACTGCCTTAGTCTTCGTAGTACCCATACTGCTGCTACGCAGGCCCTTTCAACTGGTATATATTTTGCTTCAGACGGCGTGAATTTCTTACTTAGGTAATAAATGGCCCTCTCTTTTCCATCTATCGGGCTTGTCTGGGCAAGTAAGGCTCCCAAGGACTCTTGTCGTATGGTCAGGTATAAGGTCAATGGGTGACCGGGAATTGGTGGCACAAGCACCGGTGGTGTGATCAAATAGT